>CM069862.1:185161343-185893843 GCA_036172795.1 Pelodytes ibericus
AGAAACAGATCTCCAGTGCCATATGGATTAACCCTCTCAGTGCCAGAAAGAATCGTGCAGCCTTACTCCTCTGGCATGGAGAGGGTTAAATGGAAGGAATTCTTCCTGCAGCCATTTCATGTTAGAGGGGTTTGGTGTCAGAGCAGGGAGGGGGGGCTATGAGTTTGGGGGTCAGCAGCAGAATCAGTGATGGGGATTGAAATGGGGCTGGTGAACATTGGGGTTGTGAAAGTTAGGGAGAGGGGCACTAGTGAGGGTTTGGGTATAGGGCAGTTTGAGAGATGGCTACTTGGGTGAATTTGGGATAAGGGAAGTTTGATAAAGGGGCAATGGGGATAACTTGGGGTAGGGTAGTTTGATAAAGGGGCAATGTGGATAACCTGGGGTAGGATAGTTTGATAAAGGGGCAATGTGGATAACTTGGGGTAGGGTAGTTTGATAAAGGGGCAATGTGGATAACCTGGGGTAGGATAGTTTGAGAGGGGGCAGCAATGTGGATAACTTGGGGTAGGGTAGTTTGATAAAGGGGCAATGTGGATAACTTAGGGTGGGGTAGTTTAAGAGGGAGCAGCAATGAGGAGAATGCATGGTAGAGTAGTATGTGAGAGGGTTACTGGGCTCTGCTACCAGGGAGCGAGATGGGGTAGTAAAGGATGCTCTCACCCATTCTGCCAGCACCAGTTGCCCCTTGCGGGATTTCAGGAACTCCTTCCCCGGAATCAAGACGCTCAGGGCATTAGGGGGTGCCTGGGGTCGTGCTGCGGTCTCGGGGTCATCCATGGTCGGATGGGGCCAGCACAGTGCGGACTGAGTGTTTTGGGGAAAGGAGCGGAAATGGTGACAACACGGAAATGTGCAAAAATGAAAAAAAAACCTCTCGCATGTGTGAATGTGGTCAGGATTAACCCCTGAGCTGCCAGAGCAGCACATCCTGCTCCCACCCCAGGAGATGGATGGGGATCACAGCCCACCCAATACACACTGCCATATGCAATAATGGTCAACCTTGTGCGCTCTAACTACTGTGCACCACTGACTCCCTTACCATCATGCTCAGCCAGCTATCCATCACTGATTTATACTATGGACTTCTCACATCCTAAGTATTATTTTAGGATGTTCCATGTGAGCATGTTTCAATACTTCATATCACTGTGTGGGATGTCCTCTAGATCTGGACTACATGGCGATGGCTGAGGATTGTAGGAGTTGTGACCAAATAACAAGCATGAAGTTTATTTGTGACCAGAGAAATAAGGAAATAACATGAAGATGATTCTGTAATCTAATTTATATTGACTGTGGAATATAGATACATTTATAAAGCTCCATTCTGGAGGATCACCCGGCACATTGCACTGGTTTCCAAGGTGACTGCTCCACTTTCAAAACTTTGCCCCAACTTTGTTTTAAATGTGTCTGTGGTGTCTCCAGTTTATGACATCTCCTGTGGTTTTATATATAAATGACACATTTCCCCATTGCAAAGACACATTGAAAACATGTTTCTCTTAATTCATGCATCACCTTGCAAAACTGCTAACACAATACATAGATCATTTAGAATACAGTATCCCGTTGGTCTAGTTTGCAACTTTTTTTGCCAGATGAATGTTCAGTTTTTATTTATTTATTTTTTTATTTTAATATTTTACCTTTAAAAAATGTTTTATAATTTGGTTGAACTTTCATTCGTGTGCTGAATAGTTGTTTTGTCAAATAATCCAACATTAGATGTCATTACGGGAAAGAGGAACTTTTAACAGAAATGGCACCCAAAAAAAACCCAGAATTCCTCTTTCTTGAATAGCACTGATAAATGCAGACTTTGTATTAATGATTTCCTCTACAAAACAGTCTATACGCTGTATGAATAACACAGTCTATAATGACATCTGTGATTGTACATACCACTGTGTGATAACTTGTTTACTGTGTATAGAAAGAAATTAGAGGTTTTTATGAATTAACTTTTGAATAAAAACATAGGTATTTATTCATGAAAGAGGGGATTGACAAGGGAATTTCAGTCGTAAGACCAAAGTAGCTGAGTTTTAAGTACAGCTGAATTGGCAAATCTTTGGATATACCTCTAAGTGTTAATAAATGAGCTAAAAAAATACATGAATTACAACAAGATCTTAATTTTTGTATATTACCTTGCCTACTTTATATTTGTCCTCCAGATCTATTGTGTTTCTGCATTGTACACTGAACATCCCATTCAGGGAATGTGTAGGACCCTGACTTCAGAATAGAAACATAGACTGTGCCACCAGATAAGAACCATTCACCCATCTAGTCTGCCCAATTTTCTAAATACCGTATTTATCGGCATATAACACGCGCCGGCGTATAACACGCACCATTTTAAGAAGGAAATTTTAGGAAAAAAAACTTAAATTTCAAATAAAGAACTTTGAAGCCCAATATGCCATTTAATATGCCAGGATATTGCCCCCAATATGCCATTTTAATATGCCAGGATATTGCCCCCAATATGCCATGTAATATGCCAGGATATTGCCCCTTAGTATGCCACCCTCCTCCCCCCCTTCCCCAGACCCACAGTACTTACCTTGTTCCTGCTCCGTCTCCCGGTGCTTTGAAGGTGCGTGGCTGTGAGGGAAGCGTTGTTTAAAAAAAAAACACTTTATTGACCGCGCGGCTGGAGGGAAGCTCACAATGCTTCCCTCACAGCCACGCACCTTCAGAGCACCGGGGGACAGAGCAGGAACGAGGTAAGTTTTAGATTTTTTTTTTTCCCCAGCCACCGATCGGCGTATAACACATCATTTGCTCCCTATTTTCAGGGAGAAAAGGTGCGTGTTATACGCCGATAAATACGGTACTTTTATTAGTCCCCAGTTCCCTATGTTATATCTAGGATAGCCTTGTGCCTATCCCACGCATGCTTAAACTCCTTGACTGTGTTTACCTCTACCACTTCCACTGGAAGCCCATTCCATGCATCCACTACCCTCTCAGTAAAGTAATACTTCCGGATATTACTTTTAAATCATTGCCCCTCTAATTTTAGACTATGTCCTCGAGTTGTGGTAGATTTTCTTCTTTTAAATATACTCTCCTCCTTTACTGTGTAGATTCTCTTTCTGTATTTAAATGTTTCTATTATATCCCCCCTGTTACGTCTTTCCTCCAAGCTATGCATGGATAGCTTGGATAATGCTTTTTTCACAGATCTGTGCTATTTTATATTGTATTATAATAATACACACATAACAGTTTTGATTGAGCCATGTGTTGCCTTCCATTACGGTTTATCCAGCACTTGGTACAGTCAATTGGAAGTGCAGAGCAGGCTGATACGTAACAAAGGGAGAGTGGCCTGCTCCCAATATAACGATCTAGGGCCTCCATGTTTTTACTAAGTTGGCTGCATGTTCAGAAATGCTTGTGTCTGGTGGGTCCCATTCATTTTTTTTTGGGGTACGTCCGGTAAAGAATGTCTTGTTGTCTATAGAAACATTTTTGGTTATTTAGCATTAGTACAGAGACAAAAACTATTTAAATCAACTTTATTCAAACAACTCAGCATATTTCCAGGGCTAGTGAGTACATCGGTAGTTAAAGGAGCATTAAACATTGTTTAACCCTTGCTTCCTTGAAGGAAGCAAGGGTTAAACGAAACATGTCCCGGGACATTTAAGTAAACCCAACGTGTAGCGGGTTTACTAACTGCTGTGACTCACATGCGAGACACAGCTGTTCCTGGTTGTCAGCACGCGCTTGGCCCACTCTGACAGCCGAATGCGAGGGTCTCTCGCAGCTAGCACAGTGAGAGGCCCTCGTTTTTGCATGGAATCCCATGCAAAAACGAGGGTCTCTGTGCTAGCAGCGAGAGACTCCCCCGCTTTCGGTCGCCGACCAGACGGCTGCCTGCGTCCTATCGTACTATCATCCTGCGTACTATCAAAAGTACACGCCACTTTATCCTCATACTAGGGACAAAAAGTTTAGTGTCCCTTTAAGTCAGTTGGACTCTACAGACGAGCGTGGTGTGAGGTTTTACTCTCAAACTCAATCACGGGGGAATTGACTGTTCTGCATGATGTAGCCTCTGGGAATGTGTGAGCAGAGTGTGTTTATTCAATGTAACAGTGCCAAGTAAACCCCCATGTACCTCTACAGCCACAGAGTCACGCGGATTTGTTCTTGGCTCTGCCTCAGAGCGGAGATAGAGCCGGTGGGGAGGCTGCCTCATCAGTCAGAGCCTGTCCCACTCATCTGATCGGGGTCTGTATAGGCGGAACCTCTGTTGATCATCTTTGAAGACTAAGGTCTCTCGCACTACACTAGCAGAGAGAGAGACAGTCGCTGACCAGGATCCCTGTTTCCCAGGGAAGCATGGCAGCTGCCGCTCAGATGTTAAACTGGAGCGTACTATCACAAATACATGTCCGTTTAACCTCATACCTGGGGGACAATGAATTTGTCACCTGTGCTTTTACATTAGGATGTGCCCTGGATTGGTCTGTTTGATGTCTAATGCAGTTTTCCATAAGGCAGTAACCTTTTATTGTTACTTTTAAAATTATAAATACTTTGACAAAAATATAATCAAATTCTAACAAACTACTTGTTTGTACGCAGTACTTGAGACCGTATCTCCAGAAGGATATTGATCCTTTGGAGAGAGTTCAGAGAAGGGCTACTAAACTGGTTCATGGGTTGAAGGATAAAACTTACCAGGAAAGGTTAAAGCATCTTAACATGTATAGCTTGGAGGAAAGACGTAACAGGGGGGATATGATAGAAATATTTAAATACATAAAGGGAATCAACACAGTAAAGGAAGAGAGTATATTTAAAAGAAGAAAAACTACCACAACTAGAGGACATAGTCTAAAATTAGAGGGGCAACGATTTAAAAGTAATATCAGGAAGTATTACTTTACTGAGAGGGTAGTGGATGTATGGAAAAACCTTCCAGCAGAAGTGGTAGAGGTAAACACAGTCAAGGATTTTATTTTAAGTATGCGTGGGATAGACACAAGGCTATCCTAGATATAAGACCGGGAACGGGGGACTAATAAAAGTATTTCGAAAATTGGGCAGACTAGATGGACCAAATGGTTCTTATCTGCCAACACATTCTATGTTTCTATGTTATTTGATAACCTTTATGAACATATTTAACTTCCAAGAGCAGAATAAAGCAACAGCAACAAGACCTTTACACTAGGCAGCTAACAGATTAAAATATTTTTGGCCAGTTTGGTAGTTGAACTACCTTTTTAAAGGTACAGTGAAGTCTGAAATTCTGTTTCATAAGCATTACTGCTAGATATACTATCTGGTGTTTCTAAGAGATAATTAGATAATTATGTATTTCTTCTATTTTGTATTGTGTTTGGACTTATGTCTGTCCAACAGCTGATGAGTACTGCAATGCTTTGGTGCTGAACCACACCACCATCATGTCACATGTCTCTTTAACAAACACAGCCATTTCTAAGGTGTGAGGATTTGCTTATAAACATCTGTTTTTTATTGTTTGTATATGGTGTCTGTATACTCACGCCTGCACTTTTCACTTTTACGACTGGAATTTTGTATAGTGTAAGTACAGAGACTGACGTCATATAACCCGTTCCGATTATTGAGTTGAGAAAGATAAACACAAAATAAATCACACATAATATTTACACAGTGGGGGAATAAAGAAAGAACAAAAAGTGCATTATGTAGGCTTGATCTGAAACGGGGAATCCCACCATTCTGATGCATCATTCCTCTTCATAGCTTCAGTGCTGTGCACAAGCAGCACTGTACCTTTAATATCCTTAAAGGACAATTACATTTTTTTTACTATTACTATTACATGTTTACTATTAGGAAGCAAGGGTTAACAAATAAGTCTTGCGTTTTCCAAGTAAACCCAATGTGGGCGGGTCTAAAGGCTGGCACTCGCTGACAGTGTCACCATGCACACAGCCAATCAGTGCAGGGGTGATGCAGTGTGCCGCCCCGCACCATCTCTCCCAGTGCTGAGTCAAGGCCGCCTCTGCTGATCCCATGCAAAAAGGCTCTCTCGGTGTTAGAGAGCCAGTCGCCGACCAGACCGGGCTTCCTGCCTAATTTTAGTGGACCTAAAAGACGCTAGGACGGCATAGAACGTCCAGCGTTAAAAAGTTCATCGCAGCTCGGATCCCGCTGCAGGGACTTGCAGTGGGATCCTACCCGTCAGATGAGCCCACTTTGAATGGCTTCAGTCTGACAGGGAAAAAGAAGCCGGGGAGTGATGTCGGGAGGTCTTGCGGTCTTTTGGCAGGGACCCACAGGGTCTAGTAAGACCCTGATTGGGTCTCTGCCATTGTGTTCCTGGCTACCGATCACCTTGTGATTCATGGCCAGTAACAAAACATGACGTTTCGGTGCTTGTGTCGTGGGGGGTGCAAGCACCATGCGTCACGAAGGGGTTAACAAAGAAATATTGCCATTTGGGAGAATTTTTTACCAGGGTGGAGCAAGTGTTAAATCTAAACCATCTGGAAGCATCTCTGTAAATATGATGAGGCAAACCCGGTTTTAAAGGCCTAGTATTTTACACAGCAATTCACAATACCTAGAAATAAAAATAAAAACTCAAGGAGAAGCCAAGAAAGCGTTACTAAAACAATACTGGAGTAGCCATTAAATGCTGGATGAGATGTGATAGCCAAGGACAGGTATGGCCAATCTTTGGCACTGTTGTGCACTACATTTATCACGATGCTACCCATGGGTGGTTGAGCATTGTGAGAATTGTAGTCCATAACAGCTGCAGTGTTACGGTTGGCCATCCCTGACATCCAGGTTAGTCTGTAAAACTACACACCCAGTACATTAGTTTATTGTAGCAGTATATATATACATGGAATAGCCTCTCTAGTAGCAGGGAAATAAATATAAAAGTCGAAAAAAGATAACCTGCCGTAATTCGCTTGCATCGAAAAATGTGTGCTTGTTATTCGATTTGACCACTGGAAAAGGTTCAAATATATTGGCATACATTAGGTTGTCCTCTTTTCTGCACAACCACAATGCATTGCACTGAGCATAGTAAACTCCGCTCTGCGGTGTGCAAGAAGTATTCATTGGACAGTGAAATAAATGAACTCGAGATATGTGCGCACTGCCTATATTGGCACAGGAGAAATAATGGTAGCGTTTGTTGACTCAGGTAAAGTTTAAGAAGCAAATTAAAGTAATCCACATACTTTGAAGAGAGAAGGTGGATACGTAGTGTAGTTACATGTACCAATGTTTTTTTACATGATGTACGAGTAAATTAAATCAACTCTACTGATGCCGACAAAACTCTAAACCACAATGGATTAAAGGAAATATTGTCCAATCACCTTGCAATGTAGGGTGTGAGCTAGACTTCTATTATAACCTGGGGAGCATCCTTGGGGGATGTACTAAATTCAAACATTTTCCCTTTCACTCATAACACTTGGTAAAATTCAAATGGACTCAGCTCTCTCTTAAGATGAATAAAAGTTTATTAAAGGGACAGTCTGGTCCCCAAACTCACTTTGGTGCAAGATGAAGATCACTGCTTGTATAATGCACAGGCTTTTTTTCCAGTGTGATTTGATGCACGAATTCTGCATAAATCACATTTGTCATATTTGACTCAAGTCCTCCCCCAGTGATTACTCTGCATGTTTAATGCAGGTGCGGCAGCACTGATTATATAGACATTGAGGATATAAAGTTTTGTTTCATTTAGTCACTTCCTGTGCTCTTTCAATTGAATACATTATGTGGACTGTGAGTGACCTTGATCTTGTACACAATAGGATCGATCTCTCAACAGTGCAACACATTGTCTGATGACATCACTAGAGAGACAGGATATTCAATTCATTTGAATTAAATTATTCTCATTGGTTTCTGCAGCAAAAAAAAAAAAAAACGGAAAATACTTTTTACTCAGCTAGTGTGGGCAAGTCCTGGTTTCTTGCAAACTGCTGTAATTTCATAATTTCATCTAGCTGTAAGTATTTTATATTTTAAGCAATGCAAAATGTAAAACATGCATTTTAAACTACTTTGAAAGCACATTAATATGCATTAATATTTGGAAGATGAATTGTGGGCACCAGACAGTCTTTATCACATAAATATTGTTTTTACTGTGAAATGTAGAGAATAAACATACAACTGCCTAAACTAGGAGAAAGATATGTGTGTGTGGTGTCACCTGTTACCTGTGGCTTTATTTGCAAATGACTATTACTTTTCAAATGGAGCTATATAAATAAATGGTAACATAATGCCTAATCTATTGTATAAATAATCATCACCAGCTAAACCAGTTTTTAGGATCTGCCTGAATGAATATCACAGAGTACCGGTCCACTTTACGGATCCCGAGTCACACTTTCACATCCAGTATATTCCTATCCATCGTCTGATATGTGATCATTGACAGATACTAAAACACAACTTCCCCAAAGCAATGCTGTATTTGGCAACATTTGCTTTGGAGATTTTGTGTAAGTAGCAATGCTCAAATATATTTCATTAACCCCTTCCCGACGTTAGGACGTACTATGCCATCCTGACTTTAAGTGCCTTAAAGTCGTTAGGATGGCATAGTACGTCCTGTAATAAACAGCTCATCGCGGCTCACCGCGATGAGCTGTTTTCGGATCCCGCTGCAGGCTCTTGCAGTGGGATCCCACCTGTCAGATGAGGCCACTTTGAGTGGCCTCAGTCTGACAGGGGAAATGTAGCCGGTGCTCAAAGCGAGCACCGGCTACATTTCTCTAAATCACGCCGTGCCCGAATGCGGCCTCCGTGACGTCACACGTGCAGGGACCCACAGGTTCTGTTAAGACCCTGATCGGGTCTCTGCGAGAGTGTTCCTGGCTAACGATCACCTTGTGATCGGTGGCCAGGAATCAATCGTGACGTTTTGGTGCTTGCGTCGTTTGGGACGCAAGCACCCTGCGTCATGAAGGGGTTCACTGAACTTTGCCTGTCATTATGGATTCGGCCCCTTGATTCACTGTTGTTAGGGGAAACCAGATGAAGCAAGGGCAGAGACATAGAAACATAGAATGTGTCGGCAGATAAGAACCATTCGGTCCATCTAGTCTGTCCAATTCATGAGCTGGATCTCTCAAACATCCAGGAATTGTTCTCTCAGGGAAACCCCATGGGTAGGGTTGTGTGTGGGGTGTTAAGTCTATGGAGCTACCAGCAAGGTTGGTACTTTTTTGTAGAAAAGGTGGCAACCCTACCCACGGGGGCACGCCGAAATCTGTTATCCAGAATGATCCATTATGAAAAAATGTTTTACCACAAGTTGTAAATTCCACACAGACCTGTCAGAATGCAAGAGCGCAACCGTTTATTCAGGGTCCGGCCCCCTTAAGCTGTGATATAGCCTTTCCATGCATGCTCAGATACCCTTACGCCCACAAAGGGTAATACAATGACGTGTGCAGGCCTGACACGCCAACGGCAGGTTCCCAACGATGTCTCACATCACAGCTACATCACAGTAACAGTGATTTATTTGCTTTATATAGGATTTGCATTGATACTACTGAGTGCTAAGAGGCTTTAATATATCTTATTGGTGAAAATGATCCATTATTTGAAATAATCTATTATCCAAAATACTTTTGGATAAGGAATACTCAACCTGTATATCAATCTAAAATTTTGGTTGATTTCCTCGGGGGGGATTTCCGAAATCTGAGATGGTGATGATGCTGGGGGTCTCTAACCAAGTAATCTGATACTGTATTCTTTAAATGGACTTTTAAAGGTTTTTCCAATGACAAACACATACTTTCAGTTCATCAGGTATTCCTAAATGATTTCAAATAGTGTTAAAGTGAGGATGGCTATGTAATTTCAGTAATTTATCAAAGTGTGTCCCTTGATATCTATATGACTTCAACCAGACACTTATTCATTTACTCGTTGTTTTAAACCCCCCCCCCCCCCCCCCCGCATCACCCTCCCTATGAAGGATAGGGTCTCTATTAAGTCTGTTGTTTTTATCCACTTTATCTATATATAGAGATTGCTCTATGGATACCATTCATTATTTCTCACGCCCACTGGTGAGCAGGTGATCAATTACGTGACTCGCATGTGGGTGTGCCATAAGCGGATTGGCCCTCAGTTGGTATGACATCACTTGTTTCACACAATATAAATGGTTTTTGCACATTTGTGGATTCCACTTATGACTAGGCGCTATATGCGCGAAACGCGTCAAGCTTAAACATTGATTGGATCGCACCTTTCCCATTTTCTGCTGTGTACCGTTTTACTTCACGGTATTTTGCACATTAAATCTTTTTGAAATCGATGTGAAGCAGGTCTAGATGTAGGTCACAGATTATATGCATCACAAAATAAGAGACTGGGATGGCTAACCTTGGCATTGCAAATGTCTGAGAACCACACATTCCAATAATGTTCTGGGGTGACAAAGTGTCAGGTCCCAGGACCATCACTTACTTTGCCCAGGGGACCCTCACAGCCAAAATCATCCTCTGTCCCTGTTTGCAGTCATCGTGCTTTAGCACGACCACGAGGTAGGCCGAATCCCCGGTCTCGAGTTGCTAGTCACCCGCTCACAGTGAATACAACTACTTCCAAGAGGTTTAGGGGGCGGAGCTTACTCATGAGAAACGTTGCGCGATTGGTTGTTGGCAAAGGGGCAGGGAGAATAGGCAGAGGAGGCTGTACCCCTTCTCCCTATTCATTCAGGGGCGGTCCCCAGGTGTAAAGGGGAGAGGTCCTTGATGAGCAGCTCTATAAAAACCCCACACTCACCTCAATCATTGCTTGCTTGTTGAGCTGTGGTGTCTGTTCTCAGTACCATTTCTTCCCATTTACATGATATATATTGAAGACCTTCCTGTGTACCGACCTTGGCTTTTTCCCTGGACTTTCCTTATTGCTGTAAACCTACCTGGACTTACTATACCCGTTTTTTGCAACCTTGCTGTCTGCCTTGACCTTTTGGATTGGACTGACTACTCTTTTGCCTTACCCTTTTGATGTGTCACTTTTGGATTTACCTTTTGGGTTACTCCATCTCCCTACCCGCCACCCAGCGCTACGCTCATTATCCTTGAACCTCACACAAAGCCTGAGAGAGCATCATATAATATCAGCCATCACTGATCTACAGTTTTTTGCTGCACACTGATCAGTGCTGCCTGGATCTCCACCACTTTCCAGCCTGGAAGTCACTATCTTTCTTCTGAAATAAATCTAAATCATTTCTTAATGATTCTCTGTAAAATACTGTCTAGGTAATAGAGCCTTTGCATTGAGGTGAAAGTTTCTCAGGGGCATAGCTGAGAAAGGCTATGGGCTTGAAAAATCCCAGGAGATAGGGTTTCTAAAATCCCTACCCCTAACCTTTTGATTGCTTTCCATAGCTAGCTCCTAAAACTAGTTAGGCAGTTTCCTCGATTGGACGTCTAATGCAGTTTAAAAATCAAGCAGTCGGAGCCTTTTTTACCTTTTATTGTTACTTTAAAAAAAAAAAAAAAAAGATAGTTTGACAAAATATAAACAGAGAAAACGATATTGTGAAAAGAGATGGCTTGATAACCTTATTACACATGTTTAACTTCCAAGATCCGAATAAAGCTGACGAACCAAGAGAACTATCTATTTCTTAAACGTAATCGTTGGTAACAGGTAATAAACATCTACAACAATTGTTGCGGAAGAAACAATTCCAAAACCCTGGAAGTAGAAAAAAAAAGGCACAGTTAGAATACTTAGGGGGAGGGAGAGGGGGGCGGGGGGCGGTTCCAGGGGTGTTTCTAAAGAAGATACCTGCAACAATCAGGCATGAATAGCTGAAATTATCCAACTTGTCTATCTTTCCAACTCAGTGACTTGTGCCAGAATTCACTTTTCAGTTCACGTTTTAGCTTTTGTGAGTTCACTAGTCACAGGGAAAGTTTATAAGTGGGATGGCCTAATGGTTTCTGAAATCCAAGCAACTTGGCACATTGTCTTGAGGGCATGACTACCAGTCAGACAAGGTTTGTACATTGTGTACCTAATACATATTGACCCAGACATAAAGTCCATCCTACATCCATTCTGTTAGCCGGAGGTTCTAATCCCGTACTCTATGTATAAAAGGTGTATGCACTGTTATACATAACTTTCCCACACTTTAGAGGGAAGGACATTTTATACCTGACTCCCAGTGTATTCTTATTTATTACACCCTGTACCAAATAAATAATAATGTGTGCCCAGGCAATGTCACCTGCTTTCAGAAAAAGGCCAAATTTCGGTGCTGGCTATTGCCTCGACATCTAGGCAATAGACCAGCACCGTTAGAGCGATTTTCGCGATGGTTGATCATGAAAACCGCTCGTTTCACCGTAGGACGTGTCTGGCACGCCAATTGTCGGGAACAGAGTTCCCGGCTGGACGTGCCTGACACGTCCATTGTTGCGAAGGGGTTAATATGCCATTGATAATTTACTCATTAATAGCCACTGATCATTTGCTCATTAATTTACACTGGTAATTCGCTCATTAATATGCCACTGATAATTTGCTCATTAAAAGCCACATCATTTTCTCATTAATATGCCATTGATAATTTGCTCATTAATAGCCACTGATAATTTTGCTCATTAATATACCACTAATAATTTGCTCATTAATAGCCACTGATAATTTGCTCATTAATAGCCACATAATTTGCTCATTAATATGTCACTGATGATGTTCTCATTAATAGCTAGTGATAATTTGCTCATTGATATTACCCACCCCCCTCCTTAGTACTTACCTGGATGCAGTTCCACATGGGTTAGTTTCCATATGGTATATATGTATTTAACATATGTGAAATCCACTTATTTTGACTTTAAAACAATGTTAGTTTCTCATCAGAAAAAACCCGATAAGACAGATTTGTTCCTTTTTTTCCTAACATACCTAAAATATTTTTTGGGCACACTGTAGGTGAAGTACCTTTTTAAAGGTACAGTGAAGTCTAAAATTCGGATTCATACCCATTGAGGAGAATGCCTTAGTAAGAGCATGATTGAGGAAACATTCAGGTAAATTCCCTTGCCCCAGCACCTAGAACTTACACCAGACAGTGGCGTCCCGAGGGGGGGGGGGGGGGGGGCGGACCGCACCTGGTGACACCTCCAGTGGGGGTGACACCGTTGCTGCCGGCACCCCCCGCACCGCGCTGCTTACCTTTTTTTATTTTTTCCCTGGCAGCCGCATCCCCCTCCGTGCAGGAGGGAAGAGAAGACTGCACGGAGGAGGCGTCCGTCCGGTGACACACAGCAGCCAGCTACTCGGTAAGTGATGAGGAAGGGGGGGGAGGAGGGTGGTTTAAAACGAGCACTGGCATGGCACACTATTACTGGGCACTGACTGGCACACTATTACTGGGCACTGACTGGCACACTATTACTGGGCACTGACTGGCACACTATTACTGGGCACTGACTGGCACAATATTCCTGGGCTCTGACTGGCACACTATTACTGGGCTCTGACTGGCACAATATTACTGGGCTCTGACTGGCACAATATTACAGGCTATGACTGGCACAATATTACTGGGCTCTGGCACCATATTACTGGCATCTGACTGGCACAATATTACTGGGCTCTGACTGGCACAATATTACTGGGCTCTGACTGGCACAATATTACTGGCATCTGACTGGCACAATATTACTGGGCTCTGACTGGCACAATATTACAGGCATCTGACTGGCACAATATTACTGGGCTCTGACTGGCACAATATTACAGGCATCTGACTGGCACAATATTACAGGCATCTGACTGGCACAATATTACTGGGCTCTGACTGGCATAATATTCCTGGTATCTCACTGGCACACTACTACTGGGCTCTGACTGGCACAATATTCCTGGTATCTGACTGGCACAATATTACTGGGCTCTGACTGGCACAATATTACTGGCATCTGACTGGCACAATATTACAGGCATCTGACTGGCACAATATTACAGGCATCTGACTGGCACAATATTACAGGCATCTGACTGGCACAATATGGGTGGCTCACATCGCCTTTTTCACCCAGAAGTTTTTGGATTTAAGGATCCTGATCGGGGGGACGGCAAGTATATTGCTCCACTAATACCATAGGCTGTTGTTTCATGCTCCTTGACTATCAGGAGCTCCACTTGTGAGTGCATTTTAATCAGAGATCTTGGACTTATTCCAAGTGTATTTTGTACTGCACCATCGTTTTTTACTGTTTTTATATCTTTTCAGATCTAACACCAATTATGCAGTATTTAGGACCGTAATGTGAGTTTGTATATGTTTGGTATTTCATGTTTTTGGGGTCATTTACACCAGTTTTCTAGCTGTATTAACAGCACATTGTATTCCTAAGTACAGCATTCACTCACCTGGTCTAAGACCAATTATCACAGAATGTGCACCATTTATACTGGTTTGTTTTTTACTAATTGCTGTAAGGTCACTATATATTATCAACTGTTATTTATTGTGCCATTTGATAACATTATTTATTGCTTATTTGCACAAAAATTTTGTTGGAGATTTTGCACTTTTTTTTGCACATTTTGCATTTTTTAATATTTATTTTTATTTGCACATTTTGCACAGCTACACTTAGAGTGTCACATATAATTTATTGTTTAAAAGTGTCCATGCATTGTGCGCCGGTTTCACTCTCCTTTCCACATATCATTTACACAGTTATTAGAGGCTGTCTGTAAGTTTTTTCCGGCTGCCGATTCTCAGTGGACACCATTCATTTATTTATTCATCTATAATTTATTTTATATCCGTGCCATCGGCTAGATTCTGTGCTCATCCATCCCCCTTGTACACACACACAATATTACTGGGCTCTGAATGGCACAATATTCCTGGTATCTGACTGGCACAATATTACTGGGCTCCGAGTGGCACAATATTACTGGGCTCCGAGTGGCACAATATTACTGGGCTCTGAGTGGCACAATATTCCTGGTATCTATAATTGTACAATTGTCACCTCGTGGGGCTCCTGTGTGTTGCATAATTAATGGCGGTCCCATGTGTGCATAATTATGGGGCGCTTGTGTGTGGCATATTTATCGAGCCCCATGTGTGGCATAATTAAGGGACTCTTTTGTGTGGCATAATTATGGGGCACCTGTGTGTGTGTGGCATAATTATGGGGCACCTGTGTGTGTGTGTGTGGCATAATTATGGGGCACCTGTGTGTGTGGCATAATTATGGGGCACCTGTGTGTGTGGCATAATTAATTGGGCAGAGGTGAGGCATAAATAGTGGGGCTCTGGTGTGGCATAATTTATGGGGCTGTGGTGTGGCATAATTTATGGGGCTCCTGTGTGTGGCATAATTTATGGGGCTCCTGTGTGTGGCATAGTTAATAGGCCATCTAAGGAATCTGTTTGGCATTGTATTGGAGGAAATCCAGGGGGGTGACACCATGAGTTTCCGCACCGGGTGACACCAACCCTAGTGACGCCCCTGACACCAGACAAGGGTTATTTTTATGTGAAACGCCAAGTAAGCAGATGATGACTTCCCTGACTGACTAACTCGAGGATGTCACTGTCTCCCACAGGATATTATGAGGTGTGGGGACGTGCGTGTAAGCATGTTTTTGATTCTCTTGATATGGTGTTGGTATACTCACGCCTGCAACTTTCATACTCATCGCTGGGACTTTGTAAAGGGTGAGCTCAGAGACTGACGCCAAATAAACTGTTCCGACTATTGCGTTGAGGAAATCCTAAACACAAAATAAATCACACATAGTGTGTACAGAGGGGGGATAACCATTAAAAAAAATAGAAAGAAAGACAAGTGGACTGTGTGGGCTTGATCTGAAACTGGGAATCCCATCATTCTGCAGCATCTTATTCATACTTTCAGTGCCGTGGATCCATACATATCCAAGTATAGACAAGCAGCACTCTGCCTTTAATATCCTTAAAAGGGTAGTACCGTGTTAGCCCCATATCGCTGCGTCAGTATACCAGCCCCAACGCATAATATTATTTACATTTTAGAGCACATCTGAAGAGTGTATTATTTATAGATAAATCTGGAATATGACTCTGCACAAGCCAATATATACCCCCAGTATGTACACAAGGTTTTAAGTCCTGGGTGCTGGGTTAAATCATGTGAGTGTAATCTGGGTGTTGGGGTAAGTCCTGGATGCCGAGGTCTTGCAAGTAGACCCAGTATGAACACAAGGTTATACCTTACACACTGTACTCGTATATTCCCCATGCACAGGTCAATACATAGGCCTCATTATGTACACAAGGATTTATATATCAGGGCAGTGTGAGATTTAAACTTGTGTACATTCTGGGGGCATATATTGCAATGTGCAGGGGTATATTATCAGTGCAGTGTGCAAGATATAACCTTGTGGGGTGGGGGTATGAAATGAGGGTGATGGTGGCATGTAATGTGGATGATGGGGCATGTCGTGGGTGTGCAACGTGAGTGATGGGGCATATTGTAGGTGTGCAACGGGGGGGGGGGGGGCCTGAATTTTGTCTGCCTAGGGCAGCACAACACCAAGAAACACCACTGACTGGGGATACTTGTAAGACGTAAGCATCTGGGACTTACCCCAACACCCAGATTGAACCCAGCACCCCAGTACATAAATTACACTCACCAGACTTATCCCAGGACTTAGATTGCATTTATAGGACTTTCCCCAGCACCCATGACTTACCCCAGCACCTAGACTGCACACACAGGACTTGTCCAAGCATTTAGATTGCACTCACAGGACTTACCCCATCACTTACATTGAACTCACAGGACTTACCATAGCACACAGGACTTACCTCAGCACCTAGATTGCACACACAGGACATGTTTGGGCAGTTGGATTGCACAAACAGGACTTGCCCCAGAATTTAGATTGCTCTCACAGGACTTGCTCCAGCATTTAGATTGCAGTCACAGGACATACCCTAGTAGCAGAGGCGTCGCTAGGGGGGGCTACTGGGGCTGAAGCCCCGGATCTCCCCTCCATAGCCCCGAATGGAGACCCTGACCACGCCCCCTCGCGCTCGGCTCCGCCCCCTCACGAATCGATCCCGCCTCCTGCATGCTGTATGCTGAACAGCAGCAGATTCCATCCCCTCACGATAGGCTCCGCCCCTCGTGTTTAGCTCCGCCCCCTCAAGTTTTGCAGGTGAGTGTTTGGCAGAGTGTGAGTGGCAGAGTTATTAGTGTGCAGGTGTATGTATGTGAGGTAAGTGGCAGAGTGTAAGTGGGTGTGAGTGGCAGAGTTATGAGTCTGCATGTGTATGTAAGTAGCAGACTGTGAGTGGCAGAGTTATTAGTGTGCATGTGTATGTATGTGAGTGGCAGAATGTAATTTGCAGAGTATAAGTGGGTGTGAGTGGCAGAGTTATGAGTGTGCATGTGTATGTATATGAGTGGCAGAGTGTAAGTGGGTGTGAGTGGCAGAGTTATGAGTGTGCATGTGTATGTATATGAGTGGCAGAGTGTAAGTGGGTGTGAGTGGCAGAGTTATTAGTGTGCATGTGTATGTATGTGAGTGGCAGAATGTAATTTGCAGAGTATAAGTGGGTGTGAGTGGCAGAGTTATGAGTGTGCATGTGTATGTATATGAGTGGCAGAGTGTGAGTGGCATGAGTGGGAGAGTTATGAGTGTGTATGTGTGTGAGTGGCAGAATGTAAGTGTGTGTAAGTGGCAGAGTGTGATTGTATGAGTGAGTGTGCAGAGTGTGAGTGTTTGGAAGAGTGTGAGTTATGAGTGTGCGTGTATGTGTGTGGCAGAGTGTAAGTGTGGGTGAGTGGCAGAGTTTTGGAGTGTATAAGTGTGAGCAGCAGAGATATGAGTGTGTGTGTGTGAGTGTAAGCGTGAGCAGCAGAGTTATGAGTGTGTGTGAGTGGCAGAGTGTAAGTGTTCGAGAGTGAAAGCATAAGTGGCAGAGTTAGGAGTGTGTGTCAGTGGCAGTGAGATTACTAGGAGAAAATGTGATTAATTACTATTAATCATATTGAATGTGATAATCAAGTGTGAAACAGTGCTCATACCATTTTTATTTTCACACCTGATTATCACATTCAATATGAATAATAGTGATTCATCTTTATATATAGTCTTTATGTTGATGGCAATGAGTCCATACACATGGCATTAAACATCACATGGACCTCGTTATACTATTAAACCCATACATTATGAGTGTATGAGCTGCTCATTATATTATAGGCTTTACTCATGAAAGAGAGAATTGCAGGGAAGTGAGATGGGAATTTCAAAATTAAGGCTAAAGTAGCAGAGCTGGAAAAATTCTCGCATTCAGTTGAATTCCCATCTCAATTCCCTGCACTTCTCTCTTTTATTAGGTTGGTAGAAGGAGCATACCTTCATACCTCAGCCTATTCTCCCCAAGTTTTTTTACCCCTTTTTATTAAAAAATTAAAAATATTTGTGATGTGAGTGTGAGAGTTGCAGGTTTACACACGAGTCTGCGTGGCAGAATGTCTGTGTGGGAAAGACCATCTGTGTGTATAAGGGTGTCTGTGTGTAAGGTTGTCTGGATGTGTGTGTGAGTGTAAGGTTGTCTATGTAAGGGTATCTATGTGGGGGGGGGGGGGTCAGGGTTGAGTCATTTTTATATGCTCAGTTATTTTTAAATCATGGGAATTTGCTCACATACAAGTGTGTGTGTGTGATGTAAGTTGGTGTGTGTAAGTGGGATTGTGTGTCTCTGTGTGTAAGGGTGTGTGTATGTATGTGTGACTGTGCAAGTGTGAATGTGTGTGTATGTGTGGCTGCATGTGTATAGGTGTGTATTTGTGGCTGTGTATTTTTGTGTATAAGTGTAACTTTGAGTAATGTGAGTTTTTTGTGTGCTGCGAGTCTTATTGTCAGTCACACACACGCATATAGTCAGTAACAGACAGACACAAACACACTCATACAGTCACAGACAGACACACACACAGTCAGTCACAGACACACACATATACATTCTGTCACAGTCAGACATACAGTCACACACACATACAGTGGGTCACATAAACACACAGTCACACACACACATGCAGTCAGTCATACACACAAACACACACTCTGTCACATACACTTACGCACAAGTCAGCAATTTTGTTGTTGTTTATGATAAAAAAAAAAGTGCATCTATCAATATGTCCCCCTCTTGGCTGCTATACCTCATTCTAGCCTGGTCTGTGCCCTGCTGTTGTTTCTAGCCCTGCTGAGCACACTCAGCGCTCGGACACTATAGTACGGTGCATGTGGGGATGGAGCAGGAAGACTGTGCAGCCGGTGCACACACTGCTCCCCCGCGCTCCACTGGATAAATAAAATGATCCCAGCGGCGAGGGCACCATGCAGGGACAACAATAACTGGGCGCCAGGTATAATTTCCTGGTGCCTGGGATTTGTTGAGCCCCGATATATACCCATATATACCTATTGTTCATTGGCGTCAATTATATCAGTCTGTATGCTGCCTAACCATGTGATTTTATTTACTCTACTTCTATAAAATCTATCATGGGCTCCAGCCCCGGATGTTTTGGAGACCTAGCAACGCCCCTGCCTAGTAGTTAGATTGCACTCACAGGACTTGCTCCAGCATTTAGATTGCAGTCACAGGACTTACCCTAGTAGTTAGATTGCACTCACAGGACTTGCCCCATCACTTAGATTGCACTCACAGGACTTTCCCAATACCCAACTAGGTCTTCTAACAGTCACTGTCCCGTGCAGGAGGAGAAGATGCCGGATATGACAACACATTCTGCTGCTGGGAGAGTGTGAGAGAGCACTCTCACACCAGCATCTGCATCCCCAGGGCAGACGGCCTCCTGGGAATTTTCCCGGTATCCCGGCAGGCCAGTCTGGCCCTGGAAACAAGTAGAGTTAAAATTATATAATTTGGTGGCTACGGGGGAGTTTGTTTGTAATCAGGTTGCTAGGTCCCTTCCTCAGACATTAATGATCATTAATGGTCATTAATCCCTGAGGACTTAGCAACTTGGTCTTGAAAGCTGGCAAACTTTCAGTTAGCCAATAAATGGTTTAATATTAAGGAATCTAGGAGAATTTTACCAGGGTGGAGCAAGTGTTAAATCTAAACCATCTGGAAGCATCTCTGTAAATATGATGAGGCAAACCCGATTTGTAAGTCCTAGTATTTTACACAGCAATTCACAATACCTAGAAATAAAATTAAACTCAAGGAGAAGCCAAGAAAGCGTTACTAAAACTGTGCAGGAGTGGCCATTAAATGCTGGATGAGATGTCATAGCCATGGACAGGTATGGCTAATCTCTATCGCTGTAGCTGTTGTGGACTACATCTCTCACAATGTTACCCATGGGTGGATGAGCATCGTGACAAGTGTAGTCAACCTAACAGGGTTAGGGTTAGGCTTTTTCTGCACAACCACAATGCATTGCAAGTCGGCACCCATCCCCCTCGGCGAAGTACCAAGAAATAATTGGTCAGTGAAATAAATTAAATTCAAGTATTACTTACTATATTGGCCCAGTATAAGTACTTGTAGCGTTTGTTGAGGCTGGCGACATTTAAGAAGCAAATGAAAGCCATCCAGATGCTCTCAATAGAGAAGGTGGATATGTAGAATCCATTGCAGGAAAACGCAGCATACATGGCACAGGCAGAAATTACTGAGGCCTTTATTAAAAGAAAAAATATATAAATATACATAAATATCACAAAATACCTAAGATAAACTATAAAAAATTTACTATCGTCTTCACATACTATCAGTGGGGAGCATTGTAAATTGTTGGTTCAATCAATGCTGAGTTCTGAGACCAGATCTGCTGTCCTAAAACTCAAACCGCGTTGGGTACAGCTCAAATAATAGGCGTGTGTGTTCAATCCCTTAAATCACTTGAGGTCACTCCTGACTTTAATGGGAATTGGGATAAGCGGGGTGATCTGGCAATTCAATGTGCATTGAGCTTCACGTAGAACTCCCCAGTTCATCTCTAGAGTTATCCTGCATTGTGCTGGAAGATGCTTTTAATTGGTGATAATTCTCGCACTGGATTTCAAATGATAATGGTTATATTCATAGTGCCATTACATGTACCAATGTTTCTTTACATGATGTAAGAGTAGATTAAATCAGCTTTCCCGCTGCCAACAAAACTCTAAACCACAATGGATTAAAGGAAATATTGTCCAATCCCCTTGCAATGAAGGGTGTGAGCTAGACTTCTGTTATAACCTGGGGAGCATCCTCGGTGGTTGTGCTAAATTCAAACATCTTTCCTTTGACCCATAACACTTGGTAAAATTGAAATGGACTCTGCTCTTACTGTGATTAAGATGAATACAACTTTATTAAAGGGTTTCTATAACATAAATATGGCATTACCGTGAATGTAGATAATAATCCCAAAAAAAAAATAATCCATACATTA
This sequence comes from Pelodytes ibericus, assembly GCA_036172795.1. NCBI lineage: Eukaryota > Metazoa > Chordata > Amphibia > Anura > Pelodytidae > Pelodytes > Pelodytes ibericus. The sequence continues at coordinate 185,182,841 of CM069862.1, forward strand.
TTAGAATTTCAAACAATTGCTTAAATTAAAACGATCTATGTGTGGTGTGACCTGTTTATTACCTGTGGCTTGATATGAAAATTAAGTACTTTTCAAAGGGCGCTATATAAATAAATACTCACTGAATGGTGCCACTGTTTACCCACACATCTCTATCTTGCCCTTAAGATTATATGGATCTATATATGGATCTATATGGAGAGAATTCTGAATTGGAGCCGGAGCTGGGGGACTCTAACATAACCGACCAATCGGATCTCTTTAAATGGGATGTTACATGAGAAACTGTATGTGAGAAAAACCATACTTTCAGATATCGGTAGGGCGGTAAAAAAATTGGCATCAGGCCAATGTTAAGTCTATGGCAACAGTACCAAGGCCGGTATTTTTTTGAAGAAAAGGTGGCAACCCTAGATATCGGTTAATTCTGATCTTGCACTACTGTTAAAATGAGGCTGGTTTTGGGGGACATATTTTGGACCTGTCATGCTTACAGAGATTTCAAATTTTGTGATCTAAATTTGTTTTTTGATGCAAATGGTGTAATGTGAAGCAGGTGGGGCAGCACAGATTATATGCAGCACAAAACTAGAGTGATCTCCAGCCTGTCCTCAAGAACTTCCAAGGGTCCAGGAACCACACCAGGCGTTATACATATTGTTATATTAACACAAGTGGGTAATCCCTAAATCCTAGACAGCTGGGGGGTCCTTGAGGACAGGCTTGAGAAGCACTGCTCTAGAGCAGTGTTGGCTTTCCTTGGCATTGCATATGTCTGGGAACTACATGCGGTGACAGAGAATCATGTAATATGTAGTTCCCATCTACAGTGCCAAGGTTAGCCATCATGATTTGGGCATTTGGTCTAATTAGTTGTTTTTTTCTGAAAAAAACACTTGAATAAAGTAACATACTGAATGTGACGGACCCCCCTTGCCACCTCAAGCCACCAGACAGGCCCACTGTTGCAGGTAACTACTTTAATTCACCAGACAGGACCCTCAGCCATTTACTCCAAGTACCAGACAAAACCAGTATAGGAGTAGAACAGGAATGAACATTTATTTGAACAGCAACAGAGTCTTATATACAGACATCAAGTTAACATAAGTCAACCCACATAGTAACATACAACACAACACAAACCAAACAGCAATCAACCAGACCTGATACAGATACAATAACACATAACAATTAGTTTAATAGTAAATTCACTTAGCACAGATCAATAGATGAGTCACATAGTAGAAGTGTGGATATCAACATTAGTTTAAGGTGGGTAATCACACCTAAGCAGCACACAGGCTGTGCCTGCACTACAGGGGTTAAATCATTGCCCTCTACTCCCCAGTGACATATTGTAATCAATCCGAGTGGTCTCCTCTCAGAATTATGTATTGGACATAAAACAATATACAACACAGAATCTGACTAAATAACTTCATTAAACACACAGTTATAGCACATAAGCCAGAGGGGGTCAGGATTACAGAGAGCACAGTCTAGGAGCATTAGTAATGGGGTAACAACAGCATATACATTGTAAGGTCAATGCAAAGTGCAAACTTACCCACTGTACCCACCTCCCCAAAAACAGAACCCATTTTCAATGCCAGGGCCCATAATCTTTAGGGAAGAGGCGGACCATCACTTCTCTCCAAGAACCCCAGTGACTGAGGGTTCCGTCACACTGAATATGTAAACCCTCTGTGCAAGGGGTGTGCCACTCATGGTTTAAAGCAGTGGTGGGGAACCTGCGGCCTTCCAGATGTTGCAGGACTACATTTCCCATACTCCCCTGCTTGCCTTCTTAGCTGAAAGAGCATTATGGGAGATGTAGCTCATCAGCAGCTGAAGGGCTGCAGGTTTAAAGCATTGGCAAATACAACAACCAATATCTCCACTGTCCTATTATTATTAGTGGCACTATTTGGTGCCCATCCTGATACATCCTGATACTCTTGCTTGGATTTTAAATGGAGATCTATGCTTAACTAAAGGGAATTTATGGCAAATACATACTGCAGGGCTGCTTTACAAAGCCAATACTACCATACAGGAACCAGCGTCCGCCAGGGGTTAGCCACCACTCTCTCGCTGACACTCACCAGGCGAATTATTTTCACCTTGCCCGGGGTGCTTTGGATATATTTCCTGTCTAGCTTCATGTCGGCCTTGCAGTGCTCTACTTAGCACGGTAAGAGCGGGAATCCCTCCGACCAATCAGCTAACGAGCCGAGGCACAGGTCACAGGCATGCGTGCGCTGTAGAGAAAGTAATGCACTTACTTTTGAGGGTTTATGCGCCAGTGATATTTTTTTTATTTTATTGCCATGACAGTTTTATAGTTGGTGTGGCTGGGTGGCTCTTTTAAACAAAGACAATAATCGATTTATAGGCATTATACTTTTTGAACAATCCACTCGTATAGTTAAATTAAATGCCATTTTTTGTCCTTGGCAAAGTCTGTGTTGGTCCAGAGAGCATCATTAAATTGTCGGTCACAAACAGGGCCGTCATTAGAACTGATGGTCTGGCCTGCCCTCCCCCACTCCGTTTCTCCTGCCCTCCTTTCCTTCTTGCTCCCTCATCCCCTGGCATTGCACCTATAGCACTTGATTGGATCCCACATAACTTAGCATAGCACCACTTTACAGCACCCACAGAACTTCAAACAACACCCTGCTTGAACCAACAAGTCTTGCCGGAGTACCAAGACTGCATTTACAGGTTTGCCCGAGCACCAAGATTGCACCCACAGGTCTTGCCAGAGCACCTGATGTGTAATGCTTTTATTTTGAAGAAGTAGGATTTGTTTTTTTTGTTTACAAGACTAGTGTTTATGTTATAAAGCACAATGCCAAATATTACAATACATTAAAATCTGTGTTTAAAAAGAAAACGGATTTTACTCTTGTAAAAATGTATTATTATAGCAAAGACTATGACACATTACACCCATGGTTATATGGGAAATTATAGAATCCTGTCAAATCTAACAGCATAATTCATAAAATCTGATGTTTTTATATTTTATTGTAGTTATCTAATTTGTAGAGTGTAGTTTAATTTGCAAACCCTACTCTAATTATCTGACTGCAACCAGTACTAGCATTTGCATACAGGGCCGTCTCTAAGGCCGGGCAAACGTTTTCCCTGTCAGACTGAGCCCACTCAACGTGTGCTCAGCGAGATCTGAGCACACCTGTAAAATTAGGACGGCATATAATGCGACGCAAAGGGGTTAATAAGGAACCTGCCCCCAGGCTTCAAATACAGGACTCCAAACATCTGATATTCTGGAGAAGGTGTCACATCTTAAGCCTTCCACCTGACAACACAAATAGCAAACAAAGGTTCCGAGTCTCGGACAGCATCACAGGAGAGACAAGACAACAAATTATAAAAAAAGGCACACATTTTTAAGACTCTTTGCCTCCACATACTTGTTGTCCTGTCTCTACTGTGATGCTGTCTGAGACTCGGAAACCTCTCTTTGCCTTTTTGTTGTCCGGAGGAGGGATTAAGATGTGACACCCTCTCCCCACGGATGCTTCTCTGCTACACACAAACAGAAACATAGGGAAAGGCTCCAATGCCGGTATGTTAGATATACCGGCACCGGCTCTGCAGTCTTGCATACTGGCCATGCCGATAAAATACCAGCCAGGTGGCAAGTCTACACTGTCCCCACATGCTGTTAGTGTAAAATAAACTTACTATTTATCACATTGGGACACCCATTAATTAACCTTTGGCCAATCCCACCTAGCTCCCAATGTCCCCAAATACTGGTACTTTCACCACCGTCCCCTCTGACCTTTTCACTCACCTTATGGTCTCCTCTGCAAGTAGGGCTCTGTACTCCCAGGACCAGTTTGTTTCTGTCTGTATAACATGCTCTGTATTAAGCATTATATAAAATGTTTCACATATTCACAAAATGAACAAATATACATTTCATATATTCGCTTTAACTAGGGGCAGAATTGAAAATACAACAGATTAAATCTGCATTAAAGACACAAGATGTGGCAGTAAATTATAAAGGAAAGAAAAATACTTCCTTTCTGATTTAAGTCTTGTGTCAAATATGTACAGAATGGTAAATTAATTTAATGTCATTATTAATGTGATTTTAATATTTTATTATACATCATACATCTGCAATAACCATTTAATGCAATGTTAGCCCCGCCCATTTCCTTATATGGTCAAGGCTGGGCAACGCATCACAAAGGCTTCAGTGTATATATAGGAGAGGCTTGTACTACTAGGTCAGTCTAAGGACCCATCAGGAGCCAGGATGCACCAGAATAATCTTATGGCCAAAAAACATATGCCAATGTTGGCACAGTAAGTAATTTATTTTTATACTGAGTTTTTGGGCTGGGCTACTTACTGAGTATTATTAATGTGCAGGTAATTTGATTTTCTAGATGAGGTCATTGGATTGTGACTGTGGACCAGGGTGAACTCATGGCCAAAGAACACAATGGATGACGTTGGCATGTGGACCTCCAGGACCTATCAGCAGCCAGGATGTGGGATGCCACCAGAGGCGTAACTAGAAACCACAGGGTCCTGGTGTGAAAAGTGCCCTGGGGCTTCCCCATGCAGGATTTTTTGATAAACAGGCGAAAGTGCTTTTTGGTGCCCCCCCCCCAATCCCATGACTCTCCCCACATCCCTTATTTATCCTCCCTCTCCCCAAATCTCTGTTCTTCCCCCCTGTTCTGTTCTCTCCCTCTCCCCCATTTGTTCTCGACCCCTCATCCCCCCATCTCTGTTCTCCACCCATCCTACCCCCATCTCTGTTCTCTCCCCCATCTCTGTTCTCTCCCCTTCCACCCTATCTCTGTTCTCTCCCCTTTCCACCCTCCCCTGTTCTCTTTCTCTCCCCTCCCCTGTTCTCTGCCCTTCCACCCCTCCCCTGTCATCTCTCCAGCCAGTGCCTCTACCGACATTTTAATTTTTTTTACTCCAGGGCTGGTGCCCCCATCGCTGCGGTGCCCTAAGGCAGCTGCCTGAGCAGCCTTACAGTGGCGGCGGTGGCCCTGCCCCATGCATCTTCCCCCACCCATCCTTTTGTATAACACATACACATACATACACGGACACACATGCTAATACACAGACACAAAGAATGACCCATATTCAGATACACAGAATGACACTTCTACAGATACAAACACTGACAAACATTCAGATACACAGACACACACTAATACACATGCGGATACCCATCCACACAGACAGACACACATATAGATGCACATACACAGAATGACATTCATACAGATATAAACTGTGACACACATACACGTACATAGGGGCTCACACTGACAGATGCAGACAAACAGATACACATACAGACAGACACACATGCAGACAGATACACATATAAACATGCATGCAAATACACAGACACACTTAATGACAAACATTCAGATACACATACAAAGAGAAACACATACAGACCCACATGCAGACATACAGACACAGACATACACACAGACGCGCATTGTCTTAAACACAAACTTTATGCAGGACCTTTTAGGTGCAGGAGGGTGACTACCACCACAATGCCGGCGGGCTCCCTTGTCGCAGGGGTTGCAGGGCGGCCGGGCCCCTGGAGTTCTGCCACTGCCACAATGGTTGCAGGATAGATGTGTATAGTATAAGTTGTTTAGTGTAGTTAAGATCTTTTGTCCACAGAATTCATGCATAGAGTATTAAATTATAAGTTATACAGCCCCGATCCAGGGTTAAACAGCCAATCGCTGGTTTTCAGGGTCAGGAAGGAATTGTTTTCCTGTTACGCAGGTTTTTTTTGCCTTCCGCTGGCTCATTTGGCTTGGTCTTTAAAGTGTAAAATAAATCTATTATCATACATGGTCAATAGGCCGATCCAGGGTTATACAGTCGATCGCTGGTTTTCAGGGTCAGGAAGGAATTTTTTTACTTGTTCCGCAAGTTTTTTCGCCTTCCTCTGGATCATTTGCCTTCTGAACCCAGTAAAATACAATAAAACTATTTAAACATTTCAATCCTTGTTGTTGTCTGTCTTCTTGCATGGTGTATTCATTTTACCTTTTGGGACATGGATATAGTTTGGATAATCAAGAGTAGCCATATATGGAAACTACTTATTCCCTGAAAGATATTTACACACACACATATATTCACAACACACATGCACACATATCATCCAAAGATACACCACTGATTAAGACTTGGGCCTTAATCATTGTCTTCATTACAGTAGTGGTGTATCTTGGCCTGGGCACAGAGAGAAGGTATCTGGATACAGAGTGAAGGTGTTTTGGCACAGAGATGGCACTGGGAAGGTGTTTATGCACAGAAATGACACTGAGGTGTTTTTACACAGAGATGGCACTGAGATGGTGTTTGGGAGCAGAGATGGGACTGTAAAGGTGTTTGGGCACAGAGATGGCACTGGGATGGTGTTGGGGCACAGAGATGGGATTGCAAGTGGAAAGATTGCATCAAGTGTACATGTTTCCATTTGTTAGAGCATTCCTATCTAAAACATGTACACTTGATGCATTCTTTTGTCTACACTTGATCTTAAAGGGTCCATGCCATCATGAAGATCTTTTATAGGTTTCTAAGGGAAGACACATTGCATAACAAGGGTAATTGGAACAAGAAATGATGGAAAATTCTGCTTCATGTTAATATATCGTCTTTGTGAGTGTGTAAGCAGTGCTGTATTTAGCACGAGGCAAACAAGGCAAGTGCCTAGGGCTGCTCTTGCCTTGTATGCCTCTGTGGGTGGGGGCAGCACAAAATTAACTTTTTTTTATAAAAGCTGCCCCTTTAAGAAAAAAACTTGCTTAACGGCAGCATGGGGAGCCGAACAGACAGCACAGAGAAACCTCTGTGCTGCCTGTTCGGCTCCCTGGGCGATATAACGGGGAAGTGCTGTCAGACACGTCCTGGGTCACGTGACCTATCTGCACTCACCACGTGGGTGATGAGGGAATGTAATGTGGGTGATGGAGGCATGTAAAGGGGGATGTAATTGGGTGATGGGGGGGCATGTAATGTGGTGATGAGGGCATGTATTGGGGGTAGTGGGGGATGTAGTGGGGTGATGGGTGCATTTAATGGGGCTGATGGGGGCATGTCCTGGGTGTGCAGCGTGGGTTATGGGGGTGCCCAGATATTGTCTGCCTAGGGCAAAACATACCAGAATACACTGTGTGTAAGTGTGTCTATGGGAGTATGTCAGTTGTATAGCCCCAAGCCATACAGTGCCCCAGGCATATATATTTTTATATTGTATGAATATTAAATAAACCTGAGATAGTTACAATAATATATATATATATATATATATAGACACACACACACACCTATAAATTCATATGGCTAGTTTTTATAATATTTATATATATATATATATATATATATATATATATATATATATATATATATATAGCTGTTTTATATAATAATTATTATATAAACCAGCAACTTATTATATACATCTTATACGCTGAAAAAAGTACAGTGCAATTACGTGTGTTTTAATTTACATGTTTTTCGTGGGAGGGGGCATTGGGGTGGGGTTTGACTGTCAGCCAGGAGGGCAGTAGGTTCCAGGGGGCCCAATGCTTGTGGAGGGTCCAATCTAGATTAAAGAGGACCCTGTTTGCTAAATGTAATTTTTTCAATCTACAGACACTTGTTCCATACACCAAAGGGTCTAACAAAGAGACCATTGCAGGAATCTGACACAGGAATTCCAAACTTAAGGTCAAAGTAGCTGAGTTGGAAAATTTTTCCCATTCAGCTACATTGGAGAATGAATCAAACTTGGCCAGTTTGGCCGAAAGTTTCAAATTCCAGTGTCAATTCCCTGTTTATTGAGTAGACCCACAAGTAATAAGCAACAGCAGCCACCATTAAGTGTGACTAAAGGAGGAGAGGCTCCGCCTTCCAGTGACATCTTGCAGGGTGGGTGTGGTTATACGCCGTGTCACGTGTTGTGTCCGATCCCGGAAGTGGATGCTATGTTGGGTACGGCACGCTCGAAATGACAGGAACAGCAGCCGGCCGGCTTTGGATGCGACATTTCAACACCTCCGTGTCCCCCAGAACACTGTGCACTGCAAGCAGGCTCCCAAGACCCCCCTGCAAGTCAACCGGCCACCCGAGAGCCCACAACATGCACCGGGAGAACTGCATCGACAGCCCAGACTACCGACAGGGTGCTTTAACATGATATAAACCTTTTACATGGATGCTTGCCGACCTTTGCAAATACCAGCTGCTGTGGAACACCGCCCCTGCATTGTTCAGCCTGGCTGATCATAGTGGGACTTGTAGTCCACAACTGCTGGAGTGCCAAGGACTGCCATCGCTGCAACTGTAGGATCCCATAAATGAGCCTGTTTTTTTTTTTTTTGTTTGTTTTTTTTTAACTGATGGGGATTGCAACGTGTTCCATTTTTATTATTAAAGTATACAATTTTAGACATTTTTAAGAGCATTTATGCGACAACGTTTGAAACCTCGGGCAATCACCATGGAAACTAGTTATACCCTCATAGCTTTTTGATGCTAACCTCTCATTCCTGTTATCATCGTGCACAGAACAACATCCTGCCCAACCAGGCACATCCTGTCTTGTCACATTCCTCCATACTTCATATGCAACATATGTCTCTGCAAAGCCTTATGTTCAATCTATCAGCAACCCCCCCCCCCCCCCCCCAAGTCTAAAGGCACAACATTGTAATGTGAATTCAAATCATTTGTGATATGTTTTATTAAAATAGTATCTAACTAAAAATCCTTGTGATGACCATACAATTTGATTAAAAAATACAAAACAACTGGATTCTGCAGGGCTGCAGTGATTGATGTAAAGCCTAAAAATACACAGGTTTCGTGAGCATCACTAGTAGAGCTAAACTATGTCCCGGCCTAGCCATGAAAATTATATTTGCCCCTATTTAAAAGTAATGAACTGACAAGAGAGTGCCAATTGTATCGGATCCCAAATATAAGACTTTAAATCACTTGACACATAGTGTGATAAGTAACCTCTGGGACTATTTTTAAAATGGGCATAATGAAAAAATACAGCCAAATAGTGGCGCTATCCACTTGTGTTAAAAAAAAGTATAACGCGGATTCACACACACATCTTTCTATTAAATCTATGGTCCGTGCACTCCAGATACAGTGGGGTCGATGCCCTGGTGCAATCCCTGCAGACACTGTAGTAGATGGAGAAAGGAGCACTCAGGGGACTTGATAACACGAAGAATCAATTTCATTTCACAAAGATCATCGTTTCAGTCTCACAGACTTTTTTTTCAGTCTCCCCTTGGCCTTGGTGGGACTGAAACATTGATCTTTGTGATATATAGGTCATGATTATGATATCAAAAAGCTTATAGGATTTTTTCACTTTTTTTTTTTTTTTTTACAAACTTGTACTGTCACTTTAATTTTATTATTTGCTTTATCCTTCATTTGAATAATAGCACTTTTTATTTGCTTTCAGCCAAAAATAAAGTGTTTTTATGATATTTTATTTTTGACTAGTTTTTGTGACTACCTTTGTTGACTGATAATTCTGATAAATAGTATAAAAAAAATGCATTTGGACATATCTCTAAAAACTCCCTACTTGTGTTTACACTCTCATAAGATAATGTAAAGATATTATAAAGTGCATTAAAGTGACTGTATCACATGTAGATATTTAAAAAAATGATTGAAAACAATCTATACATTGTGTTACCAAGCATTGCCTACATTGAACTAAAAATATGTTTTACATGTGTCTGTGGAGTCTCCTTTTTATGACATCACCTGTGGCCTAATATCCAAATTAACTGGGTTTCAATGGGAAATATGTAATTTGCATAGGGGATGTTTATGACATCACTAAGGTGATGTCATAAGCAGGAGACTTCACATACACATTTAAAACACATATTTTTCCTAATTTAGGCCTTTGCTTGCAATTTTGCTGGCACAATGTATAGATCATTTTAAATGTTTTTTTTTTTTTTTTTTTTTACTCTTTACATTCACAGTAAAAACTATTTTTAGGTGACCCAGTCCCTTTAATGCACTTTACAAATGTTGGTGACAAATGGACACATAAAATAGGCTCAAAAACTGTTTACAACGTGCCAATAATATTTTTTGATCTTTCTCCTGTTGCAGGTGATGTTCTAAACCATAGGAGAAAAAGCACAGTTGTAAGTATGTAACCTTACGTTTTTGATGTACCGTAACTCATGTTTATTGCTAATAGTATACACGCCAGCGTGAGCTAGTGTCGGAGGACCAACATAATGCTGCAACCAACAAGAATCATCCAGGACCCCTACAGCGCTGCAGGAGACCTGGATTTCCTGAGCATATTTTGATAAAAATAACACTGAATTCGGCACATATGTTTAAGGTACTCACAGATATTAGTTTTGCACCTTCCTTTGACCAGACTGCTGATCTCTCCATCATTTGGGTGCAGCCTGGGAGGAGAAAGCAGCATTTTAAAGTGTTTCAAAAATGCTAAATCTCCCAAATGATAACTATACTTGCAGTGTGCACAGAAGCCGGTACAAAGCACATTTCGGTAGGCATCTGTAGACGATAAGACAGTCAGGTTTTCCAGGTAGGACACGATAACTTGTACATACTCCCCTGCACACTGCTTAATGCATTTGTGTTCACAGGAAACCAGTAAAAAGAAAAACAAAACTTTCCTCGGGAGAAGCAAGGATTTAAATGTTAGTTTTTGTTATATTTGGTAAACCCGGTGTGTATCTCTATATAGATAAATTTGGGCTTAGTCTTGGCTCTGCCTCACAGTTGAGGCAGAGCCGGTCTGGAGGCTGGAGCACGCTGGCGGTGGCAGCACATGCACAGCCAATCAGAGTGGGGGCTTGTGACAAGACTTGTCTGGTGTTCTGACACACCCATTGTCAAAGGGTATCAACAGAGTGTTGCAGTAGCAAAGAGAGCCGCATCACTGATGCTTCCAAGGGTAGCATCTTGACTACCGGTCACACATGGCCACATGCATCTCTTTGACATAATGTGTGGCTTTCAGAAACAAGGTGGGTCCCTTTTGCATGACTATTCATTGGATTAAAACATAAAGTTTATAGTTCACAGCGAGTAAGTATATTTAAGAATTGAAATCATGAATTTAATGCTAGATTTGAGTCAGAGATGAAAGACATTTTGGATTAGCGAGGTTTACAGGCATAGGCTGAACTAGAAACCACTGGGCCCCTGTGCAAAAGTTTTCACAGGTCCCCTCCCTACCCCGGGCCCCTACCTGCCCCTCCCTACCCCGGGCCCCTACCTGTCCCTCCCTACCCCCACCAGGTAACAATGTAAAATCACCCCGTCCCATACATTCACCCTCGGCGCCAGTCGCAACGCCACTGTATGTGAGTGTGTTTTAGTGAGTGTTATGTGAGTGTGTGTTAGTGCATGTTATATGAGTGTTCACAAGTGTTTTGTCTGTGTGCATTAGTGTGAGTATGTATTAGTGTTATATGAGTTTGTATATGATATACACAGACACAAATCTGTATACATAAGTCACTAACAGACACACACACACACACACACACTCATATACACACAGAATGAAACACACATTTTTATACACTAGTGTAATAAATTCTGGGCACAGTAGAGTTCAGTTGCATGTGTTGGAGTTTATTGTCTCTTTTTTTTTTTTTACTTTAATATTTTTTTTTTTTTTTAGAAGTGTCCGCAGTTCATTACAGTATTTAATGCGCTCAATATAGTTTAAACAATAATCAGGATTTTAAAAACATTTCATAAATATATGTACTGTGATTATTGAAACTAAGTGAACAGATTCAAAACGACATGCGTGAATATTATTACGTATATATGTATTTCTTAATATTTATATAAAAGTTTTGTTACAAAGTGTATACGTAACAATAAAAAATACCCACGTGTTTAATATTTTTCGAACATCTGAGGTGTATTGTATGTGGCCTTTATGTTGGTAAGTTTGGCCACCAGACAGAAGTCCAGCAGAGCCCTATGTAACGATTAGGGAATGCCATATCAAAAGATAGTCTTTGAAGTGAATGACACATTTAATGTATTACTTATAGGGACTGTTTTTACTGTGCATGTAGAACATTAAAAAAAGACTGAAAATGATCTATACATCATATTAGCAAAATTGCAAGCAAATTAGGAGAAACGTGTTGTAAAGGTATCTGTGGAGTCTCCGGCTTATGACATCACATGCGGCTTGATATGCAAATTAACTGCTTTTCATTGGGAAATGTGTCATTTGCATATCAAGCCGCAGGCGATGTCATAAGCAGGAGACTTCACAGACACATTTAAAACACGTTTCTCCTAATTTGCTTGCAATTATTCTAACACAATGTATAGATCATTTTCAATATTTTTTCATTCTCTAGATGCACAGTAGAAATGGATAATCAATCCATTTAACAATATTCCACTGCCTTTTTGTGATACTCTTGCATCGATGTTATGACAGGGTTTCTGTCGGCTACAAGTTAAATTATGTGCAATTGACAGATTACATCAAGTGTAGGCATTTTAGAAATGCTTTAATAATCGTAATATAAATAGCCTTATCAGAGGGCAGACATATTGTTTAGAATCTTGGATCCGATGAAGGACTATGTGACCCAAGATATCTACCGCTCTTCTACAGCTATAGGGAGCAAAGAGGGCTTAACCCCTTCGCGACCTTATAAGGGTGGATTTCGGGGTATGTGATAACATGCAAATTAGATGCCAAGTCAATTTGTTCACACACTGACTTTGCCTCTAATTCACTCTCTGTGCTTCATGTTCTTATAGTGACCTGTAAATAAAAATAAATAAATAAAGAACATAGCCAGAGGGGGAAAAAATGTACCCTTTCAATGCTGATCACAGTTTGTAACTGTGATCAGTTTCCTTCCACTTTATGGCCCTCATTTAGTTGTTTTTTTTACAATTTTTTTTTATTTTTGCAATTTATAAAGTTTTTTTTTAAATAAATAAAGGTAATTTTAATATATTTATTTCATAAAATTGAACCCCTGCATGACTGTTGCGTGATCTTTATGGATCTGACATCGCACTCTTCAGAGTTTTTTTTTTCTGTCTTTTTTGTTAAGGGGGGTTTGGGAACCAATATTTTTCTTTTTATTAGTTAATTAGGGGGGATAAGTGGGTTAGTGTTGCACTAGTTGTGCAGCTTATTGTTGGGAAAATAATGTTGAAAAACTTTTTTGCTCCCAAAATGTCCTCTTTTATATTTATTTTTTAATACTAAAATGTTAATAATTTGTATGTATAGGGTATCAAAAGAAAGCTCTGACTGTCCTTTAAAAAAACAACATATAACTTGAATGGGTGCGTTAAATGAGAGAGAGGAAGATTATGTTTCAAAAACCGCATATTAAAAATTGAAAAACGCTCTGGTCCTTGGCCCAGGAAAATCCCTGGTCCTTAAAGGGTTAATGAGGTACTTTATGTGTATTTTTTCATTAAAGCATTTCTAATCTAGATACTTGATGCAATCTTTCAATCAAACGTAACCTTATTTTTTGCTGACCGTTGTTCTTTAAAATAAAATTAAAAGCCTACAATATGAATAGAATTGACCTCAATATTGACATGACATACAATTTTCATTGTTGAAACTCATTATCTATATATATATTTTTTTATTGCATCAGATCTGCGTGGAAGGGAACATTGCAAGTGGCAAAACCAGCTGCCTGGAGTACTTCTCGGACACAGAAAACCTTGAGGTAGTCTGCTTCTGAGTTATTTCACTGGTAATACAACACAATTCTATTTATTAAAAGCTTCGGCATTTACTGGTTTCATAAACGTGAAAATATATTTATGTTGATGTTAAAGAAAGAGTCTTTGAGAGCAAGAGTGTTACCCATATGTAGTAGGCCTAATACAAACTTACTGGCCTGGATATGGACAATATGTATTTTCCCCTGTTCCTTTTGTGATGATGGAATCTTATTGTATACTGTGACCGTGTGTATGGGAAAGGCCTCCTCTCATTCACCCCCCCATGGGATTAGTAAGTTAAGCAAACGCTATATCTCAGGTTGCAGAAGTTGAAGGCAGAAGTATTACTAACCATTTGATGACTGGATTGTTTTCCAATATCCTTCCATGCTGTAATTTTCCTTATTCTCATTTACAGTACCCACACAAATTACAGGTTGAGTTCCCCTTATCCAAAATACCTGGAATAGCATATTGGATAACTGATCATTTTTTATATAAAAAATCATTTTCACCAATAAGATATATTAAAGCCTCTCAGCACTCATGAACAGGTCCGCCACCAAGAATTTCAGCCCCCCCCAAAAAAATCTCCCACTCGCCCCACCTACCCTCACAAGCATGTTATCCTGGTCTAGTGTAATATGGAGGGTGGTTGGGAGCAGTTGGTCAATATGCCAGTAATATTTTGCCACTCATTATGCCAGTATTTAGCCATTCAATATGCCATTTAATATTACAGTATTTTGCCCTTCAATATGCCATTCTTTTGCCATTTAATATGCCAGTATTTTGCCCCTCAGTATGCCAGTATTTTGCCATTTAATATGCCAGTATTTTGCCATTCAATATGCCAGGATTTAACCCCTCAATATGCCAGGATTTAACCCCTCAATATGCCAGAATTTAGCCATTTAATATGCCAGGATTTAACCCCTCAATATGCCAGGATGTAGCCACTCAATATGCCAGGATGTAGCCACTCAATATGCCAGGATGTAGCCACTCAATATGCCAGGATGTAGCCACTCAATATGCCAGGATGTAGCCACTCAATATGCCAGGATGTAGCCACTCAATATGCCAGGATTTAGCCACTCAATATGCCAGGATTTAGCCACTCAATATGCCAGGATTTAGCCATTTAATATGCCAGGATTTAACCCCTCAATATGCCAGGATTTAACCCCTCCCCCCTTTCCCAGCACTTACCTTACTTGCAGTTCTGTCTCTTGCTCGTCTCCTCCGTGCAGTCTTCCCTCCTGCACAGAGGAGGGAAACACAGCCACCGGGTATGACGTAACGTCATATCCGGTCTCTCTCTATATTTTTTTAAACTTTATTTTTTCGGCAGGATGCGGACTGCTGGCTGCTGTCCGCATGACTGTCTCTGTGTGCCCCCCCCCCTGCGTACACCCATGCCCACCACTATGTGTTCAGCCATATCTCCTGACTAGAGTGATACCACCCATACATAGGTTTGCTGGCTGTTGGAAGGAGTGCAATGACCATTTATTGACGTGCATGTCATTTTCCCCAATTTCTATGGAAGCAAGCATTAAAAAGAAAAGTTTAGTTTCCCTTTAATGACCAAAGCACCATTGGGTTTAAGTGGTTACTTATTTAAATATAAATGCCTTTATGTAAGGATACATATGAAGAACATCAGTGAGTCTTCTTTTGCGTGCATCTCTATTCTAAGTGCCAGATGTTGCAAATAGGGCTAAATGGGGTACATTTTTGTATTCTGCCATTAAAGTATTTATGTATAAACCATCTATACTTAATGCAATCTTTTAATTATACATAGGTTAAAATTGTGCTACAGTTGTCCTTCAACAGGGCAGTTCCAGTCCCCAATAAATGTGTTACTGACACTATCATTTTGTCTTAAAGGTTTTAAAGGAGCCAGTGGATAAATGGAGGAATATATACAATCATAACCCGTTGGTAAGCAATATGTACCTAACTAATGCTATACCCAGTGCCGCATTCAAAGTCAGTTGAAGGGGGTATTTTTCCTCCTTCCAAAATAATCATGTCATTTAATACAGGTACCTTTCTATGATCGAATTTGTTGCTTTAATCTAAAAGATCAAATAATGTTCTGTGCTAACTGCATCTTGTAAGATGAATACTGGGTAGTTGCTTTATTGAGGTTGACTGTGCATCTCTATGGATTCTGTTAAAGCATAGCTTGTGTGCCCAAGATCTCTCTCCCCATCGTTTTGTTGCTATTACCTTAAAGGGACACTTAACTTTTTTTTTTTCCACTTGTGCTTCTAATATAGAAACACAAGTGAAAAGTTAGTTGCCCCTAGTATGAGGATGAACTGGCGTGTACTTTTGATAGTACACGCCAGTTTATCCTCTGACCGACAACTGCCATGATTCCATAGGAAGCAGGCAGCCGTCTGGTCGGCGACTGGCTCTCTCTGCTAGAGCAGAGAGAGACCCTCATTTTTGTATGAGATCAGCAGGGGGGACCCTAACTAGGCCCCCCCGCTCTGATTGGCTGTGCGCTTGCTGACGTTTGTCAGCACGCGACAACCGGGACCTGCTGTGTCTCTCATGCGAGACACAGCAGAAAGTAAACCCGCGTGTATCTATTAAGATACACGTCGGGTTTACTTCATTCTACCGGCAAATGTATTGTTTAACCCTGGCTTCCTTTAAACAAACACCGTTTAGTTTCCCTTTAAAAATACACATTTCTGATGTACATTTTAGCAGGACATCCTTGAAAAATAAATAATATACGCCTAAGCCCAAGCATACGTCCTGTAAAACTAACGGACGGCACTTTTCTTCAAATTATAATAACCTCCATGTGCGACTAGCTTTCCTGCTATGTCTTCAGCACCACGTCCTAGTGCCGGGAGTTAAATTGGTGAAAATTTGATTTTTTTTCCCCCTCGTTTTCTCCTGCGGTTTTGTTGTCAGGTGACCTGAGAAGGTTGTGGATTTTTGTGCAGGACTAATACGCTATACATTTTCTATTATTATTATTTAGGCTTTAATGTATCAAGATCCTTCCAGATGGGGATTAACACTCCAGACTTATGTCCAGCTCACCATGCTGGATATGCACACCAGACCATCAGTAAGTTGGACAAATGGATTTTTGCATGAAAGAATTCTGTTTCTTGTAGCACAATGTTTATTTCGTAATATTTTGATTGGCTTAGGCCACACAAATAAATGTTTTCCTCAGAAATTCTTATTTATTTGTTTACGCCCTTAATGACTTGGGGTGTTATGGTCCTATGGAGGTGCCCCAAGGGGTTTGTGGGTCCCCATTGGACGATATGGTGTGGGGGGGGGGGACCCAGAAGTTCGGCCTTGAAGCAATTTGCCAGCCCCCCTTAATGACACCCAGAGATATAAACTAATATCTGTGCAATGATTTTCAGATATCCCCCTTAAAAATGATGGAACGATCCATTCACAGCGCCAAGTATATCTTTGTGGAAAACCTGTATAAAAGGTAATAGATTTGTACATGTAGCATATGTGTTGTTTTTGTTCAGTGACTTCTGCAAATCGGTATACCATAAATAAATGTATTTTTTTTTATTTTTTTATAGATGTTTTTTTCTCCAGCATAAAACAGTCCTATTGTACTTTCAACTATGCCATAAATGGACACAAAACGTTTTTTTTTAACCTTTTGAGGGGCGTGTGAGACCCCTTCTAAGCTAGATTGGATTTTAGATTTGAAACGGTACACTGATTTTACTGGTTGTCTGTAACGTATTTGTTTGCTTTCCAGAGCAACATTGTGTTACAGAGGATTCAAGCCAGCAGTTCAGAATCCGTTTTGGCTTTTGGGCCCTGTACCTTACCAAGGACCAAAGCCAGCTCTTTATCCAAGGTTTTTGTAAATAGAACTGATGCTGTGAGTATGGAGTCTGAGCAAGAAGCTATTTTGAGGTGTGCCTGTAAGATATATATCCAATTTTATTATCCAAGCTGACCAATTTAGGCACCAGCCTATGTACAGCGATCGGTTTTCAATAACCGATATATACTTGGCTGTCTCTTTTGGTTTATAACAGGAGCAGGAATCAAGAAATTAGGTAAGGATGGTTATACAGGGGCTATGAATTTTTTAGAGCTAGTCTCTATGATTTTGTGCCATTTTATATTGTCCCTGTGGCTAAGTCCTTAAATTACCTGCCTGGCTCCTAAGTTCTCCATGAATTTGCCCAGGTATGAGAAAGATGGTTTGTTGTACCCATTTGAATGGCCATAGAATAACAAATTCAATTACAGGCTCAAATTTATTATTATAGACTTAGAGTTATGAAGAAAGGCTAGACAAGTTACATTTTAACATGCTAGAGAAACAGCATCTTAGAGGAGATATGATAATGTTATATAAATATGTGCAGGGCCCATACAAAAGGCTTTGTAAATACCTGTTCATTAACAGAACAGTGCAAAGGACAAGTGGTTATGCCAGGCAGGTCATGGCAAAATGTGAAGTTGCCAACATTGGATGTACATGGCACATTCTGTAGGTCCAATCCTGGTATGCCCGCCATCAAACTGTGACTGATCTGTAAATGACATGACTGAGTGCTTCTTGATTGAGTCTCCTGAGACGCACCCAGTCGCTGCGACATAGTGACCGGATAGGTCAGCCAGTGTCTTCCCTACTGTATGGGTAGCCCTCCCCCTGTTCCCCAAGCACTCCACCACATTCCCAAGAATTATTACAAAACTGTAATACACTGTAGGTAAATCTAAATGGTTTAAAATAAAAGTAACATGCTACTTATTGCTTTATAAAAACGTCCAAAAACACTTAAAAATATGAGCTACTCCCAAACTCAGGACATATATTACACTTTATTTTGCAGGTTTTTTCATTAGCCTTTGTAGATGTGTGAAAGTTTTCTAATGTTTACTTGAAAAATAAGTGTTTTTCTGTGATATGATCAAAATAATTGTATCTAAAGAAAGCGCTTCTTATCCTGAAAGAAACTAAATATAATTTTTGCCGGTACAGTAAATTAGAAAGAGGAAAATTACAGCTAAACACAAACACCGCAGAAATGTCAAAACGGCCACTGTCCAGCACGACAAATAGTTTTTAAAAAGCCCAGTCATGACAGAGTTAAACATGGTTTGAGTTTGCAGAATTGTGTATAGAAAGACAAAAATGTATGTTTCAGTTTGCTTTTTATGCAAAATGACCTTTTAGAAAACCTTTAAGTTCATATTCTGGTGAAACATTTTTGACATTTAAAGCGCCAGGGGTCGCTAATGTAGCAAAGAAACATAATAAAACCTTCCTTTTGCACGTATTTAACACTGTAATGCTTCCATAACAAAATTACTTAAATATTCAGATTTTTTTGTATCACCCCCTGTCAGAGTTTATAACACCTTTGCATGCTGGTAGGAGCTTTCATATCTAGCATCTAACTTTTCCTAATGGTGACTTCCATCTTCTTATTCAACATATTAAAGCAGCCGGTCTTTAATCCCAATCGGACACTAGACAAGCATTTGCTTGAGCCCCCCTGGACCTTGCCATCCTCCCCGGAATGCAGTTACACCCTCCATCCCAATGCCCCCTCCAAAAAACCCCACATGCAAAAAAAAAACTCACGCAATTGCACTCAGTACTTTTATTTCAATGTATAAAATGTATATAATAAGTGTATCATTGCAGTGTATAAAATGTATTTATGGCTGCAAAATGTATACCTTCTTATGCAACACTGCAATAAAAATACCCAGTGCCAGAGGCGGAACTGGAAACCACAGGGCCCCGGTGCGAAAAGTGCACTGGGGCCCCCCCCCCTTCATCTTGACTTACCCATCTTTTTGTATAACGCATACAGATACATACACGGACACACATGCTAATACACAGACACACAGAATGACCCACATTCAGATACACAGAATGACACTTCTACAGATACAAACACTGACAAACATACAGATACACAGACACACACTGATACACATGTGTAGAAAAGGGGATAAATTCTAGCGCTTGAATCTATAACAGAGCTGCACCAGCCTGTGTGAATCTCTGCGTGCACACAAAAACAAACAAGACAAAGTACAGAAAAGGGGGTGGTAGGTGCGCTCTGTAAACCTCACCAAAAGAAAAGGCAAAAAGCAAAAAAAAAGGGAATATTAATAATTGCCTGAAAGGATGTTCTTAAGTAGATATCATGGTATTCATCAATTTACATATGTAAGAAAAAAAGAGAACAAAAAAAACATAGCACAATACTGCTGCAAATAAAATAGTGATGTGTACAGGATATATCTTTACACTCACAAAACTTTCAGATAGACAGGCTCATCTGTTGTAGGTAGTCACACCTTCTCCCTCTTCCTCCAGTGTATGACGTTGATCAGTTGGAAAAAGATACAGACGGGAGGTATGAATAATAAATGTAAACAATTTTAATATAAAAGAAACAATAGTACCTTACATGTACTATACTGGAACAACAGCTCCACCATGTCTTCCAGGATGTAAAATATAAAATAAGTAAAACAAATAAAAGTCCAAAGTTAGCCAGAGGTGGCCAGTCCTGATGAGTACAGCACACGAACGCGTTTCGCCTAAATCAAAGGCTTCCTCCTGACGCCAGGAGGAAGCCTTTGACTGATACACATGTGGATAGGAATGCTTTAACGAAAGAAAACCTGTACACTTGATGCAATCTTTCTACCTACAATCCCATCTCTGTGCCCAAACACCAGCATCTCTGTGTGAACACACCTCAGTCCCATCTCTGTGTCCATACACCTTCTCAGTGTCATCTCTGTGCAAAAACACCTCCAAAGTACCATTTATGTGTAAAAATACCTTCCCAATGCCATCTATGTGCCCAGACATCTTCCCAGTGCCATCTCTGTGCCCAAACACCATCGCAGTGCCATCTCTGTGCAAAAACACCTTCCCAGTGCCATATCTCTATGCCCAAACACCTTCCTAGTGTCATCTGTCTGTGCCCAGACACCACCCTAGCGTTATCTCTGTGCCCAGACACCACACCAGTGCCATATCTTTGCCCAAATACCTACCCAGTGCCATCTCTGTCCAAAAACACCTTCCCAGTACTATATATCTGTGCCCTAACACCTTCCCAGTTACATCTGTCTGCTCCCAAACACCTTCCCAGTGCCATCTGTCCCCGCCTAAACACCTTCCCAGTCCCATTTCTGTGCCCAAACACCACTTAATCAGTGGTGTATCTTATATATAATAAGTGTGTATGTGTATATGAGTGTGTGTGTGTGTGTGTGTGAGTATATATGTGTGTATGGACGTCTTTCAGGGGATAAGAACTTGCCAAATGTGGCTGCTCTTGATTATCCAAACTATAACCGTGGCTTAATAAGTAAAATGAATACACCATCCAAGAAGACAGACAACAACAAGGATTGAAATGTTTAAATAGTTTTATTGTATTTTACTGGGTTCTGAAGGCAAATGATCCAGAGGAAGGCGAAAAAACTTGCGGAACAAGTAAAAAAAATTCCTTCCTGACCCTGAAAACCAGCGATCGACTGTATAACCCTGGATCGGCCTATTGACCATGTATGATAATGGATTTTTTTTTACACTTTAAAGACCAAGCCAAATGAGCCAGCGGAAGGCAAAAAAAACCCCTGAGTAACAGGAAAAAAATTCCTTCCTGAAAACCAGCGATCGGCTATTTAACTCTGGATCGGGGCTGTATAACTTATACTCTATGCATGAACTCTGTGGACAGAAGATCTTAACTTATACTAAACCACTTATACTGTAACTCATACTATACACATCTATACTGCAACCATTGTGGCATCCCACTCTGTGGTGCTCCTTGGCCACAAGATCATCCTGATCATCCTGGCTGCTGATAGGCCCGGGATGTCCACAAGCCAACACGTCTACTCTATGGATAAAGACTGTGGACAGAAGATCTTAACTTATACTAAACAACGTATACTGTAACTTATACTATACACATAGGTTTTTTGGCCATTAGACCATCCTGGCTCCTGATGGGTCCTTAGACTGACCTAGTAGTACAAGCCTCTCCTGTATATACACTGAAGCCTTTGTGATGCGTAGCCCAGCCTTGACCATATAAGGAAATGGGCGGGGCTAACATTGCAGTAAATGGATATTGATATTGCAGATGTATGTTTCAAGACATCTTTAAATTAATGTCCATTGCCTAGGTGAGAGTGCAAAAATAATATAATAAAAAATATTTAAATCACATTAATAATTACATTACATGAATTAAAGTTTCTGTACATATTTGAAACAAGGCTTAAATCAGAAGTATTTCCTTTATAATTCACTGCCACATCTTGTGTGTTTAATGCAGATTTAATCTATTGTATTTTCAATTCTGCCCCTAGTTAAAGCGAATATTTGAAAAATATATGTGTTCATTCTGTGACTATGAATATGTGAAACATTTTACATAATGCTTAGTACAGAGCGTAGAGAGGAACTCTCTCTCTCCAAAAATATCTAATAAAAAGGCACGTGCGCAGTGCAAAAAAATAAGAATTGTTAATATATACTTAAATCCAGAGAACCTATTGTAGTATTAATAGCTCCAAACTGAAAAAAATGTAGACATTGAGCTGGTTAAGTGTAGCAAACCAGCTCAATCCAGCGGAAGTGGTAGAGGTAAACATGCGTGGGATAGGCACAAGGCTATCCTAGATATAAGATAGGGAACTGGGTACTAATAAAAGTATTTAGAACACTGGGCAGACTAGATGGGCCGAATGGTTATTATCTGCCGACACATTCTATGTTTCTAAATACAGCATAAGATCATGGTAATAGCGAATACTTTTTGTATTATAAGGGTAACGCGAGCATGAAGAGATGGTTCAGTCTCGCCAATCCTCTGTGGAGTTGCAACACCAGTGGTGGCGTGGTTAGAATGGTAAATACCGATGCTGGTGATAGTCAAATGCATCAGTCTTTCCGTATCTGTCCAGGACCTTTATCAAGACCTTGGTCAGTTATACAATACGTTCTAATATCTTGGTCTTGATAAAGGCCCCTGAATGAGACCAAACCCTTGATGCTGCTGTTTCCAGTTATGCAATAAATTCTCATAGCTAAAAAAAATTGAAGAGTTAGCACCGGGGCAATTAACCCCTTGAAGTCTTGAGTGCTTGATTTTTTCTTTTTTATATATATATTTATATACACATACATATATTAAACTGTACATAATAGAGGGAAGCAGCCACATCCAGTGAGCAAAGTGTTATAAGGCGGGATGTTTAAAAGTAACATATACCACACTCTTTTATACAAAAAAGTTTGATATTTGGAAACGTTCTTGGTGTACCTTAGAGATGGGAGATCTTCAGAAGGTTCCCCTGTAAGAGCCAATCATAGAGCCACACTCCATTAGATGTACACACACCATAAAATCAAATGGTCTTATATGAACCACCACAACTAGAGGACATAGTCTTAAATTAGAGGGGCAACGATTTAAAAGTAATACCAGGAAGTATTACTTTACTGAGAGGGTAGTGGATGTATGGAATAGCCTGCCAGCGGAAGTGGTAGAGGTAAACACAGTGAAGGAGTTTAAGCATGTGTGGGATAGACACAAGGCTATCCTAGCTATAAGACCGGGAACTGTGGACTAATAAAAGTATTTAGAAAATTAGGCAGACTAGATGGAACGAATGGTTCTTATCTGCCGACACATTCCGGATCTTGTAATTTACATATATAAACAAGTCAGTATAAATGAAAGTGTTACTCTCACATAGCTATGTCATCATTTAGGTTGAAAAAAAAGACTTGCGTCCATCAAATTCAACCCTTTTCCTTGTTTACAGCTGTTGATCCAGAAGACACATATGCACAGCCAGGAATTTAGCGGTTGATAATTGTAAAGCGATAATTTCAAACAAAAGCACCCCGCCACCTTTTCTCCAACATTGTTCAGTGTTATTTGTGTACATCTTTAACATCAATCCTTGTCACGCGTAGGTGTTGCTGTTCCGTTATGGCTTGCTAACCTTGAAGGCTTGTTTAGAATGCCGTACCCCACTTTGTTCTAGCAAATATTTCTTGTTCTAATCCCTGCTCTTGCCATGAGATTCCAGCATGTGTCCTTTGTGTGTTTCACAGTGGGAAGATGCCAGAAGTGGATTACGTGGTTTTAACCGAGTGGTTTGAGTGGATTAGGAAGAACATTGACCTCTCGGTTGATCTTATAGGTAAAAAGCTGTATTGTGATGTTTACTGAATTCACTGACTCTCTGTGTATGATTTTTCTTTCTTTCTATTTTATTAGCAAATTGCTGTGTATTTTAATTTGTTCTTTTTCTAAATGTACTTGGGTTAGGGTGGGCAGGAGATTTTTCTAGAGCTCTTTCTTTGATTGATTAAAAGAAAAATAAACCCCACAAAAGAAACTGACCATCACCATCAACACTTCAATGCGTGGAGCTCCATTATAACCTCTTTGCGACAGTTCACGACTGTAGGATATATATATACACCTCCTGTGTTTTAATGCCTAACTGACATGATTTCTTGGTCGTGTATTTCCCTTAGTGACATGGGCTGTTTTAACATTTCTGCGGTGCTTGTGTTTAGCTGTAATTTTTTTCTAACTCATTTACCGTACTTTGGCACATTTTACTGCCCTAGGGGCAGTCTAGCAACAAAGCGACAGAAGTGATAATTTATCACTTCCGAAGCTCTAACCCACAGGGCAACGCCATATTGGAGGAGTATGCTGCTCTGTTTGAGGTCTGATTATAAGACAAATCTCAAATATAACTACATAGACATTGTACAATGCCGAGTCCTTTATCAGTTCCTGTTACCAAATCAGTTGTCTTTGCTCAATGATTAGTCTGGGACTAAAAATTCCAACTGGGGACCCCAGATCTTAAAGAAGTTTTCCCCAGCTAGCAAAATTTTCTTTAATATAATACATTGGACCTGAGTCCGACAATGGACAAGGATCTGGTATTTCTTGCCTTCTTGTGTCCGCCCTCTTGCATTGATAGCGATAGATAGATGGGTAACAAAACATTCTGTTAATCAGTCTGTTCACTATTTCATCTTAAATAAGTCTGGTGGCAGAGCTGGAGTCTACAATTGTTGCAGACAAGCTTTTAACACATAGAGTGTCTGCCGTATACAGGGAAAAGTATCTTGTTATTTTTTGAATGTCCTTGGCACTTCCTCCACCTTTTCGTGAATATTTGTGTCTCATGTGTTACTTGGTACCCCATATTTGTTGAATACATAGTTG
Organism: Pelodytes ibericus; assembly: GCA_036172795.1. Lineage (NCBI taxonomy): Eukaryota > Metazoa > Chordata > Amphibia > Anura > Pelodytidae > Pelodytes > Pelodytes ibericus. The sequence goes on from CM069862.1 coordinate 185,207,959, forward strand.
TGCTCTATTCAGATAAGCTGTAAAAATCTATTCATGCAGCCAACTGTTATGTGAAGATGTTTGTTTTTATTAAAAGGGTAGTAGATGCTTAGAATAACCTTGCAGTGGAAGTAGTAGAGGCTCAAAGGAAGGTTTATATTGTGCTGACTAGATGGGCCAACTGGTTCCTTTCTGCGGCTTTGAAATGGTTCCATATTGTATTCCTATATGTACTTTACAGCGTCACAGGTGAAAATGTTGTTTGGTTAGAATTTCCAGCTGGCATCATTTTCTGCCTACTTTGAAAAATGTATTTATTATCCTTTTTCTGGTCTGTAAATTGTTTTTTTTTTGTTTTTTTTTTAAACAAAGCATCCACTAAAGTGTTAAATTTGAATTTATTTTTTTGTTACAGTCTATCTCAAGACTTCGCCAGAAACGTGTTATGAGAGGTTGAAGAAGAGGTGCAGAGAGGAAGAGAAAGTTATACCTCTGGTAAGATATTCATTTTCCATGGGCTATACCTGTAAACTCCACACATATGTCTTGTACTATGGTAATGTGATTCAGATGGTGAGCTACCATGGATAATATGCAGCCAGCATGGATAGTATGGAGCCAGCATGGATAGTATGGAGCCAGCATGGATAGTATGGAGCCAGCATGGATAGTATGCAGCCAGCATGGATAGTATGGAGCCAGCATGGATAGTATGGAGCCAGCATGGATAGTATGGAGCCAGCATGGATAGTATGCAGCCAGCATGGATAGTATGGAGCCAGCATGGATAGTATGCAGCCAGCATGGATAGTATGCAGCCAGCATGGATAGTATGCAGCCAGTATGGATAGTATGCAGCCAGCATGGATAATATGGAGGCAGCAGGGATAGTATGCAGCCAGCATGGATAATATGCAGGCAGCATGGATAGTATGCAGCCAGCATGGATAATATGGAGGCAGCAGGGATAGTATGCAGCCAGCATGGATAATATGCAGGCAGCATGGATAGTATGCAGCCAGCATGGATAGTATGCAGCCAGCATGGATAATATGGAGGCAGCAGGGATAGTATGCAGCCAGCATGGATAATATGCAGGCAGCATGGATAATATGCAGGCAGCATGGATAGTATGGAGCCAGCAGGGATAATATGCAGCCAGCAGGGATAGTATGCAGCAAGCATGGAAAGTATGCAGCTACCATGGATAGTATGCAGCCAGCATGGATAGTATGCAGCAAGCATGGATAGTATGCTGCCACCATGGATAGTATGCAGCTACCATGGATAGTATGCAGCCTGCATGGATAGTATGCACCTAGCAGGGATAGTATGCAGTCAGTATGGATAGTATGCAGTTACTCTGCTGCTGGTACATTAAAGAGTGAGTAAATGTTTTTTTCACTTGCATTTGAAATATTGATGCACAGTCTCTCTGTGCAATCAGAGAGGACACAGCCGTCCCCGTGTGAGCTCTGTCATACTCGAGCCACCGATTTGATCAGCCGATGGTTTACAGATCAGACACAGCTTGGGCAAGTGGCAGCACCTGAGAGTATTATTGTATCGTTTGTTTCTGTGAAAAATTCCAAAAAAACCTTTAATGATATGTTAGCATCTAGAGTGCCAAACGTTACGGTGTGGACGGCAAAGCCTGCACATTGATCACCAGCACAGATGTTTCCTTCCACCTCCTGCTATGTCCCACTTGTTTTGTTACTGCCCGGTCACGGGTACCGATCATGTGGCCGCAAGATGCTCTTTTAAGAGTGTTACACATTGTGTCCCCTTCCTTTGCAGTAGCTGATCTGACATTCAGATGGCCCTGCTGATGGTAGGGCACGTACTCCACTGCATAGCCCCACAGCTGCAGCAGCATGCGGACTACGTATGACAGGATATATATAACCGGGACGGTAATCACAATTACCGTGTCTGGTTTTGCCCCCACCCTCATGACCTTGCAACTGCACGTAGAAGTGGAAGACACTTCCTCCAGTGTGACCGTATGGGGACACTGCCATACCGATTAATTTTTTTAACTTCCGTTGCTCTAGGGGGCGCTAGCGGATTCCAGCACAGCAGATCAGTGTGATCTGTGTGCAGGCATGTATGATAAGTGCTCCGATGAGCGCTTATCATACACTCAAAGGCAATACTGACTATCTGCGTCCCTCAACACAATTGATCTGTGCATTACAAATCAATGTGCAATGCATGTGGGTGTGTCACAGAGCTCCGCAGTAATAATACACACAGTAATGTGCTGGATATACGGGTGTGTCACAGAGCTCCGCAGTAATAATACACACAGTAATGTTCAATGTATGCGGGTGTGTCACAGAGCTCCGCAGTAATAATACACACAGTAACATGCAATGCATGCAGGTGTGTCACAGAGCTCCGCAGTAATAATACACACAGTAACGTGCAATGCATGCGGGTGTGTCACAGCACTCCGCAGTAATAATAGACACAGTAATATGCTGTATATATGGGTGTGTCACAGCGTTCAGCAGTAATAATACACACAGTAACGTGCAATGCATGCGGGTGTGTCACAGAGCTCCGCAGTTATAAAACACACAGTAATGTGCTGGATATACGGGTGTGTCACAGAGCTCCGCAGTAATAATACACACAGTAATGTTCAATGTATGCGGGTGTGTCACAGAGCTCCGCAGTAATAATACACACAGTAACATGCAATGCATGCAGGTGTGTCACAGAGCTCTGCAGTAATAATACACACAGTAACGTGCAATGCATGCAGGTGTGTCACAGCACTCCGCAGTAATAATAGACAAAGTAATATGCTGTATATACGGGTGTGTTACAGCGTTCAGCAGTAATAATACACACAATAACGTGCAAAGCATGCGGGTGTGTCACAGAGCTCCGCAGTAATAATAGACACAGTAATATGCTGTATATACGGGTGTGTTACAGCGTTCAGCAGTAATAATACACACAGTAACGTGCAATGCATGCAGGTGTGTCACAGCACTCCGCAGTAATAATAGACACAGTAATATGCTATATATACGGGTGTGTCACAGCGTTCAGCAGTAATAATACACACAGTAACGTGCAATGCATGCGGGTGTGTCACAGAGCTCCGCAGTAATAATACACACAGTAATGTGCTGGATATACGGGTGTGTCACAGAGCTCCACAGTAATAATACACACAGTAATGTTCAATGTATGCGGGTGTGTCACAGAGCTCCGCAGTAATAATACACACAGTAACATGCAATGCATGCAGGTGTGTCACAGAGCTCCGCAGTAATAATACACACAGTAACGTGCAATGCATGCGGGTGTGTCACAGAGCTCCGCAGTAATAATACACACAGTAACGTGCAATGCATGCAGGTGTGTCACAGAGCTCCGCAGTAATAATACACACAGTAACGTGCAATGCATGCGGGTGTGTCACAGAGCTCCGCAGTAATAATACACACAGTAACGTGCAATGCATGCAGGTGTGTCACAGAGCTCCGCAGTAATAATGCACACAGTAACGTGCAATGCATGCGGGTGTGTCACAGAGCTCCGCAGTAATAATACACACAGTAACGTGCAATGCATGCAGGTGTGTCACAGAGCTCCGCAGTAATAATGCACACAGTAACGTGCAATGCATGCGGGTGTATAATGACATCATATTTTGTGATGTGATGTAAAATGTATGTTAATTTATCTATAAATTAAAAGCTGAACTTGGTTTCTATATATAATCTCTGTGCCGCTCAGAGGAATTCTGCTCTAAGCAAAGTATTACAAAATTTGCCAAAAAATGGCCTTTACCTCTGTCACTCAAAGGATTAAAGGAAAACAAAAGACGAAACAAAAGAATTTTTGTAAAGGAGGAACTAAATAAGAAATAAATGTAACGTTGCCATTCAGCAGAACCCTGGGTCATGCGGCTCCTAAAATACGAATGCCTTGGCCATGCGCCCTGCAATTAAAGAGCCTGTGCTTTCTGATCTTGAAGGAAAACTGACGATTTGTCTTGTTTGTAGGAATATCTGAATGCCATCCACGGTCTGTACGAAGAATGGCTGATCAAGCGGACCTCCTTTCCGGTGCCTGCTCCTGTACTGGTAAGGGATTTTTTTTACTCACGCCACGAGAAATAACGTGCATTTTCCAACTGTTGGGAATTGTATTCATCGTTGGGATAAGTGGAATGTTAACGAGCCGATTTTCATTTTGAGAATCTCTTAATGTCATCTACATGTTTGTAAACTGCAAGACTTGCAAATTAGTAGCTGAGGTTGGGAGCATGGTATTCATGCACTTTGTTACATTACGCGTGATGGGGTCCTTTGTAAAGAAGAGCTAAAACCCCAAAATTATTTGTCAGGCAGAATACACCAATTCTCCACGGATTCATTTTAGATAAAAAAAATGAGGATAGCCGATTGAAAAAGTCGCATATATCATTTGATCGGGTGGTCAGTTCCCGTTGGATTTTTTTTTTGTAGGATCATACCAGTAGCATCTATTAGTTTCAAATGCCTGGTCTGCTTTGAGATAGAATAATGTCAATATTGTTCTTTAGATAGTGTAGGCTCAATATTACATACAAGGCTGACTGATTTATGAGATCGACAGTTCTGGCCCATGCCTGTCCCTGGATTGTACACAACCAATTCGGCTTTCAATCAGTCACAAAGGATATTGGTGTGACGTACGGTAATATCCAGGAATACGTGGTAACCAAAACTGGAATTGCGAATGTCGAGGGCTCCCTTTTTACAGGGAAAGGCTCTCTTTCAACGTACACAGAGTGGAAAAAAAACTCTAGTTTTTTTTCTTTCCTACACAGGTAATAGATGCCGATAAGAATCAGGAAGAAATGATCCAGCACTACGAAGACAATCGCGGTAGGATCCTGTGCACTCTACAGTAGGTTGACTGACGCAGTGGAACATTCTAACCAAGGGACTGTCAACAGTTCTCCCCACTCGGGGGCCAGATGATGGGAGTTGACTATATTTGCATAGCATTCTATAGCTTTCTATCCTGTTTGGTAATACATTAGAGGGCACAATTTACTTTGTCAGGACCAACCTTTTTCCCTGCAGTTTTGTTTCATTTTTGTATTAATTGCTGAACGTTTAACACGTTTAGTATTTTATTACTTTGTATTTTTAATTTATTCTCTGACATCAATATTGTTCCCCCTCTATTTATCGGACATGTCTAGGCAGCTACAGATGGAAATAGCTTAAATACAAAATACATTGTATCGATTTTTTTCAGGTTTGAAGTATTGTACTGTATGTATGGGTTATTTAACATGACATAATATTACTTCATAAAAAATTTTTTGGGTCCATCGTTTGCCTCTTGTCTCATTATTTTCATACACCGTCATCTTCAGAGGTCTCTAGTAACTTTGACTCCTTACCGCGTGTTGGCGGTAATGGTGTTGTCGTTGCTCGAGACATAGCTTTTTGTTTTGTGGTCATAGAGCATGAATGATTGAAAACTAACAGATAAGATGCACGACTACCTCTCTTACATGAATGAGAAGAAATACTTTTCCTTGCATGAGATACATCCCAATATACTTTGAAGCTAATTCAGTCTTTTTATTGAAGAAACCAAATTAAAGCAGAGTAACTTTGCACAAAGCATACATTCTTTAATCGTTTTCTACCAAATCTTCTGTCAAATTTGGGTCTGTCCCAGTTTTTGTACCGTTGAGACTAGAGCTCAATATTGCTTGGTTATGCAGCTTTGCATGATGTCACATGGCTCCACCGGCCCCTTGACTCCGCCACCTTGCTTTTGAGACCTTTGACATGCAGTGGGAATTTTTATTTAAAATTGTACCGACAGTATTTATTAATTACCATCATTTAGACTAGGGTTGCCACCTAAGCTGTTTATTACCAGCCTTTAGTCCCTGATAAAGCTCTAAGCGAAATGCTCGTCGGACTGTCTCCATGCTTACCTTAAAAAGATCTTGTCCATGTTGTAACACTAGTTTAAAATTGTGAAACTAATGCTTACAAAATGGTAGAAAAATGGGGGTTGAGGTGGGGGGCGGATACTAATATGTGCAAGATTTGGGCTAAAGAAATAGATGGCTAGTGTGGTATTGTATTTTATATAAAAATGGTGGTTCATTTCCTCTGGTTAATGGGCTTATATTAAGGTCTTTATGTAAAGTCGTCGGAGTTCACGATTACCAACATAGTTGAATAAACAAATGCTCTTAGGAGTCTCCAGAGAGCCCTATCTTATTAAAGCCACCATATGTGAATATCTGTATTGTATATATTTTCACATGGTATATTCACATAGTGGTGTGGGTTCACATTGATAAAGGGGTTTGCACACAACTGGTGGTTTGTGGGACCAGCTCATCTGCCATCTTTATGCATTAAGGTGTTGATTTTTTTTTTGCTATTTTACACATAGTGATGACTCTGAGCATGGGGAACACAACGCTGTGAGTCAACAATGTGCTGGGGACGTTTGAGGATGGCACACACTTTCAAATCTACGGCTCCCTCAGGAGAGGGGGGAAGACAGCCAGAAGGCTGGATGGGGAGAGCAAGACATAATATGGGTAGAGAGAAACAGACATAACATGGGATAGGGAGAAACACAGACCAAAAAGAAATGGAGAGAGACAAAAGGAAGACTGGAGATACAGACAAAAGGGGGCAAAGGGAGAGAGCCAGATAAGGGAGATAACGGGGAGAGATAAAAGCAAAATGGGAATGGGATAAAGAGAGACAGACAAAAAGGAGGATGGGGAGAAAGACAAAATGGGAATTTTAGGTGTGGAAAAGAGACAGACAGGGGAGATGAGGGTAAAAAAGTGACCAACAATGAGGAAATTGGGGAAGATAGATTAGGGGAAAGATAGACAATGGAGGCATGGGAGTGAAGTGGTATGAGACTGGTACTTCAGAAAGAAGTAAGGCACAGCCAGACAGATATTAGCTTATTGCTGAGTGGAGATAAAAACAACACAATTACAAAAGTCAGTGACGAAATGTTTTGGCAGCAATGCTTCATTTTATTTTTATTGTTCTTGCAAAAAAACTTTGGAGCACTGTGCGGTCCGACGGTAGGCAATATCAAAAATCAAACAGATTGGTCAAGTATAGACAATGGTCGACGGCACATTAAAAGGCAGTGTGGATATCAGGACAGCGTATCCTAAAGGCGTATTAGGAGATATTTTCCTTTGTGATGATAAATTAAAGGGGATCGGTCAGCCTAAACATTCTTTAAACTTTGAATGTAAAGAACAAAAATATGCATTGTATAGCAAACATACGCATGAAATAAGAGATGTTTTAAAGGTGTCTGTGGTATCCTCTACTTATGACATCACCCGTGCTTTGATATGCAAATTACACACGTCCAATTAAAAAGTGGTTAATTTGCATATCTAGCCACTGAATAAAACAAGCGACATCACAGAGGCTTAACCCCTTAGTGACAAGACATTTTCACCTTGACTTTCCCTTGGTGACAATGGCTGTTTTGACATTTCTGGGGTGTTTGTAATCTTTCTCACATACAGTACCCACACAAATTATATGTTGTTTTTATCGTTATAAGAAGGGCTTTCATTAGATACCATTATGTTCACCATATCTTATAATTTACTACAAAAAAATCATAAAATATGATGAAAAATTGTAAAAAACCCACTTTTTCTAACTTTGACCTAAAATATAATTTACACAAATAAAATAATTAAAAAAGACCCCGTCTAAATAGTTTCTAAATGTTCTCCCGAGTTCAAAAATATGCATGTTTCCATATTTTTCGGTATGAAAAAGTTATGGGGCAAAAACCAAAAATAGTGTTTTTTCTTTTTTTCCTATATTGACCCCAACCCGAACCCAAAATTTAACACTAAATTTAACCCCAACTCTAATCCTTATTATATCCCTTAATATTTTTTAACTTTAATTTAAACCCTATCCCTTATGCTAAAAAATATTTATTGTTAACCCTATAGGCTAATATAGCTAAATAACCTGTTTTTAATTAATTAAATATGTATTTTAAATATTTTCCATTGCAATGCTACTTAACTACCACTAGGGGCAGTCAAGTAGCATATTCAGAGCGACGGAAGTGAAGTTACTTTCACTTCCGAAGCTCAGACCGGCAGAGGGCTTAGCCATGTTGACGGAGCAGCATGCTCCGTAAATATGGCTCCCCACGATCGCTCCGTGGGGCGATCATGGGGGCCCCAAAATAGAAATTATGGTGCTGGCTATTGCCTCGATGTCGAGGCAATAGACAAGCACGGTTAAAGCGTTTTTTGCGATCGTAGATCGCGAAAACCGCTTCATTCACTGCAGGACGCGCCAGGCACCTCCTTTGTCGTTAAGGGAGTTTCTCCCAGGACGTGCCTGGCACGTCCTTTGTCGTCAAGGGGTTAAAACATATTTTATTTTGTATGCTTATAGTTTTGCTAATACAATGAACATGTTTCATCATTGATGCTCTGCAGTCAAAGCAAAGTTTAGGACGACAGAGTTCCGCCAAGTTTGGCACTTTTCTCAGGAAATCGGCATTATTCGAACTTCCGGGTATCATGGATCTTATCAAGACAACGTTGGTTCCCAGTGTGTTTAAACACTAGTTAAATTACCCGAGGAGCAGGGTCTGGGTTCTAAATGGCCACAAGATCGTACAAGTACCCCCCCCCCCCTCCCCCTGCTGTACATTTAGAAACATACACTGATATATAATTGGAATACTGTTACATCTTACAGCGGCACGACTTCTGGTATGCTCAGGCAAACAACTGGCTGGATGTGATGGGAATTGTAGCTTACCGACGCGTGCAGAGGCACAGTTTGATGTATGGGCTGCTGTGCCAGTGGAGTTAGCCCATGTTGGGGATGTTGAATTTAAAGGCAATTTAAATGGATTCCTAAATTCATTTGGTTGACAGCATGCTACGTAGGCCTGAGCAGAAACCCTTTGCTCAAGCATCGGTTCAAATCTCTTGCGCCTTTCTCACATGCGCAGCGCACCCCTGAGAATTGGCTCCAAGAAAAGTTTGCGTGCGTGCGTGCGTGAGACGCAAGAGATCTTTCCGACCCGTCTGTGAAATGTCTCTTGCATGATTGGAAACACTCCAAAAAGCCGTCTGTGAGCAGTTATCAAAGTCTCGTAACTCTGCTACATTCAACTTTGGAAAAGTTCTCGTCCGTTGACGATTACAAAACCCTCCCGCGTGTCTGCATACAGCGTCTCTTCCATTTGAATTACGTCCGCAGACTGAGAAAATCGGTCTTCTTCAGGCTGCAAGTCAGTCAGTCTAGTGATGCATCTCTCAGACCCACCAGGCGGGACGTAGGTTGAGTTTGGAGGTTCTCGGAGGTAACCGACATTCTCTGTCTCACACTCAATGGACGTATTCGTAGGAAACTGGACATTGGGTGCGCAAAAGTCATCATCAAACTGTTCCGTGCCCTGGACAAACGTCCACCTTGGCTCTGCGTCTGTTGGCTCGTTGCTGCTGAAGGCAGCCATGCAATTTGGAGGTAAGGTTTCCTCAACGGGGTAAGTCAAAGACTCGTCGTTCATTTTGATTTTCAACTTCATTACCGACCTCTCCGAAGTGCCTTGTTTGCCGCATCTGCCGAACCCTGCCGTTGACTCGCAAACTGGTGCGGTCCGAGGTAAAGATATGCTCAGACCTCTATTTTGGTGCTGCTTAGGCAATTCTGTGCTTGTGAGCCAACTGGCTTCTCGTAAAGGCACACCGCTAGTTGTAGCATTTAGAGTAGAGGATTCCAGGAACTCTGAAACATGGGAATCGCTGTTGGATTCTTCGGTCGTTGGCTTTACCCATTGATTCCTCCTCTTTTCTTCAGTTTTTGCATTGATCTCTTGGCTTTCATGTCTGAGAAATAAGAAGTGCTGGCCCAGGGTGAGATCGTTGTATTTGTTACAAAATTCTTCGCTGTCTAAGGATTTGTCTAATGATTTTAAGCCGGCAAAATTATCGTTGGTGTTACCAAAATCGGAGGGGGGAACAGACACATCCTTGGTGATTTTCATTTTCAGTTCCTTCTTTTTTAAATCTATGGTTTGACGTTTCAAATCTTGGTCATTTGCTCCCTCGATTTTTGCAGAACTAGAAACCTGTTGCGTATTTTTCTCAAAGGAGGTCCGTTCTATAATTGTACATTTGGTTACCACATCTCCGGCTCGTCCACAGGTTGACTCTTTAAAGAAAAGGTCTGCATGGTCCTCTTTGTCCTCCTCGATCAACCGGATGAGTTCTTTGCAACGAGATCTGGCTGCAAATAGTTCAAAAGCGGTCAGTTCGGCTTCCTCCGTGTTTATTATCCGTCCGATGACGTATGCCGTTTCCGAGATCTCTGTATATCCCATCTTCTGCAGGATTCGTTTCAATGCATGCTCAGGAATTGCAGGTTTGACATAGTATACAAAAGTTCCCGTAAATTTCTGAGAAGAAAAGGGGGGGGGGGGGGCAAAAAAAAGGAGTTGAATTAAAAGATTGGATCAGGTGTAGACAATTGACATGGAATTACCGTCATGAAAGAAAAGAAATAAAATATCTATTGGGATTACATGTTAAGAATCTTTTGTCATATGAAGTCTGCCTACTGATAGAGCTATACCTAGCAAAGAGGGCTCAGTAAGGTACTTTAATTTATATTATTTCAATAAAACATTGCTTTTTAAACATTCTATAATTGATGCAATCATTCAATTACACAGAACTCTCCCACAATACAGGTAAAGACCGAGTGGGGCAGTGGTAGGGGAAGAAACAGTTTATAAGTAGTAATGATATAAGCAGCTTGATACATCGCTCTCCGACTTATTCTTCAAGTCTCTCTCAATGGACAGTGAAGGTTAGCATTCTCTACATCAGTGGTGACCTTGCCAACTTCTTCTAACCTTTAATCCCACCATGTTCTGAGCTTCCAATACACCTCATCGTGCACCTGAAAAAGTCCAAGTACTCAAGTTTTGCAAAGTTAGGGTAACATACTAAGTATTGATGTCTATGTTTAATTAGCACCCTGATGCTGTTGAAGTGTTTATGTATTTTGCGGGTTAAAGAAACCCTGTCAACCTCCGCACTGCTTATACCGTGAAGGTAGAGAATAAAAAAAAATGATCTATAAATTGTGTTAGCAGAATTGTATGGCGTCTCCGGCTTATGACAGCCACTTGTGGTTTGATATGCAAATGAACTAACTTTCAGCAGGGAATGTGTAATTTGCATATCAAGCCACAAGGTGATGTCATAAGCAGGTGACACCCCAGTAAAATATATTTGTCTCCTATTTTATGCATGCAATTCTGTGCATGAGCTATAGTCCATTTTTCCTTCTCTACATTCACAGTATAACCAATGCCGGTACTAACAGAGTCCTTTTAACTTGTTGCTCAAAGATCTAGGGAAAGAGGTTATTCAAATAGACAGAAGCTGTCTCTAGATAGCAATTCTTGGACAAAGTTTTAAAACGAAAGCAATCTCCTTGGAATATTCCTGCTCTAGTTCTACAATTTTACTCCTGGCTTGCTCTTTACACATTAACCCTATAATATCAGACACGTAGCTGTGAACAACATGTTTGTTCTCAGCAACTTGATTTTTCGTATTATATCCATATAGATCCGAGATGGTGAACCTATGGTGCAGGTGCCACAAGTGGCACTCAGAGACTTCTGCGATGGCAGTCGGCATGCGCCTACAGTTTCACCATCCTTTATGGAGGACCCATTAAATGTTATGATCTAAGATGGAAATTTGTTAAACAGAAAAAGACAGCGCTAAAATAGACTCTAGGCACAAAGAGTTAATTATAAAGTGTATACACTTATTGTAGGACACCATATAATAATTATACAAAAAAAAAACACATAAGTCATGTGCCAAATGGTTGGTCACAAGGACAGAATAGATATACCCAGATAACCAGAGTTTTTTTTTTTGTGTGCAATATCGAGCGTTCAATACCTGGCCAGGTGAACCTAAAAGCAGTGGGTAAGACCATATTTGGATGTCTTTTCACCCTTTTTTATGTGTAATTCATTTTTTGTCATTTGTATGTAATTTTTATACTTATATCTATTCTGTCCTTGTGACCATCCATTTGGCACAGGACTTGTATGTGTTTTTTTGTATAATTATTATATGGTGTCCTGCAATAAGTGTATACACTTTATAATTAACTCTTTGTGTCTGGAGTCTATTTTAGCGCTGTCCTTTTCTTTTTGAACATTGTGCCTTTCTTTTGTAGTAGTGCAGTTTTAAGACTAGCAGCTTTTTTGGCAATTGGTGGAGATCCTCCCTCCACGGGACTTGAGTTCAAAAATGTTTGCCATCACTGGTATAGAGCATAAATCTTAAGCATCCCAAATATTTGGTGGCACAAGATAGCACTCGATTAATTATAAATGTGGGAGAATATGTTTAACATAATCCTTCAATTAGCTTGGTACGGAGGTCCCTACGCCACTTTGGTTTGCACGAATATTGAAAAACAAAGCAACTCCCCTCTCAGAAGTGACGTTACCTGGGTCCCTAAAACAAGAAAATTATATTGTTTTGGGGGCTAAAAAATAGAAATTTTTGATAATTAGCAAATCCAATAACACACTGAGACATCAGATTTGAAGTTGAGGGCCATGGATATGGGGATCTTCTTGTCTAGCATAGCGGAACTTTGTGTAAAAGTGTCGGCAAGAATGGGGGGGAGGGGGGGGGGGTCTCCCGAAAATCCTGCTCCTGAAGTGATGGTTAGACAGATGTCTGTGTCCCAGGGTGGGTCGGTTTATGTAGTTCAGGGGTAGGAAGCCTGCGGCCCTTCAGATGTTTTGAAGGACTACATTTCCCATACTCCTCTGCCAACCTCTTAGCTGAAAGAGCATTATGGGAGATGTAGTTTATCATCAGCTAGCTGGCTGCAGGTTGACTATCGTGGATGTAGGCAACCAAAGGCGGCAACAAGTTGTTTTAAAAAAAAATGCCACGGATCACTTCAAACTTCGCTACTGTGTATGTCCTGCTTTAAATAACTCCAGGAACTGGGGACTAATAAAAGTATTACTTTACCGAGAGGGTAGTGGATGTATGGAATAGCCTTCCAGCGGAAGCGGTAAAGGTAAACACAGTGAAGGATTTTAAGCATACATGGGATAGGCACAAGGCTATCCTAGCTATGAGATAGGGAACTGGGGACTAATAAAAGTATTACTTTACTGAGAGGGTAGTGGATGTATGGAATATCCTTCCAGCAGAAGTGGTAGAGGTTAACACAGTGAAGGAGTTTAAGCATGTGTGGGTTAGACACAAGGCTATCCTAGATATAAGATAGGGAACTAATAAAAGTATTTAGTAAATTGGGCAGACTAGATGGGCCAGGCAGATCAGGATCCAACCCAGAGACCGTATACCCTGCCCACCTGCTGTTACATGTAAACATTACCTGGACCTGCCTCTGTATCCGTATACCCACCCTGTGCATAACTTCCTCCACTGTATTAACCTCTACCGCTTCTGCAGGAACACTACTCCATGCATCAGCCACCCATGCTGTGACGTACACATCTAACAGGCTTTCTTCATCATCCATCGCCCGAACATACGTCTCCCCTCCAGAAACCCTTCGTGCATCCGAAAGCTCAGCTGTATACTGATCGGCAGACGTGTTACCTTTAGGGTCCTGATCTCTTTCCTCCACGGATACAGAAACAGGTTGACACAGATCAGCTCCAGAATCTCAAAGCCCTTCATCAGCATTCGCAGCAGTTCGCTCCTGTGCCGTTCATTCGCCTTGTAATAGTTCTCTTGAATAACCTGGCAATGACAGCTCGCTAGCCCTGCTGCAGAGCTGCACACGGATGCGATGTGGCCGACTTCTCCCAGGTCTCGACTGTCGCACAATGAAATACTCCCTTCCCTGCTCTTGACTTTGTAATGTGCAATATAGTCCCGGAATAGCCTGGCTCTCTCCGTGTTCCCCTTCATGTTTTGAAAGCCGTGCTTGGCTGTCCTTCCCTTGAGTTCTGCATGAGGAAGTTCCAATGCCTTTGCTCTGGTTGCAGATGTTTGCTCGACGATTGGCTGCTTGCAGACCGAATCCTGGCGTTTGTTTGGATGACGAGCCTGCCAATCAAACAGTCCTGGAGATCAGGAAGTAAACGAAACAAAAGTGAAACCAGCCAAACGAGTCTTGCCAGATACTATGTAAACAAATAGAACCTCATCCACTGTTATTGGATTTCTCTAAAGCAGGAATTTGCAAGGTTAATGCTCTCCAGTAACTACTGTACTGTGGTCACTTGTAAATAATAACGTTAATTAATCATGGTAATTATGAAACACAGAAGGTATTTTAATCGGTAGATGCACACTCTCCATATGGATTTATTTAAAACATTTTAAGACTTTTTCTTTTTTTTTTTACATAAATAAATAAAAAAAATTGTATTCTGTATAACTGTTTGTTATTTTGTAACAACCTGTAAAAACAAGGGAAGAATACAATGCGTAGTTGCCAATATTGGCCATGTTTCCAGGGACACATGTGTTCCACATGCTGCAGAAAGACCATGCAAAGTGCAGCCTGGTGTTCTGACAAATTTCTCGAGCGAATTCTACTGCACAGGTGCAGTAGAATTCACTCACCGTGCATGGGCACAAAGGTACAGCTTATCATTCAGCTATAACTTTGCCAGGACGGCGCATGCGCAAGGGACGCACACCACCTCCGTCCACCTTCACACCCCTTTTTGATCAGCTGCGGTAAGAGGTAAGTTAACAGCACATGCGCACTTCGGTTGAGGGATGTGTCACCCTTTTTGCCATACGCACTTCGCTGGACATATTTGATCGAAAACTCTGCTGTTTTTACAGATTAATAAATATGTTTTGTAACAATGTCTGTAAAAACAGACACGTCTGTAAAAAAACAGCAGAGTTTTCAATCAAATATGTCCAGCAAAGTGCGTATGGCAAAATGGGTGACAAATCGCTCAACCGAAGTGCGCATTCGCTGTTAATTTACCTCTCACCGCAGCTGATCAGAAGTGGCGTGAAGGGGTCCGGAGGTGGTGTCCGTCCCTAGCGCATGCGTAGTCCTGGCAAAGTTATAGCTTAATGATCAGCTGTAACATTGTGCGCATGAGCGGTGAGTGAAGTCTACTGCGCCTGTGCAGTAGAATTCGTTCAAGAAATTGAAAAGTGCAGCCTGGCAGTATGTAGGGTGGATATACACACAGACAGAATCCAATTAATTAATCAGGGTGGAGATCTCAAGGACCTACCATGATTAATTAATTGGATTGTGTCTGTGCGTATATCCATCTTACATACTGCTGGGCTGCACTTTGCATGCTCTTTCTGCAGGATGTGGAACAAAAATGTGTCCCTGGAAACATGGCCAATGTTGGCAACTATGACAATGGTCAGTAGTCCTGATGCATAAATACTTCTGTGCTTGCATCCATCCACCATTTGTGTAGCATTTTCCAGGTCCCAACTAGAGTTGCTAGATTTAGCTATTTTTACCCTCCGGACATGTCTAACTTTTACATTTCTCCCTGCAGTGTGTAGAATGCATGTTTATTCAGAGATAATCGATTAATTACACCAAGAAATGGATACCATAAAACTGTATCGATCAATTAACAGATATCCCTCTGAACATATACATTTTTTTATGCTGCAAATCTATCTCCCTGTTAAGACCACTGTACCGTTACCATCCCAACCCTGGCATGGCATTTTTGGTAGTCCCCTAGCCTAGTCATCATGGCATCCCAGTATCTCAGACTGCCGCCCTATCTTTCTAGCCTCCTTAGCCAGACCATAACTTCTCTTACAACCTAGTCCACCTGCCTGGTAGTTCCATAGCCCTGCCAGCTTGACAACCATCACCCAGATACCTAGCCCAGGAAGGCAAGCTGAAATCCAGCCAGACTAAAACGTTCACGTGGCAGGAAGGCTGAGATCCAGCCCAGGCAGAGTGTGACCCATCCCTTGCACCAAACCCAGACAGCCAGCTACTAACCTGTGAAGGAAGGTGGAGGCCTAGTGCTACCAGGTAGGCATAGACTTAGTCCAAGCCAGGCAGGCTGAGCAGCCAAGCAGAGGAATTAACCACAAGGGAAAGATAGATAGGCAGGCAGATACCTCAGCCATGTAAGCAAAGACCGCAGCATTTCAGATAACAGATACTTTCAGTTAACCGATAATTTTGGCAGCTACAGCCCTATAAATGTTCTACATTACCTAAATTCAATGTGTGCAACTTGACTGTAAGCTCAGCAGAGCTGGAGAGCAGGTAAGTCGCTCTGCAGGGGAAGGGATCTTCTTTCTTTGTATTTTATCTTTATTAGATTGATTACCATAGAGGTAACCCAGCAAGATAGGGCAGGCATCCAACCAGGCAGGCAGAGATACAGCCCTGCAGGGTAGGCAGGCAGGCAGAAGCCCAGTCCAGGTAGACAGACAGGGGAGATGCAGCCCAACCAGAGACCCAGGCCAGTCAGACAGAGACCTACCTTAGTCAGGCAGAAAGATACCTCTCCCAGCCAGGCAGATCAGGATCCAACCCAGAGACTCAGCACATTCAGGCAGGTCCAAGTACGCTGGTGGAGACTTATCCCAGCAAAGCAGCCATGCTTGGATAATGCAAAGACCCATATAAGGCAGTCAGGAAGAGTCTCAGCCATGTAGAGGCTGGGATGCAGCCCAGACCAGCAGGCCAAGACTCAACCCAGGCAGGCTGGGCAGGCAGGTAAAGACCTAGTCCAGCAAGGTGGGGACCAAGCTCAGACTGGCAGGCAGGCAGAGACCCATCTCAGACAGGCAGAACCAATGCAAGAAGGCAGATCAAGCCTAGCTCAACCTGGCAGGTAAAGATTGATCCCAACCAGGCAGAGCAGAGTCTGTCACTAATTAAATGCCGAGACCCATCGTGACTGGGACTCTTGGAGGGCATTGAGGGCCAAACACCTGTATTCAGTACAGCATAACTCCCACTGCAGGGTGCCAGGCCAAGCTATTCCAAATTATTGTGTGGAAGAGGTCTTAAGAAATGTCATTATGTAAGTCATCTATTGTGTTTGTAAAGTGATTCATGTTCTGTTTATATGTTATCCTTTAATTAGGAAATTATTGTAGTTAAGTTTGGTAACTGTATCTAGCATGTCTGGCTGTATATAGGTCTCTGCCTGGCTGTGATCTCTAGCGGACTTTTTGGTCTTAGGGCTACCTTGGGGTTGGCCTAATAGTGCTAGGTCTCTACATGTCTGAGATGGACCTCTGCCTGTCTGACTGGGCTGGGTCCTTGCCTGACTGGGCTGGGTCACTGTCTGCCTGGAGATCTATAGGTGCCTGCCTACTCTCTACCTACCTGCCCGGGCTGGATCTATGGCTGGGTTGGGTTCTGGCATGCCTGGATCTGTAGCTGGGAGTGAGGTGTGACTACCCTTGCTTGTCTGTGTCTGGTTTCTGCTTCACCATATCTGGGTTATGCAAGTGGCTGGACTGGGTCTCTGGCTGCCTGACTGGGCCAGTGTGCGACCCTTTTGCCGAATTCGCAGCTGCCGTCTGTCTCCCGGATGTATTTCCGGGGGTTTGTGTGCTCTCTGTTCGGAGCACACAAAGCCAGAAATGAAATACACAGCGTGGCTGCTACACACACCTAGCACATATGGAGCATCTGCGCCTGAGCCCTGGCTGTCTGTCTGACCTGGCTCTTTGCCTGCCTGCCTGGGTTGGGACTCTCCTTGCATGTTTGGGCTCGGCCTCTGATTCTTTACTGGACCCTTTCTGCCTGCCTCAGCTTCTGGTGCCTGCCTGGCTTGATGACTTGCCAGGGTCTATTGCATGCTTTCCTGGTTGTGCCTCCTCCTACCTCGCTCATCTGGGTATCTGGCTGCATGCCAGGGCTAGATCTCAGAGTCAGACAAGTGCAGCAAACCAGCCCAGGCAGCTCAGCCACCCAGACAGGCAAAGACCCTGCTCAGCCACCCAGACAGGCAAAGACCCTGCTCAGCCACCCAGACAGGCAGAGACCCTGCTCAGCCACCCAGACAGGCAGAGACCCTGCTCAGCCACCCAGACAGGCAGAGACTCTGCTCAGCCACCCAGACAGGCAGAGACTCTGCTCAGCCACCCAGGCAGGCAGAGACCCAGCCCAGCCACCCAGGCAGGCAGAGACCCAGCCCAGCCACCCAGGCAGGCAGAGACCCAGCCCAGCCACCCAGGCAGGCAGAGACCCAGCCCAGCCACCCAGGCAGGCAGAGACCCAGCCCAGCCACCCAGGCAGGCAGAGACCCAGCCCAGCCACCCAGGCAGGCAGAGACCCAGCCCAGCCACCCAGGCAGGCAGAGACCCAGCCCAGCCACCCAGGCAGGCAGAGACCCAGCCCAGCCACCCAGGCAGGCAGAGACCCAGCCCAGCCACCCAGGCAGGCAGAGACCCAGCCCAGCCACCCAGGCAGGCAGAGACCCAGCTCAGCCACCCAGACAGGCAGAGACCCAGCCCAGTTATCCAGGCAGGCATACACTGACCCAGCCCAGCCAGGGCTGGATCTCAGAGTTAGACAAGTGCAGAAAACAAGCCCAGGCAGAGACCCAGCCCAGCCATCCAGGCAGGCATACACTGACCCAGCCCAGCCACCCAGTGATGCAGGCAGGCAGAGACCCAGCCAGGCCATCCAGGCAGTCAGAGACACATCTCATTCAGTCACCCATGACTGGACAATGCAGATACCTAGCCCAGTCAGGTAAGAAGAGACCAAGCCTGGCCAGGCTGTGATCTAGGTCAGCTTGTACAGTGCAGAGACTAGCCAGTCAAACAGAGCTCTAACCCAACATGCCAAGTAGAGAACATTCCCAGAATGCAGAGCCCAAAACTAACCAGCAAAGAATCTAACCCAGCATCCCAGGAAGAGACCTAACCAAGCATCCCTAACCAATCCAGACAAGTCCTAGCAACAAATAACCTTGCTTGGACAGGGTCTCTGTCTCCCAGATTATTCTAGGTGCCTACTTAATATAACCAGGGAGACAGAGACCCTGCTCAAGGGCCATGCCAGGAATAGAGCTAGAAAGAATCTAAACCACCCTGGGCTACAGGTACTGTGAGGCCGTCAGTAATATTCACTTGACAAAGCCCTTAAAGTGGCCTTGGCAGCATCCTTGATGTGGCAGCCCCAAGGCAGGCTCTGTATTCTTATGGCCCCGCAGCTGGCCAAGGACCCTGGGCTGCAGACCCATGCATGTTGGCTCTCCCCCACCCTCCCATGTATGCTGTCTCTCTCCCCCTCCCATGTATGTTGGTGCACCTGCCCCTCCCATGTATGTTGGTTCACCTGCCCCTCCCATGTATGTTGGTTCACCTGCCCCTCCCATGTATGTTGGTTCACCTGCCCCGTCCCATGTATATTGGCTCCCCCCTTCCATGTATGTTGGCTCACCTCCCCACTCCCATGTATGTTGACTCTCCTCCCCCCTCCTGTGTATATTGGCCCCCCTTCCATGTATGTCGGCTCTCCCCCACCCTTCCATTTATGTTGGCTCTCCTCCCCCCTCCTGTGTATATTGCCCCCCCTTCCATGGATGTTGGCTCTCCCCCACCCTTCCATGTATGTCGGCTCTCCTCCACCCTTCCATTTATGTTGGCTCTCCTCCCCCCTCCTGTGTATATTGTCCCCCCTTCCATGTATGTTGGCTCTCCCCCACCCTTCCATGTATGTCGGCTCTCCCCCACCCTTCCATTTATGTTGGCTCTCCTCCCCCCTTCCATGGATATTGGTTCTCCTCCCCCTTACATGCTGGCTCTCGCCCCTCCCATGTATGTTGGCTCTCACCCCTCCTATGAATGTTAGTTCCCCCCTCATGGATGTTAGTTCTCCCCCCTCCATTTTTCCCCAAGGTGGTGTGGTTCAGTGGGGAGCTGCGGAGTCATCACTATGGGGTTTAGGACAGTTCAGCGTGGCAGTTAGAATGTTGAACTGTCAGCAATGAAGAATAACGCGTCATTGCGGACGCGGCTATGTAAGAGCTGACAGTTCAGCCTCCCGGCAGCAAGGCACCGACTTTGTTGGGGGGGGGGGTGGCATTTGAAAAAACCAACAGCTGATCTTCTTATAGCACCCCTGACAAGTCTTCCTCATAATTCTAGTGTACGTGATCCTGTTGCAGGAGATATTGCTGTGCTCCTTTGGGAAACACACTTAAGTAAATGTAAATATTCATTGCTATCGACATTCACTTTGCGCGCTAGATGTGAAAGCAATTGATCTGAAATACACGTACCCTCTAATTGCACTTTTAGGCTTATGGCGTTTTCCATGCATGCTATATGTGTTTTCGTGTAGCAAGGTAACGATTTGGTGCATCAAAAGATTTTTTTAAATGTTATTAGTGTTAAGTGGGGCATGCCATAAAAGGCCAAGTCAGAGGAGATAGAAGAAACAGCTGGGCCTCAGAGCACAGATTACCCTGCAAATGCATCAACAAGAGGTCTAGCGTGCAGGGGGGGGGGGGGGGGGGGTGTCACCTGGCTCTTCCGGAGTGGTGTACACGCTCGCAGCAGCAGCCATGACAGTTTTATGTGCAAGGACGATATGAAAGGGCAAACCATTCATGGTACATGATTTGACTATTTGGAGTCTTGTGGGAAAGGATTGATTAGGCTCGTCTGTAAAGAAATAAAACAAATATGTTAAGCTACAACATAAATAACAATAAAACACAAACCACGTCTGTAAATCACACTATATTTAATGCCACAAGGGGGTATCCCCTTTAGCCCTTGCTCTGTAATTCATTGTACCCATTAGGTACCCAAAGGGCTAATTTTTTTTGATCAACCAGGAAAATAATAGTATACAATTTTAGAATAAAAAGAAAAAAGCTTAGTGATAGTATTTTATCCAACAAGGGTTAACTGCGTGGTCACGCCCACATAACATAATTGTTACAGGGTAACGGGTAGCCAGGTTTTCGGCCAACTGAGCATCATGTGAACTGCAGACTAAAAAAAATATATAAAACGTGTGTGGATTTTACAGATCCAAACTAGACAATCCAGTTTTGTTAAGGAAAAAACATGGTTATATTATACATGTACAATAACCGTTAATTGTGTGTAAAGATGTATGGGATTGGACAGTCCAATTACCAATACCTTCCAATCATCCTACACAATATAAGCAAAATACTTTTTTTCATGGTAGGTTGAAAATTCCAAAAATGTAAATATTTGGGCAAAAGTGGGTGGGGTTTGGACAAAAAAAAAAAAAAAAAAGTCATCACTAAGCTTGGGCAGGTGGCTGTCTGTGGCTAGGCTTGGGCAGGTGGCTGTCTGTGGCTAGGCTTGGGCAGGTGGCTATCTGTGGCTAGGCTTGGGCAGGTGGCTGTCTGTGGCTAGGCTTGGGCAGGTGGCGGCCTGTGGCTAGGCTTGGGCAGGTGGCGGCCTGTGGCTAGGCTTGGGCAGGTGGCGGCCTGTGGCTAGGCTTGGGCAGGTGGCGGCCTGTGGCTAGGCTTGGGCAGGTGGCGGCCTGTGGCTAGGCTTGGGCAGGTGGCGGCCTGTGGCTAGGCTTGGGCAGGTGGCGGTCTGTTGCTAGGCTTGGGCAGGTGGCGGTCTGTGGCTAGGCTTGGGCAGGTGGCGGTCTGTGGCTAGGCTTGGGCAGGTGGCTGTCTGTGGCTAGGCTTGGGCAGGTGGCTGTCTGTGCCTGACAAGCAATTGTGCAGAGTGGTATATTGTAAATTCAGCCTTGTGTAGGAAAAGTCTTGTGTGAACTTTTGCAAGACTTCTGATAGTTTTACACCAAAGAGCTTGCAATCTGTTTTCTTTGACACTGTCCCTATAAAGTGAGGTTATAAAGATAAGAACCAAAAACTGAGGTTTGTCCACAGCATCTTAAACAATAATGACGGCACTCAGCTGGAGTGAAAGGGTTACTCTCCAAAACAGAATCCAAAGTGGCCATATGCAAAAATGAATCGACACATATAGCATTAAGTTCGTACTTTCATTTTACTGCAGTGTCACAACCATTTGAAATATTTTAAGTCTACTTCAAGTGCAAATAAAATAATTAATCAATTTTTCATATTGATTTGTGAAGTCATTTCCTATATATATTTATATATGTGATCTCAGAGTTCTAAACATAGGCACACTTACGGAGAACAACGTACAATGCTATTGCCATTATTATTGCTAGATAATCTCTAATTGCACTTTTCCGTTTTCGACCACGAACAGGAAACCGAACTCATGCTTCTCACAGCTGATGGTAAATATTGATTTTTTTTTTTTTTTTGCGGCTTTCTCTCTACATCACTCTGGTCAAGGAAAACGATCATTTCAGATCTAATTCAAGTGAAATGATGGCTCCTTTCTACAATGTGGAGCATATGCAACAATTACAAAGGTATTGCGTTAGCTTTCATCCATAGAACGTCTACGAACGGGCTAAACACTCCGGGGTGGAAGAGAAAAGTTACGAGCTGACTCGTCTTTTGCAGAGTCCATGGGTGCGAGTGGAATGTGTACGTTCTGTTTGTCCCAAGTTCTGTTTGGTGGAGCAACCTGGAGGCCAACAGAGGAAAATGTGTTGGAAGGCAGTAGAAGGCCGGTGTTGTCTAGTGAAGTTAAAGCTACCTCGTCGGAGGAGACACTGAGTACTAACTCGTGTGTCCGACAAGGGTCTTCCAAGGAATATGGAGGTGGATCATCCGCAGGAAGGTACATCGCAGAGGTGCCTGGCCTGACACAGTCATCATAGCTGGAACAAGAGAACAACACACATTATAAAAACCAACAACTGTACCAAAAACACTCTTTCAGAGGAGGAGGAAGTTCTTGCATAGGTCATTGACCTTAATTTAGGTTACTCTATTTTTTTACATTTTTTTAAAAAGGATTTTTGTTTTGCTTTTCACCTGGAGAAGTTAATGCATTTTATGTTTATATGCATTTTTGTAGGGTATGGGGCACAATCACTCATGAGTTACGTAACCGTATTCTCTTGCCTGTACGTGGGCAGCTTTAAATAAAATTATAAAAGGGGCGTGGCATAGTCACTTTATTTATACTAGAAAAACACTAGTCAGAAAACAAGAATATTGACTGGACCAATAGTCCCGCCTCCACCACCCTAAAATGACCAATTAAAAACCCTTAGTGTGAGAAGATAGGTTAGGGTTCGGCAGAAAGAGTAAGAAAAAAAATAAAAAATGTAAGGCTCCGTGAAAATCCATGTGGCTATAAAAGCAGATGACAAAGCGTCCCATGGAAGCAAGGCAGCTGCCAGTCAGAGGATAAACTGGCATTGTACTGTCAAAAAGTCCATACCCGCTTTCGTCACACTAATGGGACACTGGAAGAAACCTACTGCGGAGTAGTGCCGCCAGCTTCAATGGCAATGCTATCTTGCGTTAGGGCCGACACTGACCTCCAAAATTGGTTATACTTCCCCAGGACAAACTTGAAAACAAGAGAAATCTCAAAGTATCTTATTAAAAAAAAAATATTATAGTGGGAATAGGGACTGCCCTTAGAAAGCAGAGTGTGGTGGCAGGCATGGAAGGGCTGTTTGCTCCTGTGATCTCATTTTCTGCACATGATGGTTTATAAAACGGATAAGGAGCGCCTGTACAGCAGAGGCCAGATGGGCCATTAAATATGTGAGGCCTATAAAAGAAGAAGAAAAAAAAATCTAAAAGCAATTAGGATGTTGTGTGTGTAAAATATGCTGTAGGATAAAGCAGGAAATGATTACTTTGTGATAACAGATGCTCACTGCTCCTTGGAAAAGAAACTCGGGCCTTCCATTCCATTTTGTAAATCAAGGTCTTCATGACTGCAAGCCAAGTCGTATCAAACAGACGCTCAGTTCTTCAGAAACTAGGAGAGGATGGGGGAGGTGTTGGCACAAGTCTGCCTTAATATGGCCTTTTATCTTTGCGAGTCCCAGCAGTGGTACAATAAATAATCAGTGAGGACAGTGTGCATTAACTCGGTCGCTACCGGTGAGGCGTGGAAGGCATGGTGGCGGTAGGCCACTGGGGATCAAACAGTTACATATGTCGAAAAAAACTGCATCTTAAGCCATAAGAGAAGACATGACATTCTAATAGGGCAACCGCAGAGTAATGATGTATGGCGTCAGATTTGACATCATCTCTGTTATCACTCATTATTGCAGTGTGGCCAGTCAGGGTGCAGGGCGAGGTGGGCCCTGGGTCCCTTTCGGCCTCGTGGGAATTGGCGGCCTACCTGTACACAGTGGCGTCACAAGGGGGGTGCGGACCGCACCGGGTGACACCCGTGCTGCCGGCACCCCCTGCATTAAAAAAAAAAAATAATCAAAAACTTACCTCCTTGCTGCTGTCTCCCAGTGCAGGTCCGTGGCTGTGAGGGAAGCGTTGTGTGCTCCCCTCCAGCCACACGGATCAATAAAGTTTGTTCAAACTTTTTTTTAAAACAAACTTTATTGATCCGCGCGGCTGGAGGGGAGCGCACAACGCTTCCCTCACATCCACGGACCTGCACCGGGAGACAGAGCAGGAAGCAGGTAAGTACTGGCTGGGGAAGGGGGGAGGAGGGTGGCATAACGAGAATACTCGTTACAGGGGCAATACCCTGGCATATTAAATGGCATATTGGGGGGCAAAATCCTGGCATATTGAGAGAAAAATCCTGGCATATTAAATGGCATTTTGGTGGGGGGGAGGGGGGGGCAAAATCCTGGCATATTAAATGGCATATTGGTGGTCAAAATCCTGGCATATTGAGAGCAAAATCCTGGCAAATTAAATGGCATATTGGGGGCAAAATCCTGGCATATTAAATGGCATATTGGGGGCAAAATCCTGGCATATTAAATGGAATATTGGGGGGCAAAATCCTGGAATATTAAATGGCATATTGGGGGGCAAAATCCTGGCATTTTGAGAGCAAAATACTGGCATATTAAATGGCATATGGAGGGGCAAACTCCTGGCATATGGAGGGGCAAAATGCGGGCATATTGAGGGGCAAAATAATCCTGGCATATTGAATGGCTAAATACTGGCATATCAAGGGGTTAAATACTGGCATATTTTAATTGGCAAAGTGATGCTGTGGCATGGTCTGTGGGGCAAAATAGCATGTACTATGTGGAAAGTGACACTGGCTAGTTCTGTGGGGAAAAGTGACACTGTGGCATGCCAAATCGTGTAGGTGCAATATGAGTGCAAGCCAAGTGCTGTGGGTGCAATATAGGTGCATGGCAAGTTCTGTGGGTACTGTATGGTGATGTGTTAAGTCCTTTAGGTGCAATGTGGGTGCAGAGGAAGGGAATAAAAAAATAGGAATGCAATTTTTAAATAACATTTTTATTAAATAGAATATTAAATAATTCAAATAAGTATAAATGCAACTAGTTATATAGAGATGTCTGTGTTTATAGATATGTATTGTTTTCGAATTGTACAATTGTCACCTTGTGGGGCTCCTGTGTGTCGCATAATTAATGTCTGTCCCATGTGTGGCTTAATTAAGGGGCTCTTTTGTGTGGCATAATTATGGGGCGCTTGTGTGTGGCATAATTAAGGGGCGCCTGTGTGTGTGGCATAATTAATTGGGCTCCAAGGTGCGGCATATTTTATGGGGCTCTTGTGTGTCATAGTTATGGGGCTCCTGTATGTGGCATAGTTATGGGCTCCTGTGTGTGGCATAGTTATGGGCTCCTGTGTGTGGCATAGTTATGGGCTCCTGTGTGTGGCATAGTTATGGGCTCCTGTGTGTGGCATAGTTATGGGCTCCTGTGTGTGGCATAGTTATGGGCTCCTGTGTGTGGCATAGTTATGGGCTCCTGTGTGTGGCATAGTTAAAGGGCTCCTGCATGTGACATAATTTGTGGGGCTCCTGTATGTGGCATATTTAATGGGCCATCTGACTGGCATTACTAAGGAATCTGTTTGGCATGGTATTGGAGGAAATCCAGGGGGGTGACACCATGAGTTACCGCACCGGGTGACACCAACCCTAGTGACGCCTTTGCCTGTACATGCAGACGTTTGCCATAAATCTACCAGCATGAGAAAACGGTGTCCTTGGTCTCCTCCGCTGACTGCAGAGGTCTATAATAAGGTATTCTGCTGTACACAGTTTTGGAATAGTACATATTTTTTGTTGTTAACCAACCATCCCACTAGTCCCCAGCACAGTACTGTAATCTACACTCATGTAACTTGACACTTTGATTTGGGTCCCTCTATGTTGGGTAATAATTCTAAAATCAAGGCGATAAAAAAATAAAAAATAAAACTTGTGTTTTAGGAAACTTAAGTTTTAGCACTGGCTTTTGTTCTCTACGGACTCTCTACATATAGCACCAATCTTGGTTGAATTTGGCCCAGATCAGTGGAGAAATCCTAAAGGATTCCATTATATACTCAATTCCATGAAATAAAGTTATTTTTGTTGAATCAAAAAAAGAACACATTTATTAAATACAATCCTACCATTGCCATCCTTGCCAGGATTATATACAGGATATTTATTACAATTTTTGTATGCAATAGACTAAATGTATTTCATGGAACTGTGCTTCAGTCTTTTTTCATTTACTGGAGGACATGTGGAGGTCTCTGGTTGGTGAAGCCCTTCTAAGTGGCACCTGGAGTCCCATTTTTTTGTCTTTTTCAGCACCAGTAGTTATATCACAAGAGCATTTATGGTGGTGTGTAAAACGATATATTACTGTATACACACATTGTATATATACACACACACACACATACATACATATACACATATACATATACACACACACATACATGGCAATTCCTCAAACTTTGTTGGGGTTATGTGAGCTTGTTTTCATTTACTATCTTTATTAAAAACACAATATACGCGTATATTATCTATTACTTTATATTGTTGTATTTATATGTATTTTATTATGATGTTATTGTAAATATTTTATGATTTTATAATCTATTTTGTTATACTAGGTATATACTAGGTTATATATATATATATATATATATATATATATATATATTTATATATAGTATTGTAATTTTTATTTATTAACTATTTTTCTTTATTACTTATTCAATATAATTTTTAAAATAATTTTCTATGAGAATTCGGTTATTTGCATTAAGCGATAGGAACGAATTGCCGAATTGTGGGCCGGTTCATTTCGGAGATCCCTGAATGGTCTGATTTAAAAGGGCCGGTCAGATCACTGTAGTGACCCGAATTAGTGCAAGATTAGGATCTACCATGTGACTCTACGCCTCACAACATTCATCCCTTCGATAAATTCTCCAGTTCCTCATCTAGCAGATATCGGAATAAAGATGAGGTCTCCTTTGAATAAGCCATGCCTTTTTGAAGGCACCCCATTCATACAGGCCAAACAAATAACCTGTCAATCGACGTGAGCGGCACTGTATAAAGCATACTCCCGACAAATATTGGGAGTCTGCATTATCTACGGCAAATGCGTAGAGTTAGGTTCTGTTGGCGCTCGTTGCGCCGGAGAAGTCTATGTATAAAAAAAAGTGCCTAATTTGTGTTGGGGAACCTCCGCCAAACGATGCAAAAGCGTCAGGAGTTATAAAAAAAAGCGCAATCATCGTTATACATAAACGGAGATTTTTATAAAATTCCTGACACTTTGTAGTGCGGGAGTTTTTACATATGACCCCCAATGTGTTTTAACAGTGCCTCTGGTTTATTACATCACCTCTTTCAGATTTGTATATCAAGCCACAAGGTGATGTCACAAACTGGAGACAGAGTCTCTTTAATTCCTACTAAATTCACAGTGAAAGACGGTAAGAGATGTATTGTCTGCACTGCTAATCGTGTGGACATTTACTTTGGAAGTACATTGCTCAGATGCTAAATAAATGCAGTCTCTGTCTTGTATGTCAAGTTAATTATAGCTATTGTTCTGGACTAGCCCACTAATCGATTTCTTAATTATAGACTGCACATGGCCAAGGGGCTGGAAGGCATTCTACATAATGGCTGTTACTTTGAGGTCAATTCTGCTAAGTGTTTCCCTGAGTGACAGGCGTGCTGCCAACCCAGAACATGCCCATCACTCGGGGGCACAACGTCTTTCGGGTATTTCCGGGGGTTTGTGTGCGGAGCACAGCCAGCACACAAACCCCCGGAAATACACGAGTTACATCCGAAAAGCGATGCAAGCTAAGAATTCGGCAGCAGAGTCACTCACTCCGTTGCCAATTCGACAAGCATGAAAAATATATAAAAATTTGTAAACTTTTAGTGCTGGTTACTTAGTGCACCTGTTGCCGAATTTGCAGCTGCCGTCGGCCCCTCGGATGTATTTCTTGGGGTTGTGTGCTTTCTGTTGGGAGCACACAAACCCCAGAAATACACAGGGCGGCTGTTCTGTGCTAGGTGTGCGGCGCACACCCAGCACTTATGGAGCATCCGCCACAGGAAACTAGAATTACTCACGTGCAAAATGAATTGCCATAGAAGCATTGCTGGCACTCTTTCTAGGCAAGCCCAATTCCACTATGGGGGCAATTGCCCCTTTCCAGATGCCCATGGCATTGGTGTCTGACATTGATGAGGCTCCACTGCAAACTCTGTGAAAGACCTCTCAGCCTAATATTACACACCTCCAGCAGTAAGACCCCTCAGCTTAAAATTACACACCTCCAGTGAGGGGGTAGTCGACACATCTGTGGCTAGGCCTGTGAAGGTCCACAGAACATCATTAAATTGTCCGTCAGAAGGTCCAATAAATGTCCACCATGAACTATAGAATGTGTCGGCAGATAAGAACCATTCGGTCCATTTAGTCTGCCCAATTTAACTATGATGGTGTCTACTACTGCTCCAGTGCATACGGAGATCATCCTTGCATATACCTGCTACATAAAATGTGAATAAGAACATTTAACAATAGAGAAATTAGCAATAGCAATATGAACTTCCTACTTTGACAAAGAGGGTTGAAATCTAGAGCCCACTAGGCTCTGGGGGGCAATATTTTATTCATTCAATTTTTTCAACTATTTTTTTATTATTTTTATTATTTCCGGTGAAGCAATAGCCAAAGTCCTCCCGATATGAAACTCAATCCTCTACAAAGAAGGCGATAGGGAGGATTGAGGCTACTATTTCAGCGAGCTGGACATCCCCAAATTTCGATCTGAAAATCAGCCATAATAATACTTGCCGAGTAGCTCGTTATTCTCAAGGAAAATAGCTAGCGAGTAGACCCTTAGGGAAGTTCATGAACAGACCCTAAAAATCAGGGATTCACAACTGAATCCATAGCATTTTATATCCATGCCACCTTGGTTTACCATATTGCAGGACCTCCAAAGCATTGAAAGCAAAGGGTCTACGATGCCCTTCGCAAAATACTGGCAAATAGGAAATACATTTGGGATTTTAAAGTGCAGGGAAGAGTTCTAATCTTCTCTAGGCCCTGGCAGATAATAGTCCCTTTGAGACTTGTGGAGTTTTATTTTAAGAATGACATAGAAGTTTCACATCCTAGTAAATCCAGCCCTATATTATAACAAACACACAACGTACGAAACAGCTCTCGGTTTCTCAACACACACACATTGTCTACCAGTCAGAACATTTCAAATTGCTTTTTGTGACTCAGAAGGGAACTTGACAAGAGGAAGTAAAAGGAATCATTTCGGGGGTTTTGCACCTGCTTCTGATAAAAATATACACCAATTTTTTTTTTTATTCTATAAATTTGGAATATGTCTTATATTGTAGCAAAATATTTGGAAAGATGATACAGAAGTCACAAATTCCTTCCTAAATACTATTTGTATCTTTTTTCATCTGACAAGAAACCCCATTTAAATTCCAAGTCCTAAATTAAGATCTAGCTGCAGTTTGTAGCACAGAGGAAGCTGACAAGGATTACATTTTTCCCCACATTGGGAAGCACTATAGCTCTAGGTTAGGAATGCCAAGTAGATTCTGTGAGCTACCAAATGTTGCCTATGCCAGCAAGATATCGTTTCCCTAAACAAAGCTTATCATGGCTTTTATGGTTGATCTGTTTGGAAGGACTAATCCAGGACATTGTTTCAGCCTTTAGTGGAAAGGTACAGGGCAAGACAAAAGTCTACAGTGATCTTGACACTTTCAAAATAGTCATCCTCCTGGGGCACCATGTTGATCAAAGGGACATGATTATTCATGGAAATAGTTTTCTGATAGCTGATATGCTGTGGCACAGTAGCACTGAATGGGGGGATGGAGGGAGTGGTCTGCCTCAGGCAGCACTTTTCTCATCACAACCCACCCCCACCACGCGATGAACTCTACTTCGGATCCCGTTGTGTCATAATATTTTTGGTTCAGAGGGGCGGCAAACTCAGGAACCGCCCCGGGCAGAAAAACCTCTATTTATGCCACTGCTCTGGCCTCCCAAATATGATAAGTATATAGTGAGATGAGAAATGTTAATGTGAGTTGCAACAAATGGAATGAGGAGCAAGAGAGAGTTCTCCAGATGAAAAGAAAAAAAATATCCTAATACACAACTGAAAACGGTGTAGGTAAAAAAAACAAAAAAACATTAAAAACACAAAGTAATACAAATGAGATGAAGGTCTCTGTCTTTTACCAACCAGAGATTTCATGGAGGGCTTTAAGGATTGTGCTTACCGCGGAGGAGAGTCCAGGTAGGGGACATTGATATCCAGATATGAGCCAAACTCAAAAGATGATGAAAGCTCCCCAGTGCAGACAGATCTCAAATCTCCGCCGGGAGCTGCATAGGAAATCCCATCTGTTCACATATATTAAAACGTGTGTATGTTAGTCAAACTTGGAATTAATGGATTCGACTCTGGATAGCTCAAAACAATTAAACATTCTTTATAAAAATTAAACTGGAGCCTGTACTTGGTAAAACTCCAACTTTATTTCTATTAATAATCAAAGATCAAGCACAACAGATAGTTTGACCATTCCAATATATATATATATACGTAGAAAATCTCACACTGTTATTTTCACTATAAATGTGGCGAAAAATAATAGCTATAATAAACCCCCCAATAAACAACATCTCAAAATAACTACAAATTCAGCAGTTTAGCAGATATATCAGAGATCTAGATATATCGGAGATTCTAAAATGTTAATTTAGTTAATCTTGGTTAAAGCCAATTGTGCTTAAAGATTTCTTGCTGTAATTTGCGAAGCGCGATGGTAAGGATGGATAGTATCTGCATTTTTAAAAGTGGAAGTGAAATAAAGCTCTAAAATGAGTAACAATCTAGTTCAGAAATTGCCAGTTCCCTTATTTTCAGTCTCAGATGATGACTCTTAGTCACAGTATTGCAAAATGCTACCCTGAAAAATCTCAAACGTACACTACACAGAACCAGACAAAAAAAATAAAATAAAAATCGAATAACTGAAGTTGAATAAAAAAATTGTACCGTAACTGGGCTCCGCCTCCAAGCGCCAGTCTCTCACTCCCCCATCTTTTCTCAGACTTCCAACAATTATGGTAACGCACGACAGGAAGAGGACAAGACCGATCACTATCCCAGCTACAACCAACGGGGAAACCAGCAAGCTGGGGTCATTATGGCTTCGGGCGTAACCAAGGTATTCAGGGAAGGTGTTACTCTGGTTTGTGTGAATTTCTGCAGAGATGGAAAAAAAGGACAGAGTTAGACAACAGTAACATAGTAGGAATCCTCACTTAAAATTAAACTGTTGCAAAAAAACTTTTAACATTTTTTTTTTGCAACAGTTGTCCTTTAATCGCCTTCGTCATTTAATTCATGTGTAAAAAGTAACTTAGATTTATTTAATTGAAAGATTGCATTAAAGGGACTGTCTAGTGGCCAAAATGCATCTTCCAATTGTTAATGCATATTAATGTGCAGTCAAAGTATTTTCAAATGCATGTTTTACATTTTGCATTGCTTAAAATATAACAAGGACTGCCCACACTAGCTGAGTAAAAGTAATTTCCTTTTTTTTTTTCTTTGCTGCAGGAACCAATCAGAATAATGACATTCGAATTACTGAAATATCCTGTCTCTCTAGTGATGTCATCAGACAATGTGTTACACCGTTAAGAAATCCTATTGTGTGCAAGAGCAAGGTCACTTTGATTATATTGTGTGTCATCTATTTGAGGAGCACAGGAAGTGACTAATTGAAACAAAACTTCATATTCTCAGTTTCTATATAATCAGTGCTGCCGCACCTGCAGTAAACATGCAGAGTAATCACTGGGGGAGGACTTGAGTCAAATATTAAAAATGTGATTTATGCAGAAAGCCTGCATCAAATCACACAGGGATAAAAGCCTGTGCACTATACAAGCAGTGATCTTCATCGTGCACCAAAGTGAGTTTGGGGACTAGACTGTCCCTTTAAGTGTAGAATTTTTATATAGAAATTATTTAAAGAATACCTTTGTGAACCGTCTAATCTTTAAATAGCTCTATGTCATGCCAAAGCATGAGTTGGCATTGATATAATTTGTTATGTTTATATTATAATAGCGTGTATTGTAGGCTTTGATCCACCACCAGGCCTAAGCCATAAAGTGTAACTAGCAGATGGCCATCACCAGAGCTGGACTTCGTGAGCTGGGGTCATAAAAGGTAGTGGAGCATGTACTCTGACATTGGGTGAAGCAGAGGACAACCAGAAAATATGAACTATGGGGAACATGTGTATATATTGTGTGAGGGTCCAATATATATATATATATTCAGATTGTCCAGGTTGTATTCTTTTGTTTGGTACCAAACATGGCCAACGTAATGTGTTACTGTCACAAGAACCAAGAATGAGTACTTTCCAAACTGTTAAAACATCCATGTTTGGTGTCTAAATACTGGACAGGTATGATGGAGTGGGCCATAAACTGTTAGGCTAAGCCCCTCTGATACACCCAGGGGGGGGCTGGTCTCTTAGAAAATCACCAGGGATCTATATAATCAGAATGTTTGATTGTACAAATTGAGATTTCTTTTTAACAACTGTATGGAGAACTTTACCATCTGAATCTCCCACAAGGATTATATATATCGGTAATTATATGTAAGGATTTCTTGTGTTTTCTCATATTTTATTTTATGGACTGTTTTGCACTTGTACTTGGTATTTCTGTATTTTTGTGCACAGCACTGTGAAGCCTTTTTTCAGATTAAATGTTTACTTAATCAGCTCTTGTCTTTGTTCTCTAATATGAACTCACTCTTCTGAGGATAGCTCAGGTAGAACACGTTACCAAAGGGTTAATTATATATGTGTCTGATCATTAAAGTAAGGTTGCGATACTATATTGTACTGTGTTTTGGGGTAACCGAAGACGCCGGATATAAAGTCTTGGTGGTGGCAGCAAATTGGGTACTAGGGTAATAGTGTAGGAGGTATTGCAGGGGTTAATTTAGTGCTTGCTGGGACTAGCAAAAGGTAACCAGGTATCTGGTGTCATTAACCCTTTCACTCCCGCACTCTTTCCACTGTCTCAGCCGGGCCAGTAGCCCGTGTTCGTGACACTATAAAATACAGCAGACATGTTGTTTAGAAATGTTGGGTTACACAAGAAAGCTCTTCCATCCATTGACTGAACATTTTAGACATGTCAGCCGCCTGATAGAGCTAGATTTAGCAAAAAGGTACTATAAAGATGCTATATTTATATTCTTACATTAAAGTATTTCTTCTTAAAACATCTGCACATCATGCAAGCTTTCAATTAAACTCAAGTTATATTTTTTGCCTAGTTGTTCGTAGCCATCTTCAATAAGGTGTCTGCATTTTCCAAGAAATAGCAGAGGTGGAACTTAGAGACAATAAGGAAGTGGTTATTGGTGAAGTAATCTGAGCAAACAGAGTCTGAAAAACACCCACAGCTAGGGTTGCTACCTGGCCAGTATTTTACCGGCAGGCCGGTAAAAAATTGGCATCAGGCCAATGTTAAGTCTATGGAGACAGTACCAAGGCCGGTATTTTTTTTGAAGAAAAGGTGGCAACCCTACCCACAGCCAAAAGCTTTGATGAGTTAATTATTCACCAAATAGGGAAAAAAAAAAAAAGATGGAGAATGGACTGTAACATGGTGATGAGGCTTGAGAAGTAAAAAAGGTAAAATTATTTTCCTTTACTGAAAAAAATTACCGTATTTGCTCGAATATAAGACAAGGTTTTTTTCCCCGAAATGCTCTGAAAAAGACCCCTCGTTTTACATTCGAGGTCGTCTTATAGTCTGACCTCAAATCGTGGTCAGATTATAAGACAGGGATCCAGGGGGCCGGCTGTCCGTCATAATAGACGGAAGTGTCGGGCAGCATGGAGGATGTCTACACGTATCATGCAGGCATCCCCCGGCTGCCCCCACTAGCCACCAGGGAGAGAGAGAAAAGTGGAGGGGTGGAGAAGGAGACAAGGGGAGGGAGGGAGGTGATAGAGAGACAATGGGAGGGAGGGATGGAGAAGGAGACAAGGGGAGGGAGGGAGGTGATAGAGAGACAAGGGGAGGGAGGGAGGTGATAGAGAGACAAGGGGAGGGAGGGAGGTGATAGAGAGACAAGGGGAAGGGGGGAGAGAGAGAGACGAGGGGGGGAGACAACATGGGAGGGGGAGAGAGATAACACTGGGTGGAGAGAGAGACAGCATTGGCACATAAAAGGAAATAAAAACAAACAATGCATTTTTTTTATATCATCATTTCTTAAATATTAAAAAGCAATTTACATGTGAATATATACAAGTTAAACTTTTTTCCTATAGGATAGTCTTATATTCAGGCTTTTAGTTTTTTTCCTAAAGGAATATCCAAAAGTTTGGGGGGGGGTCGTCTAATAAACAGGGTTGTCTTATATTCGAGCAAATACGGTATTTCCACCACACTGGACAATAAGCCAGAAAGACACAGGCCCATTTGGAAGTGCACTTAGAGAATTCTGTCATAATCTGCTTAAAAGGGACTGTATCACCTAAACATTGTTTTTACTGTGAATGTATAGAATAAAAAAATTCTATAAAACCAGCTATAATTATATATATATATATATATATATATATATATATATATATATATATATATATATTATAGCTGGTTTTATATCATATTTGTTATAATATTACGGTTACATACATACACACAGTCAGACTTACACTTACATATACGGGGATGGGACACGTCATAGCGGCTGCTTCCGCGCAGCCGCTTTACCGCCGACTCTGCGCCAAAAGACAGCTTGTCGCTGGAGATTTCATTGCGGGACATTTCATGGCTAAAGGTAAGTTTATTTCAGTATTTTAGCTATTTTTGTTTATTTTAGTAAGGGTGGTTACAATTAGGGTTTAGGGGGTTAGAATTAGTTTTTAGGCTTCGGGGTTAATTTTAGTATTAGGGTTTAGGGGGTTCGTATTAGGGTTTAGGGGGTTAGTATTTAGGCTTAGGGTTTAGTATTAGGGTTTAGTATTAGGGTTTAGTATTAGGGTTTAGTATTAGGGTTTAGTATTAGGGGTCGGGGGTTCATTTTAGTATTGGGGTTCATTTTAGTATTGGGGTTTTATGGGTTAATTTTAGTGGAGTTTGGGGGGGCACTTTGGGCGAGGGAATCATTTTTTAGGGGCGGTTATTTTCTTTTTACTTTTACATTTGTAAGAGCTGACAGTTCAGCGATGAACTGTCAGCTCTTACATAGCCACGGCCGCGATGAAACGGCCGCGTTAGTCTTCATTGCTGACAGTTCAGCGTTCTAACTGCCCCGCTGAACTGTCAGCGATGAAGATGCGGCGAAGAACAGTCCTAGACCCTACATATAAAACACACAGTCAGACTTACATACACACACAGTCAGACCTACACTTACATACACACACAGTCAGACTTACACTTACATACTTACATAGTCAGAATTACATCCATACATACACACAGACTTACACTACATACATACATACCCACAGATATTTTTGTCCCCCTCCCTGCACGGTTACCTTTCATTGCAGGGGGGTTGATCCAGCCTGCATTATCTTCTGAGCGCCAGGATGTCATGGACATCCGGCGCTCTAGGAGGCTCAATGTGCGAGGGAGCGGAGCTTTCACCCCTCACGCGAAACCAGCAGAGGTGCGTCTACTGGTGACAATGTCACAAGGGCCACATCTCTCCCTCCGGAGGGCCTGTACTATGTGATCAGTGCAGATCGCATAGTACAGGTCTTTATCCTTTTTAACGCAGGGGTCAACAGGGCAGCCGGGCCCCTGGTGTGACGGGCCCGGTCGCAGCTGCGACCCCCACGGTAATGATAGTTCCGCCACTGGTTACAAATACTGCAAGTAAATGCAAAAATTAAGAGAAAAATGTATTTTATATGTCTCCTGCTTATGACATCACCTGTGGCTTGATATGCATATGAACTGGTTATCAATGGGAAATGTGTAATTTGCATATCAGGTCACTGGTGATGTCATAAGCAGGAGACTCCACAGACACATTTAAAACACATTTTTCTCCTAATTTAGGCCTTTTCTCGCAAGTCCGCTAACACAATATATAGATCATTTCCAATAATTTTTTGTTCTCTACATTCATGGTATAAGCAATGCTTAGGGGATACAGTCCCTTGAACGGCTACAGGTCTACGGTAGAACCTTGTTATTGGACTTCCTGTGCTTACTCCGTCATCCAGAACAGGGTACCCAAGAGTGCTGCCTCTTGAAGTCCTGACTACCGACCACTCAGTGGGGGCTAAGGTTGCCACCAGGCCGGTATTTTACCGGAAGGCCGGTAAAAAACTGCCAACAGGCCAATGTTAAGTCTATGGAGACAGTAGCAAGGCCGGTATTTTTCTGAAGAAAAGGTGGCAACCCTAGAGTGGGCTATTCACAAAACCGCTGCACATTTCATCTCACCATTTGAACAATACATTGTGCAGGGACAAACCTAGCAAGCCCCCCCCAATAAGCACACCAGGTTTGCCCCTACACAATGTATAACTAAACTGGTGAGATGAAAATTTAGAGAATAGCACCTAGAAAATCTCAATCTCCTTTTCAGGGTAGAAAACAAATAGAACCAAAGTTACAGGGTAGAGGCGTTTTACTCCTAGAATGAAGCACCCTGCTTTTGTTTTTCCCTACAGGTAAATTACAAGTTTTTGACGGATTCCATTTGCCCTTGGTGAGAAGACTGTAGTTTGGGTACGAGTCTGCGCCTCTATAGATCCGCGTAGTGGGGTAAATAAAAAAGAGAGCAAGAAAAAAAAAAAAAGAAGAAAAAAAAATCACAGGTGGAAACGTAAGATAAAGGAAGAGAGTCGTAGCTGCTACTTTGCCAGTGGGTGGTGTTTCTGACAACTCATGAAGAGGGGGTGACCTTGGCGAGAAGACATTAAACCAGAGGTCACAGCACAAGATAGTGACATCTTTAATAGATCCCTCAAACCATATGATAAGTCTTCTGTTCTTTTCCCCTTCAGCTCACATCCTTCAATTTTGAGAAGATAGCATCAGTTTCCTCAAGTCTTCAATTTCGAAACTCACAAATCGTTTTGCTGATGCAAGCTGTAGAATTTAGATCAATAAGGAGGAATGCTACATGGCATTATTCTTACATTTTCCTAAATCCCAGCTGGTACATGTTATTTAAAAAATAATGCTTTTAGTCAAGCTGTCTTGAAAAGCTATTTAAAAATTTTCATTGTGGAACCCATTTGGACGTACAAGTCGTAGATAACAAAAATCCTTAGTCTTGTCGGGTTTTCTTTTTTTTGAGCCAATCTTGCAACTAATTAAACCACCTACAAAAAAAATTAAAAAATACCCGACTAATTACAGGGAAAAAAAATTAAAAAAAATTCTTGCTCGTAATACTCCAGGGACTTTGTAGGCATCTGCTGTTTTTTGTTGCTTGCTCCTTGCTAGGAATGGTCACATCAAGCTCCAGAATTAAAAACGTATTCGAAGTCCAGAGGCGGTTGTATCACAGCCGAGACACTATTTAGTAGATAGACATTACATTTATTTTTAAGACTCTTTGTCACGAGTGAGCGGTGAGGCTAACTTGACAGGCACCCAGCCCAGAACTTCCACTACACCTTCTATATGACCACTGGACATGCCCCTGTCTGGGTGTTAGATTGGATAAAAGTGGTGCAATATCATTATTGAGCTCACCTTCTGTAGGATCATTCAGGACCTCGTGCACCGCACCACCGGTTACTGCGCCTCTTGAAACACGATCATTGATGTGCACCCTAAATGCGTGAGCGGGGTCTGATCCATGCAGGGCCATCTTTAATGTGAACAGTTAATAATATAACACTACTACTAACTTATACTTTTGTAGCCGTTGTTTTTTTGTATTTGCCACTATTTTTCCAGTGTACAGACGACAAAAGGATCAGTGTATAAATTAGACACACCTTGAATATTTTGATTCCTACTTTTAATTGTATCGTACATTTTTTTTTACTCACTTTCTTTTCCCTCACACCATTGGTTATTTTATGATTAATGTTTCTTTTAAAGTTATATTGACGATTTAGCATGCAATGATTACCTGAAAACACA
Organism: Pelodytes ibericus; assembly: GCA_036172795.1. Taxonomy (NCBI): domain Eukaryota; kingdom Metazoa; phylum Chordata; class Amphibia; order Anura; family Pelodytidae; genus Pelodytes; species Pelodytes ibericus. The sequence continues at coordinate 185,246,541 of CM069862.1, forward strand.
ATTGTATTGCATCACATGTTGTTTTCTCAGATATAAATCTGTAAGATTTACACAAAGAAAAAGATCTGATCAGATTTACCCTCAACGCGTTCCATCTCCTAACACTACAAATAATAGTATGAGAGAGATTTAATGTGTTGCCACAGCAACAGTCTTGCCTCTCTGTCCAAGCCCTCCTAATTGGATGCTACTGAATTTAGCAGGCCCCGTACAATTATTTTCAGTGTAAAAGTACAAAAGAACTAGCTTCCAATACCTAGGATGCAATATCAACCAAGCCATTAAAATCAACACACAAACATAACATTTTGGTAGAAATGGAAGATTCTTTCACTGTGATCAGTTTATCAATCTTACTTGTGCATGTCAGTTTGATTGACATGTAACTTAGCCAGAAGACCAGACAGAGATAATTCACTTAGTGTTCTTGGCTCGGTTACAGATTTTTCCTTTCTTGCAAGCTGATTATCTCCACTTCTGGGAAGACCTAGAAAACAGAGAAGAAACTGAACTGTGGGCCAGGAGGTTTAGCAATAGTGCACAGTGTCAGGTGGTTGCAGCAAAGGCTGGTCAAAAAGCATTATGCACTAAAGATTAGGGGCTGAACTACTGGCAGTGCAATTGACCTGGGACAAGATCACAAAGGAATGATATATACATAAGAAAAACTATTACAACAACACAGGATAGCTGTGAATGATGAGAGTTATGCTCCAAAACATTACCCAGAGGTCGTACAAGTAAATTTTCATGCAGGTGTCATTAGTCCTGCACATCTAAAATCATTCTTTTACTTCATTTTTTTAAAACCTTTTAAAGGTCCTTTTAAATAAGACTTAACCTTCATGGTCAGTTTCATCTCTGGCTCCTCTTCAGAAATGACATTAAGAAAACAGAAATTGGCAGCGCATGAGGAATGACATTAGGTTAGGTACAGAAAGGCTACACAAATTGGTTTATAGGGCTTCTGACAAGCTGCCTCTTCCATGGGTTACAACTGTAATTAAAAAAAATACATAGTTCATACAAAGTCTTTGCAAAGATTTTTTTTTTTTGAGAGAACTTTTTTTAAAGGAACGCATTGGACAAATGTGGAATAATAAAACCTCTATACAGAAGTATTTAGCAATACGTGGCTGAACTACTATTCCCATAATGCCAAGGAGGCCAAAACACTGATATCATGGGAATTGAAGTAATAACATGCACAAATTAGGATTGAGAACTCTGCAGAGTTTAGGCCTTGATGTTGCCTCCATATAGTTTTTTTTCTGTAGGCACTCAAGATGACAAAGCTTGGGCTGAAATTCCATCTTGAATATACTCAAGTGGCTGGTATAGCTGCTAATGCCAAATATTCAAGCTGAAGCTCTCAATTTATTGTAAAAATACCACATTATTAAAAACTAAACAATATTCAAACTGCAGAAAGATATTCAGTGTTCTATTGCTAAATACTGTACATACTTAAATTTATATATATATATATATATATTTTACAGGCACTCTGTCAGGGAAACATTCTTTTTACTAAAAAACAAACAAAAATAACAATAATAATAATACAAAAAAATAAATCTATACATTATGTTAGACTTGCTAAGACATAAATGGGTTTTAAAAAAGAGCCTTTGCGGTCTCCCATTTGTCTATTTATTTTTTTCAATGTTTGTTTATTAATTTTCTGCCTTTTTAAAAAAAAAAAACATAAAAAAAGTGTCCAAACAATAGGTATCAGCAAGATAAAATACATATTGTATATGCTGTATATAGACCTGCGTTGAAAAGTGACACCCGGGCTCCCATTTATGACATCACTGTTTCATCTGATGCAAATAAACCAATGTGTAATTTGCATATCAAGCCACAAAAGGTAATTGTCATAAAGCACATCTCCCTCCCTCAGTCTATACATTTGCTTACAATTATGCTCACACAACGTATAGATCATTTTTATTGTTCTATGTTGGCACTGTAAATTAGAATTAGTGGACACAGTATCATTACACTGTGCGGCATACTTTTACATATAGTATCTATTAATTCCTTTAGGGTGCACATTTAATATGTATATTGGAAGTAGTCTGTATTACTGTATGCTGCAGTGTATTATACTTGTCTAGAATCAGGTGCCATATCTCTATGAATGAGTTCTGGAGCTGGCTTGTCACACTCCCCTTTCAGTTGTTAGAATAGCTGGTCTCTCTATTCCAAATGTCATTACCTCTAGCTGCAGATCATCAACACACTCATTTGCAGCCCAGACAGGAAGGCCAAAGCCAGAGCGAATGAAGGCTACAGATCCAAATAAACATTTCATGGAGTGAGTATTTCAGCAATGGGGCCTTGTAATAATCCATAAATCAACACATTTCTTACAGCTGATAACAGACCAGACATCTTCTGCACAATTCTACAGACAATTTCTTTTTTTTTGCATTGTAATTTAAATCATATCTGGTTTTCTAGCCAAATCATGAATAAAAATAAATGAAAACAAAACAAAAAAAAAAATCAGATATGATATTTCATAAAATATCTATTAAAAAAAAAACCAAGCTCATGTAAAGTGCTAAAATAAAAAAAAAAAAAAAAATATATATATATATATATACACACACTATATTTTGTTAATACACAATCTACAGGATCAGGATTTTATTTAGGGAAAAGATTATCTCTGCAGGGCAGCCATACCCTTCATATAAAACACATATTATATACATTCATGTCCCACTACATATAAAAATAAAAAAAAATAAAAAAAATCTATTGTTTTTTTTTGCATGCACACAGAATATGAATTATTTATATAGTAGCAACAACTTATACATCTCTGGATAACCGGATATAAAAGATACACATAATACACAATAAGACACCATTGTATTGCTTACCACTGGAGTATAGAAGAGAGGTAGAATTCCCCATACAGTTCAGCTGTAGCTTTTGCATAGAAGGTCCCTCATTTGCCATAGGAATAGGTAATAAATAGCAGACAGGAGGATAGAGGCTTTGTTCTCTTTGTGAGAATCCAGATCAGGCAAGGAATGGACTCTTGAAGATGCTTTTCACTGAGACCTGACAGGAGCCTTGATTCTCTGGTACTAGAACCTGTGTATTATACAGATGGGAAGCAGCAGAGTAGAGGAGACAGATACTGTACACACACCCTTGTCTGTATGTGCTGGGAATGTAAAATAAAAGGAGGAGGGGGGAGAAGGATGGACCAGAAGACCTCTCTGTGCTCTGCAGATGAGGTAAATCAATGACATTTACTGTACTCTCTTTGGTTTGTCCTGGTTCAAAAGGCAGAATGAAAAAAATAAATAAAAATAAAAAAATTATATATATATATATATATATATATATATATATATATATATATATATATATATATATATGCCAGATGACATCAGACAAATGGCCTCCTTTATGGGAAAGTGTTTATGCATATTCATTATAGACTAAGATCTGCCTATAGATTAAAAACAATAAAACAAACAAAAAAAAAAATACATACATTTTTTATACACTGCATGATTCTCTGAAATGGTAAACAAGTTCCTTTTCCTAAATTAGTGCAGTTCTATGGTCGCATGCATTACAGTGTATTAAAGGGGCTCTCTCAACCCACACATTGTTGTGTATATGTTGAAAATAATGATCTATACATGGCTTTAGCAAAATCAGTATTAAAAAGATAAATGTATGGTTTACATCTGTCTGTGGAGTCCCCTGCTTATGACATCACCTTGTGACCAGATATGCAAATGACACATTTAACAATTGAAAAGTGTCTATGCATGCAATTCTGTATAGATATATATATTTTTTTAATCTTTTATTATATTTTTCCAATATTGCAAAACATAAAAACATAAATAATTTAAAGGTATAACATATATTAAAACAAATGAATAATAGACATACTTTATTGCACTACTATGTGGTTGTAATGTATTTGCTCAAACAGAAGAGGACCCTGATTATAAGACAACCCCCCAAACCAAAAAGAATAAGACCGAATATAATACTACTCTACAGGAAAAATGTATTACTTGTAAATGTTAATTCACATGTAAACAGTTTTTTCATATTTAATAAAAATGACGATAAACAAAAAAAATCCAGTTCATTTTTTTATTTCCATGTATTTGCCAATCTGATCAACCCCCCCCCCCCCCCCTGCACTTAGCCATCTGTCCCCCAGACTCCCTGGTGTGTAGTGGGGGCAGCTGGTGAATGTCTGTTGCGATGAAACAAAACTTTATATGCTCAGTGTCAGTGCCGCACCTGCAGTAAACATGCAGGGTTTTCACCTGGGGACGGCTTGAGTCAAATATTTAAAAAAAAAAAAAAAATGGGATTTATGCAGAATGCCTGGACCAAATCACACTGGAAAAAAGCCTGTCCTCCATACAAGCAGTAATCTGCATCTAGCACCAAATTGAAAAAAGTGGGGGACAAAACTGTCCCTTTAATATTATTGGAGTATCATTTATATGCCAAGGGCAGGAGTGAGAACTACAGCGGTGGGAAACAAAAGTAAAAAAAAAAAAAAAAAAAATTCATCCAAGCATGCAGCTGATTGATCCGCCATTGTTTGATTGACAACGCTTTTACACGCTGCCCTCCAGAATATAGAATTCATACGTGCTAAGAGGAAAATCAAATTCCTAATTAGAGTGGGATCACCTTCCTTGATGAAATAACTGGTTGCCCTTGGACACACTTGCATTCTACATTGTGCAGGGGAACAAGCAAAGGTTGTAAGTGTCCAGCAAAATACTGGTTGACCTGGCAACCCTAGCTGTACACCTGAAGGGAAACCAAAACTGCAGAGGGGTGCTTTGTGCAGTCTCCTTTGCAATATATGGATACACACTTTAGACGTATAGTTATCATTTGGGATACTTCGTTGTATTTTTTGTTTTGTTTACAAAGGCTTTATAAGCATCATATAGAAGGGTTTGGTCACTCTTTAAAGAAGATTAAATCTTAAAATAAAAACCAATATGACAAAAAACCATAACATTTACCTTTTATCGGTGGTCTATTTTGGTTTTGTGCTGCCCCAGGCATGACTAAATGTTGGCCCCCCCACCTCCACCCTCATTGCAGAACCAGGACATACCTCAGCAGCCAAGGACATGCCCTATAACCCACAGTGCAGACGCAGGATTTGCTCCAGCACTTGCCCCATCAGCCACGTTGGAGACGCAGGACATGCCCCATTACCCACGTTGAAGACCCAGGACATGCCCCATCAGCCACGTTGAAGACCCAGGACATGCCCCATCACCCACGTTGAAGACCCAGAACATGCCCCATCACTCACGTTGAAGACCTAGGACATGCCCCATCACTCACGTTGAAGACCCAGGACATGCCCCATCACCCACGTTGAAGACCCAGGACATGCCCCATCACTCACGTTGAAAACCCAGGACATGCCCCATCACTCACAATAAAGACCCAGGACATGAACCATCACCCATATTGAAGACCCAGGACTCACGAATGGCAGGCAGCTGCCCAGGTGCAAACACAACCTACCATGCTGCCTCTTGCGCACCCTGCGTGATTTAAAGGCTGAGCGCCAGCAGGTCACGTGACCCCTAGTGCTCATACCTCAGAGTGTGGGGAACTTTAGCGGTAGCATGGGAGGATGTCTGTGTGCCTGTGCAGTGCACAGACACCATGCTGACTGCTCACCGGCAGAGGGATGGTGAGGGGAGATCCTTGTGATCTCCCCAGCCAATGTCACATGCCTCCCCTTCCAGAACCCCATGATAAGAGCTTATGCATTCAGCATCTTCCTTTCAAAAAACTGTTGACATTAGCATTCCCCATGGCATAGGCATCCACATTATCATTCAGAAATACTTTTCTGCCTCCTAGCTTACATGACTAACACACTAATGTCTCTCAGTGAAGCAGGAGCTTAGTGAATAGATTTCTCTCAAGTCTTTTTTTTCAATCAAAAGGCTATGGAAAATTTGCAGAATTACCATTCAAAAATTAAATAAATGACTTCATAAAAAAAAATAAAAAATGTATAATATATATATATATATATATATATATATATATATATATATATATATATATGAGGTAACTTGTGTGTGATTAAATGGGACTGTGTCACCTAAACATTGTTTTACTGGGAATAAAAAAAAAAAAATCTTGAAAATGATATATACATTGTGTTGGCAAAATTGTAAGTAAAGGTCTTCCTCCCAGGGATTAAAAGTGACTGAGAATGATGCGAACACCTTGTAATTTAGAAAACATTTTTTTATCCATAAAAAGTAAGTAAAACCTATAAAATACAATCCTAATAATAAAAATGTACATATAAAGATAATAATAATACAGATAATGTCTAAAAATCTCGATAATGGTGTGCCAAGTTGGTGGTAAACCAGACACGTTTCACCTCTCAGGGCTTCTCCAGTGGTGCATGCAAGAAATAAAATCAATAGCCCTAGAGAAGAAGTGAAGATATACAAGGCAAAAAGAGAAGGGGAGGCAGAGAGGAACATATGCATTCTTTCGTTTCTCCACCTATTGATTGCATATCTTGTATGCACTTCTGACGAAGCCCTGTGAGGCGAAACACGTCCGGTTAACTTGACAGACAGTCGTCTACATTTTTAGACATTATCTGTACATTTTTATTAGGATTGTATTTTAAATGTTTTACCTAAATGACAAGACCTTCACTTTTTTTTTTATAATTGCTCAAACCATTCAATTTATGCAGAATGATTTGTTTAAAAATATATTTTTAACCCCTTAGCGACCAAGACCGTTTTTACACAGTGTTTGTGTTTAGCTGTAATTTTCCTCCTTCTCTCTCGATGTACCCGCACACTATATATTATTTTTTTCCCTGCATAAGAAGGGATTTCGTAAGATACCATTATTTTTAACATATCATAATTTATCATATAAACTTACTATAACAAATAACTCAGACTATGTGAAGAAAAAGAAATGACACATCTGCAAATGGTAAAAAAAGACCCCCGCTAAATAGTTTCTAATATGGGTCCCAAGTTTAGAAACAGCTATAAGTTTTTTTGCAAGTTATAGGACAATAACCTAAAGTAGCGTGTTTTTCTCCCTACTTTTTGACCAAAATCCCGATGATCAACTTAACCCTAGATCTGAACCCTAGCTACTGGGGCACCATATTAGAGAAGCAGCTGCCTTTCAAGTATGGTGCACATGGAGGGGGGTTCGTCAGTGTTGCCTGATGAAGAGGCATCATGGCAACACCATCTGACTGCTGGGGGAGATTACTGATCGCCTCCGTTGGTCATTTAGAGTCAGTGAAGGGGAAGGGAGTAAAATAGATCAAAATCTCCAGATATTGTTGGTGTTTATTATTAAACCTACTCAGCCAATATATAAATTAAATTAATTACACATGGATTCCTTACATTTAAAGTTTTGTAAAGAACCTTTGAAGCATGCGTGTTAAATTGCAGCTCTTTAGCTATTTCTCCCATAATATGCTGACCCCTAAGTGGCTGGCAAGGGAGCATGGGAAATGTAGTCCTCCAACAGCTAGAGAGCATTGTGGACCCAAGGGGGTGGGGAGGCTATATTTTATTATTGCAATAGCCAAAGTCCACCCAACATGAGTCTCTATGCTCCCCATAGAAGTCTATGGGTAGAATAAAAGTTACTATTTAAGTGATCTGAAAAATGTATTTATTTAGAAAGTGTTTTACCAGGAAAAATACATTGAGATTTCTCTCGTTTTCAAGTATGTCCTGGGGACCCAGTCCAGAATGCAATTACAGAGTTACACATTTAATAGTAGATTAAAAATAGATACATACATATATTAAACAAGTTGAAAGGAGAACATACAGGGTAAATCATTATTGATACAAAAAAAAGGAACAGCATGTACAGTATACGAAGGAGTTTGTAAAATAATAACAGGTACAATCTGTTTTGAGGATTTGGGAGACACTTATTTTCAGGGATTTTAGACTAGATGATGATTTGGCAGAAACAGGAAGGCTGATTCCACATATGAGGAGCTCTGAAAGAGAACATGCCTCGGCCCGCTTCCTTTTTGAAGTGAGGGATCGCTAGTGAAGGGTTGGTGCAGGATCTGAGATTGTAGGATGTGCAGGGAGTAAGAGCGAGCATGCCGCTCAGGTAGGGGGGGAGCGTTCCAGAGAAGTGGTTATGCACTAAGCACGCTAGGTGGAGAGTGCGCCTGGAGGCAAGCGTCAGCCAATTTAACTCTTAACATTTTACAGTGGTGCGTGTTATAATCGCACTGTAGTGCAAAACGACACAATGTATTGTACAGAGTGTCGAGTTTACCGAGATGGGTCTGCGAGGCAGAATCATACACAACATCTCCATAGTCCAAGATCGGCATTAGTTTGGATCCTAACATTTTGAAACTAAAATCGGCAACAATGAAATGCTTCTGAGTAGCCCCAAATCATGGACTCTTCAGGTCATTGAAGGGATCAGATATTTGGATCTCCAATTTTTTCAAAGACCCTATAGTTTCTTACAGTTCTGGACCTAGTGGGTTTATGATTTTATATGTGGGATACAGTGCCACCTGGTGTTATTGAACGTGTAATACATGCATATCTGCTTATGCTAATGATCACAATAATTTTTCATTCTATAAGACTTGGAAGGAAGTCATTCCAAAAACGACAAGCTTCTCATAATATCTCACGCATATCAAACAACAAGAATAATAAAAAAATAACCCCCAGTAGCATTTCATCATCTATTAATGGGTCCAGGATGTGTGTTAAAGATTCTGTGTTTAATACCGTATTTGCTTGATTATAAGACGACCCTGACTATAAGACGACCCCCCCAAATTTGTACATTCCTTTAGGAAAAAACTAAAAGCCTGATTATAAGACTACCCTATAGGAAAAAAAGTTTAACTTGTATATATGTAACTTGCATTTTAATATTTAATAAAAAATGTATATTATACAAATGCATTTCTTGTTTTTATTTGCTTTTATGTGCCAATGCGGCCTCTCTCCCGCTCCCCCAGCTGTCTTTCCCCCCCAGCGTTGTCTCTCTCTCCCCCCAAAACTTCTCTCTCGTCTCTATCTATCCCCCCTCCCCTTTTCTCTCTGTCCCCCCATTGTCTGTCTGTGTCCTCCCCTCTCCCCCTCATTTTGTCTCTCTCTATCTCCCCTCCCCTTTTTATCTCTGTCCCCCCCCCTTGTCTATCTGTGTCCCCCCCCCCTTGTCTGTCTGTGTCCTCTGTCCAGCCCCACCCCCCCACCCCCTTACCTGGTTTCACTCCCTGGTGGCTAGTGGGGGCAGCCGGGGGATGTCTGCACGATACGTGCAGACATCCTCTATGCTGCCCGACACGGCAGTCTATTATGACAGACAGCTGGTCCGTCATAATAGACTGCCGTGTCGGGCAGCATGGAGGATGTCTGCACGTATCGTGCAGACATCCCCCAGCTGCCCGATTCACCCTGGTGGCTAGTGGGGCAGCAGAGGATGTCTGCGCGATGAGCGCAGACCTCCCCTGCTGCCGTCCGGCCCGCTCGCCGGGACTTCTGTGACTAAGCCGGAAGTACCCGGCTTCTTCATAGAAGCCCCGGCGGTCGTGCCGGGCAGAGCAGAGCATTTGCTCTGAAAAAAACCTCGTCTTATATTCGAGCAAATACGGTATTTATGCTGCTGTAAATAAAACTATATTGTGCTTTTAACAAGAGTTCTCTTTTGGTACCCATCCAAATTAAACATCTTCTGGCCATGCTGGTGTGTATTCAGATCAAACTAAACCAAACAGAGCTATTTGTTCTTATATTCAAAGTAGGAATTTTGCAAAATTAGTATTAACCCCTTGAGGACTACAAATGATAAGGCTTGATACAAAGAGCGAAAATACATAGATGCCAGCAATACGAAGCTGAATCACCAATCAAAATGATCCTTTATTGGGGTCCATAGTCCCATAAGTAAAATTAAAAGCACTGTATACCAGTCAGAAGAACATGCTGGCTGGAATCAATGGGGGAACACTTGTCCCCTGAATTTTCCAGTTTTTAGCTATTGCTCTTGTATTTGCCCTTAATTTTAATGTTTAAATAGTGGTGCCGTTTCATATCCAACACGCTTTTTTACCCAGCTTTGTCCGGGATTTTAGATTCTTGTCGCTTCGCCTTTCGGTTCGATGTATTTGGCGTACTTTCAGTTTCAAGAACATTCAATGTGTATTTGGACATGATGACCGAATTGCACAGTTATTCGGGGGTCACATCAGGGGATATTGTGTAGCTTCATAATTCGTCTTGCGATAGGACCCCGAATCTTTCTGAACTTAAGGGCCAATTAGCTTTGAAATCTTGCAAGCTCTGTGATGTCATTTTTTCTACATCATCAGTATGTCATAATCTCCTTCCCCAAACTCCATACTGTCAGCATCCAGGTCAGTCATGTTGAGATCTATAAAAAATCTTTTCTGAACTTTGCATAGGTTGCTCCATATTTCTACCAATGCAGTGGCATAACAGCAAATAAGATTTGGATCCTTAAGTCCTTATGTCATACATTTCAAATGTTCTAATGGTGGAATGGACAAAAAGGAGATTGTGACATTACTTGTGATATAGAACATAGAAAACTTGATTAACTCCTAACTCAGGAAAGGAACAATGTATAGAGCAGAATATAGTTGCATTAGCGTAAAAAGTTCAGCATGAATAAGCTGGACAAATTTTATATTTCCAGAGTTCAGCATTCAAATGTTTTTCTTGCTTCAGACAAACAGACACACAGATTTTCTATGTAATAGTTAAGATTTTTATCCCATTGCAATCTTGCACCTGAATGTTATGCATAAACCTGTCAGAAAGTAAGACTTTATTGTGGATTAGGTGTGGGGGAGAATTGTAGCACAATTTTTTGGCTTAATCCAGAACATGCAATCAAATTCATAAACCAAAATTTGATCACTTTAAAAAAAAAATAATTCACTTTTATTACCAAAAATCATTTTATAGATATATTATTTATGGCACAATTGCACTATATTTTGGACGGATAAACCTTTATATAGGACACTCTTTTAAGGTGACGTAGGCCCTTTAAGTGAAGCCGCTCAAATCTTCTCTCGTTATTAAGGAGATGGGGAAGGAGGAGCACGCTGCCACCATGTGTTGATTTATAGGTATGGCATTATAAAATGATGACATTAAAATCTTTCAATGTGATTTCTTTTCAGAGGACTGACAGTCAGATTTGATTTACACATCATTCACTGGAATTGCAGCATCTGTTAATTGCCTTACCTCACCTGACTGCAACAGGAATGTTACACGCTAGAAAATAATGTTCAGCTTTTTCTCCATTTTATGTTTTAGCTCCATTAAGGTGAAAAATTAAAAAAAAAAAAATCCCCCCCAAAATCAGCACAGTCATGAAGTATCAAGAATGAATTGTGCAGAAAGATCATTTAGTATCAACTCATGTCAGTCACAGAGAAGAGTCTATAGCCAGCACCAAATGATATGACATGTGTCAATATGGATCTGGGCTCAGGATTCTATGGATCGTCTCACAATTAAACAATAAACAATTGTTTTCATTGTAAATGTAGAGAGTCAAAAAAGGATTTACACACTGTGTTAAACGAATTTCAGGCCTAAATTAGGGAAAAATGCACCCTTTGTGTGTCCCACCTGCTGTCATTGGACTAAAATGTCCAGAATTGTCTGACAGTTCAAGGATGGATGGCTACAGCCAATCGCAAAGGGGGCAGTGGGGAAGATGTTGCAGTAACAAGAGATGGGAGAGGACAAGGAGATGGGAGAGGGCAAGAAGATGGGAGAGGGCAAGAAGATGGGAGAGGGCAAAAGGTGCATTGGCTGTTAAAGTCATTGTTAAAGTCATTGCACATAGTCAAGAAGTGGTCTCACCGGTACGAGCAGACCTTACTGAATTGCGCCAGGACATTAAAACACATGGACACATCCTCCTCTCACTGGAGGAAGAAAGAATGTTAAAACGAGACACGGTCAAAGCCTTAAATATGCATATACAAGACCAAATATTTAATTTAATACAGCAGGTGGAAACCCTTGACAACTGGGGAAAGAGATGTAACCCCAAAGTCCATTGGATGGTGGAGGTGGTGCCAGAGGAGGAACGCCAACCAAATACCATTCTTGGTAACAACCCAGACATAGTCAAACTTGAGGCAAAGGCCCCAGAGGGATGTGCACACTGCACTACTATGCAGACAGAGAAGGCCTTTTAAAGTCATACAGATATGTGGCATATATCTTTTCTATACGTCCCTTTTTATTTCAGACCAGAGCCATGCACTTTGTGTGAAGAGATTTAACAATATTATCTTGCTTCTGAGATTGGGATAAAATGCCCTGTCAGAGGAACCTATTAGCGATGGAGACAACCTCGGTTAACGTTTACCTAGTGGTGTATTTTGGTTTTGAGCTGCCTTAGGCAAGACTAAATCCCTCCTCCTTGATTTCAATTCTACCATGCTGAAAAGGTGGATAAATAGAACCATATTTTAAAAATCCACAGGATATGCCCCAGCACCCGCTTTGCACCGCCAGGAGTTACTACCACCAGCACCCACGACATGACCCAGCACGTCATGTCCCAGCACCCACGACATGCCCCAGCACCCACACAGCACACCCACGACATGCCCCAGCACCCACACGTCATGTCCCAGCACCCACGACATGCCCCAGCACCCACACAGCACACCCACGTCATGCCCCAGCACCCACACAGCACACACACGACATGCCCCAGCACCCACACGTCATGTCCCAGCACCCACGACATGCCCCAGCACCCACACAGCACACCCACGTCATGCCCCAGCACCCACACAGCACACCCACGTCATGCCCCAGCACCCACACAGCACACCCACGTCATGCCCCAGCACCCACACAGCACACCCACGACATGCCCCAGCGCACACCCTTTCACTAAGATGGCATACCCAGGATTTACACCCACCCCTGGAATCACGTGACCTGCCAAGCTCAGATTTCATAACAGTGCGGGGAGTGCGCGAGGCAGCAGAGGTCTATCTGTGCTTCAGCACAGGCACCAGGGAGCGTCTGGCTGATGTCCTGGGGTGCAGGATGTGCAATGTGGGTGATGGGAGATGTCCCGGTGGATAGGGGTAATTAGTTGATGTGCAATGTTGATAATGGAGCAGGAGTAAGTTCTGGATGTGCAATGTGTGCATTGGTGCATGTCCTGAGGGTCAGGGGTAAGTCCTTGATGTGCAATGTGGGTGATGGGGTATATCCTAGGGTGCATTTCAATCTCATTGGCATGATATACAAAAGACCTAGATAAAATTATTTTGGGATGGTAGGGGGCAAGAGGGAGAGTGGGCAGAAAAAAAATGTTTGTAAGGGGTCCTGATATTTCTGATGGCGGTCATGCCTATATCCTCCAATCCATTACCAGCACTTTATTTACTATACCACAATACAAAAAGAAACTGACTCAATCCTCATTTTCCTACAGAGCACCGAAACTGGAATAACCTCACGGACTTTGTCCACAGGAAATACTGGAAAACTAGAGAAATCTCAATATATTCTTCCTAGTTAAACACTTTCTAAATAAAATAATAATAATGATGATAATCATAATCCCCCAGTGTAAAATCCCTTCTCAGATCTCTGTCAAAATACCTCAATACTGAACTCACCTGTACACAAACAATGGATATCAATATAAAAATACATATATTTTTGTTTCCTTTTTTCAAAGGATGTATCCCAGCAACAAACCAACCTTGTTCCGAGCATTATAAAAATACATCAAGCAAATACAATTTTTACTCTAGTAAAAACAGATCTGTCTTATCCCAGATCTATCAGACCTTGCTACAGATGTATGTGTTCCATCAGACCGTGCAACAGATGTATGTGTTCCATCAGACCTTGCAACAGATGTATGTGTTCCATCAGACCTTGCAACAGATGTATGTGTTCCATCAGACCTTGCAACAGATGTATGTGTTCCATCAGACCTTGCAACAGATGTATGTGTTCTATCAGACCTTGCAACAGATGTATGTGTTCCATCAGACCTTGCAACAGATGTATGTGTTCCATCAGACCTTGCAACAGATGTATGTGTTCCATCAGACCTTGCAACAGATGTATGTGTTCCATCAGACCTTGCAACAGATGTATGTGTTCCATCAGACCTTGCAACAGATGTATGTGTTCCATCAGACCTTGCAACAGATATATGTGTTCCATCAGACCTTGCAACAGATGTATGTGTTCCATCAGACCTTGCAACAGATGTATGTGTTCCATCAGACCTTGCAACAGATATATGTGTTCCATCAGACCTTGCAACAGATGTATGTGTTCCATCAGACCTTGCAACAGATGTATGTGTTCCATCAGACCTTGCAACAGATGTATGTGTTCCATCAGACCTTGCAACAGATGTATGTGTTCCATCAGACCTTGCAACAGATGTATGTGTTCCATCAGACCTTGCTACAGATGTATGTGTTCCATCAGACCTTGCAACAGATGTATGTGTTCCATCAGACCTTGCAACAGATGTATGTGTTCCATCAGACCTTGCAACAGATGTATGTGTTCCATCAGACCTTGCAACAGATGTATGTGTTCTATCAGACCTTGCTACAGATGTATGTGTTGCACATAAACATTAGCCAGATAAACAATATAATATTAAAGAGATCTGTCAATGTATTGTTTAATCAATAATTTTAAGCATGTATAAAAAACAACAACAACTGTATTTGCTATAATACAAACAAAGATAATCAGTCTGTCATGGTCTGCTTAGGTTATATGGCTGCAGGCTACAATTGATCTGGCCAGACAAAAATAAGAATGATGCAAAATTTGATGAGAATAAAGAATATACTTTGTGCAGTGTTTGCTCATTGTAAGTAATATTGAAGTATAAGTACAAACCAAATTAAGAAGAGAAAAGTACTCACTCAGGTGTTATCAAATGCCTTCACCAGCATTTCTAAAACCACCCCCCCCCCCCCCAACTTAAAAACCCAAATGCCAACATACTAACAGTGTTTATTGATGTACTCACTTCAAACCTCTAGCAGCAGTGCCTACTCTGAGTATAGAGATTAACCCTACAAAGCCAAACCTGTCTAATAGACACCTGCTGTCTGACAGGTGTGTGTATCTGAGGTAAACTCCAAAATTGGAGGATCATTTTCCTGCTTTTATATTTTAACTTGTACTCACTTGCTATGGTAATCAGTTGTTAGCTTTGTGCCCACTTGGGTTCCCTTTGTTTAAAACCCCCCCCCCCCAACATCTATTTAAAAGAGTCCAGCCTGTTTTTTTTTTTAACCCCTTCAGGACAATGGTATACTTTAACAATGTGTGCGTTTAAATTAAAGTGCAAGCTTGCTAGATTAATGAATCCCCACATATATTGTTTTTTTTTTTTTAAGGACAGATAGGACTTTCTTTTGCAACCATTTTTTTCCCAGATTTAACCCTTTTTTGTAATGTATAAAATTTAAAAAAAGTGTAAAAATGTTTTTTTTTTTATCAATTTTTTTTCTGGGACACAGTATATTTCTCTCCTACCTCTCTGGCACAAGATAAAAATGTATCAGGGACAGAGAGGGAAGATTTTGACAATCAGTGTTTTGTATAGCACTGGTTGTCATATACTGTATTTTTTGCATTTATTGCATGTGATCAATGTGATTGATTTTCACAGTGATCACATTATTAGATGCAAAAAATAATGGTTGATTCTGGTCTGACTAACTGTTAAGGCAAACAGGATCAACTTTCCCCATCTCTCCCCCCAAATTTGGTGGAGGATGTCAATGGATTGTGATTAGGGTTTTTGGTAATCACACTCCACAGCCTGTCTCAGCTATTGCAGGCAAAGATAGACCCTTTTTTGGGTGTTTCAGACTTGCCTCAATCGGAGGCAGTCTGAAACACCCCTCACCCGATTAGCATAGACTTGATTGACAGGTAATATATATATATATTAGAAGCACAAGTGAAAAAAGTGCTGTTAGAACGCGATGATCTACGCATGAACTAAGTAGTATTGCAAGCATAGTTGCCAACATCGGCAACTATAAATATAACAATATAAAAATATATTATGTATGTATAAATATATATATATATATATATATATATATATATATGGCTGTGTACATATTATTTATCTATATCATATGTCTGGTTTATATCATATCATATAAAAAATACAATTCTGGGGATGCTGACTATAAATATGCTCGGGGGCTGTATAGCAGCTGGGTGTGTGTGTGTGTGTGTGTGTGTGTGTGTGTGTGTGTGTGTATGTATGTGTGTATGTATGTGTGAATGTGTGAATATATGGCTGGGGTGCTGTATATATGGCTGGGGTCCTGTATAGTTGGCTTGGGGTGGCAGATGTATGGCTGGGGCATGGAGGCCTGTACAGCTGGCTGGGGATGGGACTACTTGTACCCGAAAAACTACGCTCTAAGTTGATTTTGCGGTATCTGGGACACCGGAGAAGAAGCACTGCGCATGATGTCTACCTCCCAAGCTCCGCCCCCAGCATCCCTATGGCTTTGGCCCTATATGACCATTTAGTTCATGGTTGTCACAACAGAAATGCACTCCTTTATTATTTTCCTTATACTAATTATCATAATCTATAATGGAGTAAACAAAGCAAAAAAACAGAGGCATTTTTTAAAGAGCATTTTAATACAAATTTTAAAAAAGCCCCAATAACATTTTCTCTGTCCACATACAGAGAGTTCAGTTAAAAACATATTGCAAAGGAAAACAAAAAAATACATAATACAAAAAGAATGTAAAAAAACAAAAAGACTAACAATTTTTTGTTTAAAGACACACCACTATATTGGTAGAAAACATACTGGGGGTTATGTACAAAGTTCAGTTGTGGTCTAAAAGTGGTCCAGTCACCATGGAAACCAATGGAATATTACCACTGATTAGCTCACTTTTCGTACGTCACCACGGAGATTACCTTATAAGTAACCCTCATTGTGTTTACAAAAACTGACACTGGTAGAGAGATGTACCAGAATCTGATTACTTATTCCTATTTTCCTATCTTATGCTATAGAGGTTCATTTTTAAGAACCCATATACAATTTTTAGACTTGGCGTATCCAACTCTCAACACAGGCATTAATATAATTTATAGACATTTTACTAAAGGGGTGGTTTGGTAGTACTATTGTCATGGATGGTTCTAGGTATCTGCAGGCCCTAAGCAAAATCAGCTAATTTTCTCCTCTCCTTGATGGTTTTCCCTCAGTTAGGAGCAGTGGAACCCTTAACAGCCACTTAATTTTCTTATATGGTAGCACCACCAATGAGTACTGTTAGTAAACTGGGCACATTTTAACCCCTGGAAACCTTGGAAGACTAGAGATCCGGAGCTTTTATTATTGGTACTAAGAGACGGGTGGAGGATTATCACTCAAAAGGTAAAAGGATGAGATGATCTTAACAATGTGGTCTGCTGTATAATCATCCCATATGATACAGGTCCAAATACTACAAATAATAAAGAGATAAAAAAAGGAAAATCACTAATAATAATAAAAAAGACATTTTATGCAAATCATGGGAAATGTGCCCAGGCATCTGTTTACACTTTTGACAGTTAGTGGTCTGAGGACCTGATTAGTAGGATTTCAAGTAATTGTTGGTAAAAATATCCCTGAGATAGGGTAATTACAAACTAAAGCACAGTGTATGAAGTGTTAATAGTATTCCGTGTTCTCTAAACATAGAGGAAAGAAAAAAGAATATTTCGGAAGGTTGTTAAATATAAGAAAAAATGTGATAATGCACCTATGGTATGCTTTTTATGTACATTAAACGAATTAACCATGTTTGTGCCATTTATACGGACTTTGTAAATGTAGATAATAGACAAATACATCTATGTGTTGTGATAGAAGGAATGGAAGCAGATGTATGTATTAAGAAAAAATGCGTTTTAAATGGCTCTGTATTGTCTCCAGTTTATGACATCATCATTTAGCTCCCTATTCAAAGCAGTTAATTTGCAAATCTCAAAGTGATGTCATAAACGGAAGACAACACATACTCATTTAGAACACATTGTCTTTATAATAATCTTCTACGTTCACAGGATGTAGAATGTGTCCCTTTAAAGGTACAATTCAAATTTTTTTTTTTTTTTTTACTATGAAATACATGAAATGTTTTGTCTGCTAATGAGGTTGAGGAATCAAGTATTTGAGCTTTGGTTTTGGGTTAATACAACAACAACAGCAAAAAAAAAAATAACATACTAGGATGTCAGGTTTCACTGTGTGTTTGAGGGGCATTTTTTTTTATTTTTTTAATAAGTAACATCCTCAATTTGTTCCAGGCCATAAAGATCGGCAAGCATCTTAAATCTGGGGCCCCAATCATTCAGCACATCATAGTCTATCTCAGAATCTGAAGAACCGGATTCCAGGGAGCTAAGAGACTCCACTATGGATTCTGACCCCTCGTAGCCGAATATGTGAAGGGTATCATAGGGAAGACCTGCTCCGTCATTATCGACCTCATCCTTCTTCGCCTCGATAACGTAGGACATGTCTCCCTCGTTGCAGGTGGGAAGCTGAAGATGGGTGTAGACCACAGGGCCAGGCTCTTTCTCGCACTTAGGCCGTATCACATTTCTTCGAACCGAATTGAGGACCGAGACATCGTAGCTGTTGGTATCCATTTCTCCTCCGCCTTCCTCGTCGTAGGTCACCAGCTGTTCATGGATCTCGGCTACATTTTTGCCTAAAATATTGGTATTTTCCCTCCGAACTTTTATCAGGACCAAAATTAACACCACTGTAAGAGAAAACATGGACATATGATGAGGACTTTGCATATTAAGCCACTGGTGATGTCATAAACTAGGGACTCCAGAGATATATTTAAAACCCATTTTTCTCCTAATTTAGGTATTTGCTAATACAATGTATAGATCATTATTAATAACTTTTTATTCTATACATTCACAGTAAATAAATAATGTTTAGGCGATACAGTCCTTTTAATATTAGCACAAATATATCAGTCCATGAATACACATATGCAACCATGTACTCTGCCTAATTCTGTCCAACACTCTTCAGTGGGAAGTAAAACGAACTCTAGAAAAATCCATAGAGCGAACAAGGAAAGAATCCAGTACTGTAGGAAAGTTACATCTCCTTCTGGAAACATTGTGACATATGTACAAGTTCAAAGGGAACAGAAATAGAGTGGACTTTTTTTTTGAGGGGGGGGGGGGTGATAATGAATCAATAAACTTTATAACATTGCCTCAATTGTAACTGAGGAGACTCTGCAGCCTAACAGAAATTTTGTTTGTAATTAAAGCACCAGGGCCACAACGCTCTACCGTTTGCCCTAGGGCTGGCTGATTCCTGCTGATTGATCCCGTTTTGCCACTTTGTACCAGAATTATTATATATGACCCCTTATGTCTCTTACCTATAGGTGCTGTACACCAAATGTATGGTATTCTCTATTCTGAGCGAATTAGTGCTGCAATGCTATGGGGCTGGTACAACCATTATTTTCAGGGCTGATTTTTATTCTCAGTCTGACCCTGGACAGCACTGGGTCTCAAGAAGATCGATCAAGTTGAGTTTCCTCTGATCATAGACCAACATCTCCCTGCATGGCTACAAACTAAGGCCATAGTTACGAAAGTCTAATAAACCCATTCAACGAACCGTGAACGTGGTCAAAATCGTACCTAAAATGAGGATGAACAAAGAAACAAAGACAGTGATGAGCATCGGGGCAGATACAGACGTCAGCTTGGCCGGTCCTTCACAGTATGTGAAATTCCCTTTCTCGTTACATTTGCACACTGCGATGGTCAGGGTGCTAGTGCTGCTTTGTTCTGGACTCCCATTGTCAGAGATCACTATAGGTAGATGGTGGACCTTTGCCACATCCAG
Source organism: Pelodytes ibericus (assembly GCA_036172795.1). Lineage (NCBI taxonomy): Eukaryota > Metazoa > Chordata > Amphibia > Anura > Pelodytidae > Pelodytes > Pelodytes ibericus. The sequence continues at coordinate 185,266,579 of CM069862.1, forward strand.
ACTGAAGCCACCGTATTTTACTAGAACGCTTGCTGTGTTATCTGGAAGAAAAGCAAGATTGAGAAACAAATGAAATGTAGCTACACAGAGGAGGCTATCCACTAAAAGGTGAGTTGAGGTGATCTGAACACTCCGTCTCACTAATTGAGCTATACATTGCTCAGGAAAAAAAAAACCTGCACAATGTATAGCTAAATTGGTGAGATAAAAAGTTAATCTCACCTCAACTCACGTGACTCACCTTTTAGTGAATATCCCACAGTAACTTCTACACAAAAATCAATACATATAACACGGGCTTACCATGTGCCCATCTATAACCAACATAATAATTAGATATTTTTTTAAAATTTCAGAAGTTCTTTTTGTATTGAGTACCAATAGTATGTACATATAAATAGAGACGGAACCCATATTAACCCCTTCGCGACCTTATGATGAGTAAATCGTTCTGTGCGCACCGCCAGCCAGTCAGAAATGGGTCCAGGACTCTGCCTCTCATCCGAGGCAAAGCTCCTGGACCCGATCGGCGGATTTCCGGCCATGTGATAACATGCAAATGAGATGGCAAAGTCAATGTGTTCACACATTGATTTTGCCTCTAATTCACTCTCTGTACTTATAGTGACAGAGAGTGACCTGCAAGTAAAAAATAAATAAATAAATAAAGGATATTTCCTGTAAAAAAAACATAAAAAAATTAATCATTTCCTTGCTGATCACTGTTTGTTACTGTGATCAGTTTCCTTCCTCTTTATGGCCTTCATTTTGATTTTAATTAGTTGGGATAAGTGGGTTAGTGTTGCACTAATTGTGTAGCTGATTATTGTGAGAATAATGGGGAAAAACATCTCCCCCCAATTTTTTTCCCCCTTTTATATGTATTTTTTAATACTAAATGGTAGATATTTTTTATGTATAGGGTATCAAAAGAAAGCTCTAATTGACCTTTAAAAAACAACATATAACTTGTATGGGTGCGTTAAATGAGAGAGAGGAAGATTATGTTTCAACAAACACATATCAAAAATGTAAAAATCGCTCTGGTCCTTGGCCCAGGCAAATCCCTGGTCCTGAAAGGCTTAAAGCAGTCCCTCTTATACTGAGGTTCCCTGTTTACTTCATATAAAATATAATAGAATCTAAGTCCTCCTTATTGGAATTTAGAAGGCCCGGTGAAATTATTTTCAACTTTAGTATCTGTTGTTTGAGTTCTTTTCCTTGTTGTATATTTTTTTTTAGACTATTAAGCTTTGTTGTGCTTGGTAGATTTTTGTTGTTTACACGTAATTAAAAAATGAGGGAGCCGCTTTCAATAAATAGAAATTAGCAAAACTCTTGAGGTTTTGTAAATAGACATACATATACACATACAATAGATTGAGACATACCTACCACAGATTCTCCTTTTAAGTTACCTACCACGGATTCTCCTTTTCATGTACACAAAATGTGCAAACAGTGGTAAGCTCTTCCTGGTTTATGAATAACATTGAGGCCTATCTAAGTAGGTCTTCCTCAAACCGTGTGATTGGTATTAAAGGCCCAGTAAAACCTATCAAATTTTTTGGCGGTTCTGTTTCAGGATCCCATTTTCTCAATCTCTTTCATTACATTGAAAATAATTTGAGCGGGGCTTCTAAATTCAGGGACATCCAATCAAGAATGCTAGGTGAGATGGGCAGGACTGTTACTATAGCAACAGCTACAACTGTATTCCACTTCATTTGCAGTTTTTAGGAGACAGGGAGTCTTTAGGTACAAAAACTGATGAGACAGAAGGGACTATTCACTAAAAGGTGAATTGCAGGTGAGTTGAAGGGAGATAAACATTACTCACACTAAGAAAACTCAGACCAGGATTGTCTCTGCACCAAGTATAGCTAAATTGATGAGATGAAAAAAAAAAGTCTTAAACTTGGGCAAAAACAGATTAAAAAAAAAATTGGACTCTCCAAGCAAGAGGCAGGGTTTATTTTGGGGTATGTTTTCTTTGTAAGCCCCTAAAAATCTATAGCCTGTGTCTGTCACTTCCTCAGATTTACAGAACAAGCTGTAAGGTATAAATTGAGAAGCCACGGGAGAGGGAAAAGGAGGGGCGGTGGAGGGAGAGAGAGAAACAGAAAGTACTGTGCAATGAATTCCAGATACAAACGTTAGCTGGATCATACTGGGAATATAGCGCTGCAGAACTCTCTGGGCTGTGACCTCCCACTGTTTTTGCTATTGACCAAAGGATGGGAAACTAAATTCTAGGTTTAAAGGAAACACATTTCCCGTGCATAGTCATGCTTAGCTGGGGAGCGTTATACAATACCGTTATTATCTTGCACTGTGAAATTATTTTCTTTCTTTGCGGAATAATATGTAAACTTCAGTCCCGGTTTCATTTCATCCTTATCAATGGCGGAAATTCTTATTATGACCTTGTGAAATAAAATAAATAAACAGAGATGGATATCATTTTTTTTAACGTTTTGCTTATAAAACATCAAGTACTAAACAAACAGAAAAATAAAAAAAAACTACAGACGGAATAATGTACGAGATACAACATGCGCTTGCAATTTATACAAGTTTACCACCTTCAGAAGGATCAAATGGGACAGTTACCCTTGGATTAATGTTAAGCAGAGCTTGATAACTTACAATGTGACATAATGCTATATTTTTTGGCAATACCATAGACACCTGTTTTGATGCCGGCAGTCTGGTATTTGGGTGCTCTGTCCAACTATAAAACTGGAGACACCGCTGAATATTTGCAATGTTTTCTGTGAGGTGAAGCCGGGAAGTTTTTATGCTGTATTTTTTTTTTTTTTTAGCGGTGTTTGTTATTTTAGTCAGTGCCTCAGCTTGGGTCCTCTGGCATTCTGAGATACTGCCTCTGTTCCGAGATGCCACAGTGGACGCATGCCTTTGTGAACTGGATTGATAAGGAAGCAACCCTCCTAACATGCTCCACCAACAATCTAGGACACTGATGGGCATGGCTTGGGAAGGGGGCTGCTAACAATTCAAACCCAAAAACTAAAATTCCGAGCTCCCAGAAAAAGAGAGAAAATAGAGAAGGAAAGAGAGACAGGTGGATTTGGATGGAAAATAAGCACTGTCCCTCCTAAACAGGGACACTTGGGAGGTATATCTCAGGGTTAATTCATTCTGGAGGACCCCACTCTGTTTAGGAGGCAGCGTACATTAGAGCTGTAGCTTATTTTACATCATTTGATTCCTCCATAGTTGCCAACATCGGCCATGTTTCCAGGGACACATATTTGTTCCACATGCTGCAGAAAGAGCATGCAAAGTGCAGCCCGGCAGTATGTAGGATGGATATACACACAGACACAATCCAATTAATTATTCATGGTTCTATGAGATCTCCACCCTGATTAATTAATTGGATTGTGTCTGTGTGTATATCCATCCTACATACTGCCGGGCTGCAGTTTGCATGGTCTTTCTGCAGCATGTGGAACATATACGTGTACCTGGAAACATGGCCGATGTTGGCAACTATGGATTCCTCACTTTCCCAGAGTGCCATAAAGCGAGTTGGCGATGATCTAATGATGGATATGATGTCATCAACAACAACTGAAAGCCAGAGACGATTAAAGAAAACTGTACTTTTACTTTGTTTTCCAGTCTAATGGATGATGCCTAACGAAACACCTTGGCACATCTTATTTATTTGGCATTATGATCACACCAGTACATTTTCATTTTCCTCTAGCTCCTTAAACTTTTCACAGCTCATTTACCAGAAAGCTGCTGGAATTGTATTTGAGAAATCAATATTAGCTCAAGAAGACATTACCTTTTTCCCCTCTGATCAACTGATGCCTTATCCTACAATAACTGTGAATAGCCAAAGACTGACCAAGGTACCTGGATCATATGAAACCTGATGGCACAGAACAGATTCAACAAGGTCCTATCCGTGTGTGCATCAATAACCTGTATTATATTGCAGCACCCTATTAGCATGTAGCTGGATTTAAAGGGACTGGACATTGTTTTTAATGTGAATGTAGAACATAAAAAAATATTAAAAAGTATCTATGCATTGTGCTTGCCAAACTGCAAACAAATGTCTTAATTCGGAGAAAAATGTGTTTTCAATGTGTCACCTACTTATGACATCACCTGTGGCTTGATATGCAAATGACCTTGTTTTTGATGGAAAATTTGGAATTTGCATATCATGCCACAGGTGATGTCATAAAAATGAGACTCCACAGGCCCATTGAAAACACATTTTGCTCCTTATTTAGGCATTGCCATACAATTCTGGGAACACAGTGTATAGACCATTTTTTATTCTCAACATTCACAGTATAGGCCATGTTTTGGTGATACAGTCCCTTTCATGATTTAATGATAATAGTAATACTCGAATGTCACACAGACTGTGTGGGACATTTTGTGGGATGGCCACTTTTAGGCTTCCTCACGGCATGACTCTTCACTTATTTTTTTTGCAGGCGCCATCTAATTCCTAATAGATGTTTTAAAAAGGAATATTTTAATGATATAATACAAATATGATACCAAACCCTCTTTGCTTGTATAGTTCTATCAGGGGGCTGACATCTTGGAACACAGTAAAACCCATCTGACCCAAGATTCTAAACAACATGTCCGCCCCCCGTGACAGACCGATGGAGCCATTAGGGCTCAATAATTTTAAGGCTTAGCTGCATTACTCACACGGAGTAGCTCACTCCAACAGAACTGACTTATTAAGTTATGTTATTTTGACTAAATTGCTGTACATAGTCGGGGTAGAACAATGTGTCTCCATTTACCAGTCATGGTCTTAGTTGTGCTTCTGTAGACTCGAAAACAGCCGAGCAGAAGCTGCTTTTGAACGTTTGAATCCTTGCAGAAAATGACTTTTATGTTTTAAGATAGCTTGGTTTCTTGAACAGTCTGTTCTCTATGGATTGTTACAAAAATCAATGCAAGAAAGAATGGTATTAAGTACAAACATTAAATCAGATATTGGAGATGGGTGCTTGAAATAGAACACAGGTTTTTTTTGTAGTATAGAGAATTAAAAAACAATAGCAGTACTTGTAGACTGAGAGTAACATGGGGTGTTATGCAAAGGGCAACATTCTGAAAGTGGAGCAAAGGCTATACAAACTAATGGAATGTTCCTGCTGAATGCTCCACTTTTGGAACTCTGGCCCATAGTCGACCTTTGTGCAAATTCCCCATTGCCCCAATCAAATCTTTTTGACAAATTACCGTTTTTTGAGGTGCATTTTCGCACACTCTAGGTGCGTAGGGCTCAGCAAACTCTGGAGCATTGTCATTTACATCAAGAACTTTCACATACACAGGAACCAATGACTCTTTCTTTATTTGACCTGCAAATAGACAGAGATTATATATATATATATGGTTTAGGACATGACTAAAACGCCTGAGTTGCACCCCACCCCACTCTTCTACAGCCTACAGGTGCTCAGACTGTGGTCAATGGGAACAACCAAAGGTCTGGATGGTCACCAATGGAGACTAACAGAGGTGTACAACAGAATAATTATGTATCTGCTACAGGAAAATAATGTGAATGTTATCTAGTTAGAGGACTGGTATAATGCTTTAGTTTCTTATAAATTTCATTGCCATTTTATGTCTTTTTTTTTTTTTTTTTTTTACCATTTTACAAATCAAAAAGTGCAAAATGGTGCAGCCTCAACCCATTGACTCAGAGAGCAGCCCAGGGTGGCAATTGTCAGGATGTGCCAGGATTTGAACTCTTGCTCTGGTAGCCACCTGGTACCTGTGGTAGCAACAGTATTCTCTCTCCCCTACAGCTCAGGTGCTAGTTATTGCTATATATACCTCTTCCTACCAGTAATCAGTGCTGGTGCATCTTGCTAAGAATCCAAGGATTTGCTGATGTTCATTGGAATGTTCCAGATTACTAAATTCTTGACAGTGTTTGCACTCTGACCTGCTTAGACCTTTGGCTCTATAACCCTGATTATGCTCATGTGATTTATTACTAATTCTGCTGTGCTGTAACTCATAGGAAGTCAATCAAGACCTCTGCTTAAGGCAGCTCAAAGCCAGGGGCTCCACCACTGGTGGCGAGTGCTCCATCTGTGCAGTGCTGTGAGTAATCTACTACCCCTGCACCTGGATTCCATCCCACTCTGGCACCAATGCCCGTTACAACAGTTGGCCCACCAGGACCTCCTGTTAGCCTTTCCATGGGTGGCACTATGGTATAAGTGATTTATATAGTGCCTATGATGAGACAGTTATAGAAGGGGCAAGCAGCTGACATGGAGAGCCACCATCTGATATTTTTGCTTGGGGCCCTTCCAAACCCTAGAACAACCTCTGGGTATCAAACAGATGCTGTAGTTACGGGTCAGTCAATTGCTGCAGTAAAGACAACCAAAATAATGACAAGAATATTCCTCTAGAACTCTCACAGCTGAAAATAAATAAATAAATAAAATAAAAACTGTTTTAATACTTACTGCTGGGATCAATTTCTTCAGCAGCTACCGTTAAATTATGCCAGGCGTTGGTCTCTCTGTCAAGTGGCTTGTGAATAATAATATTTCCTTTATTTGATACTGCTATGAGGTCATCTTTGGCATTTCGGAGGGAGTAACTGCATTAACAAATGTGCCATGATTAAAATCAAGTTAAAGACAATTGAGAACTCATGATTGTTCAATGGGACTTGCCTCCCATCCTTCACAGGTTTTCATTTTAAGATGCAGATAAAGAATGAGCATTGATCGGAGGGCTAGATAACGGAGCATTGGAAAGGCATGAAGCTATACATTTTAGAGGGCAGGGTCTAGGATTTTGAAGACTAGTTAGAAGTTCTCAGGTAAGATAATTGATAGTTTACAATTTGAAATCTTTCTGTGCATTGGGAGTCATTTTGTCCCCTGAGTATACATAAGTATATAAAGAGAAAAAGAGATGAAAAAAAGATGAAAAGAAAAAGAAGAAAAAGAAGAAGCAGACAGGAAAAATGAATCAATAAGAAAAAAAAAAAAAAGGAAAAGAAAAAAAGATAATGGGAAATAATAAGAAAAAGTATAAAATTAAAGATTAATACAGACAAAAATATAACTGCAGATAAAAAAACTAAAACATAAAAATATAGTGATAAATATGAAGGAAAATAAAATGAATAGGAATAAATGTAAATATAATATTAAATAAGAAGATATATAGCTACAATCAATTTATTAAATTAAATAATTAGTAATAGTAAGGAACTGGTAAGGCCTGTGTAATCACAAAACAAAATGTGACTGCATAAAGAAAAAACATAGGAGCAGAGGTTGGATCTACTCAACAAAAGAGTCCTACAAATGTATGTGGGAAAGACATCTACCCATCACCTTAATTCCTGTCACACTGGGGTTTTAAGCTCACCTCACACTTCTGCCTATAGCATCAGGATCTTTGGCAGAGACAAAGCCTATAAACGTGTTGACTTTAGCATCCTCTTGTACTTGGAATTGGTAAAATGACTGAGAGAATACGGGGGGCTCATCCACATCTAGAATGTTAATGATGACTTCTGTAGTACTCTTGGGCCTGTGGTGCTTTGCTGCATCTAGAACTATAGCACGATCGATCGCTTGAATGTTCATTTTGTATTGGGTACGAGTCTCGAAGTCCAAGCCCTAAAATGGAAGCATTACAGAGTTACAATTCATACAGATTTGGAATTCGCAACCTTTAAGGACACCTACAGGCAAAAAAAAAAGGTATCTTTAATTGAAAGGTTGCATCAGATGTAGATATTTTAAGTAGACATGTGCATTCGTTTTCAGACGAATGTATTTTTCGGCTTAAAATAGCATTTTCGTCCATTCGTCCGAAAAACGAATAACGAAAATTCTAAACTAACGAAAGCCGAATGAACGAATGGTTAATAAACGAAAATCATTCATCCATTCGTGCTATTGGCATTCTATAAACCAAAATAGAGTCGGTTTATAGAATACCAATAGCATTACATACATTCCATAAACCGACATAATGAACTACTTTCGGTTTATGGAATCTAAACCAAAATAGAGTCCCCATTCATACGAATTTACCTATTTTGGTTTATAGAAAGCCAATAGCATTACATACATTCCATAAACCGAAAGTCTATAAATTGAAAGAGAGGTTAAAATAGGTAAATTCGTACGAATGAATAAAACAAAATGAAAATAATGAACGAATTTCGTCTGAAACGAATGCAGTAATGAACGAAATTCGTTTTGAATATAATAAATAACATTTTAGTCCGAATGGACGAAAACGAAACGAACATTTTAGTTTTGCACTAATTTGAAGGCCTACTCAATAAAGAGAGAATTTCAATATTTAGGCCAATGTAGCGGAGTTATAAGAATTCTCCAATGCAGCTTAATGTATTGCGTCCTTAAGTTTGAAATTCCTGTCTCAATTCCCTCTTTACTGAGTAGACCCTTTTAAGTAAAAAATGCTTTAATATAAATAATAAGTACCTTATTGAACCCTCTTTGGAATCTTCGATCAGACATGTCAGATCTTTCTTCATCTGACCTAAGGCTGTATACATGTCTACCCACGTGATCGAACTCTATGGAACAAAGAGGACTCATGGTTTTACCTTTTTTAATATCAGGATTCCTTCATTAGTCACCGCATTAGTTCTGATTTCAAATATTTCTTGGAGCTTCTCTGTGGGGAAAACGTATTTGGTGTTTCGATTCTGGGGCTCGTCAAGGTCTTCCACTTGCATCCGTCCTACTTCTCCCAAAACTCTCAAATTCTCTGGCACACTGAAAATGAACTGACCTGAGAACAAGATGCAGGAGAGGCTTCATCTATGTAGGCCTAACTTTGTTTTATCATGTCAGAAATCATCTTCCAAGAGTGTATTTTTTTAGGTTTACTGGTAGAAGGAAGTGGAAGGATTCAATATCATTCTAACAAAGTAATTAGAGTGTATCACCTAAACATTGTATTAGCAACTATATTAGGAGAAAAATGTGTTTTAAATGTGTCTGTGGAGTCACCTGTTTATGATTTCACCTGTGGCTTGATATGCAAATTTTACATTTCCCATGGAAAACGAGTTAATTTGCATATCAGGCCACAGATGATGTCATAAGCAGAAGACTCCACGGACACATTTAAAACAAATTTTCCCCCTAATTTAGGCATTTACTTGAAATTTTGCTAACACAATGTATAGATCATTGTTTTATTCTATAGATTCACAGTAAATACAATGTGTAGGAGATAGATTTGAACAAAAGACCAAACCCATGATGAGAAAGAAGGCAAAACTTTGAGAAATCACCCCAAAATAAAGCCTTTTGTTTTACCAAAACTTACTTTTGGTAAATGTGGGAGAGTTGTCATTGATGTCATTTAAATGGATGATGACCGTAGCTGTACTTGTAAATCCTCCTCTCTGACCTGGGACATCCTTGGCTTCCACAATAACTTCATAGGTGGCTTTCTCTTCTCTGTCTAAAGAGGGCACTAATATGGTAATTTTTCCTACATTCAAGAAAAAAAGAAAAGATTAGTGGGAAAGAACTAGTAGCAGCAGCACTTCCTGCTGGGTATTACTAGATTGTCCTGCAACATGATCACATCAGAGGTTTAGGCATTAGTGTATCTTCCACAAGGCATAAGTGTATCTTCCACCCTTTGCCAGAGGGTGTTAAACCACACTTCTGGTGCTTCAAACAATTTCGCTCCCTCCCCCACCGTTCAGCAAGCTTTAGCTTCTTCCAATTAATGGGGGTGATGGGGGCATGTAATGTACGTGGTGGGGGTATGAAATGAGGGTGCTGGTGACATATAATGGGGGTGATTGGGCATTTAATGTGTGTGCAATGTGGGTGATGGGGCATGTAATGGGGTGATGGGGCATGTCGTGGGTGTGCAACGTGGGTTATGGGGCATGTTGTAGGTGTGTAACGTGGGTGGGGGGGGGGGGGGGGGGTGCCTGAATTTTGTCTGCCTAGGGCAGCACAAAACCAGCACAAAACCAAGGGTTTAAGTTTGAGAGGGAGAGGAGATTGTGGGTCTCCACATCCAATGATCTGATCAGACCACAAAGGGAGGATAGCAGTAACCTGATGGAGGTCCATCCGTTAGGTGAACAGGTGTGGAGGTTACTGGTGGCCTCAGTGAGGGCATGTTCAAACCCGGAAGTTTGGACATGCTTCTTTAACCCCTTTGTGACCGGACATTTTAAAAATCTTTTGTCATTCTGGAGTTTGGCTGTTTGAACACTTCTGTGGTGTTTGTGTATAGCTGTAATTTTCCTCTTTCTCATTTACTGTACCCACACATTTATTATCATATTTTGATCATATCATATCTTTTATTTAATTTTACTCTTGATCCTCACTCCTAATGTTCTTCATTTATGTTAGATGTACACTTAAACATGGAGTAATTTCACCTGCTGTGACTGCTCACTTCTAATAATCATTGTGGACCTTTCCGGTAAAAGATCAGTTATCATTTATATATCATAATCAACTGTTGACAGCTCCAAGTAAATCTACTCACCATTGTTGTCAATTGCAAAGTTCTCTTGTCCTTTGATGATCTGGTAGGCTACCTGGGCATGTCCTGCTATAGTAGGGTCATCTGCATCAAAGGCTGAGACTGTGGTCACCAAGGTCCCTAGAATCAGCAATAAATAATGGACATTTTAGATATGGAATACTTCATAGAGATGTGGTCACATGTCAACTGAGATATGAAACTGTGTTATCAGTTCACCAGAATTCAAAGTTTAGCTCTGATTGGCTGTCTGAAAGCTGACACCAGCGTGTGGGACAGCCTGGAACTGCTGTGTCTCAGCTGTGAGACACAGCAGAGAGCAAATCCACGTGTTTTTATTAAGATATAAGTAGGATTTACGCGAGACCAGCAGGACATATTTGTTAACCCTTGCTTCGTTCAAGTTCCCCGGGAAACAGGCAAAGCCTAGGTGGGAGGGGGCATGTATGAGTGAGGGGTGTGAGTGGCACCTATGACAGTGCTGGTGGGGGAGTGGCTGTGGGTTGGGGTATTTAAGGACCCCTCCATCTTGGAGTCAGCAGCCATTTTAATTTCAAACGGACACAGCAGGGAAAATCTTTCTCTCTGCTCGTGTCTTTCGTGAAACGGCCTAAGGCATGGATGTGGAGCACATTCTAGCGGCCCTTAGGGCTGAAGCGCTGCTGGATGGTGGGGCACACCTCCAGCAGCAGATGGCTCGGCTGAGGGGGACTCCGTCCGGAGCCCCCGTTCCTGAGGCTGGTCGCGGGTCGGGCAGGCGTGTTTCGCGCCCCCCCGCCCGCCTGAGTCCTGTTGCAGGCCCCAGCGGTGGGTACCGGAGTCGGAGCCCCGGAGATCAAGAGGGACGGCGGCGCTCGTTTCCCGCGAGGCCGGTGAGTACGCCGGGAAGGCCTCGGCCTTCCCCATCCCTGCCCCGTAGTGCTCGCTTGCAGGCCGCAAGGCCTACTGCCTCTCCGGAGGTCTCCCCGCTCCCACCCCTTATCCAGGGCGGGCCGTCGCCGGCCGCGAGGCCCGCCCGTCGGGCTTCAGGCCCACGCCAGAGCGCTTCCCCGGCCTTACCTACTTCCACGCCGCTCAGGATCCTCCGGTCTGGCGGTGTTGTCTCCCCGGGAGGTCTAGCGGTGGTTACCGCGCCTCCGGTAAGGCCCCCGGTGGTGCCCACGCCTCATGGTCCCCCCAGCGGGGGGAGGAGGCCCCGTGCACCCCAGGCACGTGGCAGACGGGCGAGTGTACGGAGGGCGTCCCGCTTGCCTCCAAGGCCGTCCGGCCCAGCTCCTCCTGCGGAGGGGTCCCTGTCGGGCTACTCAGAAGGGGAGGATGAGGTATGGACCCCCTCCCCGGTTCCCCATTCCTCGATGACTGCCCGTGCTGCGTTGGCTGAGGGTCATGGGCCCACTGGGCCCCACTTGGGGGGGAGGGTCGCTGATGGCTCTGTTTCTTATCCTCAGGATGTTCATTTTTCTCATGCTCCGGTGGGGCAACAGGTGCCCCCTCCGGTGATTCAGTCGGTGGCGGGTGCTCCTCCTACGGTCCCCGCCGCGGGTCTGGCGCCTTCCGGCCTAGCGGCGCCTGGGCTGCTACCACCAACCGGTGAGTGTGGTTTTTTACCGGGGTCTGGTTTGGCGCCTGCGTGGGAGGGTTTGATGCGGGGTTTGCAAGGGGTATTGCTGCATTTGTCTGCGCCCGGGGTTCCAGGGATTCCTTCTGTATCACAGCAGCTGGATGCGCAGCTGCGGGGGGTGTGGGAAGCAGGGGGGTTGGCTGGTACGGGCGTGATGGGTACTGGGCCCGTGGCGGTCCCCGCACAGGCCCCGTTGCAGGCTTTATCTCCCCCGGTGGTAGCTGCGGCAGGGGATGCAACGGTCTCGGGGGTGGAGCCTGGGGCTAGTATGCTTGAGGCTCCGGTTACGGTTGTGGCCCCGGTGGCTAACGGGGCTTCCTATATGTGTTGGTCGGGCCCGCTGGGCCTGCACCTGAAGCAGGAGGTTAAGGAAAAAATCTGGAAGGGGGAATTCCTGGAGATATTCTCTTTGATTCCCCTAGAGGATGTTCCTCCTCCTGAGAAGGAGTTAAAAGACTCCGAAAAAGAAAAGGAGAAATACAAGTACCGTAAGATCCCTAAGACCTACGGTAACTGGATTAGGGGGTTTTCAATTTTGGCCAGTGTGATGGGGGAAAAATATCCTGAGCGATGCTCGTCGCTTTTCTGCTATCAGGATCAGATTTGGACGGCGTGTAGGGTTTATGGGGGACTGAGTTGGTGGCGATACGACGAGCAGTTTCGCCAGCGCTTGGCCGTGCGTCCTACGCTCTCCTGGGATCAAATGGACATCGGGCTATGGCTGTCTATTATGACGCGGCCCGCATCGGCCCAAGGGGGTCTATCTTCCTTTCTCGGGGGGGCCGGCGGGATGGGTGGAACCACCCCCACCCCGGCGGCCGTGCAAAAACGTCCGGGGTCTTGCTGGCAGTTTAATGACGGGCAGTGTAAGTGGGGGTCAAACTGCAGGTTTAAGCACGAATGCTCGGTGTGCGGAGGGAATCACCCCTCCTCCCGTTGCTTTAAACGTGGGAAGTCAGGCGATAAGTCGGACATGGGCTCAAAGGGGGAGGACGCCGGTGGACGTCGCCGCGATGCGCCCGTGGTTAAATAGGTACCACAACCGCAGGGCTGCGGATATCCTGTTATCAGGTTTTGAGGAGGGATTTTGGATCCCTTTCCAGGACCGACCTACGGTGATGTCTTTTCGTAACTTGCGGTCAGTGGCGTCTTATCCGGCAGTGGTGAGGGAAAAGTTGGCGAAGGAAATTGCTATGGGGAGAATGGCGGGTCCCTTTCGGGACCCTCCATTGCATAACTTGCGGGTGTCTCCCCTGGGGGTGGTACCCAAGAAGGAGCCTGGCAAATTCCGTCTTATACACCGTTTATCGCATCCCCACGGGGGTTCGGTGAATGATGACATTGACGCGGAATTGTGCCGGGTGTCGTACGTGTCCTTTGACGCAGCGGTACGGATGGTCAGGGCCGCGGGAGTGGGGGCCCTTATGGCCAAAACGGATGTTGAGTCGGCTTTTCGGTTGTTGCCCGTGCACCCGGAGTGTCATCATCTATTAGGATGTTTCTTTGAAGGGGAATTTTACGTGGATTTGTGCTTGCCCATGGGGTGCTCGATTTCCTGTTTTTATTTCGAATGCTTCAGTACGTTCTTGGAATGGGTGGTGCGCATGGAGGCGGGTTGTGACTCTGTGCTGCACTATCTTGATGATTTCCTGTGCGTTGGCCCTCCCCGATCTAATGTGTGTGCTCACCTATTGAGATCGGTGGAAATGGTTTCGAGCGGGTTCGGGGTTCCATTGGCTCCTAGCAAAACGGAGGGCCCAGCGACGTGCCTTAGCTTCCTGGGCATCGAGATTGACTCGGTGGCCGGGGAGTGCCGCCTGCCGTCTGATAAGGTGGCGGGTCTCCGGGTGGCGGTGGCTGAGGCGCGGCGGGTGCGTAAGATACAGCTTCGCCCATTGCAGTCCTTGTTGGGTAAATTGAATTTTGCCTGTCGGATTATTCCGATGGGCCGGGTTTTCAATAGACGTTTGGCTGGTGCCACGGCTGGGGTGGCTCATGCTCACCATTTTATCCGTTTAACGAGGCCCTTGCGGGAGGATCTGGGGGTTTGGGATTCTTTCTTGGAGAATTTCAATGGGAAAGCCCTATGGCAGGCCCCTGAGGTGTCTAACGGGGATCTCCATTTATATACCGACGCGGCTGGGTCCGTGGGTTTTGGGGCCATCTTGGGGAGGCAATGGTCCTCGGGTGTGTGGCCGTCGGAATGGCGGACATCTGGCTTGACGCGGAATTTGGCATTTCTGGAATTGTTCCCTATATTGGTGGCGTTGGAGCTTTGGGGGTCGGCCTTGCGGGATCGCAGGGTCGTTTTCCACTGCGATAATATGGGGGTGGTTATGGCTATAAACAACTTGACGGCCTCTTCCCCTCCAGTGATTAGGCTCCTGCGGCGCCTGGTGCTGCGATGTCTTTGTATTAACGTGACTTGTAGGGCTGTGCATATTCCCGGAGTGCAGAATGTCATAGCCGATGCCATTTCTCGTTCGCAGTGGCCGGTCTTCAGGGCTGCGGCCCCTTGGGCGGACGAGGAGGGTTCCCCCTGCCCTCAGGACCTGTGGGACCTTGGGCAGGACGAGTAGCGGACTGGGTTCAGGGGTCGGTGTGTCATGCGACTTGGGAAAGGTACGGGAAGGCCTGGGCGGAATGGGAGAATTTGGAGAGGTCCCATGGGGGTTTCCGGACCCTGGAAGAAAGTATTCAGGGTCTGTTGTGGTTGCTATGGCATTGGGAGGCATCGGGGATATCCCCTGGGGCGGTTTCGGGTAAACTTGCGGGTTTGGCCTTTGGATTTAAAATCCGCAGGGTCACGGACATCACGAAGGACTTTGTGGTGCGCCAGGCCCTTAAGGGGTGGCGCAGGGGTAGGGTGAGTAGGGATTCGCGCAGACCGGTGTCTGGGGCCCTTCTGTTGGGGCTCTTTCATACGTTGCCATCTGTTTGTTCATCTCCGGGTGAAGTGTCATTGTTCAAGGTTGCGTTGGCTTTTGCCTTTTTTGGTGCTTTGCGGATTGGAGAATTGGTGAGCCCCTCCAAGACGAGACAAGGGGGACTCTTGCGGCAGGACGTGCTGCGGGAGCCGGGGTCCCTGCGGTTTTTGATACGGCGTTCTAAGACCGATATGGCAGGTAAAGGTGCTTGGGTGGTTTTACAGGAGGTTAGGGGTTCGGTGGTATGCCCGGTGGCATGCTTGGATTCCTACCTTCTTATTCGCCCAGAGGCCCCCGGCTCTCTGCTACTGCACTTGGATGGGTCCCCATTGTCTCGCTTTCAGTTCTTGCGGGTGTTTAAGAAATCCTTGGATGCTATGGGGATTGCTAGTTCCGAATTTGGGGGGCACTCCTTTCGGATAGGGGCGGCTACAGAGGCCTCCAGAGTGGGTTTTTCGGCACGGGCGGTGCAGCGCATAGGGCGTTGGGAATCGCGCCGCTTTCAATCGTATGTTCGCCCGGCTGGACTAATTGATTCTTCACCTTTCTTGCCCGTTTAGATCATGGCCCATATAAGATTTGGCTGATCGGCCACTCTTATATCTACTGGGCTCGACGGCGTGCAGCTGTCCGCCCGGGAGGGGAACGGATGGGTTTTTCTCCTTTTCAAGCGGAGGTTCGATGGCTGGGGGCAAGAGGGATGAGGTGGATCCAATTCCTGCCTGAGGTGGTTCAGTTGGCTCGGCTGGTGGGTCCCCCGGATATAATAGTTATTCACTTAGGGGGTAATGATTTGGGCACGGCTCCGGTATTGGCATTAGGAGACGCTATCAGGCGGGATTTGGCCAGGTTGCAGGTCTTATTCCCAGATGTAGGTTTGGTTTGGTCTGAGGTCGTCCCTAGGAATTACTGGAGGTGTGCCCAGAATCAAAGGGCCCTGGAGCGTTCTCGGATTAAGTTAAATAAAAGGGTCTCCAAATTTGTGTTGGGTATAGGGGGGATTACGGTCCGTCATAGGGTGTTTGAGAGGAATGCGGCTGTTTTCTTCCGCAGTGATGGGGTTCACCTGACTGACGTTGGTTTGGACCTTTTCAATTTGGCCTTGCAGGAGGCTATGGAACAGGCCATGGCTTTGGTGGGTGGTCACCGCTGATTTAAGGGGGGTTAAACAGCGGTGTCTGTGGCGGGGTGGTCCTTGCCAATACTGTTATGAATGGAGGATCGAGTCAAAGGATGGATAGGGTGGACCCTCTCCTAACCTCTCAAATATTAGAAGGATGGCTAATGGTCGTGCCCACCGAGCTAAAAGTCGGCTGGTGGTTAGCATTAGGTTTGGAATAATGATGGAATTAGTATGGACGAGGGGAGAGGGGTGTCTCTTCTAGGGACTCCAGTTTAAAGGATGGTGATTTAATGTTTACAATTGGCAAGGACTATTTGGAGCTGTATGTTAATTATGTTTTGGTGTGTTATTAAAGTATTTATATTTTACAGAGTTAATAATTTATAAGAAATAGATGAAAAGTGGAGAAGGTTTGGCATACAGTTCCTCTTGGTTTGTAAATAAAGAAAGCTGTGGCCTATTTAACTCCATACATGTCTCGTGTCATTATTGGGAGAGGGTATGGGGTTTTATAAGTAAGTAAGGAACATTCCCCTTTACATCATACAAGTTCCCCGGGAAACAGGCAAAGCCTAGGTGGGAGGGGGCATGTATGAGTGAGGGGTGTGAGTGGCACCTATGACAGTGCTGGTGGGGGAGTGGCTGTGGGTTGGGGTATTTAAGGACCCCTCCATCTTGGAGTCAGCAGCCATTTTAATTTCAAACGGACACAGCAGGGAAAATCTCCCGCCCACCCTCCCTATTGTTTATATTGTATTATGATTTTGTATTAACACCTTTTCTCTGTCACAGCAGGCGGGGTGGTCCTTGCCAATACTGTTATGAATGGAGGATCGAGTCAAAGGATGGATAGGGTGGACCCTCTCCTAACCTCTCAAATATTAGAAGGATGGCTAATGGTCGTGCCCACCGAGCTAAAAGTCGGCTGGTGGTTAGCATTAGGTTTGGAATAATGATGGAATTAGTATGGACGAGGGGAGAGGGGTGTCTCTTCTAGGGACTCCAGTTTAAAGGATGGTGATTTAATGTTTACAATTGGCAAGGACTATTTGGAGCTGTATGTTAATTATGTTTTGGTGTGTTATTAAAGTATTTATATTTTACAGAGTTAATAATTTATAAGAAATAGATGAAAAGTGGAGAAGGTTTGGCATACAGTTCCTCTTGGTTTGTAAATAAAGAAAGCTGTGGCCTATTTAACTCCATACATGTCTCGTGTCATTATTGGGAGAGGGTATGGGGTTTTATAAGTAAGTAAGGAACATTCCCCTTTACATCATACAAGGAAATAAAGGTTAAAAAACAATTTAGGTTGCCTTCCTACTTTAAGTGGTTTAATAGGAAAACAATACATGGACTGTGGTCGGGTGATATGGCAATGGGGGAAATATTTGTTTTTGATACACCATTATCCTGTGTCATCATCTGGTCATGAAGTATTTGGATCATGGCGCCATGATTGTCGCCATGATCGTCAGAAGAGGAATAAGCAAATCTGCAAAGACCATTTTTTCGGACACATATATATGGCCGATTGCATGAAGGTGTTTGTGGTTCTACCACCACAATTAACATTACATTACTTTAAAACCCTGATGTGTGTATGGTCCGTACTTGTACTTAAAGGGACAGTCTAGTCAACAACTCACTTTGGTGTAAGATGAAAATCGCTGCTTGTATAATGCACAGGCTTTTATCCCCGTGTGATTTGATGCAGGCATTCTGTATAAATCACATTTTTAATATTTGACTCAAGCCCTCCCCAGTGATTACTCTGCATGGTTACTGCAGGTGCGGCAGCACTGATTCTATAGACACTGAGGGTATAACGTTTTGTTTCATATAGTCACTTCCTGTCCTCCTCAAATTGAGTCTATTAAGTGTCCTTGCCCTTGTACACAGTAGGATCTCTTAACAGTGCAACACATTAGACAGTCCCTTTAAGACCCCTGATTTCCATGGTTATGTAAGCACCATGAACATGGCTTATCACTTGTCTTTCCTAGCAGGAATTCCAAATATATTGGTATTTCAATAAATTAGAAGGTGGGTACATACCAGTTGGAGACATTTCTGGAACTGATGCATTGTACTGGTTCTCGGTGAATACTGGGGCGTTATCATTAATATCAGTAACTTTGATAATAAACTTAGAAGGGGGTTCCAGAGTTTTGTTGGTCAGTCTATCAACCAGGAGGGCTAGAAGCTCATACTGTGATTTCTTCTCTCGATCCAGCCTTTCAAAGCAATAAATATCCCCAGTGTTTTCGTTTACTTTAAAGATGGTGTTGGCATCTTCTCCTTGGAGGGCATATTTCGCATTCTTCTTCGATGTGTTGGAGTTGAGCTAAAACATTGTAAAATGACACATTTCCCGTTGAAAACCATTTCATTTGCATATCAGGCCACAGGTGATGTCATAAGCAGGATACATCACAGGCACATTTTTTCTCCTAATTTAAGCATTTAGTTCCAGTTTTACTAATACTTCTAGATCGTTTACAATCATTTTTATTCTCTGCATGCACAGTAAAAACTATTTTTAGGTGATAAAGTCCCTATGAGTTTGAACTTCCCTTCTCAATTACCTGCAATTCTCTCTTTCATTAAATAAAGCCCTAAATATTTTCTCACAAGGCTCATAAAAGAAAAAAAAATCTCCAAAATGCCATGGAAATTTACAATCTGTGGTGTTCTCAGGAAATTTGGAGGTGACATCCTCTTAAAGGTACACAACACTTTATTTTTCACTTGTGCTTCAGATATAGAAGCACTAGTGAAAGGTCAGTTGGCCCTTGTGTGTGGATATACTGGCATGCCATTGTAAGAAATATAGGGTGCCTTGTGATTTTCTATTTAATACATAGATATATTCTTTTGGTGGGGTGTGCGGGTTATCTGTTTTCACAATGGAAGGTCACTTGTACATCAGAAGAGTTCCTGGTTTTTATTTACTTACAGATAGGGTTGACAAAGGGGGTTGCATTTCTTACATAAACCATGTGTCTCCAAGGCTGGGTTGAACTGGTTATTTATCTTTCTGGGAGGTAACTGAGGGATTTTGGGATACTTAGTGGAGTGAACCACTTTTTGAGAGTGTTAGTCTTGTCTGTTCCTGGGTGAGGAGAAGACAGCCAGCAGAAGACCCAAGATGAAGGCACAAGGAGAAGATATTAATTTAATGATATAAGTATAGCTTTTTCTGTTACCTGTTGATTATGAACCAGTTATGTGTAATGTGTACACTGTGTAATTTCCTATTCTAACCTGTAACAGTACCTCAGTGTAATAACAATGTACCTTTTTATATACATTGTCTCTGTGCTTCATTCGTCACGCATTCCCTAAAAGAATAACCCTTTCGGAGGGTGATGTAAAAATGTCTTACACCATGCTTCCATGCAAAAATTATGGTCTATCTTTACACTAGCAGAAAGAGACTCCCTCATTTGGCAGACCTTGATCAGACAGAGCTCTGATTGGCTGTGCACGCGCTGGCACTGTCACAGCAGACAGCAAACCCGCGGGTATCTATTTACATACACGTTGGGTTTACTCCAGACCAGCAGGACAACTTTTTTAACCCTGGCTTCCTTTAAGGAATCAAGGGTTAAAAAAACAGTATCAAATAGAAAAAAGTGTGCACTCCACTCACCAAGCCATGAATGAATAAAGTGCTTTAATGTAATAAAAAATCCAAAACAAACAGAGTGAGGTACAATCCACGGATAATAAAGTCGAAGGGAAGGCCACCTAACGCGTTTCGCGTGTAACACCACGCTTAGTCATAGGTGGAGCACCCACCCCACCTCCTGCACATTTGTTCCTGTGACTAGAGCCGGTGTTGCTTTCTTTTTCA
Organism: Pelodytes ibericus; assembly: GCA_036172795.1. Lineage (NCBI taxonomy): Eukaryota > Metazoa > Chordata > Amphibia > Anura > Pelodytidae > Pelodytes > Pelodytes ibericus. The sequence goes on from CM069862.1 coordinate 185,286,672, forward strand.
ATTAAAAAAACAGTATGGTTGTCCTTTACGGATGCTCTAAGGCATCCCTCACTTGGAGTAAGAAAAAGGAAGTGATAACATCGTATTAATTCCTTGTTACATAATTATAACATAACCGGGGGTTTAAATGTTTCGATTATTGTAATATTTGATGTTTTTAGCTATTAATGGTCCACTTTATGTGTTTATCTACATCCAGATATGGAATATACCGTGTGGAGGTGAAATAAATAGATTTTTTTTTAATGTAAAGATGTCAACGTACAAGGAAGATGGCAGCACTAAAAAAAGAAAAAAAAAAGTCATAAATAAGTTCGGGGATTTGCCTTCACACAGGAAATGTAGTTTTAATTATACCATATAGCTTTTTTGTACTGAATGTAACACATAATTGTAATAAATCACTGCAGTGTAATGCCTGCCTTAGGTGTTCATTGAGGATATTTATTAGCTCAACTGCTCAGCTTGATTGATGTCTGAATAATGATTTTTTTTTTCTGTTTTCAAGGCTTGTGCTCAGTAAAACCTTTGCGTGATAGACTCAGTTCTACCTCTGCCATGTAAGGATGAGTGTGTGTGTGTGTGTGTGTGTGTGTGTGTGTGTGTGTGTGTGTGGGTGAATAAAGTGTTAATCTAGGTCATTTTGGCATCTAAATCTGACTCTTATTTCTATTATTTCTACTCATTTACAGTCCAAATGCTGATCTGATTTGAGGGAAAACATGGTGAATCCTTGTGCTGTAGCCAAGGCCAACTGTAGGATCCAAATCAAGAACATGCGTTTCTAAAAGGTGCATATGTAAAAAGGCAGAAATGCTAAAATTCTAAATCTATTAATACATCGGCACTATTTTGCTTACTTGTAATATTATTAGCTTGTCTATCTCAGAAAAGTGGGCCAAGCAGGGAATGGAATTAGAAGACACATTTTCCAAACATGCATTTTACATCTACCGTTCCACAAGGAAGCATCTCAAACACCTTTCTCCTTTTACTCTTCCAGTGAACGCTATGATAAAAACTCATGGTGGGAGCATCTCACCGTTCCAACGTGATGTGGTAGTGGGCTTATTTGCTCCTCTGTGATGAACATCTGATTCCAGATCCATTCTCTCTTGACACGTCTGTTGGGATTAGGGTAGTAGATCGTGCCAGTGTTCATGTTTTCATTCTTACACAAGGTGAGGGGAAGGAAAAGGCATGTCACCACCAGAAGCTGAAGCCACCACAACGTCATCTCCGTTGGGACTTCGGCAACCTGCGAAACAGAACAAACTCTCAGCGCACTCATTCTGATGAAACATTTCGAAAGTATGTAGGGATGAAAAAAAAAACAAGAAGACCCACCACTGTACAATCCTGAACAGTATCCCTGTGGTTATAGGTTGTACTTAGGCCCACCGGATTATTGACCGTGGCATGCTCCTACATCGGCATTGAGGTTAATGCTTAATCGGAGCTTCAAAGCCAAGTTGGAAAACAAACAGGCATAAAAACATCACTCCACTCTTCAAAATACAGGTAAGTATTTATTGTAGACATCAGAATAAGGAAAATAGGCTTTCTGGATTTTCTATGATTACATGCCAATTGGCATGAAATCCGTGAGGTGTTCCTTCACACCGTACTTTGTGGGTTTGTATCTCCCCAATTTCCCCTATTCTGATGTCTGTCTTTATGCGGTGGGCTGCTCTCCGTTGCACTCAGTTTAAAGGAGGTTTGGTAATAGCATACATATGGGCAGATTGTGGATGTCCCCACATTTCCTATGTGCTGGGCAAGAAATGCGTTAGGCGTGGTGTGTCCACACTTGGTGTTTGCTGAAGTGCTTCTTCACTAAATTTTGAGGATTGGAGTGCTGTGTTTGTGCCCCTTTGTTATCTGAATATGTAGTTAATCCACAAAATTTGAATTACCTCCACCTTCACCCCTTGTTTGACATAAATGAGAATTTATCAGAAGATGTAGGAGTCTGTGTTGTTTCCCAAGCAAAAATGCCAAAATAATGCAGGACCTTCGTGGCCTAATACACATTTACTATAAAGCATTGTCAAATAAGTTGAATGGGCACTGGCCAGTCTTGGCCAAAACACAATGGCGTTAGAAAGCCTGTCTAAAAATCTTCAAATCAAACAGGTCAGTCGACGTGAGAAATGTAATAAAGCTCGTTTGCATGTCCAGTTTCAATACTGGCTATATTTTGGTTCCAACAGTGGGTTCTGATACAGTTAAGTTTAATTCATTTGAATATTTCATCTCATCCCCTGTGCAGGGCCAAACTTGGTGAGCTTCTTCTGCTAGAAGAGCTCACCTGGCCATGGATAATTCACAATTAATGATTAAATAAATCACTTTTTTGACACAGCATGATGCAGGTCCAAATGTTCATCTCATCTCCAACTCTCCATTTAATGAATAGACTTCAATGTTGTGCTATGTAGGGTAGTACAGACATTAGATGCTCTCACTCACCACATTTTGGTGCACCTACCCTAGTAGACAACTATATGTCGGTGAAAACATGATAAGGTATTTTTTGATAGTGAACTAGAATAACAACACACCAACAGTTTAATAATAATTAAAAAAAAGACTAAATAAAAGGTATATTGTTAAATGGTCACTTCCACCAATCTTATGTTTTACATGTTTGTTATACACGTGACATGCATTTATCTGTACTTTAAAACAGATTACATCTCTCCTCTAGTTTTCCATTGAAAATAATTTCACCGGCCTTCGAAATTCCATGATAATGGAGGGGTTAGAGAAATAGGTACAACACCATAAATATATCTAGCACATTTTATTTGTAGTTTTTAAGAGATTGGAAGAGATGAAACAATTACAAGACAGATCTGATTCTTTTTTTTTGGGGGGGGGGGGGGGGGGCAATGTAGATGGAACTGGATTGGTGAGATAAGAATTCTAAGCTTGATAGAGGCATTTACTCTAAGAATCCCAGATCTAGAACTGAAGGCACACTGACACCTACACTCCTCTATCCTGCTTAAGACTGTGCTTCAAAATAAATCAGATTATATTGTGTAGACCTTAAATAAAACCTCTTAGTACCATATTAAAATGGAACATGTCATACAAACTGGCTAATGAATTAGGACAATACAGTTTCATCTGGCTTGTGTGTAGGAATACACAGACTATTGATTTTTAGCTTTTGTATTTACAGAAGATAATATCCAACGCTACAATAAAAGTCGGTGAAAAGACATTTAATTTACAATTCCCGATGGAAGCTATTAAGTTGAATGAACCCGCTATACTCCTATTAAAGCCATCTTCATAAAACTGGAAGCAAGGGCTTATAGCTCTCCCCCCCCCCCCCCCCCCCACCACCATGCAAGGCTAATGCAAGGTTAAACATACACTAATATTGACTGGAGTATTTCAGTCGATAGAACAGGTTGGCTCCAGACGGTAAGATTTTATTAGCCGTCCTCTACCATTGGCTGAGAATAGCCAGCCAATTAATATATGTGTCGTTATCGGAGGTGAAACGTTGACCTTCAATTTATAAAAGCAATATAAATTGCACAGGAGACGAAATTTGCTCCTAACTGGGAATTTTTTCTTTCTCGGTTCTCTCTGCAAGAGAAACTAAAGATAATATTTTGTTACGTTTATTGTACATTTTCTCAGCACTTATTAATAATATGCAGCCTTCCACGGCAGTTCTGTTTTTCATTAATTCATTTCTGAGACACAGGAAGGGGGAGGGGTGGGGAGTTGGGGTTTAGGGAAATGGTCCTGTCATTCCTCATGAGCTTTTAACATTTTAAACTAGAGATAAAATAAGTAATATGAGGTTCATTCAAATAAAATGAACAAAAGAATAAAAAAAATAAATAAAGACCAGCCCCGAAAGGTACAAGGTAAAATCAATATTTTACTTACAGCAGATTCGACAGTCTGTAAGACAGAATGTGACAAAAATAGTAGAAATGCTGATTGAAGGTGTGTGATGTGTAATCTTACAGTGATTTTTTTTTTTTAGGTTTTTCTTCACCAATAGAAACAACAATTAAAAATCTTTTTGACACCGGAATGAAGTAAATCAGCCATCTTTGGTAAGGTCCCCTCTGTTGATGACACCAGAGCCGCACCAAGATGGGTGCATGGCTTGGTGCGCGTCCTCGGATGCTTCAGCCCCCAGGATCGCTCGGCCCTGAGACATTACTTTTAAAATTAATTCATTCATTTTGTTAATTATTGTCTTTTATTATTGTCTTTTATTCGGGTGTGGTCCCGTGTTACTACAGGAGCACACGCTGCCTCAAATATGCAGTGAACTGCCTCAGTGCTGAGTGCACAGCGAGGGATGACGCAACATGCTTTGCCCCCTCACGCTTTGCACCTTCAATTCAAGTCTGAATGGCAGGTGTCAGGTCACGCCCCAGCGCTCACATTCAATCTTGGTTGCTCACTGCTTTTAAGTCGGAACTCTGTTTCCGGCTCTTAGTATCCCAGGATACTAAGTGTGTTCTCCTGTTATTATGTGCCATGCCAGGAATCCTGTTGGATTTTGCACTGGTCTGTAAAGATGGCTGTAAGAGGGCAGTTTCCAAAGCAATGAGCCTTGCAAACTGTTCTGTGGAACTGGAGGGGTTGCCATAGAAAGGGGTGTGATGGGGAGATGTTGTCCAATATAGCCAATATAGCCACACCCACCCATATTGCCTCGATGTCGAGGCAATAGCCAGCACTGAAATTTCCTCTCTGGCTCTGGAGCAGCATGCTCGGTTAGTATGGCTATGCCCTCTTGTGGTCAGAACTTCTGAAGTGAAAGAAAATTATCTTCCGTCGCTCTGAATATGTTGCTTGACTGCCCCTAGAGGCAGCAAGCAACATTGCAATGTAAAAGAAAAAAGATTTAATTAGCTTAAAACTGGTATTATGGTTAGATTAGACAATAGGGTTCAAATGAAATAATTTTTAACATAAGGGATAGGGTTACAATTAAATAAAAATAAAAATATAATAAGGTATAGCATAAGGGTTAAATTTAGTGTTAGGGTTACATTTAAGGTTCGGGTTGAAGTCAAAAGGCCAATATAGGAAAAAACAAAACACTATTTTTGTTTTTTGCCCCATAACTCGCAAAAAAATACAGAAAAATATGAAAATATGCATATTTATGAACTCGGGACAACATTTAGAATCTATTTAGACGGAGTCTTTTTTAATGATTGTATTTGTGTAAATTATAGAAAATTAGAAATAGTGGGTTTTTTAAAATGTTTCATCAGATTTTATGATTTTTTTTTGTAGTAAATTATAAGATATGATGAACATAATGGTATCTAATGAAAGCCCTTCTTATGAAGATAAAAACAACATGTAATTTGTGTGGGACAGTATGTGAGAAAGAAGAAAATGACAGCTAAACACAAACACCCAAGAAATGTCAAAACAGCCATTGCCACAAAGGGGAAGTCAAGGTAAAAACTAAGGGGTTAAATGTGTTACGTGTCTCTTGTTCCTGACATCACCGTCTGGTTTCATATGCAAAAAAACTATTTGAATGAGCAATTTGCAATTTACATAATAAGCCACAAGGTGATGTCATAAACAGGAAGCACCACAGACAAACTTGCAACACATTTGTCTCATAATCTATACATTTACCTGCTCTTCTGCTGATGTACCGTATAGATGTTTTTTTATTCTTCATGTTCGTAGTCCAAAAAACAGGTGCCAGAGTCTCTTTACGAATGATCTATAACTAGTATTAGCTAAATTAGGAGAAACATGTGTCTGTGGAGTCTCCTACTGATGACATCACCTGTGGCATGGTATGCAAATGAACTGCTTTTCAATGGGAAATGTATAATTTGCATCCCGTGCCACAGGTGATGTCATAAGCAGGAGACTCCGCAGACACATTTTTCTTGCAGTTTCTGCTAATACAATGTATAGATAGTTTTTCATGCTCTACATGCACAGTGGAACAATGTTCAGGTAATATAGTCCCTTAAAGGAAGAGACCGAAATTGGAAGGCCCTTGTCTAGATGCCAGTTGAGTTAAAAATTACTTTTAAATGCAGCATTCTGAACATCTTTGGGGAGCTATGGATCAGCAGAAAAGAGTTACTGGTTCATTTGTGTCCTGGAAGATGCACACACTGCACATTCAGCCTCACTATAGTCTTAAATCTGATTCTGCTCTGGAAAAACAAATGGATTGTCAACTACTTGTACTTTCAATTAATTGTGTGATTCATGAGTCAGCAGACCCGTGTCACATATGGATTGAGGAATCCAAATTGGCTTGATCCGGAAGGAACGATACTGCTACAGTACTAATGTGCGTCCGTAATCTACCAATAAGTGTTCTAAAGGCCGCAAAGGAAACAACAGCAAATATAGTGAGCTACTATCCTATCAGAGATAAGCGTATAGTGATACATCGCTCTGGGCCACCGTTAAAGAATGCAAAGGATTCTGGGACAATTGTCTGAAACTACAAGTTTGCCTCGAATGGTGTCTCTTGTAATTATACTGGTATATGTGTCGATATGCTTTGGAAACCACAAGTTTACAAAAGTGTACTAACCCTAGTAAATAGTCCAATGAAATTTCATGATGCAAAGTTAATTATTCTTTAATGTTTCTCAAACTATCATGAGATGTTTTATCAGCACGTTTCCTACTGTGTGCTATTAATAATTTATGCATGTTATTCGTATCACTCTGCTTGTCATTATAAATCTCTTAATGTATTTCTGTGTCGCTCTACATGTTCTTAGATCCATGCTGGGGGGGGGGGGGGGGGGCACAGGGGTGTTCAGTGTCTTTAGGGGAAAAGTATGAGGAGAAGGTAATTAATGTGGGTAAATAAAAGAAGGAGGGTGTGAATAGAGTTGCCACCATTTCTTCAGAAAAATACCGGCCTTTATATAGCCACCGTAGACTTAATTGGCTTCAAGCCAATTTTTTCCTGTACTTCCGGTAAAATACCGGTCAGTTGGCAACCCTAGGTGGGAGACTGATGGAACTCCTCAATGGTTGAGAACACGGTTGTGTATCTTGGTTTTGTGCTTAACCAGGGAGACAAAATTTGGGCACCCCCCCACCCACGTTGCCCACCTATGACATGCCTCATCACCCACGTTGCACACCCACAACATGCCCCATCACACCATTACATGCCCCATCACCCACATTGCACACACATTAAATGCCCAATCACCCCATTACATTCCCCCATTACCCACATTGCATACCTACTAAATGCTCCATCACCCCCATTACATGCCCCATCACCCATGTTGCACACCCACAATATGCCCCATCACCCAATTACATGCCACATCACCCGTATTTCACACACGTTAAATACTCAATGAGCCCATTACATGTCCCCATCACCCACATTGCATACACACTAAATGGCCCATCACCCCCATTACATGCCGCCATCACCCTCATTTCATACCCCCATCACATCCATTACATGCCCCCATCACCCCGATTAATTGGAAGGAGCTAAAGCACCAGAAGTGTGCTTTAACACCCTCTGGCACAGTGCCGCCCTCTGGCAAACTGCCGCCCTAGGCGAGTGCCTTGTTTGCCTTGTAGAAGATACGTTACTGGGAACACCTGTAGTAGATAGACATTTCCTGTATAAAGATGTCACTGGTTAAATGGTTTTGTGTGACATTTAATATCTAACGTAAATAAAATACTCGTTATAAAGGTTTAAAACATAAATATTAATTAGAAATATTGGTGTTACCCACACACATGTTTCTAAATATTACTATATTAATTTATGTTTTTCATTTACAAGTTTATTATAAAATATATAGGGGTGCACAAAATTAACGGAGAATTGCAGGGGATTTAAAACTGGAATTTCCAACTTAAGACCAAAGTAGCCGAGTTGGAAAAAATTCTCCCATAAACAAAATGAGTCTAATAAAAATTGTAATAGCATGCCATCACCTCAAGATTCCCTCGGTAAACAGGTATAGAGCGGCACTGGAAAGTGCTTTTAGTCCATGCTTTTAGCAGCAAGTATTGCTGATATTATCTGGAGGGAATCACAGATGGATGCATCTCTGAGGAAGTGGAATTGTTCTATGAGCTGAAACTTGTAAGGCTGACTTACTTTTGCACATACACAGCTCTCTGTGAGTCATTTTCCAATATGGAGGTTTACTTCACATGTTTTTATTTAGTTGATTGTAATACATTGATTGTTCTATGAGTTACACTCTCCTGTTTTTTGTTTATTTTACAGGTACCATTTAGTATGCTCTTAGTTACCCTGCAACTACGAAGAATTATTTTACTGAGAAGGTAGTGGATGTATGGAATAGCCTTCCAGGAGAAGTGGTAGAGGTAAACACAGTGAAGGAGTTTAAGCATGCGTGGGATAGGCACAAGGCTATCCTAGATATAAGACAGGGAACTGGGGACTAATAAAAGTATTACTTTACTGAGAGGGTAGTGGATGTATGGAATAGCCTTCCAGCGGAAGTGGTAGAGGTAAACACAGTGAAGGAGTTTAAGCATGCGTGGGATAGGCACAAGGCTATCCTAGATATAAGACAGGGAACTGGGGACTAATAAAAGTATTACTTTACTGAGAGGGTAGTGGATGTATGGAATAGCCTTCCAGCGGAAGTGGTAGAGGTAAACACAGTGAAGGAGTTTAAGCATGCGTGGGATAGGCACAAGGCTATCCTAGATATAAGATAAGACTAGGGAATATAAAAGTATTTAGAAAATTGGGCAGACTATATGGACCAAATGGTTCTTATCTGCTGACACATTCTATGTTTATATGATTAATTATGGTATGTTCCTTCTTCTGCATGTAACAGTGGCAAAGCAGGACAGAGATTAAGCCCATATATTTTCCCCTCTCGTCTACATTATCTTAATTGAGCCAATAGAACATATACATTAAGGTTGTTAAAATGACAATTAAGCAGCAAGCTGTATGTCAATAAACATGTAGTAAAAGGTCTAATAGAGTATAATAGAACCATTTACGTCCACGGCTGTAGGGCAGAGGTCAGGCCTCGGAGGCCAAAGTCAAACTTGTTTTAATATATCTTTAATTAACAGATAATGTATTTTGCTCTGTGTCCCAGTAAGCACAATGCTTTAATTGACATTATCATACATGCAAACGTATACACAGGGCAGGCCATCTGACAATTGGCCACATCACTGGCATGTCCCAGTGCCAAGTCTACAAATCTTGGAAACTGTCATACCTGCTAACTGTGGCAGAGGGTGGAGCTAAAACCAGATCAGGTCACGTGACACCTCGTGACATCACATGCCATTGAATAACCATGCGAGATTGAGCGCTAGCCTTAAAGGCAATGTGGTCTGTGCACTGTGAAAGCCATTGTGCACAGGCATCAGGCAAACTGGGACAGGCACACATTTTTACAGGACAGGACCCCAAATAAAAAGCCTGTCCCTACAAATTCGGGAACTGTTGGCAAATATGCAACTGGGTGTAGCCACCTATGACAGCTTGCTTCACTGGCCCGCTGTGAACTAGAATTCCCGTAATTTTTTTTTTTTTTTTGCAATTAAGTGTGGTTGACTATGAATTATGGGATTTTTTTTTTAGTCCACCAGCAGCTGAAGGGGTGCAGTTCAACTTCTATCAGTTAGCTCACTAGTGCTTTGCTCACTGGGGAGGGTTCATGAATCAAGGGGCAAAGTTATAAAAGTAGAGCAATCGCCATGGCAACCAAGGCATGCTGCCGCTGACTAGATCACCTTTAAATATAAGCCCTACTGGAGCAGAGGATGCATGGCTGATAGGACAGAGGGAAGCTGGCAGGATATCAGCAATTAATAATTCTGTTAAGTGATATTTTCCAATGAGCATTAAATAATCCAAGGGATTTTCTTTTGTGTGACTGCTAATTTTGGCAGCAGTGATCATTCTCCTAAGAACCCATTCTCTCGGAGCTATTAGACCGTCTTTGCTTAATCGAATTCACCTTTTTAATTACCGCTGTGTACTTGAAATGTTAAATGTAATGTGGAGTTATCAATCAATTTTTTCTTTTTTTTAGAAAACTGCTAGGTTCCTGCTCTCTCGCTCAGTGGCGGGTGTATACACGTGTGTTCATCCTCATAAACCCTGCCAATTTCAGCAGGCTCACACGCAATCAGAATAAAGACCCCACTTGCGCGTTTCGCTGTTTGAATTCAGCCTTATTAGGGTTCCCTGCGAGGGGGCTGCCTGCTGTGTCCATGTTTGTTGGATTTCTGGAAAGGGATTGATCAATTTAATCCAAGTAGGGGGAAACGCGATAGCTTCCGAATCACAGTGGCCTGCTTTCCTTCACTGCTTAATGAATACAAACCTAGAGGATATTAAAATAAAGATTTTTAAATCTCTTAATTAAGACAAAAGAGCATACCTCTCACTCCGTTTTTAGTTTATCTGCTGTCAGATGAGAAGCTAGAGATTTTGTACAGAACCCCTGTACCCAGTAAGGAATCTTCCACAAGGCAAACAAGGCACTCGCCTAGGGCGGCACTTTGCCAGAGGTTCGGCACTTTGCCAGAAGGTGTTAAAGCACACTTCTGTTGCTTCAAACATTTTCGCTCCCTCCCCACTGATTCAGCAAGTTTAGCTCCTTCCAATTAATCGGGGTGATGGGGGTATATAATGGACGTGGTGGGGGCATGTAATGTGGGTGATGGGGGCATGTAATTGGGTGATTGGGCATTTAATGTGTGAGGCATGTAATGGGGTGATGGGGCATGTCGTGGGTGTGCAACGTGGGTGATGGGGTATGTCGTGGGTGTGCAATGTGGGAGATGGTGCATGTCGTACGTGTGCAACGTGGGTAGGAGGGTGCCCAAATTTTGTCTGCCTAGGGCAGCACAAAACCAAGATACACCACTGCCTGTACTAAATTCTGTAATTTTAGTCTACTTTTTAAAGACCAAATGTTTTAACTGAAAGATTTAAAATAGGAATTCTTTAATGAAAGAGTACCAGTAAAGTCATTTTATGAGTCTCCTATGCATGTATAGCTTTATCCGGGGGGAAGACATGTTGTTTAGAATCTTAAATCAGATGAAGGAAGGCAGCAGAAAAGGCATTGTGGGAAAAAAATACAAGCATTCCAAGTCTGGATATTACCATCCCACCGTGGTTAGAATGTCCGCTAAAATGGCAAGATTCTTACCAAACCATTTGGCACTTAAAAAATGCCCTCCCTATTGGTGGCGGTTTTTGTGAATTTAACCAGGGGCGGATCCTGCACCCGACTGGCAGTACACCTGCACGAAATATATCCAAGAGGCAGAGGGCGGCAGTGAATTCGGCGTCAGAGTCACTCTGTTGCCAATTCGACCAGCACCAAAAGTATACGAGCATTGGTTGGGCTTCAACTGGTGGTGTAGTACTCAGTTAAAGAAAACATATGGCTACCCTACCTGCCCATGCATGAACACAGAATGCACATACAAAGAGTGAAAATTCACTACATATGTTGTAAGTAGACATAATACTCTCTATCCGCCCATGAGCTATGTACTGCAACCACCCTGACAGTCATCCAGCCTTTAAAACTAATTTTTCTTGAGCCTTTGCTAATGTACCAGCATCTCATTACACCATCTCCTCTCTTATCTGGTAATTCTAAACTCCAAAATGACTCACTAATAATTTGCTTCCCTCATTCTGTCTAAGCTGCTGTGTGTGTATCGTTATGCTGCAGGTTCCTATATTATATGCAAATTAAAGGTGTGGAATTTGAAGACTAATTCCAATACAGCCCTACTAATTAAAAGGGCAATTAGGGGAGCTTGTGTTTTGATTAAGATGCTTTCAATTTGAATATTGGACTGGGAGCTGACTTTTAAAATTCACATTATCTCCCCCCCCCCCTTCTATTTCTTATCATTTGCATATAATTAAAATGCCTTCTGCATGGTAATTATGCACATGAAATAAAAAAAAGTAACTGGGCACTCTGGCGGGGACTCCATGTTTAAATCGGGCAAACAGCACAGCATATAACAATTATCAAGTGGGGTTAGTGTTACGTTTCTATATTTGACACTAAGCCCACTTGAAAAGTGTTGTCTGTTCTACTTAAACTATGTGATAAGAATACCTGTGCCATGCAACTCAATACTACTGCTCTTGGTGGAATCTGTAATATCTTGGCAGAATGTTAATTAATAAGTAACATTCTGTATAACTGGGCATGATTGCAAGTATTATCCTGGAAATCCAGTACAAGATGGTGGATGCTAACAACCCTGGTGATGGTGGGCAATGTTGTTAACATGTCCTAGTGCAGTAGTGAGCCAGCCAAATGTCTCCCATCATATGTTTTAACCCCTTAGTGACAAGACATTTTCACCTTGACTTTCTCTTGGTGACAATGGCTGTTTTGACATTTCTGGGGTGTTTGTGTTTAGCTCTAATTTTCTTCTTTCTCACATACTGTACCCACACAAATTATATGTTGTTTTTATTGTCATAAGAAGGGGTTTAATTAGATACCAATATGTTCATCATATCTTATAATTTACTACAAAAAGTCATAAAATATGATGAAAATATACCCACTTTTTCTAACTTTGACCTAAAATATAATTTACACAAATACAATCATTAAAAAAGACCCCATCTAAATAGTTTCTAAATGTTTCCCCGAGTTCAGAAATATGCATGTTTCCATATTTTTTGTAATTTTTTTGGCGAGTTATGGGGCAAAAGTGTTTTTTGTTTTTTTCCTATATTGACCTTTTGACCCCAACCCGAACCCTAAATTTAACCCTAACACTAAATTTAACCCCAACTCTAACCCTTATACTATCCCTTAATATGGCTCCCACGATCGCTCTGTGGGGCGATAGGGGGTGCCCCAGAAAATAAATTTTGGTGCTGGCTATTGCCTCGACATCGAGGCATTGACCAACACCGTTAAAGCATTTTTTTGCGATTGTTGACCTTGAAAACCGATTGATTCACCGCAGGACTTGCCAGGCACGTCCATTGTTGGAACAGAGTTCCCGGCAGGACGTGACTGACACGTCCATTGTCATGAAGAGGTTAATGAAAAAGCTAATGCAGGCCTCCCTACTAGATGAATACTTTCTTCAGCTGGTTTGTGGCCTCATTTTTATGTCTTGCTAACTATATGCCGATAGGAGCTATGCTGCACCACTAAAACTACATGCTGAGGGGAACTTCGCAATACCACCATCTATGTCCAGCTAATAATATACTAATGGGATCACCCTTATTATATGACCAGCTATTTACTGCAAGTATCTTTTAATTTAATCATACATGTTCTTGTTATTGATGTGCCTTCTTTTATTTCCTGCAAATTAACAGCTGTGTAATTATATTGGTGGGGGGGGGGGGGGGGGCACAATTTTTTATTCTTGCCTCTGGTGCAGAAAGAGTTAGCTATGGCTCTGACAGCCCATTGATAAATGAACCTACACATACTGTACCGTATTTGCTCGAATATAAGACAAGGTTTTTTTCAGAGCAAATGCTTTTATTCAAATCGAGGTCAGATTAAAGACTGGGATCCAGGTCCCCTGCAGAGCTGCAGGGGACCTGGATCTCCCTCGCTAACAGCCGGTGGATGTCTGCGCGCATCTGTCCTTCCGGGCAGCAACGGAGGATGTCTGCGCGTATTGTGCAGACATCCTCCAGCTGCCTCCACTAGGCACCAGGGAGATTTGGCAGCTGTCCGTCATAATGGATGGAAGTGTCGGGCAGCATGGAGGATGTCTGCACGTGTCGTGCAGACATCCCCCGGCTGCCCCCACTAGCCACCAGGGAGATACAAGTTGAGGTGGGGGGGAGGGAGGGAGAGAGAGAGACACACAAGGGGAAGGAGGGGGGGAGAGAGACACACAAGGGGAGGGAGTGAGAGGGGCAGAGAGAAACACAAGGGGAGGGAGGGGGGTAGAGAGACACACAAGGTGAGGGGGAGAGAGAGAGACACACAAGGTGAGGGGGAGAGAGAGACACACACAAGGTGAGGGGGAGAGAGAGAGACACACACAAGATGAGGGAGAGAGAGAGACAAATGTTTGGGGGGAGGGAGAGAACTAGGAGGAGAGAGATAACGCTGGGGGGACAGACAGAGACAACACTAAGGGGGGAGAGAGAGAGAGAGAGACAATGCTGGGGGGAAGGGGGGGGAGAGAGAGGCAGCATTGGCACATAAAAGAAAACAAGAAATGCATTTTTTTTACATCATAATTTTTATTAAATATTAAAAAGCAATTTACATGTGAATACAGTGGATATAAAAAGTCTACACACCCCTGTTAAAATGTCAGGTTTCTGTGGTGTAAAAAAATTAGACAAAGATAAATCATTTCAGAACTTTTTCAACCTTTAATGTGACCTATAAACTGTACAACTCAATTGAAAAACAAACTGAAATCTTTTAGGTAGAGGGAAGAAAAAATATAAACATAAAATAATGTGGTTGCATAAGTGTGCACACCCTTAAACTAATACTTTGTTGAAGCACCTTTTGATTTTATTACAGCACTCAGTCTTTTTGGGTATGAGTCTACCAGCATGGCACATTTTGACTTGGCAAGATTTGCCCACTCTTCTTTGCAAAAACACTCCAAATCTGTCAGATTGCGAGGGCATCTCCTGTGCACAGCCCTCTTCAGATCACCCCACAGATTTTCAATCAGATTCAGGTCTGGGCTCTGGCTGGGCCCAAAACTTTAATCTTCTTCTGGTGAAGCCATTCCTTTGTTGATTTGGATGTATGCTTTGGGTCGTTGTCATGCTGAAAGATGAAGTTCCTCTTCATGTTCAGATTTCTAGCAGAAGCCTGAAGGTTTTGTGCCAATATTGACTGGTATTTGGAACTGTTCATAATTCCCTCTATCTTAACTAAGGCCCCAGTTCCAGCTGAAGAAAAACAGCCCCAAAGCATGATGCTGCCACCACCATGCTTCACTGTGGGTATGGTGTTCTTTTGGTGATGTGCAGTGTTGTTTTTGTGCCAAACATATCTTTTGGAATTATGGCCAAAAAGTTCAACCTTGGTTTCATCAGACCATAACACCTTTTCCCACATGCTTTTGGGAGACTTCAGATGTGTTTTTGCAAAATGTAGCCTGGCTTGGATGTTTTTCTTCGTAAGAAAAGGCTTTCGTCTTGCCACCCTACCCCATAGCCCAGACATTTGAAGAATACGGGAGATTGTTGTCACATGTACCACACAGCCAGTACTTGCCAGATATTCCTGAAGCTCCTTTAATGTTGCTGTAGGCCTCTTTGTAGTCTCCCAGACCAGTTTTCTTCTCGTCTTTTCATCAATTTTGGAGGGAGCTCCAGTTTTTGGTAATGTCACTGTTGTGCCATATTTTCTCCACTTGATGATGACTGTCTTCACTGTGTTTCATTGTATATCTAATGCCTTGGAAATTCTTTTGTACCCTTCTCCTGACTGATACCTTTTAACAATGAGATCCCTCTGATGCTTTGGAAGCTCTCTGTGGACCATAGCTTTTGCTGTGGGATGCGACTAAGAAAATTTCAGGAAAGACCAACTAGAGCAGCTGAACTTTATTTGGGGTTAATCAGAGGCACTTTAAATGATGGCAGATGTATGCTGACTCCTATTTAACATAATTTGGAATGTGATTGCTTAATTCTGAACACAGCTACATCCCCAGTTATAAGAGGGTGTGCACACTTATGCAACCACATTATTTTATTTCTATATTTTTTCTTCCCTCTATCTAAAAGATTTCAGTTTGTTTTTCAATTGAGTTGTACAGTTTATAGGTCACATTAAAGGTGGAAAAAGTTCTGAAATGATTTATCTTTGTCTCATTTTTTTACAGCACAGAAACTTGACATTTTAACAGGGGTGTGTAGACTTTTTATATCCACTGTATATACAAGGTGAACTTTTTTCCTATATGGTATTCTTATATTCAGGCTTTTAGTTTTTTCCTAAAGGAATATCCAAAGTTTGGGGGGTCGTCTTATAATCAGGGTTGTCTTATATTCGAGCAAATACGGTAATTACTAGGATTTTATTTATAGAGTAAGGTGACTACCCCCCTTTTAGAAGGGTGCTTATAAAAATATCAAACACCGCAGGGAACCCCTTTAGTATTTATTTTCCATAGAAATCCGGTTAGGACAACAACAAAAAGGTACTAATATGGAATGGCTAACTATAACAGGTGGATTTTCATGGAAGGGTTAAGCCTGTTCTAATACATTATGATCCTAATTATTACTTTTATTTTGACCACAAGCGTATTGGGAAATAAACACATCAGCCCTTCTAAATCATTTGAATAAGCACAAACAAGAAGGATCTCTCTAAGCCTATAAACCAATTAGTAAAACGCAGTTGGTTTCCAAGCACGTATCTATCTGCATTTTATACGAAGGTCTCAGTGAAGCTGGTAAACCATATAGTTTGCTTTTTTTTTTTTTTATGGGATCTCAGGATTCCATCTGTCTTGGGAGACAGATGCTCAGACGTTAGAAGACTTCTGTATAATGAGGTCAGCTCTGATTATTTCACATCCCTTTCTGTATGCACATCATGCACTAAATCAGGTTCAAGCTCATTTATGCATTGAACAATTTGTGAGAACGTTTAATGATTCCCCACAATAAGGCATAATGGCAGCTGGCAAACCATGGCTCATATGCACCACATGCTATGGAGACAGGTGCCTTACAATCAGTGCTGTATTTACCGCGAGGCATCCTAGGCGGATGCCTAGGGCGGCAAATTTTGGGGGGCGGCAGCGCCCCCCAGCACTGAAAAAAAAAAAATGTAAAAAAAAAAAAGTGAAAAAAAAAAAGACGCGACCCTTTAAAAAAAAAAAAACCCCACCGCGCTTGCAGGCAGAGACGGAGGTGAGAAGGGATCGGAAGATCCCCCCTCACCAACGCTCTGCCTGCCAGGCTGCACGGGGAACCGAACAGGCAGCACAGAGAAACCTCCGTGCTGCCTGTTCGGCTCCCCGTGCAGTATGCCGACACGGAAGTGCCGACAGTCACGTGACGGGCGCGCTGACGTCATACGCGCGCCCGGTCACGTGACCTGTCGGCACAATCGCCGGGGAGCCGAACAGGCAGCATGGAGGGACCATGCTGCCTGCCTGCCAGGGAAAGGTAAGTGCTGATGGGAGACTGTGTGTGTGTGTGTGTGTGTGTGTGTGAGACTGTGACTGTGACTGAGTGTGATGGGAGTCAGAGTGTGTGTGATGGGAGACAGTGTGTGTGATGGGAGTCAGTGTGTGTGTGTGACTGAGTGTGATGGGAGTCAGAGTGTGTGACTGAGTGTGATGGGAGTCAGAGTGTGTGTGATGGGAGACAGTGTGTGTGACTGAGTGTGATGGGAGTCAGAGTGTGTGTGATGGGAGACAGTGTGTGTGACTGAGTGTGATGGGAGTCAGAGTGTGTGTGATGGGAGACAGTGTGTGTGGCTGAGTGTGATGGGAGTCAGAGTGTGTGTAATGGGAGACAGTGTGTGTGTGACTGAGTGTGATGGGAGTCAGAGTGTGTGTGATGGTAGACAGTGTGTGTGACTGAGTGTGATGGGAGTCAGAGTGTGTGTGATGGGAGACAGTGTGTGTGACTGAGTGTGATGGGAGTCAGAGTGTGTGTGATGGTAGACAGTGTGTGTGACTGAGTGTGATGGGAGTCAGAGTGTGTGTGTGATGGGAGACAGTGTGTGTGGCTGAGTGTGATGGGAGTCAGAGTGTGTGTAATGGGAGACAGTGTGTGTGACTGAGTGTGATGGGAGTCAGAGTGTGTGTGATGGAAGACAGTGTGTGTGACTGAGTGTGATGGGAGTCAGAGTGTGTGTGATGGGAGACAGTGTGTGTGGCTGAGTGTGATGGGAGTCAGAGTGTGTGTGATGGTAGACAGTGTGTGTGACTGAGTGTGATGGGAGTCAGAGTGTGTGTGTGATGGGAGACAGTGTGTGTGACTGAGTGTGATGGGAGTCAGAGTGTGTGTAATGGGAGACAGTGTGTGTGACTGAGTGTGATGGGAGTCAGAGTGTGTGTGATGGGAGACAGTGTGTGTGACTGAGTGTGATGGGAGTTGGAGTGTGTGTGATGGGAGTAGGAGTGTGTGACTGAGTGTGATGGGAGTAGGAGTGTGTGACTGAGTGTGATGGGAGTGTGAGCTTGATGTGAGTCTGAATGATGGGGCATGTGTTAGGTGTGTAACGTGGGTGTGCAGCTTGGGTAGGGGGGTGCCCAGATTTTGTCTGCCTAGGGCAGCACAAAATCAAGATACACCACTGCTTACAATAGACAGGACATCATGTGCTCTCTAATATAGGATTTAAAACGAGGAGTCATTTTGTATTGTGCAGTGTACTGTCTCCACTTGGGACAATGCAGTGATTAAACTGACTGATAGCATACAGTCTTCAGATTTTATAGATGTTTTTTTACTTGAGTGGTTAAGTGTCGTTCTTATAGAAAAGAGAGATCACTGACCCCAAATTATCCTGTTTATTTTTCAAAAACATGATTTGTTGAAAAATGTTCTAAATATCAATAGCAAAATTTGTTTCATTATTAAATTTAGATAGCTAGAATTAAATACACCGATCAGCCATAACATTATGACCAGTGACAGGTGGCAAGCCGGCAGGAGGCAGGGTGATGCTTTGGACAATGTTCTGCTGGGAAACCTTGGGTCCTGCCATTCATGTGAATGTTACTTTGACATGTACCACCTACCTTAGCATTGTTGTAGACCATGTACACTCTTTCATGGAAATGGTATTCTCTGATGGCATTGGCCTCTTGAAGCAAGATAATGCGCCCTGCGCCAAAGCAAAAATGGTTCAGGAATGGTTTGAGGAACACAGCAACGAGTTCAAGGTGTTGACTTGGCCTTCAAATTACCCAGAACTCCATCCAATTGAGCATCTGTGGAATGGGCTGGACAAACAAGTCCGATCCATGGAGGCCCCACCTCGCAACTTACAGGACTTAAAGGATCTGCTGATTACATCTTGGTGCCAGATACCACAGCACACCTTCAGAGGTCGAGTGGAGTCCATGCCTCAATGGGTCAGGGCTGTTATGGTGGCAAAAAGAGACCTACGCAATATTAGGCAGGTGGTCATAATGTTTTGGCTGATCAGTGTACATATACAGAGGGCCGGCGCCACCAGTAAGGCGACCTAGGCAGCTGCCTAGGGCGCTTCTTAGCTGGGGGCGCCGGAACCCTGCTTTAAAAAAAATTCCTCCCCCTTACTTACCTCCTCGCTGCTGCTCTGTCTCCGGTGCAGGTCCGTGGCTGTGAGGGAAGCGTTGTGCGCTCCCCTCCAGCCAATGTGCATTCAATAAGTTTTTTTTAAACAAACTTTATTGAATGCGCATTGGCTGGAGGGGAGCGCATAGCGCTTCCCTCACAGCCACGGACCTCCACTGTAGACAGAGCAGCAGAGAGGAGGTAAGTAAGGGGGAAGGTGAGAGGATCCTGGCATATTGTGTGGCATAATAATGATTATTATGCCACACAATATGCCAGGATTTAGGATTATTAAATAATCCTGGCATATTGTGGGGGAAAGTCCTGGCATATTGTGGGGGAAAATCCTGGCATATTGGGTGGCTAAGTCCTGGCATATTGTGGGGGAAAATCCTGGCATATTGGGTGGCTAAATCCTTTCATATTGTGGGGCAAAATCCTGGGATATTGAGGGGCATAATCCTGGCATATTGAAGGGAATAATCCTGGGATAATGAGGGGCATAATCCTGGGACATTGGGGGGCATAATCCTGGGATATTGAGGGGAATAATCCTGGCATATTGGGTGTCTAAATCCTGGCATATTGTGGGGGAAAATCCTGGCATATTGGGTGGCTAAATCCTGGCATATTGTGGGGCAAAATCCTGGGATATTGAGGGGCATAATCCTGGGACATTGGGGGGCATAATCCTGGGATATTGAGGGGAATAATCCTGGCATATTGGGTGGCTAAATCCTGGCATATTGAGGGGCATAATCCTGGGATATTGAGGGGAATAATCCTGGCATATTGGGTGGCTAAGTCCTGGCATATTGTGGGGCATAATCCTTGGATATTGAGGGGAATAATAATATGATAATGTGGGGTGGGGGGGGGGGAAGCAATTTTTATTTTGCCTAGGGCGGCAAAAATCCTTGCACCGGCCCTGCATATACATATAGACAAAGTTTGGTAGGAAGAACACACACAAGCCATATATTAACAAAATCTTACAAAAAAGGAACTATTACATATTTACTTAAATTAAAATGTAATCATGTACAGGCTAAACTTTATTATTTACTAACTGGAACCGAGGGCCCCAAAGTTTACCAAATTCAAAACTCTATTCTGTGCATAGGTATCCTACTGGTACACCATATGTTACATGACACAACTCACAATGTCTCGTAATAAATTGTGCAATTTCTAAATGTTTGTACAAATTATGTTACTGCATGTCCACCATCTTAACAGCATTGTAGACCCTGGGCAGAGCAATGCAGTGGGGGCACCTCTGAACCCATTCAAGAGAGTACTACCAGGGCATATGATTGCTGGGATAACCAATCACAGGGATCATATACCACTTGCGACAAAGCCTACTAGTTTTGACATGGGCGTGTCAATGTGTCAATGCCTAGAACTGCAGGGCCCCTGACCATTATATCCATACATTAGAATGGTAATGATGTCCAATAAAGCAGTAGACTTAGATGTAAATTAAGGTTAGCTTGGAGATTAGAGTGCCAAAGTCCACCGCTGTACAACACCTAGAGTTTCCATCTTTCCTTCAGATAAATACCGATTGCTATTGCCCCCGTAGCCTGAAGCCAAAATTTTACTGGGCTGTTGGTAAAAGACTAGTTGGGTGGCAAACCTAAAATCATGTTTGACATCTAACTATTCCGTTCAGAACAAAACAAAAGATAGACCTTTTCAGGCTGAGTTTTGCCATGTGTAATAGTTGGATGTCACGTTGTATGTTGGATGTCAGACTTTTAAGAACTTTTATCTCTGGTAAAAGCTAAACTTTTTTTTCCCGTATTCTACATTTTCCTTCCGTTCTTCCTTCTGTTCAAACCACCCTGATTAATTCATTGACGCACCTTGGTTTTCTTTTTTCTTCAAAACCACCCCAAAATTGTTGTAACTTATCATTAAAAAGCAGATGCATTATATTTCAGGAATACGAGCAAGCACACAAAATTCACTTAAAGGGTGAAGATTACACCCTCCAGAAAATCTTTCTAATCAGGCAGAATGTACTTTGCTCCACTACTTGCCGCACTTTAAGACGTTTGTCTTGGAATTGATCTTGATAAATAACCACCATTGCATTTTAATGGTTCAACGTCTATGATGCCCAACAAACTTCCAATGGGATTGAGACGACCATCTCATAACACGCTATTGGCTGAGTCTGTTGGATGATTGGCGTGGACACACACCAGTGGCAGAGAGAGATGGTTGTTGCAGAAGATGGCTTCTGCCTCGTTAATAGAACAAAAAAACAGGGTATACTTTAATTCTATGGATGACAGTGATACCGTAGGTTATAAACAATGCAAACTAGGAATTCAGATGCAGACAATGAAAGAACTCTAGAATAGGATACAGAAACAAAGGACCAGGAACTAACAACAATGAGGTGGATTGCCAAGGTGGATTGGCCCATACAAATCTTCTTTAAGGAAGTTCAATATGAATCCTTTCTTTTATAATCGCGGTGTGACGTTATGGGAATTCCAAACAAGGGATGTGAGTCAAGGAAAGGCAGGCACCATAGATAAGCTTGACGAACTCAAAAGAAGAGGAAAAGGCAGGAAATTGAGCGCTTACTAAGATAAGGTGTCAGAGTCTGACACAGAGATCACTGAGTCACTCAGTGTTAAGTTGTGTCTGGATAAAGGCACTTACATGCTTGTATAAAGACACAAAAGACGGGTGATATTTACTGAGGATTGCTAAACCATCTAGTTAAAAGGGCCTTTCCACCTAGAGCAATGAAAATGGCTTCATACTGTTCCCTGCAGAGTAATCTGTAGCGCATTGTGTGCGGGCAGAGCTGATGTTTGTAGGACACGTTATGCCGTCGAACATTTTTATTGTTGGCTGACCTAGCCTAATTAGGCAAAACATTTAAGACTAAACAATTTTATACCATAATTAGATTTTAAATTAGTTTGGAAATTAAGGAATAGTCTGTGACCACAAATTTTCAAGTTTATAAACAGTGCTAATTTCCTTATTTTTTCTTTTATCATATCGCAGTATTCAATTTTAATATGACAAAAAAGTGTTGTTTTACTTGCCGCTGACCATTTAAGTAAGGTACTGTGTAAAGATACGTGGGTGTAGCACACCAGGGGGTGGAACTTGGCAGGTTGAGTATCAGCTCTACCTCTCATACACTGTGCCACTGTCACTCTACTTGACAGCGCTACTCTGCCCAGACACCGGAGAGTCATATCAGGGCAGTGGGACTACCCACAAAACCGAGACAGTCCGGCACAACACAGCACAGTTGAGGGGTATGGTGTAGTGTGGTTTCACAGAGTATATGTTCCCAAATATTGCATCTTAGAATTACCACCCAGTCACTATATTAAGGTCTGTCTTAACAATAATAGACAATACCATGGCCGATATTTCCTTTGAAGAAAACACGTCATTCCCTATCTAAACAGGAAGGAAGATTCTTCTAACAATAAGATGCAAAACACACTTTTTCCCCCCTACCTGCAGCCTTACACTACTGTTTATCACATTGGGAGTTATTTCTAACTGAGAAGATTCTAAAAATGAAGCAATCGCTATGGGAACCAGTAGAATACTCCTGCCCATTGCTCCACTTTTAGAACTTTGCCCAGAATTGAATTGACCTTTATAAAGAACCCCCAATATATCAATTTACCCTTTGGAGGGGACCTTTAATAATTTGAAAAATATAATTAGTATTTCCAGATATAATTAAACAGTGAGTTGTATGCGCCAGTGCTTACAGATGATTTTATACTTGGCAGTATTTGTTACACATGGGGGTCTATGGATAATATGCTTTACTGCCAATGGCTGCCCTTTCAGCTTCCCCGTAGGGCCTTAGTAGAAAAGGTCAGTGTACACTACAGCAGTTTACTTCAAATGGTCCTGCATCCTGTTTTCATTTTTCTCCTCTTTAACAAAAACAGGATATTCTGGGCCGGACTCTGTCTTCCTGATCCTTTGTTGTGTGTTAGGATTCATTGTGTCGGATAAATGCCACAGTGTTTGTCTCGAGGCCTATAACGGTTCGAATGTTATCGTTTAAAACTCACTATATCAACTATCACTGTCCTCTGTGTTGAATCTGCTCATTCACATCCAGCATATCATGTAAAAACTACCTACCCCCCCCACACACTTTTATTCTACTACAGAACAAACGAAAAGAATAATGTCCCTAGTATGAGGATAAAATTTCATGTGCTTTTTAAAAAAACATAGAATTTTCTCCCCTCATCAACAGGAACCATGCTTTGCTTGGTCTACCGGGCAGAGATGGCACGGATTGGCTTGGGCAGAGATGGCACTAAGAGTGTGGGGTCAAATATATCAGTTTATGCATTTACTGCTCCTTGTCAGGATATGCCAAGTTTATGTATTTACTGCTCATTTGGCATTATATACCAAGTTGATGCCTTTACTGCTCATTGGCATGATATGATAAGTTTATGCATTTACTTCTCATTGGTATGATATTTGAAGTGCATGTATTTACTGCTCATTGTCAATATATAGAAAAGTTAATCTATTTACTGCTCATTGGCATCATATATATCATTTAGATATTTCCATTGCTATAAAGCATTGCAAATAATGGTACTACTCATTGCTTATATTATGTGTATGTCATTGGCATCATTTGTATAAATCATATATATGTATGTATTGCATATATCATAGATACTTAATGCTCATTGTCATGGGCCCCATGATCTTTTGGAGACCTAGCAATGCCTCTGTTGCCAAGACTATGACTTTTTATTACATTACTTCAACATTTATTTATATAGTGCCAACTACATACTATGTTAGATAAAAAGAAACAGACTGATACATATGCCCTGCACACAAGCTTAAAATAAAGAGCCCTATGCACTTTCATACCTGTCTTATCTATCAATAATATACTGTCCTATAAATAATCTATACTCTTCTATAAATAATACACTTCAGATGTGCTTTAAAATGCATGGTTTTCCCTTTTGTGTACAAGAACATAATGATTCAATGCTATGGGACTGCTATACAATTTTTCCATCCCTGGAAGCTTGTAGACTAATCCGGTCACTGTCACTAGCTGCTATATATGTTAGTAAGGATATTTCCTATTTGTTAAAACAGTAGACATCAAGCTTTAAATCCTAAACAATAAAAATATGGAAAGATGAGTTCCATGAGTTTATGTGTTAAATGTGTTTCATCACCTATATCTAATTTCATGTCCACTAGAGTGTGTTGGCTTGTTTAAAACTTGAATTTAAATATATTTTATATGTTTTCGATAGCATCTGATCTCTCTGTTTTGGGAATTCATAAAATTGGTACTAATTGTATTCACCCTAAACTGGTTGTCTATGGGCATGGTTCATGAAAAAGGAATATGCAGGGAATTGACAAGGGAATTTCATTTTTTTTTATGTTTGAAATTCCCTTGTAAATTCTCTCTTTCATGAATAAAGCCCAATGTTTCTTTGTTCATCATAAAGGTAACTGGTTGTACATTCAATTCCCGGAGTACAAAATTAAAGCAAAGGGGTACCCGATGAGCAATTTCCACCTCTACCCTCCACACACCATTTAATGACTTGTATCCTGAGCAGTCATCCCTCTCAATAACACTTTTGAAATAAATACAGTTTTCTTGCTATTAACCTGAATAGATCTTTAACTTTAACTCCACCTACTGTCTGCATCGGAAGTGTTCTAGAAATACAGCTGTACACCTGGTAGACAAGCCAGCATAGGAATGTTCACTACAGGCTACACAGAATGCAAGTATAATTCTCATTTGAGACACTATGATTGGGCTGGTGGGATGATCAATAGAAGGTGCAAATCTGATTTTTGTGAATACATTGAACATATTTACAACACAAATGTGTTCTTATCAACACATTTTTATCAACTGGATATAATTTTGGGCCTAGAAGAATTCATCAATATTAGACAAGCCATTTGGTCATGGCCTACAATTACTATAAAATGGCGTCAATTCAAAATCAGCAACCAAAGGAGTGTTTGTTTTGTAAAGAGAGCAATTCCAATACGTAATGGGAGCAATGACTAAATGTCTCAGTAACTAGACCTCTCTCTACAGATAAAAATATATACATTTGTTTATCAACAGGATATAGAACACTCTACGTCAAGAGACAAAAAGATATTCCTTAAAACCAGATTTTAGAGTAATGCATTAGCAACTAGGAAACAGAAGTACATCTTAGAAAAAGGCCTTGTAAACACTTGAGTGGAATAATGAACTAAAAAATGATACGATAGCGCATGGCGTACAAAACTCTGATGTGTGGTAGTCCAACTGATGTCTGTCTGTTTTTTTGTGTACAGTATTTTTCCTTACATTTCCCCCAAACCTCCATGGTTCCATTACAATACTGATAAGAGTGACAGATCGGCCATTTTGAACAGGAAGCTCAGCTGTTACATGGTTCCCTGTAGTATGTGCAATTCAAGCAAGGCCTGAGAAAAACAAATCAAGCTGTAGATCCCATAGCAACCACATTACCCTGAATAATGAATTGATTTCTCAAGTGAACACGCATGACAGGGCAGAGGAAAAGGTAAAAGCCCGGGATAGGTAAAGCTGGAAAAATAGGCCTAAATTTGTCCTAAAGTTTAAAATTCCCATCTCAATTCCATCAATTCTCTCTTTACTGAGTAGAGCCATACATATATATATTAAATATTTGCAACCCCAAATGCAGGTTAGATTTAACATGTTTTTGAACTTGTGAGTCATAATTGTTTATTTCCCCGCTAATTAAAAATAATAATCATATAGTCCTGTTTTTCTTATTTATTCAGAGGAATTTGTATTTACTATGCATTGACTTACTATTTATTGAAAATCAGTACTAAGCTGTTAGTATCCTGGATTGTTATTGCACAAATATTATGTGATATTCACATTTTCATTTTTTTTATATTTATAATGAACATCGTTATACAAAAACAAAATAAAAAAATGATTAAGCTACAAATGTTTGAATAAAACTCTATTTAAAACACTGGTGACTATGGTTTAATAGTGAACAAAGAGGCTCCCATGATGCTCAGCCTTGTCTGAGCAATGCCACTTGATGTCCCGGCTACCACGCCCTTTAAAACAAAACAAGCATTTAGTTTATTATGTTCTTTATGTTATATTTTGTCCTGATATTGACTTGTTTCATTTGTATTACTAGTTACAAAAGCAGAACTATTATTCTTTAAGTGGGGGTCAACCACTCATTGTTCTAAAGGAATTCAGCGTGCTTTTGTATTAAACACGCTATTGTTTGTAATTAGAAATACAACATGGGGTGAAACGTTTCTAACTTTTGTTTCTAAGCAACCGTCGTTCTAAATTTGGGCCTTTCGGGTTTGCAATCAGCTCTGACTAACTTCTTGTCAAGAAAAGTGAAGAAACGGCCTGTGGTGTTCGACGGAAGTGATGTTGTCGAGAATCCTGTTCCATGTCTTGTTATGGAACAAAAGCAGGAAATGGATCAGGCCTCAAGTGACCTTACTCCCAAAAATCTGTGGTGACACAATGCTAGAGATATTTGCAGAGATGTATAGTTTTTTTCTGATTTATAACGAGGTGTTAGGCAAGCTGTTTAATTGGGGCCAACATGCAAACAAATAAAACAGTTGTAACCAGAAGCCTATCTGCACAAGATGTTTATACCCTTTCTTTAATACAGATAGCGACACATACTTTGTGATTGCACACGCATTCAAGAACAAACATACCTTGGCATGCCAGTATAATAAAGTTCACAGACAACTGATTAAAAAGCTAGTTATTCAAAACAATGCTTGACAAATTGGTGTAAACTATAGGAGCCAAATAGAACAATTCAGGAGTAGGCCCAGTCAGCCTATAGTAGATTTGAACGGATCTTTGATTTTTAAAGGATTTAAATAGGAGTGTTAGAATGTGATAAAGTTTTATAAAATATATTCACATAGCCAGGACATGAATTAAGCAGTGAATGCTAATATCATTTATGGATCCCTTTTGTTATAGAAAGTTAAAGCCACTGTATTGCCTGAACATTGTGTTTACTGTGAATGTAGAGCATAAAAAAAATGACTGAAAATGATCTATACATTGTATTAGCAAAATTGCAAGCAAATGCCTAAACTAGGTTTTAAGTGTGTCTGTGGAGTCTTCTGCTTATGACCTGTGGCGCACGTTTCCCATTGAAAAGCAGTTCATTTACATACCAAGCCATATGTGATGTCATAAGCCGGAGACGGCACAGACACATTTAAAACACATTTTTCTCCTAATTTGGGCATGTGCTTGAAACTCTGCTAACACAATGTATAGATCATTTTCAATATTTTTTTATGCTTTACATGAGCATTAAAAACAATGCTTAGGGGATACAGTCCTTGTAAAGGGGCTTAAATGTCAGTAAATTGCCAAAATAATTAGGATTGCAAAATGTACAATTATTGGTAGAATCGTGAGAGATAGAGTTTAACATTAACCCGCACTATGTTTATTACACACATTTATATTTCATGTTTCTGATCCATTTGATGTTATTTTAATGAACAAAAATGTGCTATTCTTTCAGAAACCAAACTATTGAACAGTAGTGTATAAATACATATATATATATATATATATTATAGTTACACACAGTTGTGATGATTAAAGAACCAAAACATGCCAGTCTTTAGAACCTAGATCATTATTTCTAACCGTTTCAACATCTTGACTGTATAGCCTATTCCTTTTGCATTTTTACTTTGGGACAAAGACATTTCTAGGTGTGCCCAAACTTTTGAACAGTAGTGTACATAATTCTAGCTGTTAAGGCACTCGATCAGGCCAAAGACCAAAAAAGGCATGAGGATATCACAACAGGTTAAAATCTAGACAGAGGACCAATATCAGCGACACATTCTACATGTCTCTGTTCACTAGCACATATGGTGGGGTTAGTACGACCTTTCCTCTTTTCTGGTAAATATAGGTATCTTAATGAGACCAAACCATGCATCATGGTAATGTCCCAGCTCCCTTCATTTCCCTTTCTTACCATACCATTGATAAAGTAAGTTCACAAATCAATCCAACAATAAAAAAAAGTAATTTACAACAAAATATAAAAATGTAAAATCACTTACGTATGTCACAGGCACCAGCAACGTTTTGGTTTTAGTCGAAAAGGATTGAAAATATAGAATAATCCAAAGGTTACGGGAACACAGAGAGTAAAATATAGAGTACCAGCCCGGAGCCTGGTCAGTGGATGGAGATGGTAACTTCTGTGAATCTCTAGATTTGTCCAGTTTGGGAGCCAGACTGACCCCCACCCAGCACACTTCCTTCCTCTGATTGTTCTACGTACAACTAAAACTTGATGCCATTGAGCTGAGTGGAGGAAACCAGATAAACTCAAGTGAGTCTTTTTTTGTTTATTGCATGTATCTTTACAGACTGAGCTTATAAGGAAAACAGAACTTAAACTTATATTTAACATTTTCATAAATGAGAGTACCCACGTGAACAGTGTGCACAGCGGACTCTAGGCTGCTCTAGTGTCTGGAACAGATGCAAGTGTTAATAAGATCTGGCACGTTGATCAACACATGTTATATAATGTCTGCTCTGACATTCCATACAGTTAGGAAATTGATATTGTTTAAAAGGGCGATTCCACCTACAGGTGGTGAAGGCAACCTGCGGCGCTCCAGATGTTACAGGACTACATTTCCCACATGCCTCTGCCAGCCTCTTAGCTGAAAGAGCATTGTGGGGGATGTAGTTAACAGCAGCTGGAGGGTGGCAGGTCATTTACTCCTGACATACAGTGTCCAAAAAATATTTTTAGATAAATACTGGTAAGCAAATAAGCTTTTTCATCAACTCTTCTTATCGGCTACAAACGTCAAAAAAAGTGCCATAGCGTTATTGCAGTTTCTATAGAAACAGTCCTGCCTATCGCTCCAAGCCCTCATGATTGGATGTCCCTAAAACTAGAGGCGCATTGTAAATTCTTTTGGACAGGAAGTAAAACAGTAGGGTCTAGCCACCAAACAATGAACCGTGGTGAATTGACGAGGGACTTGCAAAAAAATAAAAAAAATCTATCCAAAATAGCCACGATGGAAACTTTTTCCAATTATCCCAATTTTCCAACTGTATGACGGTCCATGTATCCAGTGGGCGGACTCAACTGTTCAAAAATAATATTTTGAATAATATGCACAGATACACAATATGGACAAAAGTGTCACATTCTAAATACATCGGCATAGAGGGCTATAAAGTTAGTATAGGCATTGATATTTAGTTAGTACTTGTTGATCAAAAGATAAATCTAATTATTATTTGGAGTCAAGAAGGTATTTTTTTCCCAGCTGGAAGCAGAATTCAAAATAGCTGAAATAAGTTTTTTTTTTTTTTAAATTTGCCTTCTTTTTGACCAAAATAGGAAAAGGGTTGAACCTGAGAGACGCAAGTCTTCTTTTTAACCTAAACTACTATGTAACTTTGTAACATTGATATGTAGTTGGTCCCCTCTTTTCAGTTTTAACAATTTCCACTAGATTTTGGAGGGTGTCTGTTGGAATTTTGGTCAATTTATACAGTAGAGCATTTGTGAGGTCAGGCACTGCTGTTGGATGAGAAGGCCTGGCTTACAATCTCCATTCCAGTTCATCCCAAAGATGTTTGATGGGGCTGAGGTCAGGGCTGTGTGGGCCAGTCAAGTTGTTCCACATCAAACTCATCCAGCCATGTCTTTATGGACGTGGCTTTGTGCACTGGGGCACAACTATGGTGGTATAAAAAAGTGCCTTCCCTAAAAACTGTTCCCACAAAGTTGGAAGCAAAGCATTTTCCAAAATTACATTACATTAACATTTATTTATACAAATTGCGCAGCGCTAGGTACAGATCATAGAAGTGAACCATATACTAAGTTATACAAACTAGAACAAACTGGTACATGAGGTAGAGAGCCCTGCTCATAGGATAACATGTCTTGGTATGCTGAAGCATTAAGATGTCCCTTCATTGGAAGTAAACAGCCCAAAATCCCCCCTCCACCTAACTTTGCAGTTGGCACAATGCAGTCAGGCAGGTAACGTTCTACTAGCATCCGCCAAACCCAGACTCATCCAGCAGACTGCCAAACAGTAAAGCATTATTCGTCAGTTCACAGAACCCATTTCCGCTGCTCCAGAGTCCAGTGGCGGCGTGCTTTACACCACTCAATCGGAAGCCTGGCATAGGACTCAGTGACGTGAGGCTTGCATGCAGCTGCTCGGCCATGGAAACCCATTCCATGAAGTTCTCGGCGCACAGTTTGTTTGAGGATATTAATGCCAGTGGAAGTTTGGCATCGTCAGCTAAGGAATCAGCAGATCACTGACGACATTTACTCTCCATATGCCTCAGAACTCTGTGATTTTAAGTGATTTTCCACTTTGTGTCTGAGTTAACACTTCCCAGTTATACCACTTACAGCTGACCGTGGAATATCTAGCAGGGATTACATTTCACCAACTGACTTATTGGAAAGGTGGCATCCTACCACAGTACCACGCTTGAATTCACTGAGCTCTTCATAACGCCCCATTTTTCCCACAAATGTTTGTAAATACAGACTGCGTGGCTAGGTGCTTGATTTTATACACTTGTGGCAATGGATCTGATTAAAACTCCTGAATTCAATAATTAAGTATAGTGTCCCAATACATTAGTACATATAGTATATGTTTTTTTTTTTTTATATACTATGTATCTTTATTTGGATTTATAAGGTTATAACTTATCTTCTAAATATTGCATTGTGTCAGTGTGTCATATAGTGTATGTATCATGGCACTGGCTTCCAAGTTACAATAATGGCTCGGCTGACACATCTGTACCAAAAGCACACAAACATACATGATTTATTTTGGCATGTATGACCATTACAAACAGGGCCGGCGGCACCAGTAAGGCGACCTAGGCAGCTGCCTAGGGCGCATCTTAGCTGGGGGCGCCGGAACCCTGATTAAAAAAAAAAAACAATTCCTCCCCCTTACTTACCTCGTCGCTGCTGCTGCTCTGTCTCCGGTGCTGGCCCGCCTGTGGCTGAGAGGGAAGCGTTGTGCGCTCCCCTCCAGCCAATGCGCATTCAGTAAAGTTTTATTTTATTTTTTTAAACAAACTTTATTGAATCCGCATTGGCTGGAGGGGAGCGCACAACGCTTCCCTCACAGCCACGCACCTCCACCGGAGACAGAGCAGCAGCAGCGACGAGGTAAGTAAGGGAAGGTGTGAGGATCCTGGCATATTGGGTGGCATAATAATGATTATTATGCCACACAATATGCCAGGATTTAGGATGATTAAGTAATATTGTGGGGGAAAGTCCTGGCATATTGGGTGGCTAAGTCCTGGAATATTTTGGGGAAAGTCCTGGCATATTTTGGGTGGCTAAGTCCTGGCATATTTTGGGGGAAAGTCCTGGCATATTTTGGGGGAAAGTCTTGGCATATTGGGTGGCTAAGTCCTGGCATATTTTTGGGGAAAGTCCTGGCATATTGGGTGGCTAAGTCCTGGCATATTTTGGGGGAAAGTCTTGGCATATTGGGTGGCTAAGTCCTGGCATGCTTTGGGGGAAAGTCCTGGCATATTGGGTGGCTAAGTCCTGGCATATTTTGGGGGAAAGTCTTGGCATATTGGGTGGCTAAGTCCTGGCATGCTTTGGGGGAAAGTCCTGGCATATTGGGTGGCTAAGTCCTGGCATATTTTGGGGGAAAGTCCTGGCATATTTTGGGGGAAAGTCTTGGCATATTGGGTGGCTAAGTCCTGGCATATTGTGGGGCAAAATCCTGGCATATTGTGGGGCAAAATCCTGGGATATTGAGGGGCATAATCCTGGGATATTGAGGGGAATAATAATATGATAATAGGGGGGGGGGGGGCAATTTTTATTTTGCCTAGGGCGGCAAAAATCCTTGCACCGGCCCTGATTACAGATCATCTTCAGGGACAAGAAAGAGCACTAGATTGTTCTTTAAGTTCTCAAACAGTCTGTGGGCCATTGTAGAGACATAACAAAATTACCATATCAATTATAAGTCAAGGGTAGTCAACACAGGCAGCTCTCTGACTGGTATTTTTGATACTATATATTATTTGTGGCAGTTTGATAAATAATGTCCCTATAATACTGACGAATATTGTGCATGACTTTTTTCCCCCTCTTGATTCCAGATATATTACTTGTCTATAATTACCTCTCAAAAGAAAAGTACACACATTATGTTTGCATGGGTCTGTGGATTTGTTTCGTGGAATTATTGTAAATGGTAAATTAAGTGTATTTTTTTTATGACTGAAGAAAATGATTGCAAAAAAATTGATTTTACATAAAATTATTTTAGAAATTGCCATTGTGTATTGTGGTACTGAATGTTCGGGTATTGCTTCCCAATCGATTGGTACCCAATTCTCTGAAGCAAAACACAATAATAAATACCATAATTATTGAGTAATATAGAATAAAAAGGTAAAAGAATACATACTTATGTGAATATATATATATATATTAGATATGGCAGAGCACAATGGAGATCTGTGCATCACAAGGTACAGATCTCTTTTCCCTTGCTCCTCAATTTATGCTATGGGAAACTCTCCAAATCCCACTTGTGCCTTACACTTTCTGTACCCATTCCATCAGTAACAATCTCCACTGGTCGCATTGGGTGGCTTTTATAAAATGGCGCTCAGGAAAGTCTTGGGAATGTTGACAAAAAGGGGCAATCCCTGAGATCTAAATTATAATGGTGCTTGCTCCTGGTGAAACATTGGCACTAGGTTTGCCGCTTTTTTTTTTCTTCTCTCAAAACAATCCCAGTCTTGCTACTCTCTTCATAGACTTATGGGTCTACTCAATAAAGAGAGAATTGCAGGGAATTAAAAAAGGAATTTCAAACGTAAGGCCAAAGTAGCCGAGCTGGACACATTCTCCCATTCAGCTTTAATGGAGAATTTTTAAAGCTCGGCTACTTTGGCCTAAAGTTTGAAGCTTCCACCTCAATTCCCTGAAAGTGACTCTTTGTTGAGTAGACACTTTAATATAGGCCTGCATCAATATAGTACTAGCAGTACCTTCTTTATACATGACCTCAAGTGTTTTTTAATTTGACCCTGTTTGTTGTTGTATATATATAGATATTTGGGGGTGGGGATGGGGTTAAATGTTAGCATTCACAATGTGTCTAGTTTCTCATTGTTTTGTAAAGGGCACACATTACAAGCAGGTCTGGGGATGTTACTTGCATGGCAGATTCTGTACATTTTGTGCTGTTGTACATACAATGTAATTATATTTTTCTCTGCACCCCACTGGCTACTTTCACCACAGGAGCTGACCCAGATCAGGGATGTCACAGTGTGAGAGACAGAGGCAGAATCTCCTCTCTCTGGCTTTACGCTCTCAGACACACGACACCTTGAATTCAAAAGTAATATATTAGTAACCTGAAAAAGTGGTCCAGACGTTCGCTCCTGTGAATATCTATCCAAAATCTTAGTTTGTGATTTCAAAGCGGCAGGGGATATTGGAGGGAAAAAAATACTAGAAAAAAAAAAAAAAGTTGCATCTTGTGAAGTAAGTAGAGTAGATTGGCTTTCTATAAACCGAAATAGAGTCCCCATTTATACGAATTGGTCAATTGACTTATACGTATGAATGGGGACTCTATTTTGGTTTATAGAATAGCAATAGCATTACATGTATTACATAAACCGAAAGTCTATAAACCGAATGTCTTTCGGTTTATGGAATATATGTTATTCTATGGGCTTTCTATAAACCGAAATAGAGTCCCCATTCATACGAATAGGCCAATTGACCTATTCGTATAAATGGGGACTCTATTTCGGTTTATAGAAAGCCCATAGCATTACATACAATGTAATCGCCGAACCCCGAACTCCAACCCGAACATACAGTGAAATGTCCGTGTTCGGGTCCGGGGTATAAAAACCGTAATGTTCGGTAAGAACCCGAACAGTGCGGTTCGGGTTCGCTCGACACTAGAAATAAGAAAAAATAAATAGATGTGTCTTATAACTTTTTTTTTTTCTCAACAAAAACTTCAAATGCCTACCACTAGACAGCAGGGAGTGCTGGAAAATTCCTGTGGATGCAATGTGGTTGCTGGATTGGGTCTGAAAGTGAAGTCCAATGGGGGTTCTGGGGCATGTCCTGGGTTTGCATTGTGGGTTCTGGGTGTGCAATGTGGGTGCTGAGACATGTTCTGTGGATGCAATCTGCATGTTAGCTGGGGTAATTCCTGGGTGTGCAATGTGGGTGTGTCCTAGGTGTTCTCGCCTACAGCCATTGCCTCTGGTGGCCACATTTTTTTTTTTAAAGGGGGTTCCAGAACGTGCCCTCCAGGACTGCTGGGCCCATTACAATTGTAAAGGTTGAACCCCCTCCTGTTGGTGGTCCTGCCAACAAGCCAGTAAACTACTGACTTGAGGCCAATGTTAAGTCTAGGAAGGTAATAGCAAGGCAGCATTTGTTTGAAGACATGGTGGCAGACATACACATCCATTGTGTGCCTTTTAAAAGATATTGCACTCTAGTGTTTTCAACAACAATGACCATAATTGCCAACATCCAGGGCCCTAGTCTCGTTACACTGAAAACAAAGCCAAAAGAGATGAAATAACATAATGACGCTTGATTATGCGAGAAGGTACTGTGTGGAGAGGTCACATCATCATGGGGGAAACGGAGCTACCTGTAATATCCTGATACAAGTCGATGGTGTGCAGAGCTTCTATGATTAAGCCCTTGCGGTGAAACACGTGAGATCTCCTCTCTGACGATGCTTTTATTTGAATAAAGACTTTTCTACTTTCATACACTCCGTGACCTGTGGATTTTAAAAAGCTGATGGGCCGGTGCGCTGTTTGGTTTGCTGAAAATATTTTATATCACTTGATTATGCGAGACCCTATGAGAATGACCTCTACCCTCCCTGGTACAGGTAGAATCCCATATCAGACATCTCGGGCTCAATATCTGCATGTTTTAGATGAATGTATATATAGCTTAGACAGGGACCTCCTCTTACTTATAATACTGTGCATAGGCTGCAGTAAAGGCGGGATAGGAATCCAAACAATGGCACTCTCCTCTCGAAGCCAAGACTGTTGACATCTATAGTAAAAAAAGATGTTGTCCATTGGAATCTATACATTTTCTGTTCACATATTTGGATTTGCAAAGGCTGCTGTGTTTACATTTGACCTGGGTCATCATTTTATTTAATGTGATTCTATGCCATTCGGTTTTTCTATTTTGTGCTTTTTAGATACACTGGAATTAAAGATTTTTTTTTTATAGATGAACTCAATATCTTTGCTGCTTTTGTGAGTCAAACATCGCGTATAATATATATTTAGAAATATTTGCACACTCTGCACTATGATTATTGAATATTTTTTTCTCTGCATTTTCCCCAGTTTCTTATGGGTCGACCTGATATGTGTCAATATTAGGTCCTGAAATTGTGCTTTAATTTCACAGACATTTCTCATTGGGAGATCGGACGAGGCAGCTCATTCTATTTCTTTCCCTTTGGGAGATCGGACGAGGCAGCTCATTCTATTCCTTTCGCATTGGGAGATAGGAGGAGGCAGCTCATTCTATTTCTTTCCCTTTGGGAGATCGGACGAGGCAGCTCATTCTATTCCTTTCCCTTTGGGAGATCGGACGAGGCAGCTCATTCTATTCCTTTCCCTTTGGGAGATCGGACGAGGCAGCTCATTCTATTCCTTTCCCTTTGGGAGATCGGACGAGGCAGCTCATTCTATTCCTTTCCCTTTGGGAGATCGGACGAGGCAGCTCATTCTATTCCTTTCCCTTTGGGAGATCGGACGAGGCAGCTCATTCTATTCCTTTCCCTTTGGGAGATCGGACGAGGCAGCTCATTCTATTCCTTTCCCTTTGGGAGATCGGACGAGGCAGCTCATTCTATTCCTTTCCCTTTGGGAGATCGGACGAGGCAGCTCATTCTATTCCTTTCCCTTTGGGAGATCGGACGAGGCAGCTCATTCTATTCCTTTCCCTTTGGGAGATCGGACGAGGCAGCTCATTCTATTCCTTTCCCTTTGGGAGATCGGACGAGGCAGCTCATTCTTTTTTCTTTGGGACACATCGTGGCCCCCCCCCCCAAACAACATTACGAGCAACCCAGTGTCCTCTGTCGTGTCTCCGAATACATTTGCGATTCTGAAATCACAGCCGATTCCACACATATATCGGTAGAAACTGATAGTAGCCAAAACACGTCCGAAAAGCACCGAACTGAAGAAGTAGCCACAAACACCCATTATAGGCTTTTTGGTAAACACCCATTATATCCTACAGAAGATTTCGATCACTTCCATCACTCTAGCCAGCTACAGGGCAGTGCCATTTTGGAGGAGCATGCTACCTACACGCCTCTACGGAGTGATCACGGTGG
Organism: Pelodytes ibericus; assembly: GCA_036172795.1. Taxonomy (NCBI): domain Eukaryota; kingdom Metazoa; phylum Chordata; class Amphibia; order Anura; family Pelodytidae; genus Pelodytes; species Pelodytes ibericus. The sequence continues at coordinate 185,323,474 of CM069862.1, forward strand.
GGTTAAATTCTGTCTATCTGAACCGGAGCCAGCGCACATAGCGTATTTGAAAATCTATGGTTTTTATGGAGAAAATGATGCTTTGGTTTCTGAACTGCCCGAATAGCTGCTTCCCACCTGAATTCAGGGATATTGAGTGATGTGTGACATTCGGCAAAAGCGCCCTACCTGAAACCAGTACGGGACAAATCGGTGTTTATTAGTTACTCTCTGTATGATCATGGGTTCTGTGATCATTGATTGGTGTCCGCTGGCATCTATGAAAGATTAGGAGGCGGCCAACTGAGATGCTGAACACAACTCCAGCTACCTTAGCTATTGGCTGTGTGTAAGTGCCAATCGCTCTGCGGGTGGCCAATAGCTGGCGAGCTGGAGGTGTGATCTGCTGCACCAATCAGCGCTGTCTTGTCACAGAGCTGCATCTTTGTTACATACCAGTCTGACTAAAAGCAACAGAAGAAACAGAATCACTTTTAATCAGACGGAGAAGCTGGCAGCCTGGGTTTTATAATGGCACAGGCGCTCACAGGGCCTTAAAGGGTTAAACAGTCTGATCGTAGCAATTAATGATTACATCCAACAGATAGTGAACATGGAGCAGCATCCTGGTCCTGGAACAGATAAGATTGCAATAGTTAGTTTTGGAGCAAACACTAAATTGTACATTGACCTGATTCTCTTCCTGCTGAGAGATACCGAACCCTCATTATCACCTCCTCAAAGTTGGGGGATGTGTCTCTGATTCAGATCCAATCTGCAGATGAGGAGGAAACAGATGGAGTAGGGAAATGACTAATCAGGAGGCACACAATGATTAAACACTGCGCAATGAAAACATTCTGTTTTAATCGTTATATTTAGCCAAATAATGACTTGTTTATACATTACATGATGGGGCACGTCAGTGTATGTCACCGCTCCGCACAGCAGGAGGCTCTCCTTAAAAAAAAAAAAAAAATGGAGCTGCCTACGTTTCATTTTAATGGCGTCAGAAGTAACCATAACACTGGGACACATCTGTAATGAGCTCAAATTGAGGATCTTATACATCAATGATATTTACTAAAAAGCTGTTTCTGTGATGTCAAACTTTTAACATCATTTGTAATGTTTGTTTCTTATCCAGCTTCACACAATGTCATGCTGCATGCTGACCTCACATCTCCATTCTGCATGCTGGATTAGATCTACGCCTGTAAATAAGTAGTGTGAGCAGGGACACGGGGAGGTTGTTTGGGGAGATATGATGGCACAGGACAAACTGTGGACAAATATGGACCAACCAAGCCGTATGGGGCTAAGATGGCATACACAAGCTGTTTGGGGACTAAGATGGCACAACCAAGCTGTTTGTGGGTAAGATGGCATACATCAGCTCTTTGGGGAATAAGATGGAACAGACAAGCTACTTGGGGACAGATATGGCACAGACAAGTTGTTTTGTCATGGCACATACAAGCTGTTTTGGTACAAAGATGGCACATGCAAGCTTTTTGGGGGGCAAATGTGGCACAGACAAGCTGTATGGGTACAAAGATGGCACATACAAGCTGTTTGGGGGCAAATGTGGCACAGACAAGCTGTATGGGGGCAAAGATGGCACAAAACAAACAGCTTGGGGACAGAGATAGCATAGACAAGCTTGATTTCCTACCCTTCTTAGCCCACTGTGGTTTGTGTTTCCAATGTCCGCACACACTCCCTCCTTTGCCCAGACATGGTCATGTGCCCCTGACTAATGGGATGTCCTGTAACAACTTAATACTTTGGCTCTCAGGAAGCACAAATGTTCAGAACAGTATGTTTTTGTCAGGACTAGGATAGACACCTTTTCTTCAAAAAAATACATGCCCTGCTTTTGCCTCCATAGACTTAACATTACTGGCAAGCCAAGCCAGGACTGGAGGCACCAGCACTGCCTGGTACAAAAATTGCAGGGCTGATTAGGAGAGCTCTTCCCCAACAGCCCAGAACCACAAATTTTAAGGGGGAGGGAGCATTTACCTTCTATTTTTTTGCCTGTCTACTGAGGTTCCCTTTTTGAAAAAGGGCCCTGGAGCAGAGTGCCATCTGCACCAGTAATACTTCTTCTCACCAGCTCATTGTAAACATTTCTTGCTATATATATGTTATATATGTTAGAGCTTACATCTACTGAGTGATTAAAGCATCATCTTTAATGTACTAAGTCCTATTTATAAAAGATTTATACAATCTTTTATAAATCTACATCCATTGACTGACACATATTTCTCTGTATAGACCAGTACAATCTCTTTCTTCATTTACTCTGTGTTGAGGTTTTGTCTGCTGTTATATAATATAATAACTGTTTTATCTACAAGCAATGTTGAACGCATGCATTAACCTTTCTGTTATTGGGTATAATATCAATATTGATTGTCTTGACTGTTAAGATATTTCCTCAAATGCTTGTTTCTAATTGAGATGAGAAAAGTAAATGTTTTCACCTTTGCAGTAATTAGGGATATGCTGTGTGGTGCAGGCTTCTTGCTGAAGTTAATTGATCCTTAGAGACAATCTTGGAACGATTCTGAGAAAACGATCTGTCTGGAAACCTCACATTCCTTTATCCATCTCTACCACATCCATTCCCCAGACCGTAGAAATTAAATTTACCGGTATTTTTTTTTTTACTTTGTCTTCACCACAGAACTCCATTATCCGTCGTAGAAATTCTATATAATGTTTTACACAATGTAGAGTTTCCTAACATTTAAAATGACCAAAGAGGGGCGCAATTGTTTTTGGGGGAGTGGCTGAGGGTGTAGTTATGGACAGGGAATTACCGTAAGATTAACTGACTTTATGGCCAATTGAATGAGGTTTATCTAATTTTTTAATTCAATTAAAAAAATTTACATTTTTTTTACTGCAGTTTAAACACACTGTATGATGAGTTTTATTACTGTAGAGCTCTGTGATACACTCACACACTAAACATTCTAAGCTTTGTGATAAATGCAAACAATAAACATTTTGAGCTTTGTGATACACTCACACACTAGACATTCTAACCTCGGTGATACACTCACACACTAAACATTTTAAGCTTTGTGAAACACTCACACACTAGACATTCTAACCTCTGTCATACACTCACACACTAAACATGCTAAGCTCTGTGATACACTCACATTCTAAACATTCCAAGGTCTGTGATTCACTCACACACAAAACATTCTAAGCTCTGTGATACACTCACACTCTAAACATTCTAAGCTCTGTGATTCACTCACACACAAAACATTCTAATCTCTGTGATACACACACGCACTAAACATGCTAAGCTCCGTAATCCACTAACACAAAAAACATGCTAAGCTCTGTGATACACACACACAAAACATTCTAAGCTATGTGATACACTCACATTCTAAACATTCTAAGTTCTGTGATTCACTCACACACAAAACATTCTAAGCTCTGTGAAACACTCACACACTAAACATTCTAAGCTCTGCGATCAACTCACACTCTAAACATTCTAAGCTCTGTGATACACTCACACACTAAACATTCTAAGCTCTGTGATACACTCACACATTAAACATTCTAAGCTCTGTGATACACTCACACTCTAAACATTCTAAGCTCTGTGATACACTCACACAATAAACATTCTAATCTTCAAGAAAAAAGGGACAGCATAGGAGGAGAGAGGGACAGAGGGATTTTAGATAGATTACTGTAAAACTTTATTACATTAAACATTCTCCTCTGTAACTGATTTTTTTTCTTATGTTCATTGTTTTGTTAAAACACTATTTTTGGCATTTCGCTGACAGCCGAGCTCCTCTTAGTACAAAACCAAAGCACAAGCTCTTATTGTCTCTCGTATGCCCACCTTTTTTGGCATTCCCACCTTTCATCCTAAATAGAATTATAAGAGTCTCCTTCAGTCCCAAGACTTCTGCTTCATTAAATATCTTGGCACTTCTCATAGACCAGCCTACTGTATCACAATCCTCACTCCTTTCTCTAAATCCTCTGCGCTTTATCATTTGCTGGCGGACTTCACTGTTGAGATCATAGGTGCTTTCTTTATATGTTTTATCTCATTTGGCCACCTGTGTAGGGGGTGAAAGACTGCTCTCCTTCTATCCCAATACAGTGGGGGCCTGGACACTTGTAAAGAACATATCAAAAAAAAAAAAAATTTAGTTATGTTTAACCGAAAGATTGCATCAGGTGTTTAAAAAGACAAGGGTTAAAATACATGTCCAGCAACCTCAGACAGATCAAACGGACAGAAATGTGAATCGGCTAATCTTCCGAGTATGCTCAGCAGCTCTTCATCGCTCAAGACTGGACACTGGCTGTCCCCACCACCAACCACATTGATGCTAATATTTGCCATATTCTTAAAATGGTAAAAAAATAGCAGCTCACATAAAAGACTCCTCCACCCAATTCCACCTCAAGCTAGTGCAGCTGGTTTCAATAACTGTGCTGGTGTCTCTTTAACACAGCAGTTATTATGAAACACTTTGCACCAGGGAATCCATCCAAAACCACGAACGACAACAATAAGAGACACAGCAGGCCTGATGGCTGGCGCTCGCTGACAGTGTCAGCACACGCACAGTTAATCAGAGTGGGGGCTCACTCCGCTCGTCTGATCAGGGTCTGTAGTTTGCGTGGGTCTCTCTCTGTTAGTGCCGAGTGAGACCCCTTGTTGCATGGGATCAGCAGAGTGGACCTAGTTAAGGTCCCCATTCAAAAATGAGGGCGTCTCTACACATGCACAGAGAGCTAGTCACTGACCAGTCTGCCTGCCCAGGGAATCATGGCAGCTGCGGGTCAGAGAATAAACTGGCATGTACTATCAATTACATGCCAGTTTATCCTCACACTAGGCGCAACTATTTTTTTTACTTGTGCTTCTGTATTAGAAGCACAAGTGAAAATAAAGTTTTGTTGCCCTTCCAATGCCTGGTGCTTTTTTCCTCCCTCCCTCCCTCCTAATGCCTGGTGCCTTTTTCTGCCCCCTCCCTCCCAATGCCTGGTGCTTTTTTCCTCCCTCCCTCCCTCCCTCCCTCCCTCCTAATGCCTGGTGCCTTTTTCTGCCCCCTCCCTCCCAATGCCTGGTGCTACACACGCAATGGGGGAGAGAAAAAAAAAAGTCTTGTGGCTGCTTGCTGCCATGATACATGTTTGCCGGCAGCAGCCGCCCCCACAATGCTGACGCCCTAGGCGAACGCCTAGTTCACCTATAGGAAGCGCTGGCCCTATGTAGAGTTGCCACCCAGATAGTATATTACTAGGAGGTTATTATAAAATTGGCTTTAGAGGCAATTCAACATCGAGAGAACATCTTGTTGTACATGGCCTAGGTGGGCTTCCATAGATGTGTGCTATGTTATATTTTTGACTTTTGTATACCTTGTGACTGGCAAAGAGGGGCCTGTTGCCATGCCGCAACATTACATCTGTTACATTTTATTTGTAGTTTTTAGGAGATAGTAAGTGTTGAGGAATAAACAATAAACAGTACAGCACTTACTGTAGGTAACCCCACTGCAGCTATTCCTTAAGGGTTGATTCCCTTCAAAGGACAGCTGTCGGCAAAAAAGTTCTGTTTAGCTGAAAGATTGCATCAAATGCTTTAACGAAAGAATATAAATAAAGTACCTTATTGAGCCCTATGTGCCTATCAGGGGGCAGACATTTTGTTCAAAATCAGAGGAAGGAAGATCTGACCTATCTGATCCAATTTTTCTGCTTCCTGTTAGACCTATTCTTTCATTAAATAATTTCTACATAAAATGTCTGCATTTGATGCGATCAAACTTCATTTTTTCTTTAATCCTCCTTGTTCTTCAAGATCCTCCTTTTATTTTGTGGCCATTGCAATATGTGATGTTCTGCTTCATACATTTCCATCGATAAGTGTTGCAATTCTTCTTATTTAGCATGCTGTCTGTTGCCATTTAGTAATACGGATGGATCATGTTAGTAAAAACAAATACACATTAGTCAGCCAACTAATGCTTCATTAATTGTTTTATGTATTTTATTTTACTGCACTTACAGCGGGAGAGCATCTTGAGTTTGCACATTAATACTCTTTAGCAGAAAAAGCATCTCTGCCTCAAGTAAACAGGCATTCGGATTAGCATTCCAACATTCTATAATAGAACACTGGGCAGCCAATAAAAACTGTCATCACTGATTTGTTACATAGACACATAAAATGCGTCAAGAGATAAGAACCGTTCGGCCCATCTAGTCTGTCCAGTGTTCTGAATACTGTCATTAGTCCCTGGCCCTATCTTATATCTAGCATAGCCTTATAGCTATCCCATGCAAGCTCCTTCACCATGTTAACCTCTTCCACTTCTGGGAGGCTATTCCATACATCCACTACCCTCTCAGTAAAGTAATACTTCTTGATATAACTTTGAAACCTTTTCCCCTCTAATTTAAGTCTATGTCCTCTTATGGTGGTAGTTTTTCTTTATTTAAATATACTCTTTACCATGTTGATTCACTTTATGTACCGTATTTGCTCGATTATAAGACAAGGTTTTTTTCAGAGCAAATGCTTATATATATAATGTCTTATAATCGAGGTCTTCTTATAATCTGACCTCAAATTGAGGTCAGATTATAAGACATGGATCCAGGTCCCCAGCAGAGCTGCAGGGGACCTGGATCCCCCTCTCTGACAACAGGGGAAGTCTGCGCGATGAGCCGGGGCTTCTGTGAAGAAGCCGGGTACTTCCGCTTTCGTCACAGAAGTCCCGGCGAGCGTGCCGGGCGGCAGCAGGGGAGGTCTGCGCTCATCGCACAGACATCCTCTGCTGCCCCGCTAGCCACCAGGGTAAATCGGGCAGCTGGGGGATGTCTGCACGATACGTGCAGACATCCTCCATGCTGCCCGACACGGCAGACTATTATGATGGACCAGCTGTCCGTCATAATAGACTGCCGTGTCGGGCAGCATGGAGGATGTCTGCACGTATCGTGCAGACATCCCCCGGCTGCCCCCACTAGCCACCAGGGATTGAGGTAAGGGGAAGGGAGGGTGGGAGGGGGGCAGAGAGACGGGGGAGGGAGGGAGGGGGGCAGAGAGACAGGGGGAGGTAGGGAGGGGGGCAGAGAGACAGGGGGGACAGAGCAGGAAGGGGGGGAGAGACAGAGGAAGGGGGGACAGAGCAACAAAGGGAGGGAGGGGGGCAGATAGAAACATGTGGGGGGGAAGAGACAGGCGAGGGGGGAGTGGGGAGTGAGTCAAAGCTGGGGGCAAGGGAAAGAGAGAGGCAGCATTGGCACATAAAAGGAAATAAACACAAGAAATGCATTTTTTTTATATAATATTGTATTAAAAAAGCAATTTACATGTGAATATATACAAGTTTAACTTTTTTCCTATAGGGTAGTCTTATATTCAGGCTTTTAGTTTTTTTCCTAAAGGAATATCCAAAGTTTGGGGGGTCGTCTTATAATCAGGGTCGTCTTATAATCGAGCAAATACGGTATTTAAATGTTCCTCTTATATCCCCTCTGTCTTGTCTGTCTGCCAAGCCATATTCATAGGGTTTCTAGTGCTGCTCTTCTAATTTTAAACACCAGGAAAAATCAACCTTAAATATTATAATTGCTGGACTATCACTCTATTGATGCTCAGCCAGCTGACAGATTTCAGTCCCTGCCTTGCACTATTTTACCAGCTCTTAATTAACCTCATTTTTGTGTCCCAGCATCACCTTTTAATCCAATCTAACACCAGAAGTGTCAAGCTCGTTCCCTGAGGACCATATCCCCAAAAGAGTTTTAGAATGTAATAAAAATGTGCTGAATCAATGATTCCTTTATTAACTAATCCTTTTCTTACACAATTCTACAATGGTTGAAAGGTTGGCTTTGCGGCCTGTATTGTCTACTTCCTATCTGAACCACAAGTAATAGTGCAGCTCGACACACTGTTGAGCATTCGTTGAATGGTTTAATGGGCTTTCTTTGCTAGTTATGAGGTCAGGCAGCCGTAACCTCAGAGTCTGTGGCTAAAAAGGATTTCCTTTCTCTTGCAAAGCGTTACTATTCTGTACAGAGGAAGGAAAGGCACACAAGATCATATACTGTGTGCGATTAAGATGAAGTTGGCCAACACAAGAACTTATTAACAAGGTGGGCATGTGTGGGGGGAGTTTGCATGTGAATGGAAGACAAAGAGAAGTGGTGTTGTATGCATTTGTGTGCTATGAAACATTCCATAAAGTGAGGATTTGTGTCAAATCTTATAAGATTTTTTTTTTTGTAATGCTGTATAATCCTGTGAGATTGAGCTTGGGCCTATGTGATACAGATGCCTGGAGCTATATTGTTCCTGTTTAGGCTGTGTAAGCACTGGCCTGAGTGTAAGTATATGCAAGTAAGGCGCACATGACTGGGCTGGCTACCAATCAATAAGCACAATTAGTATCTATTTTAGGTTGTTTGCGCAATACTATTTCCCACTTATTGCATCATGCGTAGCTAGGCATAGCCCCCTAGGTTATAAATATTACATCTCAGGCAGTTTCTCTCACTTTTATAGAAAGGTTACAGCTTTAAATTCCTGCCCCCACTACATTTTTGGTCTGTCTGCCAGGGAGTCCCTGAGGTCTGAAGCCAGTGTGGGAGTTGTCCATCATAGGTATGGCCAACTTGGTTGGCACTAGCCGGGTGGCTGCATACAGGACTTCCCATGGGCTGGTCTCTGCGGAGTACACATTGGTTTTGCAGCCATGCAGGGGGATTATCAATATCATTTAAACCCTGTGTCAGATCCTTAGGAACCCCTAGTAAACTAGGATTTCCTTTCAGAATATGCTTTTTTTCATGTTCTATTTATATATTTACAATGTTGTGGTTACATTATGACCCCCTGCCTAATATTGTGTAGTTCCACTTCAGGTGCAAAAACAGCCCTGACCTCGAGGCATGGACTCCACTAGACCTCTGAAGGTGTCCTGTGGTATCTGGCACCAAGACATTAGCAGCAGATCCTTTAAGTCCTGTAAGTTACTAGTTGGGGCCTCCATGGCACGTCCCACAGATGCATCGACTGGATTGAGATCTGGGGAATTTGGAGGCCAAGTCAACATCTTGAACTCGTTGTTGTGTTCCTCAAACCATTCCTGAACCAATTTTTACTTTGTGACAGGCCGCATTATCCTGTTGAAAGAGGCCAATCCCATCAGGGAACACTGTTTCCATGAAAGGGTGTACATGGTCTGCAACAATGCTTAGGTAGGTGGTAACATCCACATGGATGGCAGAACCCAAGGTTTCCCAGCAGAACATTTCCAAAAGCCTCACACCGCCTCCGCAGACTTGCCACAATGATCATAATGTTATGGCTGATCGGGGTATGAATAATGTGATAGAAAGAAATTGCACTGAAGATAATGCATAAATCCGCACGTGTCTGCTAATACATGCTAACACCCAAAAATGAACAACACTTATCTGCTAGAAGACAGAGTGGTCTTGAGAGATGAGAACAAGAGGCATAGGCTCTCCAAACAGTAAGAGCACAGAGAATTCATTATGTCTGTGATTGCATGGCTATGTGGGGAAGAATAAATGGGCTGAGGGGCGTGATAGTAATTCTAATGATTGTGTTTTTTTCTGCTCCTCTCCTGCTGCAGCTATGACACTGATGGTAATACTGAAATACTTTTAGGATACCTGCCAACTTTCTGTGCCAGGCTTCTGGACTGTCTGCAGGTGGAGCCTTACAGGGACAGGGTTATATGGCACTGCATGATGTTCCATGGCATTATGACCCTGCAAGATTGAACTTCAACTTGAACATTACCGATGCCTAGTGTCTGGACATCATTTGTTTGCAATATGGCTATGAATGCCAAGGGTGGCCACCTTTTATACAAAAAAAAAATACATCTATTGGCTTTATAGACTTAACATTGGTTCTCCAATGTTCCAGACACTTATATTGGGACTGCAGTCCCGAATCCCGCCGAGGTCTACCTCTGTGGATCGGACAGCGGGACAGAGCCTCCAAAATCGTGACTTTCCAGCGAAAAGCGGGACAGTTGGGAGGTATTCATGTACCCTGTCTGCATAGCTTTATATTTCTCCCAGGGACTTCTACAAGGCATTTCCAGACCCGAATTTGACGGGACAGGACGCCCCCCCCCAAAAACCAAGACTGTCACAGTAAACACAGAACTGTTGCCAACTATGTTAGAGTTTTGCTGAACTGAATATGTTACCCTTGTCTTTGTCTTTTTGGTAATAATCTACAAAATTAAAATAAGCTCTTACCCTTCCCATAACTAGGCCTAGGCTTTGTGGTATGTTGAGTATACATTTCCGTTATTAATCGTGGATATATTAATTTCCTTGGAAAATTAAGGTCTAATCTCTAAGTTGTGTTTGTTCTGCTGCAGACTCTTTAGAAATCATGGTGCCCCTATTCTAATGTCTGTTCAGTATCTCCGTTACTGCTGCTTTTGTGTGTGCCGTTTGCTAGTTTCCGTTCATTTAGGGAAAGTGTGTGTATGGCAGTTTTGTAGCCAGCTGTACAGAGCAATTCGAGACAGTTGATAAACTGGAATAAAAAGGTCTGTCTGACTTGCAACAATGCACCTAAAATATGTATTTGTGAGAGGCAGAAGCAAGGGAAAGATTACATACAAGGAAGACTGCTTTGCTGACACTTAACACATATCAACACACTGGGACACCAGCACTGTGTGCTCCGAATACTGATGCTTATTTCTTTGTACAATAGATTGTTTGTTTGTTCCTCTGTGTTGTAGCCAGCAAAATAAAACTCTATTGGACATTAAATGCAGGGCTTGTGGTATTTTTTTTTTTTATAAAAAGAAAGAAATCCCAATCCAGTAACAGACTTCCATAGTCTAGATTCATCCTTGTCTAGTTCTGAATGGGAAGCAGTAACCATGGAATTCATTTGGTATGTTCCTGCTGCTTGGTTCACTACTACATAGTTGCCAATAGTCCTGAGTTTAGTGTGATGGTATCGTTTTTGTCGGGTCCTGTCCCGGGATTAATACTGCCCTTAGCATTGTGCTGCATTGTGTTTATACTGTGCATGTCTATGAGTCATACACAGTCGAAACTAGGCGCATTGAACTCCAGATGCCTGGTATCTATCCCGGAGAGACAGGCTGATTCTCAAGCTCCTGGGGTCATGGATTGTCACATAACATCAATATTGGGGCTGTCCCGTGCAAAGTTGGGAGGCATGCTTATCTGTCAACATATTCGTGTTGCTTGTCCATCTGTGTCTGTGTATCTCTGATGAGAATGGGTGGGTTGATAAATTAGGTTAACAGTACTGCCGCACATGTGTGGCTCTGTTCATTGCATGCTATCACTTATCATTGCTGTCTTCTATGGTATTCAATGTTACATTAAATTGGATCATTGAATCCAGCCTCTATAGCAATGAGAGAGAAAAAAAATCCAGATTAGGCCATTATTTCCCTGGAAAGGGAGAAGTTAGATCTCCCAACACAATACAAGCCAAATGCAGGAAACTTGAATTCTGGGAAGTTGGCTCACTGAGCTAATGTTCTACCATAGAATCAAGGCTGTAAGTATATTTCCTGGTGAGGTCAAGTTGATCATCCATCGGCGCTTGATAAAATGAGTTCCATTAAGTTGGGTAACGCTAATATATCCTGGCAAAAGTTTGAAAACAACAGAATATTTCAATGTACTCCTACCTGATAATAATTGTTATTAGAGCATAATTATTATTATAATTAATTAGAGCACCTTATTATTTTAACATTCAAAAATACATTCATATGTTAGAGGGGGTTCCTTGCAACCTTCCTCAGCGCCCCATCACAAGGGTGTAAGACAATGTTCTTCACACCCCTTCAGAATTTGCAAATGAAAAATGATACACCCACAAAAATACTAATATAATTTAAAGGACAACTTACAGTAGTTTTGCAGGCTTGGTTATTTAAAGGTACTATATCCCCTAAACATTGTCTATCCTGTGCATATAGGGAATACAACTGATCTATATATTGTGTTAGCAAAATTGCAAGCAAACACATTTTAGGAAACACAGTGTGTCTTTGTAATTTTTTTTTCCATTACAAGGAATTAATATTGTGTCACACATCAGACTAATCTAAAACACAGCAACCTCAGACGTACGTTTTGGCCTACCATAGGCTTCGCCGACGAGGATTGGCTATATTCCTATAGGCACAGTGAGCAAAGGTTCCACATCTTAGAAATACCTTGCACCAACAGGGAGAACACCTGATATTATGATATGGTACAGGGGGCTTTTTGTAAGTGTGCTGCCTTAGCAACCCCTGCCAAGAGTAGGGTTGACCCTTTTCTTTGAATAAATACCGGCCTTGCTATTGCCTATATAGACTTAACTTTGGCCTCAAGCAGTGGCGGATGCTCCATATGTGTTAGGTGTGCGCCGCACACCTAACTCGGAGCACCCGCGCTTGTATTTCTAGGGGTTTGTGTGCTCCGAGCAGAGAGCACACAAACCCCAGAAATACATCCGAACATCCAAAAGACGACGCTGTGCTGAATTCAGCAGCAGGGTCACTCACTCTGTTGCCAATTCAACAAGCACTAAAAGTATAAAAATTTTCGTATACTTTTCGTGCTTTTGGTGAATTGGTGAGAGAGTGAGTGACCCTGCTGCTGAATTAAGCGCAGCGTCGTCTTTCGGTTGTAACGACGTCTCTCGTGTATTTCTGGGGGGTTTGTCTGCTGGCTGTTCTCAGCACACAAAGCCCCGGAAATACACGGGAGATGTTGTGCCTCCGAGTGACAGACGTGCTCCGGGCTGACAGCATGCCTGTCACTCAGGGGCACGATACGCCCCTGGCCTCAAGCCAAATATTTAACGGCCTGCCGGTAAAATACCAGCTGGGTGGCCACCCTAGCCAAGAGTGAAAGACAATACTGCAATAAAAGGGTTTAAGTAGTGTTTTTTTTAATGTGTAAACATTTACACACGAAAAGTACATATATTTAGTAACACTTTTCTTTGGCTGCTCGGTCCTCGTATTTTTAGCTGACGAACACATGCTTGAATGCCGAGGATGTGTGCACCAGCCAAACAGAGTACCACTTCCATGGCGCTGTTTCAAAAAAATTGCGCCCAAAAAAGAAAACGGCTTTACTTCACTCATTCATTGCCGCCAAGCGTGCTCCATCTGTAAACGGAAAGTCAATAAATATTGATATTTGTATGAAAAAAAGCGACACACTAAATATGTATCGCGCCAGACTGAATGCCAGAAGCGCAGTGAAGCCAGCTTTGTTTGGTGGTGTTGGAAATGTCAGGGTGCAATGCATTGTGGGCCGATTCCCACGCACGGATGTGACACAGGAGAAGCCAAACAAATTATATTCCCCCCGCGCCAAATTACTTCAGGGGCTAATTAATCGAGACAGGAGTCAGAAGCCTCACATCGTATTACTTATTCACACAATAAAAGATCTACATAACGGAGTGGATCGTCGCAGCTCTTTAAATGATCAGTTACCGTTCTTTTTCCCCCCGTTGATGTACGATTTAATCATCTACAACTTGTATGGCTCGGCTTATTTGTAGTTACTGTGACTTGCTGTTCCCGAGTGCCTCTGTCTCACTTTAAAACTCATCACACTGATTACTGTGCACTGTGCCAGCGGCCCCTCTATCAGCCGACAGTGAGAGTATTATTTGATGGAGTCTGACTCCGGTTCGTGAATTAACCCCCTAGGATCCAATGCCAATCCACACAGTCGTCACAATCTGCTTCCTCAGGACCCCGTGCTGGTGTGGAATGGCATTTTTATTTCGTATCATCAGTCCTATACGAGGCCTGCTAGAAAAGGCCAGCTAACGTTTCTCTGGGGGAAGTTAGGCCTTGCAAGATACAGCAATAGTTCGGATAGAAATATAGAACATGGTCAACAAGATCTTTACATACATTGTTAGCAGTAATATTCCGTGCACATGTATCAATTAAGAGCCATATATATTTCAAAGATGTCTGTGCTGCCTCCTGTTGATGACATCACCCTGTGACTTGATATGAAAATTATACATTTCCTATTGAAAGCAGTTAATTTGCATATCAAGCCACACGGTGATGTCATAAACAGGAGACACCATGTTTCATTTAATTTAGAATGTTTAGTAATTCTGCTAATATAATATATAGGTCATTTTTTATTCTCTAGATTTAGGAGATGGAGTACATTTAAAGGTAACCTCCAGTACTGCAGTGGATCAAAGTAACAAAACACAGACTGGAGGTGAGGTCGCTGGCCAGGTAATGTAATGTGGAGTGGTAAGATTTGGAGGCTTGGATATTTTGTTTTAAAGGAAAACTGTGGGAAAAAAATAACTCCTGTTTAATCGAAAGATAACATCAAGTGTAGATGGTGTGTAAAGGGATGCTTTAATGAAAGAGCACAAATAAGGCACCTTATTGAGCACTCATTGCTTCATATAGCTCTAACAGGGGGCAGACATGTTGTATAGAATCTTGGGTCAGATCTGTATTAACCTTCATGCAGGCAAATGAAGATCTGCCTCAAAACAATATGTCTGCCCCCTGTTAGAGCTATATGAAGAAAAGAATTACCAATAAAGTGCATTATTTGTATTCTTTCATTAAAACATTTCTAGGTAAAATGCTTACACTTGATGTGATTTTTCAACTCACATGGGGTATATAGTATATTTCCTCAACATTTAATTAAAGGACTTTGTACCCAATCAGGAGTAAAAGATATTTTGAGCAGAGTGAAGATACTCAGGGAGCAGATAATATGCATCGACCTCTGTAAGTTAACGCCCAATTAAAGGGACACCATCATCTACTGTGAATGTAGAGAATCCATTGTCTATACATTGTGTTCGCAGAATTACATTCAAATGCATACATTAATAGTACATTGTGTTTTCCTTCACCTTGTGGTTTAATATGCAAATTACACATTTGAAAAGCAGTTCCTTTGCATATCAAGCCGCAGGTGGCGGAATAAACAGGTGACACCACAGACACATTTAAAACACGTGTTTCCTCTTAATATATTAAATTCTGCTAATTTGTTATTTTCGTCATTCTGAATACTAACAATGTTTGGGTGACACTGGGGGCTAATCACTGAAAGGTGAGTTGAAGATGAGTTGAGGTGAGATGAGGTGAGTTGAGGTGAGATGAGGTGAGTTGAGATGAACATTCCATCTCACCAATTTAGCTATACAATATGCAGGGACAAACCTGGTGAGTTTGCTTAGCAGTGGAGACTCACCAGGTCTGTCCCTGCACAATGTACAGTTAAAATGATGAGATTAAATTTTCATCTCACCTCCACTCACCTCATCTCACCTGCAAATCACCTTTTTTTCCTTTCTCAAAGATCTTGTGACTGACCCACTGGTACCCCCGACTGGGTACCTTCATCAAAGCTCTGCTTCCTTGCTGCGATAGCCACCATAAGCCACCAGACAGCACCAGTGTTGTAGGTAGCCACTCCAATTCACTAGACAGGACCCTCAGCCATTTACATGTACCAGACAAAACCAGTATAGGAGTAGAACAGGAATGAACATTTATTTGAAAACAGCACAGATATTTATACAAAGACAAATATGACATCAACTAAGGGGGAGGCACAGCAGAAACTAATTATAACATGGTAAGCCTCAAACAATAGAGAGACTCATTTAAAATAATTAGATCCATTAGGATATAACATAATCACACCTTTAAATACAGACGCTTATTGAACATTACATAATAGTAGGGCATACAATGGGGAAATCCTGTCTCACACCTTTCAAAAGATGTAAAGTTCAGATACCTCCAGAGTACACTCAGATACAAAAAGGACACTGAATGACTTACATAAAGACAATGGGGAATTTGACATAATGACAAGAATACATTTAACACACATTAACCAAGAACTGGATATTTAATATATTGCAACAGTAGCATAATAACATTCTTTAACACCTCCTGAGAGACTGGGACACAATTGCTCAGCTGACATCTTGAGTGAACTAGTCCTGGGCACCCTGTGTTAGACGTCCAGCTGTACTGAAGACAGGATCTCGCTGGTGGCATTCTGAATATTATAAAATAAAGCATACATTTCATATTTTATCATTAAGCGTGAGAAGATATGTTATAAGTTTACCAAATGACTGACACTAATTTGCAGCCTGTAATAATGGAAGATGTTTTGAAAATTAATTAACATTGTCTTACAACTTGCAAATTGCATCTGGATTAACAGCACACAAAAAAAAATCTCAATATTTTTTTATTTTTACATTTTTTTAGTCATCCAAATAACTTTGATTTATTATATAAATTTACATAAAATCTTTGCAATATTTTGTGTGTGTTGTATATGTAACACGTCCAGGATGGGATGGGAGCCAGAATGCCCGAGATGAGGAGCTACAATGCAGGGTGGAGAAAGGGTCCTGTGCTGGGTAACTGCACTTATCATGTAGCTTGAGGCTCCAGGTTTTGTGCAGCCACATACCAAGGCCCTGTGGAGGCAGCTGCTGTATCCAGTATAACATAACTTGGACTGGAGAAACCCTGCAGATATCCTGGAGCAGGCATGGGTAATAATGAGACAGGAAAGCAGGATGTTGCAGGCTATGACAGAATAAACTAAGAGACAGACCAAGCAGAGCATAAGCAGAAAAGCAACTGAGGCAGAACAGAACTCAATACAGAGTGCAGGGCTACAGGGCAGACAAAGGAGCACAGAGATAAACATTAGCAAGGTAAAGCTGAAGCCAAACTAAGGATAAATAATACAAGGCACAGAGATACAAATAACATTGATATAAAACAAACAAAGGACACATAAACAAGCACAAACCGGCCAGGGCTAAGAAACACAGAAACACATACAAAGGAACAAACATAAATATAGGAACTAACACTAAATTTGGCAAAATGGTGGGGCTTTGGTGCTAGCTTG
This sequence comes from Pelodytes ibericus, assembly GCA_036172795.1. Lineage (NCBI taxonomy): Eukaryota > Metazoa > Chordata > Amphibia > Anura > Pelodytidae > Pelodytes > Pelodytes ibericus. The sequence goes on from CM069862.1 coordinate 185,340,472, forward strand.
CCAACCATGTCAAGGTACCCTGCAATTAGGCAAGTTAGCATGTAATATGTTGGAACCAACTCAAGACCCTGACAGCCTCAAAATCACTCCAATATCCAAATGCTTTAAGTTTCAGTTCTTCTTACTGAATGTATAGATCTTTTTTTTAATTCTCTATATTCACATAATGATATGTAGGTGACAGAGTACCTTTAATCAGTGCTTCTTAAACCCATCCTCAAGGACCTTCAATGGTCCAGGATTTAGCGATTACCCAGTTGTGTTTAAATACACATATGTACAACACCCGGTATGGCTCCCTAAGTGTTAGGGAACCATACCAGGTGTTTTACATATTCTTATTTAAACACAACTGGGTAATCCCTAAATCCTGGACTGTCGAGGGTCCTTGACGATAGGTTTTAGAAGCACTGCCTTTAACTATGGTAGGTTATACATTTGCAATGAATGCTGTGGACCATACATTGCCAGCATCCTTTGTCAGTGTAGCCTCTCTCCCAGTGCTTTGCAAGTGATTTAAATGGCTTGTCTGGGTCCTGATGCTTCTATTTGCTTTTACAAGCTTAAGATCTTGTATATTTAATTAGTACTATCAACCTTATAACAACCCTGTGGTTTGAAAGATCAATTGACATAAGTATTTTGGATAGAAAATTCAATTTAAAATGCTTTCATCATATTACAGTCTAGTACAGTGATGGCAAAGGCTTTTGTGCCTAAGTGGCCATTTTTATACAATAAACCAAGTTAACCCCTTAGTGACAGAGGCTGTTATCTTCACTTCCGTGGTTTTTATGTTTAACTGTAATTTAAATGTTTCTCGTTTAATGAACCCACACACATTATATACTGTTTGTACCATCATCAGAAGGGTTTTCGTAAGATACCAATATTTTCAATACATCCCATAGTTACTATAAAAAAAAATACAAAATATTATGAAAAATTACAAAAAAAAAAAAGGTTTTCTAACTGTGACCTGAAAAATCTTTTACACAATTACAAACTGTAAAAAAGACTCCATCTACATGGTTTCTAAATGTTGTCCTGATTTTAGAAATATGTATCTTACATGTTTTTTTTTTGCAAGTTATAGGACAATAACCTAAGGAAGAGTTTTGTCCCCTACAGTGACTTTTGACCCCAACCCTGATGATCAACTTAACAATAATCATAACTCTAACCCTTACTGTAACCACAGCCCTAACTCTTAAGCCTACCCTAACCCTAGATCTCAACCCTAAGTATTGTTTTTTGTTTTAAGTTGTAATATTGCAGAAAGCTGCTAGTGGCAGTCCAGCAACTACAGTGTCAGCATCACTGATTTACCGCTGCTAAAACTGTTACCTACAACAGGGCAGTGCCATTTCTGGTATGTTGCTGCTCTTCCACTCTAGGAGTGAGCGTATGTGTGCCGAAGGGGCATTGCCTCTGGCAGTCATTTAAATTCATGACTTGCCAGGCACGTCATGTGCCGTTTCTCCCAGACTCTTCCTTTTAGTTCCCCCATCTCCCTGTTTTTGTTTCAGTTCCTTCAGTTGCTCCATTACGGGGTCTCCATATGCTCCACATCCCTCCATGTATGATGATGGTGACAATGGAGTCAGAAGATAAGTATCTGGGTGCTAGGATATGTCCTGGGTGTGCAGTCTTGGAGATCTGACATGTACATGCAATCTATGTGCTCTGACAAGACCTGTGGGTGCAGCCAGGTGCAGTTTCAAGTGACATGGTGGTGCTATGGCAATGGATGTGGGCAGGGCCGGACAGGGAGAAAAATTCGGCCCGGGCATTTTTTTTATCACAGCGGCCCACTAAGAAGGGGGCGGGGCAGAGGAGGTGTGTTTTGTCATCACCAATGACAAACACGCTCCCTCTCAAAGTGAGCATGTTGGTTCAATGCTCTTCCAGGGCAGACCATGCGCAGAGCTCTGCTGAAGAGCTCTAGCATGAGAAAAAAGCCCTGTATTTGTTCTGCACAGTGCAAGCAAATTTAATAACATGCTTGCACTGTGTTTCCTTGCAACTTGTCTCTGGTGTCTCTATAAATGGATACCAGGAGACAAAAATGCCAGGAAAGAGTATTGAGCATGTGTTTGGAGCCTGCTTGTGGGATTGCGTGTGTGTAGAGTGAGCTGATTGTGGTGTGGTATTGTGTAATAAGGTCGGTTTAAGTTGTGTTGTGTTTGTGGTGTAATGTGATGCATATGTGGCTAGGGGCTGTAGAGAATGTGTGTATAGGGGATATAGCAAGTGTGTGCATACAGGCTATAGTGTGTGTGTGTGTGTATATATAGATGTAGTGTGTGAGAATGCTGTGTGTGAGAATGCTGTGTGTGAGAGTGCTATGTGTGAGAGTGCTATGTGTGTGTGATGGGTGTGAGAGTGCTGTGTGTGATGGGTGTGAGAGTGCTGTGTGTGATGGGTGTGAGAGTGCTGTGTGTGATGGGTGTGAGAATGCTGTGTGTGATGGGTGTGAGAGTGCTGTGTGTGATGGGTGTGAGAATGCTGTGTGTGATGGGTGTGAGAGTGCTGTGTGTGAGAATGCTGTGTGTGATGGGTGTGAGTACTGTGTGTGTGAGAGTGCTGTGTGTGTGAGAGTGCTGTGTGTGATGGGTGTGAGAGTGCTGGGTGTGAGAGTGCTGTGTGTGTGAGAGAGCTGTGTGTGTGTGAGAGTGCTGTGTGTGATGGGTGTGAGTGTGCTGTGTGTGATGGGTGTGAGAGTGCTGTGTGTGATGGGTGTGAGAGTGCTGTATATATGTTACAATGGAATGTGTGTGTGTGTGTAGGGGGGGGGGGGGGGAGGCCGGGGGTGGAGGGTAAATAAACAAATAAAATAACAGGCATTATGTCCGGGGGAGACATAATGCCTGTTAATTTATTTGTTTATTTACCCCCCCCCCCCTACACACACACACACACACACACAATCCATTCTAACATTTATACAGCACTCTCACACCCATCACACACAGCACTCCCTTCTTACCTTTAGCCTGGGAGGGGGGGACCGGCACGCTGGTACCTGGGACTGGCGGTGTTCCCTGGTGGTCCTCGTGGTGAGTGAACTTTAGCCTGCGGACTAGAGTTCACTCTCACGAGATCCGGTCGTTGCCATGGCAATGCTCCGGATCTCGCGAGAGGAACCCGGTGGAGCTGCAAGTTAGAGCTCCGCCGGGTCCTCTCTCCAGGCTGTCTCCCTCCCTCTCTCCCCGCCAACAGCATGTGGGCCGGTGAGGGAGATCTTTGATGTCCTCACCGGCCCTTCATGGAAAACAGCGGGGCCGGCGCTCGGATAGTGCCGGCCCTGCATAGACTGACAGGGGAGATCCCCTGCCGGCCTCGGCCCATGGCCACCGGGCCTGGATGTGGGCACAACAGCAAACAGATTGCAGATTAAAATGAGAGGAACAGACAATGGGAAAAATAATACTGGCATATTATTGGGCAAATTGGATGTGGCTTATTAATGGGCAAAATTATACTGGCATTATATTGGGCAAATTTCCTGTAGCTTATTAATGGGCAAGATAATGCTGGCATACTATTGGGAGAATTGGATGTGGCTTATTAATGGCAAAATAACACTGGCATATTATTGGGAAAATTAGCTGTGGCTTATTACTGGGCAAAAGAATACTGGCATAATATTGTGCAAATCAGCTGTGGGTTTATTAATAGGCAACATAATACTGGCATATTATTGGCATATTATTATACAAGAGTAAGTCCTGGGGTGATGATACACCCCACGTGTATCTGTGAAGATACACCCTGGCTGTGGGTGCAATATAGGTGCATGGCTAGTGCTGTGGGTGCTGTATGGTCTTGTGTTAAGTCCTTTAGGTGCACTTTGTGTGCAGAAAAAGGGAATAAAAACATTTTTATTACATATACAAATAGCTGAATGTGACAAGAAATAGTTGCATATAATATTAAAAAGTTAACATTTACACCCAGTTTGCACAGGGACCTGGGGGTATCTAGCCATGTCCTTGTTACTACCTACCTGCAAATAACTGTGTTTCAATATGCGACAGAGTCTGAGAAATTAAATCTTATTTCTCTTTGCTTCATATGTGTAAAGTCTCTGCAGCCAATTACTTTACGGGAAAAGGTTGCAGTGTTTAAGGATTCCGTGCCACAATAATTAACTTCTAAACCAAGCAAGAAAGTAAAAAGAAAAAAATAATAAGGATGCAGACAGTCTCATAAAAATCAGTCGCACTCACTACTGTATGTAGAGAAACCTGGATTTTTGTTTTTAAATGAATATATTCATGTGGGTATTCTGCAATGCTTATTTATTACAAAGCTCAGGCAAACAGCCAAATGCAATTCAAGCTTAAGTAATAGCAGTAAACTGATCCACACTTATGGCCAGTGCTGAATTCCTGATATAGACATCTCTGTGTAACTGCGAGAAATGCTGGAGATATGCAGTTTACAAAATCATGCATATTATATGCTAGTTTAAAGCAATCCACTGCCTGGTTGTCAGCCAGTGGTGGAGACAGAGTGAGTGCTGTTTGATTTAAAGGGACCCCATCACCTAATCATTGTTTGTATTTAAATGATTTATGCATTGGGTAAGCAGATTGTACATTCACCGTTGAAAGTAGTTCATTTGTGTGTCACTACAAGGTGATGTCATAAGCAGGAGACAATACAGATACATGTAAAGCACCTTTTTTGTGACCATCTACGCATTAGTTGTCGATGGCGCTAACTCAATGGGGTCTGTTCACAACAACTGGACTGAGATGGGCAACCTGAGGGCTCATCTTAACTACCTCTGCTTGACCACACTTGACCCCCCATCTCCAAATCACTAAGCATTTTTCAGAGTCTGAGTTGGGATTAAGGCAGGAAGGAGGAGAATCGAAATGTATCGAGTCAGTTGAGCTTGAGAGGTCGCGTTGGGAGGTAGAGGAGCCCGAGGAGGTCTATATATACCAGGTGAAGATTGCGTTAGTCTCAAAATTCCCAAATACCATGTCTGACCCCTGAAAATGATTGCACATGCCAGTACGTGGGGAGGTGAGTTGAAGTGTGGTTTTGGAGCCCAAGTCCTTTGTATTTGAGACTAATAACTTAGAGGACAACTGTTTTCTGTTTAACAGAAAAAATTGCATCAAGTGTAGGCATTATAAATCAAAATGCTTTAATGAAAGAATCAGGAGGCTGACATTTTGTTCAGAATCTTGGGTCAGGTGAGGGAAGATCTGACCCAATATGTCTGCCCCCTGATAGAGCTATACAAGCAAAGAGGGCTCAATAAGGTGCTTTATTTGTATTATTTAATTATATTATCCATTTAAAATAGTCTTGATACAGTCTTTTCAGTTAGACAGATCTTAACCTTTGCCGACAGTTGAACCTATAATGACCAATTCCATCGTAATCATCTAGTCTATTAAGACCTTATTTTAGAATGCAATGACCTTATTATTGATCAGCAACATCTCTATAGGGCTCTGCTTTCACTTAAAGAGAAGAACATTAAATGCCACAAGGTTTCGCGACTTCCGAAACGGAATGTCAGTGAACCTCAAAGGGTTACCGCCAGGCCCATGTGGATTGCCGCGTGGGCTCTGAATGTTGTGCTCAAATGGTTAATGTGACGCGCCTGGCATTTAGATGCTAAGGTCTTGAGGGAGAACACAAACTGTGTGCTGAACGGAAGCTGGTTCATTTTTTAAAGGTTGTCCTCCATTCATACACGTAGTGATCAAATTATTTATGAATATATTAGGATGTCCACAGTCGTGGAATTGTGTTTGGAACCGGTCAGTTTAGAAAATGATACTGTTCTTTGTAAGCAAAATAGTGTATAATTGTAATTAAGGGTGGTCTGCTGGATTAGTTTATATGACACCCTAATTTATCACCCCAATACCTATCTGCAAAGCAAGAAAGTGGTTTCCAGAAACCTGCTCCTGATCATCCAGTACAAGTGTGAAAGATCTCCTTTCTTGTTCTCCCTTGCGCAATTGTTCTGCACTATAGACATTGGGGTCTAGGACACTTCCGCGCCGCATCTTCATCGCTGACAGTTTAGCGCGGCAGTTAGAACGCTGAACTGTCAGCAATGAAGAATAACGCGGCCGTTTCATCGCGGACGCGGCTATGTATGAGCTGACAGTTCAGCGCTGAACTGTCGGCTCTTACAAATGTACAAGTAAAACAAAAATACCCCCCCTAATAAATGATTCCCAAACCCCAATACTAACACTAAACACTAAACCCTAATACTAACACTAAAATTAACCCCAATACAAAAATTAACCCCCTAAACCCTAATACTAACACCCGAGCCCTAATACTAAAATGAACCCCCTAAACCCTAATACTAACCCCCGAGCCCTAATACTAAAATGAACCCCCTAAACCCTAATACTAACCCTAATACTAACCCTAAAACTAACCCCCGAGCCCTAATACTAAAATTAACCACCTAGACCCTAATACTAACCCTAATACTAACCCTAATACTAACCCCTGACCCCTAATACTAACCCCCTAGCCCTAATACTAAAATTAACCCCCTAAACCCTAATACTAACAATAATACTAACCCCCGACCCCTAATACTAACCCCCGAGCCCTAGTACTAAAATTAACCCCCTAAACCCTAATACTAACCCCCGAGCCCTAATAATAAAATTAACCCCCTAAACCCTAATACTAACTCTAATACTACCCCTAATACTAACCCCCGAGCCCTAATACTAACCCCCGAGCCCTAATACTAAAATTAACCCCCTAAACCCTAATTCTAACCCCTAAACCCTAATTCTGACCAAAGTAAAATAGCTAAAATACTTACCTTTAGCGATGAAATGTCCCGCGATGAAATCTCCAGGGACGATCTGTCTTGCTGTGTAGAGTCGGCGGTGAAGCGGCTGCATGGAAGCAGCCGCAATGAAGAGTCCCATCCCCTAGACATTGTACAAGGTATGTTACTGGCTGCCACTGGTTGCAAAAATTACTCCGTTAGACCACAGCAAACTACTGTTCTGAGTCTGGTCAGGGGCAGGCGGTGCAATGCAGCCAACAGGTAGACATTTGCATCACAGAAACATTTGTGGAACACAAATATTCCCATCATTCCTACCTAGCAGTAGAACGAGTGAGCCATGAACTGGGCCACTGAGATTAGCTGGTTGTGCACATAGCTGCAGTGCCTTCTGCTAATCATGGCACTTTGGCTATGTGGTTACACTCAGTGGTGTATCTTGGTTTTGTGCTGCCCTAGGCAGACAAATTTTGGGCACCCCCCCCTACCCACGATGCACACCTACGACATGACCCATAACCCACGTTGCACACCAAGGACATGCCCCATCACCCCATTTGCATGCCTCTATCACCCCATTACATACACATTGCCAATATTATTTGCCCATAATATTCCCCAGCTAATTTGCCCAATAAAATGCCAGTATCATTTGCCATTAATATGCCCCAGCCAATTTGCCCAATAATATGCAAGTATTATTTGCCATTAATAATTCACAGCTAATTTCCCCAATAATATGCCAGTATTTGCCATTTAATCATCAGCCTCTGCCAATTTGCCCAATATTATGCCAGTATAATTTGCCATTAATATTCCCTAGCCAATTTGCCCAATAATATGCCAGTGTTATTCTGCCATTTACCGGTAATATGCCCCTGCCAATTTGCCCAATATTAAGCCAGTATTATTTGCCATTTAATATGCCCCTGCCAATTTGCCCAATAATATGTTAGTGTTATTTGTCATTAATAAGCCCCAGCCAATTTGCACAATAATATGCCAATGTTATTTGCCATGTTATATCCCGCAGCCAATTTGCCCAATAATATGCCAGTGTTATTTGCCATTTTATATCCCGCAGCCAATTTGCCCAATAATATGCCAGTGTTATTTGCCATTTTATATCCCGCAGCCAATTTGCCCAATAATATGCCAGTGTTATTTGCCATTTTATATCCCGCAGCCAATTTGCCCAATAATATGCCAGTGTTATTTGCCATTTTATATCCCGCAGCCAATTTGCCCAATAATATGCCAGTGTTATTTGCCATTTTATATCCCGCAGCCAATTTGCCCAATAATATGCCAGTGTTATTTGCCATTTTATATCCCGCAGCCAATTTGCCCAATAATATGCCAATGTTATTTGCCATGTTATATCCCGCAGCCAATTTGCCCAATAATATACCAGTGTGATTTGCCATTTAATATGCCCCAGCCAATTTGTCCAATAATATGCCAGTGTGATTTGCCATTTAATATGCCCCTGCCAATTTGCCCAATAATATGCCAGTGTGATTTGCCATTTAATGTGCCCAGCTAATTTGCCCAGTAATATGCCAGTGTGATTTGCCATTTAATGTGCCCAGCTAATTTGCCCAGTAATATGCAAGTGTGATTTGCCATTTAATGTGCCCCTGCTAATGGCCAAATCCCCCCATTTCCCCCATCACTTACCTTTCCCTGGTGGCTAGTGGCAGGCAGCATGGAGTCCTCCATGCTGCCTCTTCGGCTCCCCAGCGGTTGTGCCGAAAGGAAGTGCCGACAGTCACGTGACGGGCGCGCTGACGTCATACGCGCGCCCGTAACGTGACTGTCGGCACTTCCGTGTCAGACTGCACGGGGAGCCGAACATGCAGCACGGAGGTTTCTCTGTGCTGCCTGTTCAGCTGCCCGTGCAGCCTGGCAGACAGAGCGATGGTGAGGGGGGATCTTCCGATCCCCTCTCACCTTCGTCTCTGCCTGCAAGCGCGTGTTTTTTTTTTTTTTAAAGGGCCGGATTTTTATTTTATTTTATTTTTTTTTCAGTGCTGGGGGGCGCCCCCCAAAATTTGCCGCCCTAGGCATCCGCCTAGGATGCCTCGCGGTAAATACAGCACTGAAGTTACACTTGCAATGATACTCTGCCATCATATAGCTGGCTGAGGATCATGTGGAAATGATGTCCAAAGAAGTAAAAGGTTAAAATGAAGGGTGGCCTAGAAAAGAGTTCTGTACATGGTCACTACACACTCTACTCATATTCTGAATGGCTTCTATTCTCCAGAGTAAAAAAGGCCCTACATACTTGGATTACTTTACTTGAGCACAGATGCCCAATTGATGCTGTGTGAATACTGAGAAGAGTATGTCAGCCTCTCACCATGGGGAAACGGTCAACCAAATGACCCAAGGATATGAATACATAAACTCTCCACGCCTTTTATTAGAAGGTCTACATGAGGAGAACAGAAGATACACATCCAGAGGACAAATACAGACACAGGATCACTATTGACTGAGATGTCCTCTGTAGTTGATTGCAGAATACACATCTCTCCTTAACTCACCTTTTAGTGACTAGCTCCAATACCGTCGATGAAACATTATCAGCATGGTAAATTCCGAGATTTACAGTGAATGGGGGCATACTTAATTGAACATGAAAAATATTGCTGGGCCATCATTGGTTAACTGTAGGCAACAAATTAAGTTCTGTTTGATTTAAAGATGGCATCAAGTATAGATGCTTTACATAGAAATGTGTATTCAGTAATCTTTACTCCACACTTCTCTATCAGGGGGCAGACATGTTGTTTAGAATCTTGGGTCAGATCTTCATTCACCTTGGGTCAGATGAAGGAAGATCTGACCGATCTGACCTAAGATTCTAAACATGTCCGCCCCCTGTTAGAGCTCTTTGGAGCAAGAAGTCCTCCATTAGGTACATTATTTGTATTCTTGCCTTAAAGAATTTCTACATAAACCATCTACACTTGATGCATTCTTTCAATTAAACATACGTTAATTTTTTGCTACAGTTGTCCTTTTAACAGAGCTTCAGACATTCAAAGGTCCATCTGTTTCTGTATGGCGATGTTTGATCTCGCTTGCTTGAATGTTATTATTTATCTCTATGTATTTGTGTTCTTGCCCGTTCATTAGATGGGACAGGCTGCCAGATGCTCTGCTATTCCACAGCTCCAGTGATACAAAAAGATACCTGGGTGTTACAGATGCTCCCTGCCAATCGGATATCTACAGTCTAATTACAAGACTGTCTGTTTCTACCTTGGGTTTAAGACAAAGTATGCCTATTTGTTTGGTTTTTAAAACCGAGGCCAAGGTTTGCCAAGTAATTCCCAGGAGGAATAATCTTAACTTACCGGTATTTTTATTTTAAGCAGACACAATGCCAGGTCTGTTTAAATTGGTACTGCTCTGCCAAGTCATTAAAAATCCGAAAAGCAAAGATAAAGTAGATTTAGCTCTGCTTGAACACAGATGAGTCTTCCCAAACAAATGTGCCTTTGAATTGGTCTTCATGGAGAGGTTTTTTTAAAGGGACAGTTACACCTTTACAGTGTAACGTAAATGAAAAACACAGATCTGTGTTGCTATGGCAACAGCCTTGCCTATCTAACCAAGCCCCTACCTATTGGAAGTCACTGAGTTTCACAGTCCCGGTGAAATTATTTAAATAAACTACAGGAGAACTTGAAATAGTGTTAAAGTAAAAAATAAGTGCATTTCACATCTATCAGACACAATGAACAACATATAGAAAGTAAGCTAGGGGGACCCGCCCTGTCACGACAAACAAAGTCCGGCCTTATGTTGGTTTAATATTTTAAGTAAACCCTTTGGAAGGATGTGCTGTTCTTCTCTGTGTACAGCAGTACTTCCCAACTTGGCGGCTGGGCAGGGGAGCACAACATGTCTTTCTCCACAAAAATCAGTAAAGAAAAAGTCTGGGTTAGCTTCCATGTTGGTATGGTACGTTGTGGAAAAAAAGAAGGCACTGGTGCTCCCATTGTAACAACAGTCAACAATAAACAAGGGGTCGACCAAAAACCTTCACAGGAAATTCAAAAGACGCTGTCTGCAGTATTCAAATAAATCTTTATTGGTTCCTTACAGTGGCATAAGGGAGACATAGATACACCACGCCCTAACTGTTTAGCGCCCCAAGCTAGGCACTTCATCATAGGCAACACCTCAGCAGGCTTGGGCTGCCCCATTTTTCACCTCTGCAGGGCCCCAGCCAGAAGTTCAGTGGCTAGTCAGCCATCCTCCTCAAATAAGACTGTGGCTGGGATCAATAGGATATTACAGAAAGCCTACGGTCAGATAGGCCCTTAATATGACCTTCAACACAGACCCTCAACACAGGCACATGAGGGAGAGGAAACTTCCTTGCTGTCTACGACTTCACAGCCTTCTTCTTCCTCCATATACATGTACGGATCAGCAGTAGACAAAGGGTATTAAAAGGCCAGTGTAAACTGGTAAAAACATATTGGGCCCAACCACCCAGCTAGATCTGTCCTTCTATACAATTGTCTTTTCTGCCTGTCAATCTCTGTACATCATGTGTCTTACATATATATATATCCATCTGTGATGATAACAGGCATGGTTACCAACAGTTCCGAACCGAATCTGCCGGGACAGTCCCGTTTTTTTCGGTTTGCTCCTACCCTATTTTACCAGCTTGAGCCAGATGTTAACTCTATGGAGGTAGCAGGCAAGTTTTTTTTTGAAGAAAAGGTGGCAACCCTATCCACTATTCCACTTTATTATTTTTGCCCCCCTTCCCCTCACTCTGGCCTAAAGTTGTCATGCCCTACCCTTGCGGTGGGAGGGGAGTGCCTAAGTAATACAGGCATAGTTTCGCTACGCATATTCAATAAACTTTATTGTTCCTGGTGACAAGGTTCACAGTAGCAGAGGTATAAATGCAGGGAACCCTTTCTAGACATGGGCAAAATGGGAACGCTTTCTAGAGGTGCACATTCCATGGACCAGCAGTAGACTCATCGCCAACATGTTCTGCATTGCATATATACCTCCCAAAAAAACGACTTAAATTACAGGAACATGTCAAAAGCGAACAATCCAATGCAGTTTAAACGGCACCCTTTAAAATGCAATCATTTCCCAGTAAGATCCGTTTCTGTCAACCCACCGGGGCCGTTATACCTTCCCTCCCCTTATGTACACTATCTTACTATCTTTTGGTTCCCCATTTATTAGAAGTATCTAATGAGATACTAAAGATTCTCTGTAAACCTCAGCAAACAGATATTGAGCCGTGCAGTCAGCAAACTGCCTGCCGAGGTTATTATGCCCTCTTCTCTAATGTATTGGAAAAATGTATTGGAAAGTAATGATCAATTTGAAAGCAGGTGAATAATTGGAGGCTGTAGCGGAAGAATCTGTGTTTCTCAGAATGCAGATATAACAGTGATTTAGAACAACGACGCTGCTTGCAAAGTAATTTGTAACGGAGGGAAGGAATCTGAATTCTCCCCAAGGTGACAACATTTTTTTTTTTTTAAAGAGTTAAACGAACACATGTTTTGACAGATTGTGCAGTGTCAAATATCTCCCTCCCAAAGGTAAAACTAATTATCTTACAGAGAAAAGTGACGCAGCGACAAACCGAGAGAAACATAACGATGATTATGCGTTTGAAGCAAAACAAAACAATATAAAGACAAGCATTTTTTTTTTAAATACGTGTAAAAGATTTGGTGTTAACATGCAGAGTTACAGACACTTTGGAGGAACTGAAAGAGTGAGACGAAGAATACTAAGCTATGCCTGAAGATGATAAAAAAGAAAAAAAAAATGGCATATTCGGTTTGTGTGAGCAAATGAGCACAGATTGCTTGTGTGTCAGTGAATTGTCTTCAAGGGTCTTAGAAGTGGCTTTGGCAGAAGGCTCTGTTTCAGAGAGCTAAATCAGCTATGGAGAAAAGAAATAGAGGGGGATCGCGGTTTCGCGGGGGGTGTCATAGGGGAGGATACGGCAGCAGTAGAGCAAAATTGAGGTTGAGGGAAGAGTGGAACATGTTAAGAAGTTTCTTTAAGCAAGGGTTAATTTATGCATAGTGTTACAGATAAAAATGGGTAAGTGCCACGCTCTGTCCTGTTCTCTATTGTGGTTGATTTATATATATTTCATTCATTCATCATGTTTGTATGTAAAGGTACTTGTGAGGTCACGGGCTTAACATGGCTGGTAAATGTACTGATCTGGTGTAAGGCATCTGTCTCTTGTTCTTGTATTTCCAAGTCTATTAGATCAATGTGGCATTTGGCTCCACCCACTCACTTCAAGAAACCACCCATTTTTGGTTCCATTTGGAAATGCAAATAGAAAACCGTTTTTACTTATACTGAATTATTATCTGTGGTTTAGGATAGTGGTTATGTTGGTCAGGACTCAAAACTAGCGGGACCAGAGGAAAAGTGGCATAATAGGGACTTAGATGATCCCTGGTGGAGCACCACAGGTACAGACCGCTACTATTGTTGTTACAGTAGCTTAGTATGGCACACAGATGACACAGTCAATAAGGTAGCAGCAATGTAGGTAGGTAGTAGTAGGAACACAGAGCTTGCACTTCACTGGATACAGTAGCAGGAAGGAGACTGTAACGTAGAACTTGCACTTCACTGGATATAGCAACAGACAGGATACTGCAATGCAGAGCTTGCACAGATTGGAGCATGTAACACAGAGCTTGCACTTTACTGAATGTAATAGCAGGTTCACTTTACAGAAGGTAACAGTGGGACGCAGAGCGTTCACTTTTCTGTAAGTAGCAGCTGGTACAGATTGCACTTTATTGGAAGTGGTAGCTGACAACAGATTGCACTTTATTGGAAGTAGTAGCTTGTAACAGATTGCACTTTACTTAAAGTAGAAGCAGGTAGAAGAGTGTGCCTTTTAATAGATGTAGTAGCAGGTAACAGAAGTTCACTTTACAGGGAACAGTAGCAGGTACTAGAGCTTACACTTATCTGGAAGAAGCTGAATGCTGGATATGGTAGCGTGAGGCCGAGGAATATGCCAAATAGAGTAGTAAGGAGTATCCACGGTCAAAGCACAAATCAGGTAATTAGACAAGCCAGTGTCGGTAACAAGACCACACAAGTAAAACCCAACATGCAGGGTGCAGAGAACCACAACAGGGTGCAGAATTGCAGAGATGCTCAGATTTTATGTTTGGTTCTTTGTCCCCTGGTCACGCTTCATGGGTACACCTCCATTCTGGCGGAAGAGCAAGTGAAAAGACCCCAGAGTGGGTCCACAGTAGTGAGCCACATGTTATAAAAATGGGAAAAATTATATTACAAATAAAGTGCCACTAAATTATAAAAATAACTTTTGATTCTCTGATAGAATCCATAATTATTTTCCCATTACGCCTAGTAAGGGGGTAGATGGATACTTACTTTTAATGATACATGGTATATCTCCCCCACACTGGCGCATACATGCTTTTTAAACAATGCAGTAGCATGAGACAAAATCCCTACCTGCTGGCTTGGACTTGAAAAGTAGCAGATGGCTTCAAGCTGCATGTGGCAGCTAGTGGCAGTGATGGATTCTGGTGGAAAATCACCATGTTTCTTATAAACTAAAAGCCCCTTCTCCATCGTAGTGGGGGCATTAAAAAAACTTAACAAAAACATTTAGAGTTTGCTGACCTTTTAATACTTTGCAAAAAAAAGAAAGAAAGAAAATGCATTACAAAACAAATAAAGAAAAAAAAAAAAGACAAATATAAAACTCTTTCTAATGTCAAAGTCCAGTTAAAATGAAATGTTATGGATAAGGTGGATATCAGCGATGTATTTAGAGCAAGGTAAACAAGGCAAGTGCCTAGGGTGGCACTTGCCTTGTTAAGGGGCGGCACAAGACTCCGAAAAAAAAAAAAAAAAGCCATTCCTTTAAGAAAAAAAAAACCTTGCTGCACTGGGAGGCAAACAGACAGCACAGAGAAATGCCTGTGCTGCCTGTTCGGCTCCCCGTGCAGTGTGACGGAGGAAGTGCTTATCAGGCACCGGGTCACGTGACCTCTCTGCACACACCTTGGGGGAACAGAACAGGCAGCAAGGTAGGACACCATGCTGCCTGCCACTAGCCACCAGGGACAAGGGTAAGTCCTGGGTGGATGGTGGAATGTATTGGGGGTGTTGGTCACATGTAATCGGGGGTGAGGGAGGCATGTAATGGGGGTGATGGAGCCATGTGATGGGGCTGATGGAGGGATGTAATGGAGGCGATGGAGGCATGTAATGGGTGTGATGGGGCATGTTATGGGGTGATGGAGGCATGTGATGGGGCATGTAAAGGGAGTGATCAAGGCGTGTAATGGGGGTGATGGGGACATGTGATGGGGTAATGGAGCATGTTATGGGGGCATGTAATGGAGGTGATGGGGCATTTAATGTTTCTGCATGTGGGTGATGGGGCATGTAATGGGGTGATGGATCATGTCCTGGTGTGCAACGTGGTTCATGGATCATGTTGTGGGTGTGCAACATGGGGGGGGGGGGGGGGGGGGGAATGCCCAAATTGTATCTGCCTAGGGCAGCAAAAAACCAAGATACACCACTGGTGGTTAAAATACTTTGCTCAGGAATAATCTCTGTGCTTTCTTGTTAAAATATTGCTATCATTTGAAGAAAAAAAAACATACCAGCTGTCAAAAAAGCATCATTTGTTTTCTGATTTCTCCTAAAAAAAAACCCATCCACAGCTGGTTTTGATGCCAGACATATGTGAATTCCTACAACTTAGCATGACTACACTGTTACGATAGAGGGCAGTATTATGTAACAGTAAAGACATAATGATATCATTTCTACAGCTATCATTAGAAGCTTGTGTCATGGTCTCATTAAATTACATTAGCGGGATTAAAACATCCCCTGCCATCTCAAGGGTTAATCCAAACATAAAGAAATTAGACAGTGTGGGGTCTATTCGTGAAACAGTCAACGGACAACCAACATGCAAACATCAGACTTTACCAGGGGGGTGGGATTAATAAGGGAGCTGGATATTTTTTGTTTCCAAATCTGACATTAATACATTTTTGTTACCCCCCCCCCTCTACCTTTTTATGAATATAGTAAATAGAGCCCTCTTTGTTGTCTTGAAAAGAGAGGATGCTAATTATCATCCCTTTCAAGATTTCAAATGGGATAAAGAGGGACATTTAGGTTTTAGGGGATTGGCTATGGGGCATGAACAGTTGAGAGCCAATTTCAATAATTGCGGGGACACCAGGGGATTGTGCTTTGGGAGGGGTGTTTCAGGGCTACTCAATGTGACATCGCTATATTCCAGGTGCCAACATCTATGAAAGCAAAGTAGTCCTAATACACACCAAACATTCTAAGCTCCTAGAAAATAAGTATGTGAGTGT
This sequence comes from Pelodytes ibericus, assembly GCA_036172795.1. Taxonomy (NCBI): domain Eukaryota; kingdom Metazoa; phylum Chordata; class Amphibia; order Anura; family Pelodytidae; genus Pelodytes; species Pelodytes ibericus. The sequence goes on from CM069862.1 coordinate 185,356,702, forward strand.
AGGAAAGAGTGTGAGCTGGACTACCCTTCCTAGGGTTGCCACTCAGCGAGTATCTTACTGGCTGGCATTTAAAAAATAAGCTTGATGCCAATATTAAATCTATGGCGACAGTAGCATGGTGGGTAATTTTTGGAAGAAAAGGTAGCAACCCTAGTCACTCCAGAGTAGGTACAATTCGGAACTATGAACACAATGGGTCAAGATGTATCCATCCCAGCTCTTGCCAAACTGTACGTCCGGGCTGAGCATCACGAGAAGTGCAACTGCGTCAAAATCAGCCCTGTGGTCTGCCATTTCTACATACGGGTCTACTCAATAAAGAAAGAGAATTGCTGGGAATTGAAATGGGAATTTCAAACTTTCAGCCATTGTAGCCGAGTTAGAAAGAAAATCTCCCAATGCAGCTGAATGGGAGAATTGTTTTCAACTCCGCTACTTTGGTCTTAAGTTTGAAATTCCCATCTCTGTTCCCTGCAATTATGTCTTGATCGAGTAGACCTGTAAGCCCATACTTCCCGCGAACCCAAGCGATTAGGGACAGTAGTGTCCGAGGATGAGTCCTTCTGAGCAGCTAAAGATTGGGATCTTCTGTTTTTTCAGATTTATTGCCTTCTTACATCTGTAATTCTTTTCCTAGCCGGCTTTAAATTCTCCCTTTGCTGCAGTTTGACAGCAAACGATCCTTCTTGGAAAATAGTAAACAAGCAGTAAATGCAGTTGAAAATAGAACCTTAACAAGCGCTTCTTGGGGGTTGGAAGGAAACAATTATAGTACATATTCCATTTTGCCAGAGCAGCTCTTTTCTAAAACCATGGTTGGTTTATGTTGTTTAGGATTTTGAGGCCGTCAAAGATAATACCAGCTTAAAACACAGTGTTTAAAAAAAAAAAAATAGATATAACAAAATAAGAAAGTGGAGCTTTCTAGTGGCTCATGCTGAACATGAGTAAATGTTTGTATTTATTTACAAAGTGTTCTGCAAAAAAGAAACCACTAAAATTTCCCTTAGAATGTCTAATAATAAAAACAAAACAAATAAAATATATACACAACATGTCCTGTAGTAAATTACAGCAAAACAAAAAGTTTTAAACATGAGGGACTGTGATGAACTGATCAGGGAATAGCAAAGACTAGGGAGAGACAATGTCAGTGGTGTCTAGGGTTGCCACCTGGCCGGTATTTTAGCGGCAGGCCGGTAAAAAATTGGCATCAGGCCAATGTTAAGTCTATGGAGACAGTAGCAAGGCCGGTATTTTTTTGAATAAAAGGGGCCAACCCTAGTGGTGTCTCCTGCTTATGACATCACCTTGTTACTTAAGGTGCAAATTACACATAGGTCGTTTATTACATACTCCCAGAGTCAAAGTGAGTGTTGGTTTCATTTGTCAGTATCTCACCATGCTTGAACTTACAGTTTGGGCCACGCATTTGTGATGTCACGAGAGATGTTGTGAGGTCTCACAAGCTTATGGCAGGGACCCACAGGGTCTGGAAACACCCTGGTCGGATTTCTGCCTCACTGGCCCCTGATCATTTTTGGAGGTGTGTGTCACGAGTAAAGGGTTAAAGAAATATAAATAATAACACTGTTTGTTTACAATGTATAGGTTTCAGGTCACAGACACTAATAAAGTATTGCTTCTATTAATACAGCAACAAAAGGTCATATGATATAACTCCTATTAGTATATAGACATCCAGCAACAAACAGTGGTACAGAATCACTTCTGCCAGTATATAGCTAGCCATGTACAGAGGGTAGCATAGGGTAGCTCAAATTACTATATAGTTAGCCAGCCACAGATGGTGTTGCAACAAAGCATACATCCCAACTACTGCCCTTGGTGTGAAAGAATGTTGGGGGGAAGGGGGTGCAGCTGGAGTAGGCATTCTTAAGTATCTCAAACATTCGGAGAATTATATAAAGATTGCAGTCCCGAATAATGCTGTGCTGAGCTCTACTTCTATCCTGAAAAGGAAACTGGGAACAATTGGAAGGCATAATAGAGCGCCTCTGAGTAAATAGTAAGCCAAACACAGACCAGTGGTGTATCTTGGTTTTGTGCTGCCCTAGGTAGACAAAATTCGGGCACCCACATTGCACACCTACGACATGCCCCATCACCCACGTTGCACACCAACGACATGCCCCAACACCCACATTGCACACACATTAAATATCCAATCATCCCATTACATACCCCCATCACCCACATTGCATACACACTAAATGCCCCATCGCCCCATTACATGCCACCATCACCCTCATTTCATAACCCCACCACGTCCATCACACCGATTTATTGGAAGGAGCTAACGCTTGCTGAATGGTGGGGGAGGGAATGAAAATGTTTGAAGCACCAGAAGTGTGCTTTAACACCCTCTGCAAAAGTGACGCCCTAGGCGGGTGCCTTGTTTGCCTTGTGGAAGATACACTACTGACACAGACAGGAGTACAGTAAAGCTCTTATCAGGATATACTTTGCCATCACTGGCATTATAGTATAACTCCTATCAGCATATAGCTAGTCAAACACAGATATCCTAATTACATACGTATGATGCTTATTTAGACTGTAGTCCCCCATTATGCAGTTGAATATCATCCAAAATGCAGTAGCTACTGATCTACCTCAACTTCGTTCCCTGTCTTAGATATTATAAATATCCAAATAGCTATAATTGCAGGAATGGAAAATAAACTGATATAATAGCATTACCCAAGAAAAGAATAACCAGTTGTATGTGTTTTAGATGCTGTGCAATACAACTTGAATAATGACCCTCTGGATCAAACTTAAGGCCAAAGTAGCAGAGTTGGAAAAATCTTCCCATTTAGCTGAATTAGATGCTTTTTACAACTCGGCTACTTTGACCTTAAGCTTAAAAAAATATTTCCCTTTTTAAATTCCCTTTTTTTATGAATAAAGCCCTTTATCTTTTTTGTTTTGCCCTTTGACAAATGAAGGACTATATTATACATCAAAGCAGTTTTGTCTTGACAGGTGCTGCGGATCACAACTCCCATCAGTCTGACCGGGCGTCATTGGAGTTGTAGGGCGCAACATCTAGTGCACAAAAGGTATTCAGGAAACAGAGGATTGGAAGAAATTGACAAGGGAATTGCTAACTGAAGACTATTTTTCCCTGTATCATAAAAAAAGAAACCTTAGTGTATCTGTTTATTTGGGACTTTTTGTCTATTGAAATAAATGTGGTAACTTCCTGCAGAAGTGTAGAAGGTCCTAAAGTGGTTTTTTTTCTCTCTCAATACAGTTTGAATACTTGCAAGGCTTTTTAATTGCAGTAATAGCTAGATTCTTACCAGTAGAAGGCAGTAGCATGCTGACATAAAAAAAAAAATATATTCTTCTGTTTTATACTCATGAGTGGATTAAGCATTCCTACCGCGTCTATTAGCACCAATATTTACAAATCTAGTTCACAAAAATAAACCTACCAGTGGTCTTGAATTTTCTACATTTCTTAGAGCACATATTCCATCCCCCCCCCCCCCCCCCATGCCACAAGTGGTTGGCAGCTGTCGGTAAAAGGGAATAAGGTACGTTCAAGCATACTAACAGTCTTTGAAGTGGAAGAACTAAGGTTAAAACACAGTAAAAAAAAAGGATCTCTTTGATCCTTGACATACCATTATATACATGCTTTTGCCAGCGTGTAATGAAAACGCAGGATTGCAAGCTCTGTGGTCTAAAGTTCCAGCTGCTGGAGAAAAAAGAAAAAAAAAATATAAATATTTATAATAAAACAAGACTATTTATAAAATAAGGCTGCTATACTAAAATAGAAAAAATGAGCTAAAACATCATTTAAAAGACATCCGTGATCTATCAGTGAATATACTTAAAGGTGAAAATATATATATATATTTTAACATCAGTGAAAAGAGGAAGCAATCTTTCCTTTTTTTTTTTTTTGAAGTTCCATTGCTGTCATTTTTGATTAAGATTCTGCTTTGTCCCTATTTGATCTTTTTTAAACACCTGGGCAGTACACGTGCCAAGTTTGCCGGCTGGATTAATATTGTATGCTTCTTAGGCACACATGTTAAATCTTGCTAATATCTCCGGGATTTTTTGACGGATTTGTGCAACATCTGAGTCTGGTTTTATGCCCATGGACACTTATTTTACCGTAAACATAGCATTGCCTTTTTTTTTTAGAATCCAGAATAAATCTGCAAAAGAGCATTTTGGTTTTTCACATCTTTTCTACATTTTTACATTTTTTTTTTTTTAATATGTTTTTCATTCATGGAAAAATCAAAGAGAAGTTTCTAAGTCTAAAGCATGAGAAATGGGCTATTATGTCTTTTAGATCATCCTCTCTCTGGTTAACTTAAGTTTAATGATGTAGCTCTGCTCCAGGATTTTCTAAACCTTGTGATTTTGTTGAAGAAATACTAGCATTAAAATACAGGTTTGTGTTATAAAAAAAGAACATTTTGTAATTTGTTATTGCTAATATTATATATATATATAAACATTTTTTTATATATATTTAGAGCAAAAATAGGGACAGAAGGGAATCCTGCATTTCTTTTATTTTAAGGGCGTCTTCAACTTCTTGGACCATACATGGTGTTCTCATAGTTTTTCAAAAATGTGGATGAAAATTACCATATTTTCCGGCGTATAAGACAACTTGGCGTATAAGACGACCCCCCAACTAAGTCGTCTTATAAGCCGGAAAAATCGCATCTATATTTTAAATTTTTAGGTTAAAATATAGAGTTTTCCATTCTCCTCCCCCCTTCCCCAATCCCCAGTACTTACCTATTTTCTGCTCTGTCTCCCGCTGTTAAGCCGGACCGTGGCTGTGAGGGAAGCGTTGCGAGCTCCCCTCCAGCCGCGCGGTCAATAAAGTTTGTTTAAAAAAAAAAGTTTAAACAAACTTTATTGAAGCTGCGCGGCCTGAGGGGAGCTCGCAACGCTTCCCTCACAGCCACGGACCGGCTTAACAGTGCGAGCGGAGACAGAGCATAAAATAGGTAAGTAAATCCCAGTACCCTGCGTATAAGACGACCCCCCAACTTTTAAGAAGATTCTCAGGGGTTAACAAGTCGTCTTATATGCCGGAAAATACGGTACATTTAAAGGGAAACTCCTGGCAACAAAATAACTTTAATGTACTGGTAGTGTGGGCAAGAGACACATAAGGCCTCCTTGTGTACTTCTTTTCCAATGATGCTCAGCCAGACTAATGGGAGACTTTGGCTGGTTGGGCATCATGGGAACGGTAGTTACAATTCACTCTGCTAGCCAGCAAAAAGTCTCCCATGTTGCTGGCTGAGCATCATAGACAATAAATAAAACCTCTACACACAGTATTATGGCCAAATATATATTTTTATTTAAAATAAAAGTTTGTGTTGGTCCTTCACCTAAAAATAAAGTTTGTGCTCGCCACAACAATAACCCCCCCCCACGGAACATACATGTGTAAAGGGGAGGAGTTTATCATCTAGCCACGTACACATGGGGGCGCCAAAAAAATCCTGTGACCCTAGGATCGGCCCTGCATAATTGAGTGAAAAGGTCAAAGGGAAAGTGGTGGTAGTAACAGTATTAGAGATGGTCGGTTTGGCCAGAGATTAAATATGTGTATTCTTGTCCTAACAGTGTTTGAGAACAGTGACAGCTACAGTAGGTAGGATTGACTCAAGGTTAATTAATGGGTATTCAATCTGGATGAATAGTAAACTGCCTTAAAGAGTTTTAAGTGAAGTCTTTTTGAAGTCTGAGAAAGTGGGGGAGAGTTAGATGCTCTGCGGAAGGGAGTTCCATAGACAGGAGGCAGCTTGGGCAAAATCTTGCAGGCGCAAGTGGTGATGAGGATGGTTGGAGGAGAGCTTATGTCCATTTGACAGAGCTCGAGGGAAGGGATTATTGGCTCTGTACAAATGAGCTTATTTGCAATATAGTTAGAGATAGTTAGAGCTTTTTTAGTCCAATCTGACTGATATTAAAAAAATGCCTGAGTCACAAGAAAAAACACTGACAGCTAATCAGATAATCACATTAAAGAGGTTATCATTAGAGAAGGAGATCTACCAGATACAAGTAAGCCCACCACTATAACACAAGGCCAAGGATCCACAAACCCACATCACGATTGCAATGTGAGTCCCAAAATCTTGAAAAACTTCCGCTTTACGGCTTACATAATATGGCGGTCCGAAGCCCCGATGGCTCTGTTGAAGCTTTATAACAGGAAGCGCGTTATAACCCTGTAACAGGGTTTACCTGTATTTAGAAAATAAGTTGTAATAATCTGACCTTTAGTCAATGACATTTTTAGTATTATGTTAAGGTTATAAATGTTCCTCTTGAAGATGTAACTCCGAGAAACGTTACAGCCTCTGCTCTTAGTATCTTGAATAAATTCTCTACGCTGCTGATGTCCAATTCGTGTGCCGTGGACTGGATGTAGCTTTCAAGGGCTTTGTGCTGCTAAAAAGCCTATCACTTGTAATTAAATGGTCCAGTCCGTCAAATAGAGTAGCCAATCAGCCACTACTTTACTGATAGGCCTATATTTTTTTTTAAAGAAGATGGCAACCCTTCCGCCAAAGCACATCTTCTGCATTGTATACTGCCCCCCCCACATAAAAAAGGACAATACTGCTCTAGGATATGACCCAGACAGGAAGAGTCCTTAATTTCCCATAATGCAAGTGTTTTTAAGTGCACTGCAAAAAAAAAAAAAAAATAACTAAGCGGTGGATGAGGCCAAGTCGTTTTATTTTATTTTGTTTACTTTCGTTTGTTTTGCATAAATATACATAATAAAGTAAATCTTGCCCAGACAAAAGCGGCCACTAAAACAAAATGGAAGTTAATTACAAAAAAAAAGAAAGAAAACAGAGCAAAAAACAAAAGGAAAGGACATAAAGCAGGGCCTCCCCTCTCTCCCACTCACCAAAGACAACATTATATCTGCACAAAATCTGCCGCTAAGATGCCACACAAGCATTATGGGATAGTTATTATGGGATATTACACTACAAGCCCTTTTGGTTACATTTCGTTTTGTCCAGATATTGTACGAGAGATATGCAGGTATTTACAAAACAAATGTGTCTACTCATCTCTCTGTCTGTCTCCTATGTGCAGACAAGTACATCGTGATGAGGCAGCTGTCAGGGATAATTTGTTACTTGTTTTAAATAGAGACCACTAATCATCTCTGGCTCCAACACTGGATGTTAAACATGTTTCTTTGCACCCATTCCATTAGTACTGTTTATGCCAAAATATCACTGTCCAAAAAATGTCAACTTACTTCTCACAGCTTTCCAAATAAATGTCTGATCGCATTAGGAGGGCTCGCCTCTTCCGCGTGTCAGTTTTCTGCGGTAATGTGTCTACAGGTGTCCGGAACTTACTGAGCAACCGTTTCGAAAAATAGATCCTCGTGGAAGAATTCATTGTAAAGAGACTGGTTTACCTGGGGTTGTATATAATTTGGCCAACTACATTAGATATGTGTATTAGTTAGTCATGCAGATAGGGCCAACTATATACCCCCCCCTCTGCTTCTGCATAAAGTGGGCATTTGAATAGCCTGACTGAGAACAACAAAAAATACAAAAAGGAAGTGGACTAGAATTAAGACATAATAAAAGCAGGGGAAGGCACCAAACTGTGTTCCTGATGGACTTTGTGACGGATAATTTAAGGATGTTCTTTGGACCTTCACAGACCCTGCCGAGGACATTGGCATCCTTGCACTTTTGCCTGTCCCTAAACAAAAACCTCAGCTGGTGTATTACATTTTTTACAAAAGTTTATAATTGCCATAGAAAATCATACAAATATTTCCCCCAATAAATGAATAAAGTCATCATAAAATACATATAACACAAACAAGGACGCATGGAACATAATTAAATGGTTCCTCACAGACCCCAGTAAATGTCCGCCCTAAGCAGTGTTGGTGCCTGACCCTGGCTTTAATAATACAGATATCAGTCTCCATTCATATATTTAATACTCAGAGCAGTAGCCCCTGAGGATACAACTTTCATCGAAGATTAGCACTGTGTGCCGAAATCGCTAGTAAATATTAATTCACGTGTAAACAGTGGTTTCTTATTTAATAAAAATTATGATTAAAAAATGCATTTCTTGATTTTTATTCCTTTTATTTGTTGATCTACCCCTTATACTTACCAAACTGCACCTCATACTTGTCAATACATCCCAGACTAGCCTATGCATCCCCCTGGCCTGGTTAGGAGTGAGAGGACTAGACCTAGAGAGAGGGGGAGCAGGGCTAAGCCGTGTGGGTGGCCTAGAAGCCCTGGAGGTGCCAGCCCTTTGACTGAGCTGAGCACTAGAAATAAAGGGAGCAGGCCCATTAATGTCCCCACGTTTTTCTTGCAGCCAAGAGCCACCTCTCTGCAGAGCAGCCCCTCTGATGCCTTCCAGTAGTTTATCCATGGATTCAGCCATCCTGTCGGAACAACAGGACTCCGAAGGCAGAACCACAGGAATCAGGATAGCAACACAAGGTCAAAAACAGCTTATTTGAAAATTGTTGTAATTTTGCCAACACTCATTTAGAAAATACATTATTGATAATCCCTTGCGTCCTACATAATCATGTAGGAAGCAAGGGTTAAACAAAACATGTCCCGGGACTTGTAAGTAAACCTGACGTGTATCTTAATAAATACACATGGTTTTACTAACTGCTGTGTCTCACATGCGAGACACAGCAGTTCCTGGTTGTCACGTGCTGAAAAAAGTCATCACGCGCACAGCCAATCAGAGAGGGGGCTCGCCCACTGCTCTGACAGCCACATGTGAGGCTCTCTCGCTGCTAGCTCAAAGAGAGAAAATATTTTTTCAACACCGGTATTTTATGATAGTTGAATCAAACTAGAATTCACACCTAAGCCAATAATTTACCGGCCGGCCAGAGATGGCTTGGGCATAATGATAAGTCTACGGGGCAATAAAATGGATGGTATATTTTTGAAGAAATGGTGCCAACCCAATATGAAACTTGATTTTGTTTGAGCATCATGGGAAATGGGAGATATGGCAGCTATACAGTGTAGTGTTTTTCTAACAGTGGAGCATGGTGTAGAATTTGCAAGAAGAGCAAGACCTCAGATCCATTCTGACCTTTAATGAATTATATGGTCTTCTCTTGCCCCGGGCTTGTAAAATCTCTTGTCGACAGATGCTTCTTCCGCATTTCGTTTTTTTTTTTTTTTACAGTAACTTGGCGTGTTCCAAGATTAAAAATATAATTTCCCATAATGTAGGTAGGGGCACGTATTGGAATAAGTAGTTCACATTTGCATGATAATTATAAAAGATGTCCAGCTTGCATGGAGATTTGAAATTTTGGGCTATCATGGATTACTTGATTGGAGAAGATTAGAGCCAGTAATATGAATTGATAAATTAATTAAAACATGGATCAAAAATCATATATTTTTTTTTTACTGTCTGCCTTTTAGTGAAGATTTTATTTAAATCCAAAAAGCACATTATTAGGTTAGTTCTGGCAGAAAAAATCAACAAAAAAAGTAGATGAAGACACATGGAGATTTATTTAATGCAATGGTTTTTAATCAATTTTAAAGAGATTTTCTTACCTTGTAATATGACTGTAAAATAAAAAATAATATGGATAGTATGATTGCAAGCACACTCATAGATTAAAACACAAATTACTGAGTAAATAAACTGTTCCGAACGAATGTATAGAGCAGGGGCGTCTAAGTTTATTCTGAAGTAGGCCACATTTTCAGAAATGTACAGTAATAATCAATTATTGCTTATTATTCAAAGAAAAAATGTCTGGTTATTGGAACAAAAATATAAAGGCAGTGTAAAAACATTTTAATTTAACTTTATTAAAGCAAAACTACGCATTTATAGGGCTGGTGAGAATATGTGTAGCTATGTCAGATCAGTTGTGTTGGCCCACTGGTCACTGGTATAAAGTAATGGTCTTTGGTTGTGAGTATAGTTACAAGTTGAATATCAATACCTCACATTTTACGAAGGTATCCCTTTCCCAGTCTTAGTGAGATGACATGATGGGTAAGAATCTATGGTCAGATCTTCTATCTCGTACCTCACGCCCTCTCCCATGTATACTACAGGTGCGGCAGACACCTGTAGTATAGACACTGAGCATATAAAGATTTGTTTCATGTAGTTATTTCCTGTGCTGCTGGAATAGAATGTATTGTTTAGAATGTAATAGACTTGGTCTTGTACATAGTAGGATCTCCTAACAGTGTAACACATTGTCTAATGATATCAATGGAGAGACAAGATATTCCATCCATTTGAATGAAATTATTCTCATTGGTTTCTGCACCAAAAAAAAATTGGTGCTCGATCCTTTCTTTGATTCTTCTACACTGCTGGTTTGGATGGCACCCCAGGACCTCGGCACCACTATACATTTGAGTGTGGATTCGGATCTACTTAACTTAACAATTTTTAATGTCAGTCTTAGCAAACAAAAAGGCAACTGGTTTATTTTTTAACTTAATGTAGTTCCTCCCAAGAGACCTAAACTGTCATCTGTCAGAAATAGGGGCAACCTCTACAGTCTTATCTCCCTGATTTAATTAATATACATCATTGCACACATGAAAAAATGCTGGTGACAGGAAAACCCTTTTTATAAAAATAATAATACTCCATTGATTTTTTTTCTCTCTTTCAGCTAATATATATTTTTTATTTGAGCAATCAATCTGTCTTCTATGGACTACTTATGGCAACAACTCTTCAGACTTTGATATTTGCTTGCTTGGATAGAGAGACAAGGTCCCCCTCTGTTTATCCCCTTTAAAAAACAAGGATCCCCTTTGAAAACAAAGGTCTCTGCACTACTAGAGAGAGGCCCTCGCTCCGAGCAGACCCCGACCAGATGAGCCTCCTCATCGGCTTTGCCTCAGCTCCGAGGCAGAGGATAAACCCATGTGGTTCTCTAAAGATACAGTCGGGTTTAGCGTCAGAGAAGAAGAGACGATTTACTTTTTAACCCTTGCTTCTTGTAAGGATGCAAGGGTTAAAACTAACTGTCCTTTAAAGATTTAAGTCATTCAAAATATCAAGATTTTTTCCAAGGTCCATGCTGTCGGTTGAAATGTCGGTATAAATAAAACCTTAGAATAAATCTTAAATTAAAGTACAGGCCCCATGAGTGTGTGTGTGTGTGTGTATATATATATATATATATATATATATATATATATATATATATATATAAAAGTAGATATGTTTATATATAAATATAATATATTTCTGTATGTGTGTGTAGATATGTATGTGTAGATGTATATATATATGTAGATTTATATGTGTAGATATTTATATATATGTATATATATATATATATATTATATGTGTGTGTAGATTTATATGTATATATATATACATATATATATGTGTATGTAGATATATATATATATATATATATATACATACATGTGTGTGTATATATATATATATATATATATATATATATATATATGTAGATATGTATAAGTGTGTAGCTATATATATATATATATATATATATATATATATATATATATATATATATATATAGATGTGGAGATTTATATGTGTAGACTTATCTGTCTGTCTCTGTTCATCTAATGTATTATGAAGTTCCCTTCAATGCTCTGTACCAAATGCTATGTAAATTATTGGAGCTATATAATAATAAATGTTAATGTCATGTAATATATATGTATATAGAACACAATACACATGGGGCTTGATATCCAGACCTTCAGGTGATTAGCATAATCTGCTGTATCTCTCTAGTAAGATGAGACGGGAAGCTGACTTGTGCACAGCATCATCTTGGAATTACAGTCTTGGGTGTGATAGCCTTTCATTAACATCAGCACCCTAGATAATGATACAAGCAAACTCCTGCTCTTTACTGCGCGCCTACTGTCATCTAATTGCTTGATAATAGGCTTCCACAACAACAGAGGCCCTAGAAAATTGGAAATGAAATCCCTGCAGGAACCTTCAAACACAGCACAAGTACCACTCCAAAACAACGGCTGGTCTTTGGGATACCGTACACAACAGATGGCTGTTATTGGCACAACACAGGAGACGCACCTTGTCCCTTGTGATCTATTCCGTCTGCCTGTATATCAATTCCATTATATCATTAGAGGGTTTATCTTAGCTTAACAAATTCTGATGCATAGATTTGTAAGCTCTGTAGGGTCGGCTAATCCATTTATAATTTTCTTACATGTAAAAACAGGTAGCATTTTCTTTTTATGAGTTGGCCATATGGGAGACCAATTTAATAAGGCTCTACAGAGACAGACAGAAAGGGTTTACTAACTTGGATTACAGCCAAAACCTTAGTTAGAGGGAATCAGCTATTCCTTTTTGTTTGCTTAGATGCCAATAGTCTAGATCGGGGTCTCTGATCTGTTCTTTAACCCCTTTGTGACGCATGGTGCTGCACCAAAACGTCACGATTTGTTAAATCTGCCAGGAACACTATGGCAGAGACCCTATCAGAGTCTTAATAGACCCTGTGGGTGGGTCCCTGCCAAAAAATCGCAAGACCTACCGATGTCACATGTGAACTTTGGCTCGACTTAGAGAAATGTAGCTGGTGCTCGCTTTGAGCACCGGCTACATTTCCCCTGTCAGACTGAGGCCACTCAAAGTGGCCTCATCTGACCAGTGGGATCCCGCCTGCAAGTCTGACAAGTGGGATACCGCTGCAGCAGGATCCGAGAAAAGCTCGTCACTGGGAGCCGCGAAGACCTGTTTAACACAGGACATACTATGCTGTCCTAAATACTTTAAGGCACTTAAAATCAGGACGGCATAGTATGGCCTAATGTCACAAAGGAGTTAACCAGATATAATTTAACAAACAATTTCAAGTGCTACTGTATAAGCTTAATTACAGTTAGCCAGTTACGAGGTTGGTGGAGTAAACAACCTGACACAGAGATAGTATGGTATAGGTTTCATCAGTATGCTGTATGAACAGGATAGATTAAAATTATTTTATAGTTTTTAGTTTGCCATTCAAACATGTGGCACAGCATCACTCCCATCAGTACAATAAATCTCCTATCAGTGTATGCACAACCAGACAGCAAGATACTACAGAACAGCTTCCATTTAGTATATGGTTGTTCAGACACAGACCATGGCACAGGATAGATCCTATCCTATCAACTTATAGTTGGCCATTCAAACGTGTGGCACAGCATTACTTCCATCAGTACAGTAAATCTCTGATCAATGGATGTACAACCAGACAGCAAGATACTACTGCACAGCTGCCATTTAGTATATTGTTGTCCAGACACAGACCATGGCACAGGATAGATCCTATCAACTTATAGTTGGCCATTCAAACATGTGGCACAGCATTACTCCCATCAGTACAGTAAATCTCCGATCAATGGATGTACAACCAGACAGCAAGATACTACAGAACAGCTTCCATTTAGTATATGGTTGTTCAGACACAGACCATGGCACAGGATAGATCCTCTCAACTCATAGTTGGCCATTCAAACGTGTGGCACAGCATTACTCCCATCAGTACAGTAAATCTCTGATCAATGGATGTACAACCAGACAGCAAGATACTACTGCACAGCTTCCATTTAGTATATTGTTGTCCTGACACAGACCATGGCACATGATAGATCCTCCCATTATATAGTTTTTCACTCAAACATATGGCACAGACTTACTCCTATCAGCGCAGTTAACCACACACAGACATATTCTTCGCAACATTTAGCCAGGCTTTAGTGGGTTTCTTGATTTAAACTAATTTGATTCAAATCATGACTTAAATATATATTTTTAAAAAATCGTGGATTTTAATCAGTTCCTTTCTAAGGTAAATAATGTAAAATATATTAAGCAAAATATACTTGTAATAAATAGAATAGTAGATAAAAATGCAGAAGGTAATCTGGACTGGTCTAGGACTGTTGCTCGTGACAGTCCTCAGCGTGACAGTTTTGACACTGAACTGTCAGCGCTGATACATACTAACCCACCCCTAATAAAGTAACCCCAATCATAAAACTAACTCCTAACCTCAAATCCTAATACTAACTCTAAAACTAACGCTAATTAAACCTGAGCGCAGAACCCTAATACTAACTCTAAAACTAACACTAATAACAACCCTGAGCCCAGAACCCTAATACTAACTCTAAAACTAACCCTAATATTAATCCTGAGCCCAGAACCCTAATACTAACTCTAAAAATAACCCTAATATTAAACCTGAGCCCAGAACCCTAATACTAACTCTAAAACTAACCCTAATATTAACCCTGAGCCCAGAACCCTAATACTAACTCTAAAACTAACCCTAATATTAACCCTGAGCCCAAAACCCTAATACTAACTCTAAAACTTACCCTAATATTAACCCTGAGCCCAGAACCCTAATACAAACTCTAAAACTAACCCTAATATTAACCCTGAGCCCAGAACCCTAATACTAACTCTAAAACTAACCATAATATTAACCCTGAGCCCAGAACCCTAATACTAACTCTAAAACTAACCCTAATACTAACCCTGACCCCAAAACCCTAATACTAACTCTAAAACTAACCCTAATGTTAACCCTGAGCCCAGAACCGTAATACTAACTCTAAAACTAACCCTAATATTAACACTGAGCCCAGAACGCTAATACTAACTCTAAAACTAACCCTAATATTAACCCTGAGCCCAGAACGCTAATACTAACTCTAAAACTAACCCTAATATTAACCCTGAGCCCAGAACACTAATACTAACTCTAAAACTAACCATAATATTAACCCTGAGCCCAGAAACCTAATACTAACACTAAAACTAACCCTAATATTAACCCTGAGCCCAGAACCCTAATACTAACTCTAAAACTAACCCTAATATTAACCCTGAGCCCAAAATCCTAATACTAACTCTAAAACTAACATTAATATTAACCCTGAGCCCAGAACCCTAATACTAACTTTAAAACTAACACTAATATTAACACTGAGCCCAGAACCCTAATTCTAACTCTAAAACTTACCCTAATATTAACACTGAGCCAAGAACCCTAATACTTACTCTAAAACTTACCATAATATTAACCCTGTGCCCAGAACCCTAATACTAACTCTAAAACTTACCCTAATATTAACCCTGAGCGCAGAACCCTAACACTAACTCTAACACTAATATTAACCCTGAGCGCAGAACCCTAATACTAACTCTAACACTAATATTAACCCTGAGCCCAGAACCCTAATTCTAACTCTAAAACTAACACTAATATTAACCTTGTGTCCGGAACCCTAATTCTAACTCTAAAACTAACACTAATATTAACCCTGTGCCCAGAAACCTAATACTAACTCTAAAACTTACCCTAATATTAACACTGAGCCCAGAACCCTAATACTAACTCTTAAACTAACACTAATATTAACCCTGAGCCCAGAACCCTAACACTAACTCTAAAACTAAAACTAATATTAACCCTGAGCCCAGAACCCTAATACTAACTCTTACCCTAATATTAACCCTGAGCCCAGAACCCTAATACTAACTCTAAAACTTACCCTAATACTAACCCTGAGCCCAGAACCATAATACTAACTCTAAAACTAACCCTAATATTAACCCTGAGCGCAGAACCCTAATACTAACTCTAAAACTAACCCTAATATTAACCCTGAGCCCAGAACCCTAATACTAACTCTAAAACTAACCCTAATATTAACCCTGAGCCAAGAACCCTAATACTAACTCTAAAACTAACCCTAATATTAACCCTGAGCTCAGAACCCTAATACTAACTCTAAAACTAACCCTAATCTTAACACTGAGCCCAGAACCCTCATACTAACTCTAAAACTAACACTAATTAACCCTGAGCCCAAAACCCTAATACTAACTCTAAAACTAACCCTAATATTAACTCTGAGCCCAGAACCCTAATACCAACTCTAAAACTAACCCTAATTAACCCTGAGCCCAGAACCCTAATACTAACTCTAAAACTAACCCTAATATTAACCCTGAGCCCAAAACCCTAATACTAACTCTAAAACTAACCCTAATATTAACCCTGAGCCCAGAACCCTAATACTAACTCTAAAACTAACCCTAATATTAACCCTGAGCCCAGAACCCTAATACTAACTCTAAAACTAACCCTAATATTAACCCTGAGCCCAGAACCCTAACACTAACTCTAAAACTAACCCTAATATTAACCCTGAGCCCAGAACCCTAATACTAACTCTAAAACTAACCCTAATACTAACCCCTAATACGAACCATAAAACCCTAATACTAACCTTAATACCCTAGCCTAACCCTAAACAACCCTTAAAACTAATCTGCACCCCCTAAAACGAACTTTGTTTGTTGATGTGCCTGAAGGCTCTCTAAGTCCAGTGCTCTATACCAGATGCTCTAAGTCAGACAATCTAAGTCACGCTATGAAGCAGCTGCGAAGAACTGTCCAGTTCCGATTCTGGACTTCATCTACAATTTCTGACAAGATGGTTTTTTAGTGCGGTCTGATGCATAAGAGAAGATGGAACCAACTAAGTTTAGTTTAGTTTAGTAGAAACTGACATGCACCACATGGGACTTGATAGTTACGAAGTCCTTTAATACACAGTATATCATTAGATCTGGGATGTCCGAAGACAATGGTTGTGAGGCCAAAAAATGAGTAAATTCTTAAGATCTGCGGTGGATGTCAAATGCTGAGGAGAATAGCAGTTTTAAAATAGAGTCAGACGTTAGAACGCACATTTTCTACTTTTGTCATCATACTTCCCACCTTGAGGAATTGCTTAGGGACAGAAAAATCTACCATATGAACAAAAAAAAATAGGATTTCAATTTAAAAAAAAAGATGAAAACAAAAATGTATTTTTTTTTTAACTGTATTTTATTACATACATTTTTACAAAAAACAAGGGATTTATAATTTCATCTGCATGAGGGACTACCAGAGTACTACTATTAACTTATACTCAAAGCAAAAATAACTAATAAAAGAAAAAGTGTAACTCCCATTAGCCCCTCGCACCCAAAAAAATCAGCACATCTTCCGAACTACAAAGCATGGGTTTTTTTCAAGTGAAAAAAAAATGTAGAAAGACAAATCCATAAAAGTTACAAAAATCTTCTTCTGTGTAGGAGCAGCCTGTACGTCAGGTAATGATTTCCTTTAAGAACTTTGATTTTCTACTAATTTGTGCATTCGTTTCAAATGCTATTTGTTCCAGTCTTTTGGCTGCTCTTTGTAAAACCAGTTTAACCGATAACAAAAAAAAAAAAGTTTGATCTGTAAAATAAATAAATATTTCCACTAATATCTTTGCCGTATTTCCCCGAAGGAATGATTAATCAAAACTACCCGTGTCTCCTTTTATTAATAGGTGTCCTTTTCTAAGAATAAATGATATGAATAAAACATACTTGCCTGGGTTGAGGCCTTCAAATGCTTTGTGACATGCCTATTGAGATGAAAAGGACTTCCATATGGTTTTTGCAAGCACAAGTTACAGAAATAATTAAGACTGATCCGCCGGCTTTGTGCTTTCAAAATGACAAAATCAGATTAAAATCGTTAAGAGGAGTTTTTGTGTGTTGCAAACGAACTCTTGTGTAATTGGAAAACGGACGTCTGAACTGATAAAATACATCACTGGCGCAACGTGGAACCAAAGCGTTGGAATTAAGAAGAAAAATGACTTTCGGGGAGTAAATATTCTACTCTGCCAGTTAGTGATCATGTAAAAAGGATTTTTAGCCTCATAAAAATGATGATAACATTTACCGTTTAGATTTGCAGTAGTTATCTGCTTCAAGTACAATATGCTGTGATTGTAGTGTTTAATATTAAAGGAACACTAAACTGGTTTTTTTTAAACCCTTGCTTCCTTGAGTTGCCCCTCTCTGACTGCTGAATGCGAGGGTCTCTCACTGCTAGCATAGGGAGAGAAGCCCTCGTTTATGCATGGGATTAGTGGGGGGACTTAAGTAAGCTCTCGCCTACTTATTCCATGCAGAAAGGAGGGGCTGTCTCTGCTCTACCAGAGAGAGCCATTCGCCGACCAGACGACTGCCTGTTTCCTATGGAAGCATGGCAGCTGCCAGTCAGAGGATAAACTGGCGTGTACTATCAAAAGTAACTGCCAGTTTATCCTCTCACACTAGGAACAACTAACATGAGCACATCAAATGTGGTTCTGTCCCATCAGCATTGTGTTTAGAACACAGGGTCTACTGAATATGCGCTGACATTCTGCCCCAAAATGCTACCTCCAAATTGTGTCTGGATTCGTGGCACATTGGCAGAAAATTGAAAGCCGAATCGACTAGCCGTGATGTGCCTTGGGATATGTTCACAATTCACAAATCACAGCCAATTCAAAACTGGTTTATCTTGAGTTGACCCTCATGTATCTGAATTAGACAAACACTGTCTAAACGATGAAGAATTCAGCTCCTTTACCTGAGAAGGTTTTAGCTCAGCATCACGGGTTATGTGGCCTCAGGTAACACTGCCCCCATGTTTTTGGACTGCTTTTATTTCAGTGCTAAATACACATTTATTGCTAACAAGCCATTCTTCCCTGTTACTGAGGATAAGACATGTCATTTGGGCACAGCAAACATTTCTGATCATGCGGCCTACTTCCACAAAATCTTGGACACTCCTGGGAAGCTCTCCAAGTGTACCAGTGGGGGGGGCGGTGGCAAAACATCAGTAGGGTGGCAAAGCATCATGGGTGCTGTAGCTCCTCAAGAGCGGGAGAGCTATCTTACTGACTCTCCCGAGTCTACATTTGGCTTTATAAAAAAAGATCATGCATTATGAATAAGAGGCACAAAGGAAGTTTAATAAGAGGTTTGTAAAGTAAATGAGTCGGGATAGACAGCCACTCTTGCATATCAAAAGGGATGATGGAGTGCCAAGTGTACAAACAAACAAGGGTGAACACCTGTCCCGAATTGCCTGGGACAGTCACGTGTTCAGGTCAACCACATCCTGGGACAACACAGAGTCCCTTACATTAGGATGATTACATAAGCTCTACTTACCAGTGAGGATAAGAAGTGAGTGTTCACTTGTCACATGGCGAGTTGAAACTCTGCAGTGTCAGAGACAATCTCTGTGGCCCTCGGAGTGCAAGGTTTGTATGTCAACTGCTTTCAGCACACAGCTGCCCACGCATTTCACATGCCAGTTTTATCCAGTCACTAGAAACTCCTCCTCCGCAGTTCTCTAGTAATGCTGCTGTTTTTACTGCCAGAGATGCCTGGACAGGGGTATGATGCTGCTCTACACCACTGAGAGGAGGTTGTGCCTTGGCGTGCATAACATCATGTTTCAGAAAGAGCCAATAAGAAGGCAGGAGAGCATCAGAGTGGGCATCCTTTGGTCCAGTCATAAGGACACTAGGAGCTAGGTTTATTTCATAATTGTTACTCTTTCATGGCTTATAGCTTTCATCAAATCCTTGGAAATGAAAACACTGGTTTCAGTGTACAAAAATAAAATATACAGAATATCTGAGCATAGTAACATAGTAACATAGTAATTTAGGTTAAAAAAAAAAACACAAGTCCATCAAGTTCAACCCTTCTACCTATCAATTCAGCGTTTTGATCCAAAAGAAGGCAAAAAACCCCCTAAGGAAGCTTTTTCGAATGTTGCCTCCTAGGGGGAAAAAAATTCCTTCTTGACTCCAAAAGGGCAATCAGATTTCTCCTTGGATCAAAAAGCTCTATTATTAATGCTCATTCTATTATTAATACCCCTGTATGTTCTGCTTTTCTAAAAAAACATCCAGACCATTTTTAAATGCATCTATTGTGGTTGATAGCACTACCTCTCTTGGCAGTGAGTTCCATAATTTTATTGTCCTTACTGTAAAGAATCCCTTCCTTTGCTGCCTATGAAATCTTTGCTCTTCCAGTCTCAGGGGGTGACCTCTTGTTCTTTGTACATTTATATTAATGAACAGGTCCCTGGAGAGCTCCTTCTACTGGCCCTGCACATATTTATATAATGTTATCATATCCCCTCTAAGACGCCTTTTTTCTAAAGTAAATAAATGCAATTTTTTAAGTCTCTCTTCATAACTAAAATCCTCCAATCCCCTTATTAATTTTGTAGCTCTCCTTTGCACTTTTTCTAGTTCCTTAATATCCTTTTTTAGGGGCTGGTGCCCAGAATTGTACTGCATATTCAAGGTGAGGTCTTACCATTGATTTGTAAAGAGGCAAGATGATGTCCTCCTCCCGTGAATCTATACCCCGTTTTATACATGCCAATATCTTATTGGCCCTTGCAGCTGCTGACTGGCATTGGGCACTGTTGCCAAGTTTGTTATCTACAATGATTCCTAAATCCTTTTCGTTAGTAGTTTTTCCCAGGGAAATACCATTTAACGTATATGTTGCTTTGTTATTATTTTTCCCATAATGCATAACTTTACATTTGTCTATATTGAACCTCATTTGCTACTTTCTTGCCCAGTTCCCTACTCTGTCCAAATCTTCCTGTAAAGAAAAAACATCAAGATTAGTCTTTATTACCTTACCTAATTTTGTGTCATCAGCAAACACTGAGACATGGCACTCAGCACAACGTGGGAGATCATTAATAAACAGATTAAAAAGAAGAGGTCCCAAAACAGACCCCTGAGGTACTCCGCTCACTACCCTGGTCCAATTTGACCAATTTGAGCAATGTTCAAAAAGATTGAAAGATGTCCCTATATATTGGCTTTCAGTAGGAAAGCATGTGTCCATTCTCTGTCTCTTTTAGTCGATTAAACCTCCGGGAGGGAACAGGTCTGAGAAGGCTGTTACACAGTGTTAAGTTTATTTGCTAGGGATATGGGAGGGGATATACTCATGTGACAGTATCAGGTGAATTAGATGGAAGAGTAGACTCTTTATCTGCAGTTTGCAGGGAGTTGTTCCAGGGGGGAGACAGGCACAGGGAGCCTTCGTCTCAGCCAATCCAGCTGCAGATATAGTAAGGGGAGTAGGCTTGGCAGGGATCCATGAAATTCAGAACCAAAAGTCCAAGAAGTAAATGCAATAATCCCTTCCTTACATGTTAGCCACATTTCCAGCAATTGACAAAAATTATTAAACTATTAACTATGACGAAAATGCTTAGTCTACAAAACTAACACTGTTTAGGACTTGCCACGAGTACACGGATCATATAATTAAAAACTGAGTTTAGAGTTACAAAAGTATAGATAACCATGACATTTTGACCAATGGAGTCATTTGTAATGCAATTTATGAATATCAATAAATTAAATAAAAAGGCATTCATTACATGTAACAAAACCCCAAGACGGTGACTTCAGTTAAATATCTTGATTACATGTGCTGGACTCCTCCTAACTAAATAAAGAATTAAGATAATCTTCCCTAGAATTTTTTAATTACCAAATCCTACCCAGAAATGATTGTTAAATCGTGTTAAACTGTGCCCGACACATACTTTCTTTGGGGCTGATTAATTCTAGCCTGTGGTCATGTGACATAAAGACAAGGAAGCCAATAGGATTAAAGATTTTCTTAGAGGATAAGCAGCTTCTTAAATAGTTTCTTAAGAGGGGAGAGGAAAGGGATGGAGAAACCCTGGAGAATATTCCCAAACCCCCTCACCGAGCGGTGAGCCCCCCCCCCCCCCCACCCTCCTGACCGATAACCCAACTTACTGCAAAGCACTGCATGTACGGTCTCAGTTTGTATGTATTGTGTGATGTTATATGTTTATGTATGTATTTTTCTATTATTGAATAAAAATAAAATAAAGAAATAAATATATATTTTCTTAATATTCTATGCTTCCAATGCTAAATTGTGTTTGTAGATTTATATTTTAATAGTACAACAGCACAGTTTTTATGGACCATCTCTATATAGCATTGGCGTAATGCAATAATGTAAAATAAAAAAAATCTGTGGATAATGAGCCTCGATGATAATACTTAAGATAGTAAAATAAGATAAAAAAATAATAATAACAAGTATAATAAACCTTTAACAGTAGAATTTAAACCAATCCAAGTGTGAATTACATCTGGGATTTTCTGTTTAAAATTGAACCCATAGAGACCCAAATATATTCCATTACCTACTATGGATGCTACAGAATACATATGATTCATCCAATCATTCTTACTCACCATATTTTATTTGAGAAGTCTGATAAGCTGAAAGCTTATCTTTTCGGTTTGCAAGCTTCTCATCTCCATCCGAGCGCCATCCATGATATTCCGAGCCCTCTGCATGTTTCACTAACTATTCTTAGACATTGGTTGGAAATTCGTTTTATTAAGTCAATACACTTAGGTTTGATTGGTCATTTATCTGAAGAAACCCACATGTTTAGGTAATAAATAAAATCTGCATACATATTGATGTGTGGGAATGTCGTTTAATAGATTCTGGCGTGTGTTTGCAAACCTTAAGGAATCAAATCAAAGAAAAAGTAGACAAAATGCACAAATATTCTCCTGAGCCCTTAATGCTGGATGGAATCTAGCATAATATTCTCAATTCCTATATGCATTATTTTGTACATAATCAGGGATGGGGCCAAAAGAACGATATTTAATATTAGTCTGATTTATTAATTATTGGTGTAAACCTGTATATATAGTTGGCAATTTGTGTATCTATTCAATATATAGACTATATATTTTGAAAAAAAAGTATTAATATAAAATACATAGGCAAATTCAAATGCAGTGATTTCAATTTTTATGTTTTAAAATAATTAAATTTACTCTTTTAGGTGTCTGATAATTTTGTGACCGGTGCCTGCTTTTTTTCTCTGATAAAAACAACTACTACAGCTTAATCTCCTTTTATAGTTATATAAAATGTTTTGTTTTTTTAAATGGAACTTCTATGAACTACCATTCAAAAGATATCCCATGTACTTTGCTCAGAAAACAAAGACTGCAGAATTTGTTTTGTGCATCTGTTTCACTTTGCCGGTAGAACAAATGTTGGTTGCTCCTACTGGTGTGTTGGTATGTCAATCATCTGTGCTGGGAGGGAGCAAAATATATGTGGATGGGAATGGGAATGCTAAGGCGAATATGAATTTTGTACCTGAGCAGCTGGAAGAATGTAAATGTAACATGTGACAACAAGTAAGAATAGTTAGTTGGAGTGCATGAAGCCAGAGACTACAAGAAGTGGCGCAAGATGTCAGATTCTCTGAGGAGCTGTGCAAGATGTCAGAGCTGGAATAGAAGAGGGATCACAGAACTTGATGAAGATTTTTTGTTAAGTTGATTGTTCCAGCACAAAATGTAAATTTTGGATGCATTCTTGAATATGGCATATATTTCTTTATAGTGTTGAATCACTCTTTAACCAACAATTCAATGCTAGATTTTCATGTCTTTAGAAAAATAACCTCCTAAAATTAAATAAGAATATTTAAGGCAATCATCAGATAATCTCTGGGGAATGTCATTTGCAAAGTTTTTAAATGTGTGTGATAAAAACTGCGCACAAATGGCAGTACTATATTTTCTATCCTGAAAACGTACACATTGGACACGTTCGGCTTATACCTCACCAGCTTTAATATGATACAAGCACGGGAAAGTTAAGGATCTATAGATAATTAGCTGTTTGTACCTACTGACCTTGTGGTCTTCAAATAAACCCTCATTTTATAATGCATACAACTGCCAGGACATCCATACAAAAGCGCTGCAAAGACATCTTACATCTTTTCGACAGGGCGACTGTTAAAAAGTCTCACAAAATTAGATGATATCGAACCTCGTTTCCAATATGTTCACAGGCAGCTTAAATTAATTAGACAGGCTGCTATCATAAATCAATGTAATCACCAGTACTACTCTATGGACATCAAGGTAAATCATATACTGAATTTAATATTTACTCTGGGCAACTTGTTTTCGCAGAACACAATCCCTGCAGACTTAAAGCACTTTTCAATTGTTGGTGACATAATGTCAACAAACTGTAAACTTTTTCCCATTAGAGCACAATAATTAATTAAAGGTCACATTGGGGATAAACTCTGCAATTAAAGCCATGCTATTTAGTTGTGTTGCCGTCCGGTTATTCCGCAGAGTTTCTTGTATCCCTCTAAACATTGTTTGCACTGTGACTGGAGATAATAAAAAATGATTTATACATTGTGTTAGTGAAGTTGCATTTTGCATTGCTTTAAATTTCAAATACTTAAAAAGCAAGTTTATTACAGTCTACACAATGTATTCTGTTCCAGCAGCAAAGGAAGTGACTAAATAAAACAACATTTTATATGCTCAGTGTCAACACAATTAGTGCTGCCGCACCTGTGGTATATATGTGAGCAATCACTTGGGGAGGGCTTGAGTTAAATATTAAAAATGTGATTTAGGCAGAATTACACTGGAAAAAAGCCTGTGCACTATACAAGCAGTAGTCTATAACTTGCACCAAAGTGAGTTTGGGGACTAGACTGTCCCTTTAAGAGAAAAAAAATGTTTCTGACATCACCTGGTATGCAAATGAACTGCTTTCAAAAGGAAATGTGCAAATTCAATAACAAAACCACCTCATGATGTTATAAACAAGAGACAGCACAATTTTGTGATCCACACACAGCACTATACAAATCAATGTTACTACTAACCTTGGGGAAACCTATACATTTACCACTGACACAGTTCCTTTGCCTGTCAAACCAACAGGTGATGTCATAAACAGGAGACATCAGAGACCATAGTTGCCAACATTGGCCATGTCTCTCAGGGACACATATTTGTTCCACATGCTGCAGAAAGAGGATGCCAAGTACAGCCCGGCAGTATGTTGGATGGATATATGCAGACAGAATCCAATGAATTAATCATGGCAGGTTCTATGAGATTTCCACCCTGATTAATTAATTGGATTCTGTCTGCATATATCCATCCTACATACTACCAGGGTGCACTTTGCATGCTCTTTCTGCAGCATGTGGAAAAAATGTGTCCATGGAAACATGGCCGATGTTGGCAACTATGCAAAGACGCATTTAAAACATATTTTTCTCTTGACATTGGACATCCAAGGTTGGAAGGTCATAAGGGTGGAAATTTGAGTTGTTTTTATTTACCACTGCCATTACAAAGAAACATGCCTACAACATATTATACTGGCATCACCCACAACAGGCTATCTAGCAGGGGCGTATCGTTTACCTGAGTGACCGGCGTTCTGCCAGCCTGGAGCACGACTGTCACTCGGAGGCACAGTGCCGAGAACAGCCAGCAGACAAACCCCCGGAAACACACGAGTTACATCCGAAAGGCGACGCTGCTTTCGAATTCGGCAACATAAGTATACAACATAAGTCATACGAAAAGTATATGAAAATTCGAATACTTTTAGTGCTTGTTGAATTGGCAACAGAGTGAGTGACTCTGTTGCCGAATTCATAGCTGGCGTCACCTTTCGGATATATTTCTGGGGTTTGTGTGCTCTCTGCTCGGAGCACACAAACCCCAGAAATACACAGCGCGGCTGCTCCATGCTAAGTGTGCGGCGCACACCTAGCACATATGGAGCATCCGCTACTGTAATCTAGATCCAAAATGCACAGTCACTCTGAACATGGTACACAGCAACCTAAGATCTACACTTAGACCTCAAGCATGTATGCAGTATGGAAGATGCAGGTAAAACCAAACAAATGTAAGACAGAGGATGGGCAAGGTTCATTTTACTCCCTTTTTGACTGTAGCACACTTGGGAGAGTCTCGGACGATTTGTAGCTCTCTTGTGCCATTAAAGAAAAAACATTATACCAGTCCAGTCAATTTGCATGTTTCAATCTTTCCTAGGCCTCAGCACTGAGGTACGACTGTATACCTCCCTTAGGCACAGTGAGCAAGTAACCCATACGTGGATTGCTAAGAGCTTGCAAATAATCTCAAACAAACGTTAAGCCCTCTCTGGATGTGACCAATCGGCACTAGACTTTGTGAACCACTTTTGCTGCCTAGATTTCTATGCCCAATCCCAAATCCATCAGGATACTGACAGGAATGCAGCCAAATCCAATTTTATTCATTGGGCGGGGCGAAATGTTAAGCAGCTTTTATAATTAAAAAGCTGTACGATACGTTTGCAGAGTTGTGTGTAAGTAGCTCTTTGCTCAGAAGGGAGGCAGATTTGCTACATGTTGTAATTAGATGTATGCAGGACAGCAGTGGCGTCCCGAGGGGGGGGCGGGGGGGGCGGACCGCACCGGGTGACACCTCCAGCGGGGGTGACACCCGTGCTGCCGGCACCCCCCCGCATCGCGCTGGCGCTGGTTAACTTTTTTTCTGGCAGCCGCATCCCCTGGACGCGGCCGCCGGAAAAAAGTAAAAAAAAAATAAAAAATCCACCGCAACCGGAAGTGACGTTACGTCACATCCGGTTACTGTGTTTCCCTCCTCCGTGCAAGGGGGAAGACTGCACGGAGGAGGCGTCCGGGAGCAGAGAGCAGCATTCAGGTAAGTGATGGGGGAAGGGGGGGAGGAGGCTCTGGCTGGCACTATATTACTGGGCATCTGGCTGCACAATATTACTGGGGTCTGGCTGGCACTATATTACTGGGGTCTGACTGGCACTATATTACTGGGCTCTGGCTGGCACTATATTACTGGGGTCTGGCTGGCACAATATTACTGGGGTCTGGCTGGCACTATATTACTGGGTTCTGGCTGGCACTATATTACTGGGGTCTGGCTGGCACTATATTACTGGGGTCTGGCTGGCACTATATTACTGGGGTCTGGCTGGCACAATATTACTGGGGTCTGGCTGGCACTATATTACTGGGCTCTGGCTGGCACTATATTACTGGGCTCTGGCTGGCACTATATTACTGGGCATCTGGCTGCACAATATTACTGGGCATCTGGCTGCACAATATTACTGGGCATCTGGCTGGCACAATATTACAGGCATCTGGCTGGCACTATATTACTGGGGTCTGGCTGGCACTATATTACTGGGCTCTGGCTGGCACTATATTACTGGGCATCTGGCTGCACAATATTACTGGGCATCTGGCTGGCACAATATTACAGGCATCTGGCTGCACAATATTACTGGGCTCTGGCTGCACAATATTACAGGCATCTGACTGGCACAATATTACTGGGCATCTGGCTGGCACAATATTACAGGCATCTGGCTGGCACTATATTACTGGGCTCTGACTGGCACTATATTACTGGGCATCTGGCTGGCACTATATTACTGGGCATCTGGCTGGCACTATTACTGGGCTCTGTGTGGCACAATATTACTGGTATCTGACTGGCACAATATTACTGGTATCTGAATGGCACACTATTAATGGGCTCTGAATGGCACACTATTCCTGGTATCTATAATTGTAAAATTATAATTGTAAAATTTTCAAAACATTGAAAAAATTGTGGGTGTTTTCTACATTTTTATTATGGGGGGGCGGGGGGGGGTGCCACACTCAGGGTCCGCCCCGGGTGCCAAATGCTCTAGGAACGCCCCTGCAGGACAGGAAGGCAGGATAGATTCTTCTGGCAGCCATTCTAAAATAAACACGCAAGATAAAAGACTACATGACAGAACATAAAGCTAAGTGTTCCTCGAGCTTGCAGGCCTGCCACTTCTCTTCCCTCTAAGCCTCAATTTAGGTTAGTTTTGTTGATTTAAAATATCGGCTGTCGACATGCTCTAAAATTGCCATGGGACTTACAAGATAGAAAGCAAAATGTATGAATTAGGGAATCTGGATGGAGCTACTGAAATGTTCATTTTGCAAAGGCCTGAAATTCACAGATGAGAGGTTGCAAAATATAGAGATGAAAATAATTTATTCTGTTCCATCACAAGTGCCCCTATTTGGATCCCACTGTCCCTCTTTCCTATTTTACAGAAGCCCGAAAAGCGTGGGGTATACAGTATAACAAGCTCGGTATCCTGGGGTTCAGCTGCAATAACATTAATTTGTGTTTATAAAAGATCTTGTTCATGATCTCTTTGACTTTGCTAATTACATATTAAGTTTTTTATTAATTATAAAAGCCACATCATTTTTGGAATTACCCCACAACCGGTCATGTCCTCTCAAGTCACTCTCCCAAAACATGGGTATCCTTCTTAGGATACCATTTGAAATGCATGGAGAAATCCAACAGTAATCAATATACATTATCACTATTAGGAGGTGAAAGGACAACTAGTAAAAAAAAAAAGAAAGTTAAGTTCAATTGAGACCTCTCTGCTTGCGTAGCTCTACAGGGGGCAGACATGTTGTTTAGAATACTGGGTCAGATGTATCAAGATCTGATCCATTCGACCTAAGATGCCTGTCCCCTGATAGTGCTGAACAAACAGAGTGGGCGCAATAAGGTGTTTTATATTCTTTCTACTTGAAATGCCTTCCCTTGATGCCATCTTTAAATTGAACATAACTTATTTTTTGTGGACAGTTGTCCTTTAACCTATACGGACGTGAATGGGTTTACGTCAATAATTGCCTCCAGTCTCAATGGTTCATATTTGTAGATAGTAGCGAGTGTATTAAATTCAAATCTGTAGAGATGATCTCAGTATCACTAGATCCAAGGCAGAGAGCCACAAGACATGTCTAATACAAATAGTATCTTGCGATGCTGAAATCATCTCCAGGGATTTTAATGTAAGATACTCACTACAATTACACAACCAGCATCGGCACAACCAAAATGTGTGTATTCGGCAGCGCACACTCCCAATATTCGTCAGGAGTCTGCTCTATACATTGGCGCACATGCCGATTGCGACAGACACTATTTGGCGCTGTGCTTATACGTGACCACCTATGTGTCTTTCACTTGCGTTTTAATTTTTTTATGTTTACCATGATCTATCTGAATAAGAGACATACATCAGGTTGTACACTACATTTTTTTATGAGTGTACTTACATTAATGGTGGGGATATCATTTATTTAACTATTGGTGCACCTTAACTTCCTGTACTGATAATAATAATAATAATAATAATGATAAAAAAACAATATTAAAATATCTGTATTTTCTGTCTCTCTAATGAGGAAGTCAAAGAAAAATGCCATTTTCTTTGTTCATTAAGATGTGGATACAAGATTTTGCAGGAAGTGGTCATGCTTATATACAGTAAAACATATAGTGTAAAGTAGAAAATGATACCAATTTGAGCGCATCAATATTTTTCTCTGCTTGAACATAGGTGAGGTTGCTTGCTATCCAAGGTTTAATTAGGGGAAGGCTTAATTGCACCAATTTTTTGGGTGTCCCATCAAATGAAGAATTGAGCACCAGATACCCAGTACTTGCTCCCGGGAGCCTGAAGGAACACGCCGTGATATCATGTGGCCTCACATAACCCTGCCTCCTTTTGGCTCCACCCCCTTGCGTCCCGGAACTTGCTTTTCAAAAGTGGGCAGGTAACAGTTAAGAGTGATGGAAATAAACTTAGATTGGAATTTGGAACCTCAGTAAAATTTAGAACCTTGTTAATTATGCTGACCATTACATTGTGAATGTTATTTAGGCTCTCTAAATTGAAGGATTTTATTAAGTCATGACATAAAGTCATGATTTATAAAGACACGGCGACGAATATTTATGCATATCTCTTTCCATTTATTCCCTCAGCAGCAAATTAGAATGAAGTGAAAAACACAGAGAAAAAATTAACCAATCATAACACATATGCAAATACTCCTTATAAAACCCCCAACTTGCACCGGCTCCTCCTCTTTCTTTGGTGCGAACGGGAAAGTCCAATATGAAAACAGTTTCATCCAAATATAGGAATGTAAAACTTGCAGACGATTAAAACATCTTCAACCGGAACGTAGAAACGAAGAAACTATTTCAGGGAGCCGATTGGGGTGAACAAAGTCTTCATACTAAAACAAAGGGAGATAATGGAATGGGTTAAAATAATGATTAAGAGCCCAATTGACGTATCGTTAAGATCAATGCATATGATGTGAGAGAAAAACAGATATATATAACAGTAAGTAATCAAATACATTCATAATTAAGGGATGGGAAAGGAAAATACAAAATACGTAGCAAACAGGGTGGGTAAATATTTGTCTCCGTGTCTTTATAAATCATGACTTTATGTCATGACTTAATAAAATCCTTCAATTTATAAAGACACGGAGCCTCATATTTATGCAAGTTCAAAGCTGATCCAATAGTGGCGCTGTAAAATGTTTGACCGGTCTGAAAGTAAAACTCTTTAAAATTAGATTCCTTCGACCAGTCGGCAGCTTTCATGATATCCTCCAATC
The DNA here is from genome assembly GCA_036172795.1 of Pelodytes ibericus. NCBI lineage: Eukaryota > Metazoa > Chordata > Amphibia > Anura > Pelodytidae > Pelodytes > Pelodytes ibericus. The sequence continues at coordinate 185,387,099 of CM069862.1, forward strand.
TGCTTCCTGCTAATAAGGCATTTGACGCCATGGCTCCTCGGACGGAATGGGGACCGAAAATGGTTGTATCGACTCCAGCTTCTCCAAGAATCCATTTGACCCATCTAGCTACAGTCCCAGTAGACACCGCGTGATGAGGCTTACGAATGGCTAAAAACAAATTGGAAGGAGACGAATGGCAGAAGGTTTCTGTCATATATTCGTGTTCTTGTAGACAAGCCACTGGACACAATCGCGGGTGATCCAGAAATGAAGGATAAAAAATGATTTTATAGCAGTTTTTGTGCGCCTGGTGATGTCAAAAATCACTCCGTCGTTAGTTAAAGAACGTGCTGATGAATCCAAGGCCCTTACATCAGACACACGTTTACAAGACACCATACAAAATAGGACTACAAGTTTTTCTGAAAGTTGTTTCAGGGATCAGTCCTTGTTAGGTAGCCAATTGTTCAGGAAGTCGAAGATCAACCTTACATCCCAAAGATTAGAGTATTTGGGTCTTGGAGGTCTGGCCATCTGCCCTTTAGGAGTCGACATACCAGAGCATGCTTCCCGGCTGGATATCCATCGAAACCAAAATGACCCGCTGAGACGGCAGAACGTTATACGTTCAGGGATCGATATGCCAATCCAGTCTGACATTTTGAAGCTAGGAACTGTAGAATCTGTGTAACAGGTGTTGATACGGGATCCAGGTGTTGTTCCACGCACCAGTTAGACCATGACCTCCAGGCAGTAGTGTACAACCGTCGTGTTCCTGGGGCCCAAGCTCCTGTCAAGAGATCTCGAGTTGTCTGTGAAACGTCTGGGATACAACAAGGTCCCCTGAAAGTAGCCAAGCTAACAGTCTCAACTGTCCGGAAATTATGAGGGGGTGGACATTCCTCTGCGGGTCTGTTAAAAGGTCCGGTATTGATGGAAGGAGATGAGGGGTGTCTATTGTCATCTCTAATATCGTGGGGAACCAAGGTTGTGTTTCCCACCACGGGGTGATTAGCACTAGAGACCCTTGACATTGTCGTAATTGGACCAACGTGCGTGCTATTAAGCAGACTGGTGGGAAAGCGTTACAATCTTGAAGGAAGGCGTCCGTTGCCATTGCTTCAGGATCCGGACGCCAACTGAAAAACTTGGGAAGCTGAGTGTTCAACTGGGACATAAACAGATCCATGTCCATGGACCCCATAGATTCTATAAGCATTGGAAAGTTAACTTGTGAAGGCGCCAATCGCTTGAGTCCTTCAGATATTGTATAACTCCAAACTGCGCCATAGTTGGCCAAACCTGAATTGTGGGTAGCCTGGATTGAGACATTGTGAGCGAGGCAGAATTGCCAAAATTCTATCGCTAGTCATGAGAGAACCGGTGACCTCATGCCTCCTAAGTGGTTTATGTATCGGACTGCCGACACATTGTCCATACAGAGGAGAATGGAACAGTTGGACAGGTTCCTCGAAAAACTTTTGACAGCGAATGTTCCTGCTAGTAGTTCTAATCCGTTGATGTGCAAACCTCGTTCCTGGGTTGACCGTCTCCCGCCTGTAAAGGAATCTCCGCACAAAGCTCCCCATCCGTGCAAGCTTGCATCGGAAGTGATCGTAAGGTCTGGTGTGGAACCGAAGATCGCCCTTCCATTCCATGCCTCCATATGGTGTAACCACCAGTCTAGTTCTTCTGCCGCTTCGAAGTCCAGAGGAATGACATGGTCGTATGTTCAACCTTGATGGAGAGAGCGTGGTTTCAGGCGTTGTAGAGCCCGGTAATGTAAGGGTCCTGGAAAGATAGCCTGGATAGAGGCTGACAGCAGGGCAATAACTCTTGCCAAGTGGCGAATTGTGATTCTGGATCGTGACAGTGTCTTCCTGATTTCCCTTTTGATCAGTTTCACTTTGGCCTTGGGTAAGTGTAGAGTAGACATGTGCATTCGTTTTCGGACGAATGCATTTTCGGACGAAAATAGCATTTTCGTCCATTCGTCCGAAAAACGAATAACGAAAATTTTAACTAACAAAATCCGAATGAACGAATGGTTAATAAACGAAAATCATTCGTTCATTCGTCCATTCGTCCATTCGTGCTATTGGCATTCTAAACCGAAATAGAGTCGGTTTACAATACCAATAGCATTGTACTACATTCCATAAACCGACATGAATGACTTTCGGTTTATGGAATGCATGTAATGCTATTAGCTTCCTATAAACCGAAATTGAGTTCCCATTCATACGAATAGGTCAATTGACCTATTCGTATGAATGGGGACTCTTTCGGTTTATAGAAAGCCAATAGCAGCATGTATTCTATAAGCCGAAAGTCTTTAAAACAAACGACGTTCGGTTTATAGAATACATGTAATGCTATTGCTGTTCTATAAGCCGAAAGACATTCGGCTTATAGAACAGCAATAGCATTACATGCATTCTATAAACCGAACGTCGTTCGTTTTAAAGACTTTCGGCTTATAGAATACTATTGGCATTCTATAAACCTAACTAGAGTCCCTCCTCATTCATAAGAATTTCTTATGAATGGGGACTCGACTCTAGTTCGGTTTATAGAAAGCCAATAGTATTCTATAAGCCGAAAGTCTTTAAAACGAACGACGTTCGGTTTATAGAATACATGTAATGCTATTGCTAAACTATAAACCGAACGACTTTCGGTTTATAGAATAGCCATAGGATTACATGTAGTACATAAGCCGAAAGTCTATAAACCGAAAGTCGTTCGGTTTATAGGCTGTCGGCATTTAACTATACAGAGACAGAGTCTCCATTCATAAAATTATGAATGGAGACTTTGTCTCCGTGTAGTAAAATGCCGAAAGTCTATAAACCGAACGATCGGTTTATAGACTTTCGGCTTATGTAATACATGTAATCCTATGGCTATTCTATAAACCGAAAGTTCGGTTTATAGAATAGCAATAGGAATACATGTATTCCATAAGCCGACAGCCTATAAACCGAACGTTCGGTTTATAGGCTGTGGGCATTTTACTACACGGAGACAAAGTCTCCATTCATAATTTTATGAATGGAGACTCTGTCTCTGTATAGTTAAATGCCGGCTTTTAACTATACGGAGACAAAGTCTCCATTTATAATTTTATGAATGGAGACTCTGTCTCCGTATAGTTAAATGCCCACAGCCTATAAACCGAACGTTCGGTTTATAGGCTGTGGGCATTTAACTATACGGAGACAAAGTCTCCATTCATAATTTTATGAATGGAGACTCTGTCTCTGTATAGTTAAATGCCGGCTTTTAACTATACGGAGACAAAGTCTCCATTTATAATTTTATGAATGGAGACTCTGTCTCCGTATAGTTAAATGCCCACAGCCTATAAACCGAACGTTCGGTTTATAGGCTGTGGGCATTTAACTATACGGAGACAAAGTCTCCATTCATAATTTTATGAATGGAGACTCTGTCTCCGTATAGTTAAATGCTATTGTATTCTATAAACCGACTCTATTTCGGCTTATAGAATGCAATAGTACTACGAATGGACGAATGAACGAATGATTTTCCTTTATTAACCATTCGTTCATCCGGCTTTAGTTAGCTTAGCATTTTCGTTCTTCGTTTTTCGGGCGAATGGACGAAAATGCAATTTTCGGACGAAAATGCATTCGTCCGAAAACGAATGCACATGTCTAGTATATATTCACATGTAAATTGCTTTTTAAATAAAAAATTATGATATAAAAAAATCTTGTTTTTATTTCCTTTTATGTGACAATGCTGCCTCTCTCTTTCCCTTGCCCCCAGATTTGTCGCTCTCCCCCCTTAGTGTTGTCTCTCTCTCACCCTCCCTTTGGCTCCCCCCTCGCTCCCCTTGTGTCTGTCTCTTCCCCCCTTCCCTCCCCTTGTTTCTCTCTGCCCCCCCCCCCCCTTGTTATTCTGTCCCCCCCTCACCTGTTTCTTGCTCCCTGGTGGCTAGTGGGGGCAGCCGGGGGATGTATGCACTATACATAATAGACGGAAGTGTCGGGCAGCATGGAGGTTGTCTGCACGATTCGTGCAGACATCCCCCAGCTGCCCGATTCTCCCTGGTGGCTAGCGAGGGAGCGGAGGATGTCTGCGCGATGAGCGAGACCTCCCCTGCTGCCGCCCGGCATGACCGCCGGGACTTCTATGATGAAGCTGGGTACTTCCGGCTTCCTCATAAAAGTCCTGGCTGTCGTTCCGGGCGGCAGCAGGGGAGGTCTCGCTCATCGCGCAGACATCCACCGCTGCCTCGCTAGCCACCAGGGAGAATCGGGCAGCTGGGGGATGTCTGCACGAATCGTGCAGACAACCTCCATGCTGCCCGACACTTCCGTCTATTATGTATAGTGCATACATCCCCCGGCTGCCCCCACTAGCCACCAGGGAGCAAGAAACAGGTGAGGGGGGGACAGAATAACAAGGGGGGGGGGGCAGAGAGAAACAAGGGGAGGGAAGGGGGGAAGAGACAGACACAAGGGGAGCGAGGGGGGAGCCAAAGGGAGGGTGAGAGAGAGACAACACTAAGGGGGGGAGAGCGACAAATCTGGGGGCAAGGGAAAGAGAGAGGCAGCTTTGTCACATAAAAGGAAATAAAAACAAGATTTTATTTATATCATAATTTTTTATTAAAAAAGCAATTTACATGTGAATATATACTAGACATGTGCATTCGTTTTCGGACGAATGCATTTTCGTCCGAAAATTGCATTTTCGTCCATTCGCCCGAAAAACGAAGAACGAAAATGCTAAGCTAACTAAATCGAATGAACGAATAGTTAATAAAGGAAAATCATTCGTTCATTCGTCCATTCGTAGTACTATTGCATTCTATAAGCCGAAATAGAGTCGGTTTATAGAATACAATAGCATTTAACTATACGGAGACAGAGTCTCCATTCATAAAATTATGAATGGAGACTTTGTCTCCGTATAGTTAAATGCCCACAGCCTATAAACCGAACGTTCGGTTTATAGGCTGTGGGCATTTAACTATACGGAGACAGAGTCTCCATTCATAAAATTATAAATGGAGACTTTGTCTCCGTATAGTTAAAAGCCGGTGTTCTGACAAATTTCTGGAGCAAATTCTCCTGCGCAATCGCAGGAGAATTTGCTCACTGCGCATGCGCATAAAGTTACAGCTGATAACTCAGCTGTAACTTTGTGACCACCGTGCATGAGACAGCTGCGCAACCCACCTCCCGCCCCCTCACACCCCCTGCACACCCCTTCTTACCAGATCATCGACCACAGCGATACACAGCGCATGCGCACGCCTATCCAGCCGTTTGGGAATGCGCGCGTCCGTTGTTGTGTTCTTAAGGTGGTAAGTAACACGGGGCGTCGGGACATAAGGGGGCAAGCATCCTGGTGAGGGCTGCCTCATCTTGATGGGATTTGTGATCCTCCTGCTGTATTATTGATGCAGCAGGAGGATCACAAATCCCATCAAGATGAGGCAGCCCTCACCAGGATGCTTGCCCCCTTATGTCCCGACGCCCCATGTTACTTACCACCTTAAGAACACAACAACGGACGCGCACATTCCCAAACGGCTGGATAGGCGTGCGCATGCGCTGTGTATCGCTGTGGTCGATGATCTGGTAAGAAGGGGTGTGCAGGGGGTGTGAGGGGGCGGGAGGTGGGTTGCGCAGCTGGCGCATGCGCGGTGGTCACAAAGTTACAGCTGAGTTATCAGCTGTAACTTTATGCGCATGCGCAGTGAGCAAATTCTCCTGCGATTGCGCAGGAGAATTTGCTCCAGAAATTTGTCAGAACACCGGCATTTAACTATACGGAGACAGAGTCTCCATTCATAAAATTATAAATGGAGACTTTGTCTCCGTATAGTTAAAAGCCGGCATTTAACTATACGGAGACAGAGTCTCCATTCATAAAATTATGAATGGAGACTTTGTCTCCGTGTAGTAAAATGCCCACAGCCTATAAACCGAACGTTCGGTTTATAGGCTGTCGGCTTATGGAATACATGTATTCCTATTGCTATTCTATAAACCGAACGTTCGGTTTATAGAATAGCCATAGGATTACATGTATTATATAAGCCGAAAGTCTATAAACGGATCGTTCGGTTTATAGGCTTTCGGCATTTTACTACACGGAGACAAAGTCTCCATTCATAATTTTATGAATGGAGACTCTGTCTCTGTATAGTTAAATGCCGACAGCCTATAAACCGAACGACTTTCGGTTTATAGACTTTCGGCTTATATAATACATGTAATCCTATGGCTATTCTATAAACCGAAAGTCGTTCAGTTTATAGAATAGCAATAGGAATACATGTATTCCATAAGCCGACAGCCTATAAACCGAACGTTCGGTTTATAGGCTGTCGGCATTTTACTACACGGAGACAGAGTCTCCATTCATAAAATTATGAATGGAGACTTTGTCTCCGTGTAGTAAAATGCCCACAGCCTATAAACCGAACGTTCGGTTTATAGGCTGTCGGCATTTTACTACACGGAGACAAAGTCTCCATTCATAATTTTATGAATGGAGACTCTGTCTCTGTATAGTTAAATGCCGACAGCCTATAAACCGAACGACTTTCGGTTTATAGACTTTCGGCTTATGTAATACATGTAAACCTATGGCTATTCTATAAACCGAAAGTCGTTCGGTTTATAGAATAGCAATAGGATTACATGTATTCCATAAGCCGAAAGTCTATAAACCGAAAGTCGTTCGGTTTATAGACTTTCGGCTTATAGAATACAAGTAATACTATTGCCTTTCTATGAACCGAACGAGAGCCCCATTCATAAGAATTTCTTATGAATGGGGCTCTCGTTCGGTTTATAGAAAGCCAATAGTATTACATTGTATTCTATAAAACGAACGAAAAAAATTAACGAAACGAAAATAATGAACGAATTTCGTCTGAAACGAATGCACTAATGAACGAAATTCGTTTTAGACGAAATAAATAACATTTTCGTCCGAATGGACGAAAACGAAACGAAAATTTTAGTTTTGCACATGTCTAGTGTAGAGACCCATGAACCGAGTCTATGGTGAAACCCAAAAATGCTATCTTTTGTGTGGGTTGTAGAAGGGATTTTTCCCGGTTGATGAGGAAACCCAGGTTGTGAAGGAGTTCTACCGTCCAGGTTATATGTAGTCGTAGTATTTTTGGGACATGATTAAAATGTTGTCTAAATAGATGATAAGTCTCACACCCCTTTTCTGTAAATGAGCCACCACTGGCTTCATGAGTTTGGTGAAGCACCATGGTGCGGAGTATAGGCCGAAGGGAAGACACGAGAAGTTCCACATCTCGCCTCGCCATAGGAATCATAGAAAACGTTGGTGTTCTGGGGCTATAGGCACTGTCAGGTACACGTCCTGGAGGTCTAGTTTGGCCATCCAATCCCTCAGAAGTAGCAAATCCCTCAGGCAATGAATACCTCCCATCTTGAAGTAATGGTAACTTACGAAGGCATTCAGGGGGCGCAGGTTGATGACTGGTCTTACACCGCCACCTTTCTTGGCTACTAGGAATAGATTGCTTACAAAACCTATGATACTGTCAGGAACCGGAGAGATTGCGTTTTTCTGTCGTAAAGACTGAACCTCTTGGTCTATCATATGATGGTCTGATCTCGAAAACATTATTGGATGAGGGTGCCACCTTTGAACGGGGTGAGAGATGAAGTCTATGAGATAACCCTGTACAGTTCTGAGAACCCACGTGTCTGAGGTAATTGTGGCCCATGTGTGTGGGAAAAACCTGAGACGACCCCCCACTTCTGACGGGAAAAAAGGGGGGAAATAAGTTGGACTTACCATAGCCGAGTTTATGTTGCAGGGCGCCTCTGATCCCTCTTGACTGCCACGACCTATCTCTCTGTGAAAAGAACATAGGGTTCTGGACTCTAAAGTCCTGGACAGGTTGTCTAGGTTGCACGAGGCCTCGGGGCCCACGGGATTGACCCCTGAAGGAGCAGCCGGACAGACGGCCTCTAGTTCTGCCGGCCCAAACAAAAACCTTCTGGTTGAAGACTTTTCGCATGCTGGACTGTGCTTTATCCAAAGCTGTAAAAGTCTGGACGCATGTCCCCAATTCCTTTACTAATGAATCACCGAACAAAAAGCCTTTCGCTTTAGGGCCTGGTTCTGATATAGCCATGTTTATCAATTTTGGCTCTATTTTGAGTAAAATGGCTTTCCTTCGTTCTGTGGCAATTGCAGAATTCGCGTTCCCCAATAGACAAATGGCTCGTTGAGCCCATCCTCTAAGGGTACTGGGGTCCACTAGGGTGTCCTGCGCCATAGCGGCTTCAGCTAATTCAAAATCTTTGTAAATGGGCCAAAATATCCAGGATCTTGTCTTGACAATTTTTCAGGGAAAAATCCAGACCCTTGCGGGCTTTCCAGCCTGTTTTTCCAAGGAATTGGGTGATTTTGGGGTCTACCTCAGGGGTAACGCAAGCGGCATTAGGCACTGTGGGACTTGGGCATTCGACCTTTAACTTATTTCTAGTGTCCTAATCGAGGGGTTTGCGTACTCTAGCTGCTAAATAGTCAGCAACATGGGCCATAGGGGTCCACTCCGAGGAGCGAGGGTGTCTTAAATCCTCAGGAGTAAAGAGGGGTTCGCCCTTAGGATCGATAAGCACCAAAGGGTCAGAAGCAGTGGGTGTCAGACCAAAGGAACTACCCTCCTCAGGGTCCAAAGGACCAGTGCATAATACTGGTATGTCTTGGTCCGAAAAATCGGAACATTCTATTTCCCCTTCTGATTCAGATGTAGAATCTGATCCTGACAGGGCTTTTGCCCGTTTCCATTTGCGCACCGATTTTGCCCAGTGGCTGGCTCTATTGTGCAGTAACTGAGCGCCCTCCTCTACATGACGTGACATGTCCGATCGCAAATCCCTGGAAATATGCTTGGTCTTGGCCGAGGCCTTGCGACCACAAGTCATCCCTTGCTGATCTACACCTTGGGTGTCACAAATTTGGTATCTCTGTAACTAAAAATGTATTGAGGAAGCTAAATTTGCAAATAAGGCATGGAAATCATTAGGGTCTAACAGGTCAGATGACAGATCCTGCTCTTCCAGTAGAGAGGGATTGGGTTGGATAGATTGTGCCTGCAGAGTATTATCAATTCCAGGTTTTGCTGTCTCTTTAGATAAAGACATCTTAATAGCTCAAGTACACTTGATAACAAGGTAGAGAGTAATAATAATAATAATAACAGTACCACTGTTGCAGCAAAATACAGTATCCAGCACGCACTGAAATATATGCAATTCAATAATGTTGACAAAAGGTACTGTCAGTGTAAAATGACAAAAGGCTAGCGTTTAATGAAAGTAATGTCAGAAAAACGTAAGAAAGTAAACCTGTATAGGAGAAAAGCGGGCCAGTAATACTTTCCAACCTTCCACCTGCTTGCACAGAAGTGACAGATTCAGGTGGGCGCTATTATCGTTGTTTAGGCGCGAAAACGGGGTTTAAAATGGCTCCCGTTTCGGCCAGAAAACAAACCGAAAGTAAAACTACTAAAATGGCCGTCGCGCTGCCAGTGCGTATGCGCGACAGCCAAAAAATTACATCCGAAAATCAGAAGGACGCCAGGGGCGCTAATGACAAAATCGCCCCAAGCGTCTGACAAAACTGAAAGTAAAAGCAGATCGACTGAGCGGAGGCTCCGTCGGCTTTCTCTCAGAAAGCAACGGAATCCGATTAAGTCGATCTGACGGGGGACAAGCAGCAACAGCAGGAGGCTGTACACAGTACCCCCAGGGAAAAAACACTAACGAACAGAAAAAGAAGTAAAGATAAATTAATACAATCGTTTACCTGAGCACATATGCCTAAACAAGTTAGGACCAGGGACACAACCGCTCCATGACCAAAATACAACAATAAAAACACAGGTAACAGTAGATATAATTGTATAAAAGGAAATAGGAAATACTTATCTGCTGAGGGAGCAGCAAAGAAAGAGGAGGAGCTGGTGCAAGTTGGGGGTTTTATAAGGGGAAGAGCAGTATTTGCATATGTGTTATGATTGGTTAATTTTTTCTCTGTTTTTCACTTCATTCTAATTTGCTGCTGAGGGAATAAATGGAAATAGATATGCATAAATATGAGGCTCCGTGTCTTTATAAATTACAAGCTGCTTTTAGAGTAATCCTGGCCCTCCTCCCCCTCCTGAAGCGTATTCTTGCTCTGTATACACGACATTAGCGTCTCTTGGCAGTCATGTAACACACCATGACATCTTTACGGGTGGTTGGAGCTCTGGGTCATCTCTACAGTCACACTGGAAGATATGAGGCGAGGAACTCTTAGTGTACCTGAAAACATGATATGACAGCGTCACGGCCTGTGCCATCCTGATTCAGTCAGTCACACAAAGCGCAGAGAGGAACGGACATCAGGATGCTCCAATGTCTATTCCATGTTAGAAGAAACCAGACAGATATTTATAAATCTCTCACCATCATTTCTCCTTCCCCCAAATAGTAAAATATACCACCTAGACAAGTGTTTATGTAGCAGCTTCTAAGCATTGTTTGCTTTCAAGAAAAATGTCCCAACAAGTTTTCTATAACAAAATGGCTGCTTCGAGGAACCTCAAGCCAGAGGCTATATTGCTTTCTCCTTACTAATTTCTCCTATTTTGATCTTTGAGCTCCAACTCTAATTCTAAATCTAACCCTAATAACATTAATGCTACTCCGAAACCTTGATGATCTACTCAATAAAGAGATAATGGCAGGGAATTGAAAGAGGAATTTCGAAGCTAAGGCCAAAGTAGCCGCGTTGTAAAAATGACCCCATTCAGCTGCATTGTAAAATTTTTCAAACTCGTCTAATTTGGCCTAAGAAATTCCAATATAAATTTACTGTAATTCTTTGCAGTTCTCTCTTTATTGAGTAGAACCTTAGAACTAAGATTAATTTAGCCTAAATATATATGTATATATATATATATATATATATATATATATATATATATATATATATATATAAATTACACTGTAATGTAGCTGATTACGTCTAGAGGCAGTCTAGCAACAGGAACAAAATGACAGCAGTGATAACTGATTACTTCCGAAGCGCTTGCCCACCACAGGTCAGAGCCATATTGGAGTGACATGCTGCCTTCCAAAATGTCAGTTGGGCAGTGCATTCAGTAGTGATTGATTCCTAACCTCAAACCCCCGCAGGACGTGCTGGGCACGTCCTATGTTGACAAGGGAGTGTCTCCCTGTATGTGCATGGCATGCCTAAGTCACGAACGGGCTTACTAGGTCCGTACTGGCTGGCATTCTGCTGCCAACATTGAACAGACCTAGTCCGTTCTGCCCTGGAACAAGCAGTTGGAAAAAGCATTTTCTTTTTTCTATTTCCCACCATCTTTTATTATTTTCTTTATAGTAAATGACATGATATGATCAAAATAATGGTATCTAAAGAAACCCCTTCTTGTCCTGAAAATAGACCAATAAATAAATTTGTGTGGGTGCAGTAAATGATAGAAGAAAATGATGAAGAAGAAAATTATAGCTAAACACAAACACCGCAGAAATGTTTAAATAGTCATTGTCACAAAGACTACAATCCAGCCAAAACAGTCTGGCCACCAAAGGATTAAAGAACACACAAAATGCAATCAACATATTTTCTTATTATGGTTTCTGCCTTTATTAAAACATGATTACATTTTTCATTCACTGTCCATATCTTGGTACAACAAAAAAGCTCTTTGTTTCATATTACGGATAGCTAGCGGCTTGAGAACACAAGCATCGGTTGCTAAAAAAACTTTGGATACGCGCGCTTAGCAAGGTAGAGGGAGAGGCCTTGTTCTTGTAACAAATTGAATATTTCTTTGTCTCATTATTTAGGAACAGATGTGCTGAGCACAATTCAATTATTGCTAATGCTCAGTGCCCAGTACGTGTGAGGATCTCAGAGGTAACATTAGTTCTGAAACATACTCGCCGTTCTCAGCGCGCTTAATTTGTCCTCTTATGAGAAAAACTGGTTATCGGAAAACAAAACAAAAAAAAACCTCCCGTGTAATTTAAGTTCTCCGTTCAACCTATGTATGACGAATTTACATCTGAGAAAATAAACAATCTATCAAAAATAATGAAACAGATCCCCAAGTATTCCACTGAGAAAAAAATCATACACTTTATAAATTAAAGTAAGTAATTGTAAAAAAAACACACACACACACACACACAACAAAGACTCAAGTACTATAGCTCCTCTGTAGTCATGCTTCGGCTGGTGGTTGGTACAAGTTATCCCAAACGAAATCATAATGGAATGCAAGTTAAAGAACAACTGTAGGAATTAAATGAATACCAAGTGTAGACATTCACACAGAAATACTTAAATGAAAGAATACAAATAAAGTACCTTATTGAGCCATCTTTGCCCTGTAGCTTTGCTCAGAATCTTAGAAAAGACCCCAAAAAATCAACATGTCTGCCCCGTGATAGAACAAGGGTTCAATAAAGTACTTTATTTCTATTCTTTCTTTAAAGCATTACTATTTAAAATGTCTATGCTTCTCGCAATCATTTCAGCGTGTCCCCCCTCCCCCGCAGTTGTCGTTAAAAAATAAGTGCCCAGCAAACACAGTATGATGCTTTTGACTGAGCATTATTGTATATCTAGTGCCCAAACAGCCATGGTTATACATCGTTGTTATAGTGGCTCTTCAAAACCTTTAAAACATTACTGTATGTTGTCAGAGGTATTGAAAAGTAATCTTGGGACTGGTACATATGAATAAAGCAGAAGAAAAGGATAACAAGATGGATGCCAGCAGCCTCCATTTTGTGACAGTTTTTGGAAATCCTTCTGTGTGTTTAAAATCTTATTCTGTGTCCCTGAAGCTAAAAGAAAGTCCTCCACATTCCTAACTCTGTTATCTAGTATCACTGGAACAGATAAGGTGGGCATTGTTAGTCGTTTATGACTCTCATTGTATTTCTAAAGACTCAGCTGTGTCTATATACATATTAGAGGAGAAGGGGGGCTTCTCTGCAACTTGCTAGCCCACCCAAACTGGCAGAAACTTACAAACACAGACACACTGAGATTATTGGGATTTTTGATTTGTAGAATCTAATAAGGGTTATTATAAATAAACCTAGTTGATTCAAATCACCCATTAAAATATATAATGATATCACACCTTCACTAATAAATATGTAAAGTATAATTAATCCTAAATATTAATTAGAATATTGTTTTTATTGTTTTATTAGTGTGGTATACATTTTATTATACATTTTTATGTAATGTGCAATGATAAGAATATGATAAATATTTACTATAATTTGAAATTGTATTAACACTTCTATATATTGCAACATATATATTGTATTACATTATACTCACAATCCAGGTATAGCTATAAATCATGACATCATCTCATTTACATTAACACACCCATCCATTCAATTGGCTAGAAGTCACAGAAACAGGGTGTGAATCTGAGATAAGGTTTGGTTGATAAGTTGATACTGAGGGGTAGAAAAGAGGAGGCTGAGATACCTGAAAAGCCGGGGAGACTGACTTTTGGGAGAGCTGCCACTAGTGGGGTGAGAGATGGGAATGTTTTAGAAACGGGCTGAGTCTCTCTCCTTTTGGGGAGAACTCAGGAATATGAGGCTTTTAATAGCACATGTTCACTATAACAATAGAAATCTCCATACCCATAGTATTGAGCTAAGTCCCAGGAGTAACTCCCATCACTCAATTCTTCAATGGAAGGAGTCTCAACTGCAAACCAACCTCTGCCGGTAATGTATAAATGTGGTAATTTGTTTCTAGCATAATCTCATTTTTTATGGATGTCATTAATATATATATTTGGGTAAATTAAACTTAAATCCCACACTTTCTGGGATCTATATGTTTTAGCCTGGTGTTTATCTGTCATCCTTTCTGCAGAAGGAAGCCAGAGGAATATCCTATAGATATTAACAAAAGAACCATACGTTCTTATAGTCTAGCTATTTACCCAAATATGTCATATCTAATCTCCAGAGATTATCTGAGATTCTCATTCTTAAAGTCTGAGCTAGAATACATACATTATCATTTACCGAGCAGATTAAGAAATAGCCACCTTGAGTAGTGATATGATTTAGTAATATTACCTTACCTAAGCAGAGTATATGTTGGTAATTTGCAGGTAATTATGGCGTACTATCATTAACCATTTTAAATACTAATCATAATCAATGTAGATTGTATCTAAATAAAATGCATGGCCATCTTATGGTCAGAAACGTACTGCATAGTAAAATATTCTACATGCATATTAATATAGGTACAGAGATGCATAATTAATGTTTTGTCCTATTTACTTATGTTATAAGTCATACATGTGAATTATGATTAACATCTATTGATATTGTAGTTTGTTGTTATGCTATTTTGCTTACCATTTGATCTTTATTTTATATTCAATAAATTAATTATTATTTTATTAATAATTGTTGCATTGCATTTACTTTTGTAAAAACGTCATCCAAACTCTCACATACATAACGAATTCTTGATATGGGTATTTTTAGTCGGACCCATATATTTGATTAATCAATTTTCATATTTTTTTATGATTCATAATTAATAACTCATATTCATATTTTTATGGTTATTAATAATCCGACAATGTCTAGGGGTACCATATCCCGGTAACTAGAAGAAAGGACATGCACCTGCATCCCTGGCACCCTCACCACCTGATTGCATATTTATATATATAGCTTGGACCAGCACTCATTCCACTCACAGGACTTGCACCAGAACCCATGTTGCACTCACAGGACTTATAGCACCCACAGGCCTTGCCAGAGTAACAAGATATCACACATAAGCACTGTTCGGGTTCGTACCGAAAATTACTGTTTTTGGACCCCGGACCCAAACACGGACATTTCACTGTATGTTCGGGTTGGAGTTCGGGGTTCGGTGATTTAATGGCGCGTTTTGAAAGGCTGCAGGGCAGCCAATCAGAAAGCCCATAGCATTACATACATATACATTGTATAAACCGAAAGTCTATAAATCGAATGTCTTACGGTTTATAGATTTTCGTTTTATAGAATGCATGTAATTCTATGGGCTTTCTATAAACCGAAAGTCTATAAACTGAATCTCTTTCGGTTTATAGACTTTCGGTTGTTGGAATACATGTAATGCTATTGGTATTCAATAAACCGAAAGTCTATAAACCGAAAGAGATTCGGTTTTTAGAAAGCCAATAGCATTACATGTATTCCATATTGGCTTTCTATAAACCGAAATAGAGTCCCCATTCATACGAATTGGTGAATTGACCTATTCGTATGAATGGGGACTCTATTTCGGTTTATAGAATAGCAATAGCATTACATGTATTACATAAACCGAAAGTCTATAAACCGACTCTCTTTCGGTTTATAGACTTTTGGTTTATGGAATGCATGTAATGCTATGAACGAATGAACGAATTGGTTTATAGAATACCAATAGCATTACATGCATTCCTGCACTTCATATCTGAGAGTCAAATAGAACCGTCAAATACTGTGCTTACAGCGCACTTTGAAAAATTCCAATAGTTTTGGGTGGTAAATAGTACATTTGCGTCTTGCGGTGCACTTCATATCTGAGAGTCAAATAGAACCGTCAAATACTGTGCTTACAGCGCACTTTGAAAAATTCTGGCTACCTCCTCTAGCGCCGCTTCCACCTACACTGCCACGGTTACCGCCTCCTCAACCCATGGGTCACTTAGTATAAACTGAAAGAGGATACCCTGCACTCCAACCCTCTCTCAAATGGATAATTCTGTTGATCCTCCTGGCAGCCATGCTTTAGATTTAGATTTATTTTCTTCCAAAACTAAAATCAAAGATTCCATCTAGTGCTATTTTATGGCTCAGCTGTATTTGTAATTTGTATGTATTTTATGTTATTTGAAGTTATTTCCCTATCCACATTTGCTTGCAGGGCACTTGTCCTTCTCTTACCCACATTTTATTTCCTTTTGCAGCCCTCTAGCCCTTTCCAGGACTTTTTTAGAGGCATTTTAGTGCCCAAAAGTTCGTGTCCCCATTGTCTTCAATGGGGTTCGGGGTCAAGTTCGAGGTCAAGTTCGAGCATGGACCCGGGCATTTTTTCGAAGTTCTGCCGAACCTGCCGAACCCAAACATCCAGGTGTCCGCTCAACTCTACTCCTAATACTAAGCCTTAATACTAACCCCGAATACTAATTCTAATACTGACCCCATTACTAAACCCAATACTAACTCCCAATACTAACCCCTAATACTAACCCCTAATCCTAACCCCTAATACTAACCCCTAAATCTAACCACTAATACTAACCCCTAATCCTAACCCCTAATCCTAACCCCTAATCCTAACCCCTAATACTAACCCCTAATCCTAACCCCTAATACTAACCCCTAATACTAACACTAACCCCTAATACTAACCCCTAATACTAACCACTAATACTAACCCTAATACTAACCGCTAATACTAACTCCTAATACTAACCCCTAATATTAAATAATTCCTTTTGCAGCGCTCTAGCCCTTTCCAGGACTTTTTTAGAGGCATTTTAGTGGCCAAAAGTTCGGGTCCCCATTGACTTCAATGGGGTTCGGGGTAAAGTTCAGGGTCAAGTTCGAGCACTGACCCGGACATTTTTCCGAAGTTCGGCTGGACCCGCCCAACCAAAAAATCCAGGTGTCCGCTCAACTCTAACCACAAGCAAAAAAAAATATCCTTTTTTGTCTGTAAGAAACACAATAAAATGATAATAAATGACATCAGGATATAAATATAACACTCTGCTTTTTATTTCTTATTTGGAATATTCAACTCCGGTAAAAGTTACAATACAAAGTACGCAATCTTTTCTGCATCAGATGTCAAACTGCAGATTATTTTTTTTTTGCCATTCAAACCTCACTTTACACAGCTAAATAAAAATAAATCTCAACTTGTCGCACACAAAAGAATATGATTTTAACAGCAATTTACTTGCGCTATCCACAGCTTTCAAATATGCAGGTTTTCATTTGCACAGCTGAGAAATTGATCTGGATGTTGACTACTTGCAAATGGTAGAGTTGTAATAAAAGTGGGGGTATACCTGCCAATTTAAATGCAGTGGTACAACATTAAGGCCTTTCTGACATGTCTTTATACTGTATGTCTTTCCCACCAGCAAGCCAGAGTAGTTTAATGAGTTGACAGAGAAGCTATGATATGGTTAAATACCCACATCACACTGCAATTCAAAATAGTTAGGAGTCCTCCCTGACTTGCTGTTGTACATACAGTCTTTACCAATGATTGTGGGGTCATCGGTTATATGTCAACATCCGAGACTTCTCATATTCAGGAACCAAAAGTCCACAGAACCCAAGTGTTGGTTTCCCATATGTTGGCCGAGTAATCAGTCTTTGTAGTAGGTTCTCTAAGGTGATTACTCATAAACCACAAAAGGTTAGTCCTTGCCAATTCTTGGAGAAGCAAGGGGCAACCTAGCAGTTAAAGTGACCCAGGGATTCCCTGTTTTGAGTAGCTATTGATTTCAGTGGGGACCAAGGGCTCAACTTAGACAAAGCTCAACCAACCCAGTGCATTTCCCACTGAGCTACTGGAGCCAAAGTCGAAAGGGTCATTAAGTTGGCCCATGTTGGCCATGAAATTACATCAGTCGATAGCTAGATTTGATCATTTTTTATTTATTTTCTTTACTGTAGGTCTATAGTTTAGCTGTGTCTTTAGAATGTGTGCTAACCTTCTAATGACAACAACTGCTTTTAGGATATGTGTGGACCATTTAAGACCCTTAAGAGCATTGTATTTAATAACACCCCACAACATTCTCTATACACAACCAAAATGTGACAAATAATAAGTGTCTAACAGAAAATGGCTCTACTGCATAATGTGTTTACACTCTCATTAATCATATGTCTGTTCACTTTTCCTTTTTACTGTGGACAGTATGTGTGGTTCTAACCCATTCTCAATATCTCTTGGCTCTCTTTTTAGCAACTTATTTGCATACATTGTAGCTATTTGTTTATTTATTTAAATATATGTGTTCCATTGCTCTTGTGTACTGCTGCTTTCTGCTATAGAGTTCATTTAGCAGGATTAATTCATATTTACTTTCTTTTATTGTTTTTCATGTGTTTGGTGTAACTGTTTAATTGTTTAATGAGCACACACCTTGTTAATTCAGGGCACTATTTAAGGGACGGTGCCCCAGGTATTAGCATACCAAAGCGGTACAAAACGCGTCAGGCTGCTTTTTTTGCCCTGAGTGAGGAGGGCTGGTTTTATCTGCACTGTGGATCTAGTTAATTTATTTGTCCGTGAGATTTTCACTAATAAGGATTTTGCACATTTGTTCTACATTCTGAGCAGCTAGGGTTGCCACCTTTTCTTCAAAAAAAAACACCGGCCTTGGTATTGTCTCCATAGACTTAACATTGGCCTGATAAAATACCGGCCAGGTGGCAACCCTATTTTACCTGCTGTGGCGCTTTGAGTACGGTGCCTCGGATGGTTCATCATCAGCTGCTCTTCCAAGAAGTATCACGGAGTAGCCGATTCCTGAAGAAATGTGAGCTCTCTTGTTTGCATTTCTACTGCATATGCAACCCAGCCTAATCCTGATACAAACAGTATGTACTATTCACTAATACAGAGGTGTCCATCCTGTGGCAAGTTAAGGCCAGAATGACTTAACTGCACATATACTCATCTCATTAACTATACATTGTGTATGGAATAATCTGATAACTTCCTCGCCCTAGATGAGCTCAGCTGACCATGAATAATGCACAGTTACTAGAGTTGAGCGGACACCTAGATGTTTGGGTTCGGCAGGTTCGGCCGAACTCGGAAAAAAAGTCCGGGTTCGGGGTCGAACTTGACCCCGAACCTAAACATATTAGTGTTAGGGGGGACCTAATGTCCCCCAGTCCCCACACATTGCCGGCGGGTGGGGACCCTAAAATAATAATGAGGGGGGGACCTAGAGTCCCCACCCATGAGCGGCGGGTGGGGACCCCCTCATTATTATAATTAGGGTCCCCACCTACCGCTCATGGGTGGGGACCGGGGGGGGACACTAGGTCCCCCATCATTATTATTATTAGGGTCCCCACCCACTGCTCATGGATGGGAACGGGGGGAACTCTGGGTCCCCTCCTCATTATTATTATTAGGGTCTCCACCCGCGGGGAATGGGTGGGGACCGGGGGGGGGGGCTTATTTTACTAATGACTGGGCAGCAATAGCTTATTAATATATGATATGAATCGCCTAACCCCGAACTCCAACTCGAACATACAGTATAATGTCCGTGTTTGTGTCCGGGGTCCAAAAATCGTAATGTTCGGTACGAACCCAAACTTTGCGGTTCGGGTTCGCTCAACTCTAACAGTTACATGTTTAAAAACTCCCCCTTTTTTAATAATGCATTACAGCTTGTAGTAGAAACTCCCCCAGTTTGTCACTGCACAATGCAGAGCGAAATTAGTGAGTCAACTCACCTGCATCTCACCTTTTAGTGAACAGCGGCCTAGCCCTCAGAGCAGCAAGTATATCCTCCACACTCGTGCCTTAGGCCATTCTTCGACTCCAGCAATAAAAATGACCTATAGTTTCACACTCATAGCCCCTCCTCCAGCCACGTGTGACTCAAAGGTCACACTACCCCACACTCCCTGTCCATTAAAACTAGGGCAATATGAATGTTAAGAGGCCACAGTTCACTGTTTAGTAAATGCACCCTGCGCTCCTTTGGCACTCAAAAGCTTACTGCCAGGTTAAGAAAGCCTCTAAGATGTTTGCAGGTCTTTAATTCCAGACATTTCCCCTTGAAGCATAGCTTTTTGCAGCCAGTCCAGCACACTGAATGCTATGACATTTGAAAGCAGCACTAAGAAGGTATTGGGTGGGGAGGAAAAAAAAAGTAAAGAAAAACATGTATAACTTTGGCTTATTATATCTTTTGTTTGATTGTAGCAAATGCTGTGTGATAAATAT
Source organism: Pelodytes ibericus (assembly GCA_036172795.1). NCBI lineage: Eukaryota > Metazoa > Chordata > Amphibia > Anura > Pelodytidae > Pelodytes > Pelodytes ibericus. The sequence goes on from CM069862.1 coordinate 185,407,175, forward strand.
GGAGTGGTACCTATGGTGTGCCTGGTATTTCTGGGGTTAATGAATTTCCTACATTGAGAAGACAACTATTGGCCAAAAATAAGTTCTGTTTAACTGAAAGATTGAAACAAATACAAGCATTTTAAATAGAAATGAATAATGATTCTGTATAGCTCTTGACAAAGATATGGCAAATAACACACCCTCAACAAGAAACACACGGACAAAAGAACTGTCTAGAAAGGTTACAGTATTTATTGTGTAAAATACTCCAAAAAGGGAATAGAAACCTTTTTTATTGGCGAAACGCGTCTGCTGAGAAGGAGCTGGTTGGAGTGGCTTGAGTGTCAGGATGCCGGTTGGGAGTCTGAAGGATCTGTTTAAGTCACTACTCGCTTAACAATCTTCCTCCAGGACTTTGGTTTCACTCCAGCGGCAGATACGTTTGTACCCTTCAACTTGTAATGTGCTTTTTACTAGTCACACTCAGGGGTCTATTCACTAAAGTCGAAGATTGTAGGTCGAGAACAGCACTAACAAACTCAAAAAGATTCTCCACCCCCTCAAAAAGCCTCATCCAGACCTCGCAAAATGGGATTCACTAACATGTTGTGCAATGTGGAGATAAGATGAGAGAAGGTCAAACTTAACCTACGAGGCTAAGTCAAAATCAACCTCAGAGATTGGAGGTAGAGTGTGACTTGAAAAAAGTAAAAAAAAAAAGTAAATAAAAAAATAACCTCCCCCTGTTAAAAACAGATTTCGGGGCTCCCCAAAGGGCCCCCTGAGCACATAATACACAGGGAGGGACAGGGTACGTAGCCCTGCCCCTCAATAATTAAAACAGTGCCAGGAGTTGCCAACTCCAATTATACATATGTTGATAAAGTTACTGGGACTGGGAACCTACCAAATGCCTCCCAGCCTTCCCGCCCGCTAATAATACCAGGGCTGGTAGCCTGCTTCTTGGTTCCCAGACTCCCTCCCATACATTTGTTTGCTGGTGAGGATTCAGTGATAGGTGAATGGATATATTTAAATTTATTTTTGGGCCAGAAAATGAGGATCCAGGGCATTGCTGACCTTGATAAAGTAATGTTTTTATTTGGCGGGAACCCTTTGTGCGCTTACATAAAAATAGAAATTGTGTGTACATATTGAATAAATAGGACTGAATAATAATAATATTTATGCCCACAAACCCTTTCGTTTTGTTGTATGTTTTATAAAAGGGGACTCTCTTCAATGGTGGGTCTTTGGCTATTAAATAAAAGGGCCCTGGCAGAGCTGACATGAAGTCACATACATTTGCTTCTAAGCAATGGCCTTATGGGAAATACAGCTCAGCTCCCAATCATTTATAAAGGCCTATGAAAAAGTTAGTGTGTCTCCTGCATGAATCACTAATAACTTCTTCCCCTAGGCTGTCAGTAATTATGGTCTCATTTATTAAGGCCTTTCAGTATTGGGTAGGCTCTTTGGCTCATAATAAAATCCATTTACAGAAGCTTTTGCGCTTAATAGGACATTTCCCAGACATATTATTAACGGCTTCAGAAACATGGTAAATGAAAAGAGCTTGTTAATTTAGACTTACTACACTTCTCACTTGTTGTTAGTAGCATCTCCATTATGCTTTGATTACATCAAAGCCCACAATGGTATGACAAGTCTAATAAGGAGGCTTCCTAATGTGGACACACTAGATACAACAATATTTATTTGTAACATTTACGGCAGCTTTTTGGCTTTCATGGGAAAGCCTGAGGGAAATTTAGTGAATTATTTAAAGAAAATAAATGAAAATAAACAGACAGAGAGATGGGAATTTATCTGAACTTGTTTTGTTCAGAACCTGCTGAACTTTGCTTTTTTCTCACAGAAATGTGTTTTAGAGAATATTTAGGATCAAGTCTGAAGTCAGAACAGACAGCACCAGAGATGGCATCGCAGAGAAGGTGAGGTGATGACAACACTGGACAACAAACAAAGGACAGGGTTAAGGGCTAAGGAAAACAAGGGATGGAGTGAGGAGATGGGCTACTCAGATCCTTCATAATGGGAATCAAGCTGGGATATGGGGAGAGGACAGAGGAGCCAAGATCCTCAGGTGCTTCAAGGAAAGAGGGTAAGGGAACATACAAAAATAAATGCATGAACTAGCCTAAAATATCGATATGAAAAATGAGGGGTTTGTTCACCTGATGGCCATTAATTGGTAAGCTTGCCAACTTGCGTAAAGGTACCACCCAATCAGGCAATTCCTAGCACTATCCTTGTCTAGTAATAAACTGAATGGGCGTGGCAGCATTATAGAGGAGCAGAGAAGTAAGGTACAGCATAATCAGCCTGGATGAGCCTCACATAGCATGCTGAATGTCAAGATGAGCCTGATGTTATCATGGCAGCTGCAGTAATGAAAAAACTTACTGTCTGGAGGGACACTCACCTATTTGACGTTTGAGGTGGAGGGGCAAATGCGCCCTCTTGCACGCCCTCCAGGCACCCATGCTAGAGGCACGCTAAAAACATTTTGTTATCCTAAATTATGCATTGCCTTGGAATTCTGCTAATACAATGTATAGTTCATTTTTGGTCATTTTTTATGTCCTTTTTTCACATTATAAACATTTCTTGACAGAGTTGACAGAGTTCCTTTAAGAGACTGGTTGCATAACAATATGTTTTCCGTGGATTTAATAGGTCAGTTTAAACATACAGTCATAACCATGGATCACAGCCCCACAACACTCAGCATATCTACCATATCTTACATCCTTTAATAATTCTGTGCAGTTGCTCTGCATCCCTCCTTCTTACAGAACGCTGGATGTTTTCTGATGGGAAATCACGTCGCAGAGCAGCAAGATCCGCTTTACATAATGTGCAATCAGGAACATTAAGAGTACTTTACTTACAGAGTACTGAGTCGAAAAAATTATCCTGGTACATGAAGTGTCTAAATAGCAGAGGTCTCCTTTCCGATTAAAAGGAAATCAGCTGCAACAAATAAAAACAGAAATCAGTTCAGTTTTAACTGTGAGCACATTAGCTGCTCTTTATTTGAACACTCTGGCTCCCTGAAAGGCTTACCTTACTGGGGGCAGCCATCTTGACTTGATTTACATGATTACGAAAGCCATTTCTTGGATGGAAACTCAAATGTTCTAAAACCTTCAAAAGGAATAATGAGGGAAGTTAGATCAGGAGAGGTGAAGAAATTATGACAATCCCGAATGCCAGCTCAATCCCACCGTGTGTACCTCAAATTTAAATTATTCTGGGAGCTCCCATCCTTCAAAGGCAATAAATGGTAGAAACACCAGCTTACAGCAGATAAAGCAACGGAGGAATCCAGAAGAGTGAAGTAATACAAAAAGTGAAAAACATTTATTGGTAGTCCTTAATGGTAAATACTTGGCATGCGAAACGCGTCAAGCATTTAGTCTGTGGTCCATTTCTATGTCTTCCTGTCCCTTAATGTTATTATAAGTCTAAGGAATACCAATAAATATTTTTCACATTTTGGATATACCCTTATTTGAGGAAATTATACTGTGACATTTTCAAAAGACATCCGATAAAAACATTTGCTGAGGTAAAATAATTCCTCCTAAAGGGGAAACTTTAGATTGGATAGATAGGAAAGAACTGTTGCTATAGCAACAACAATAAATCTATTACACTTGATTTGCTATTAAGGAGACAGGAAGAGCTGAGAAAAAAAAACAAACAAACAGAGAAGAAACATATTTTTCTTTACTGTACATGATGCATGTCTTGCAAAAAATGTATGGGATGATTGAAAATTATCTATACATTGTGTTGGAAAAATTGCAAGCAAATGTGTAAATTAGGAGAAAAATGTGTTTTAAATGTGTCTGTGGAGTCTCCTGCTTATGACATCATCTGTGGCCTAAAAAAGAAACTAATTTTCATATCAGGCCACAGGTGATGTCATAAGTAGGAGACTCCACAGACTTATTTCTGCCTGCACAGTCAAAACAATGTTTAGGTGATACAGTCCCTTTAAGACACTGGTGGGCATTGGGCAGAGCTTTCAATTAAATTCCCCTTTAATAATGGGTCTTCTCAATTGCCCCTATGACTACAAAACTCTTACATTGTTCTTAAAAGTAACTGGTGATAAAAGGCATTCAAATCATTCAGACTGGCCAACCTCGGAGCAAAAAGTGTGGACAGAGCTACATAACGCTGGTTTAGATACCAGTTGTCCGGTGTTGGTGTGATATCACTATTGATATTGGTGTCACTGTACATAGACAGTATTTATGCTGGGACAGACTTGATTTCGATGAGACAGGACCTTTTAGCAGGCCTAAAAGATATCCCACTAAATGGGACACTGGACAGTTACTCAGTTCAGCCAACCTTATATCAGTGTTGGGCTAAGGGGGTTCTGGGTAATTATTGGGCCCCTTAGCTCTGCTGTGGTCTTCTCCCACTCCCGCACCTTTTTCTAGTCCTTTAACTCTTCTACTAGGGGATTCGGCATTTGGCCCAATAGATGAAATGACCCTCATCCTGGCTCACGGGTAATATAGCTACATTATTAATATCTCTCAAGCACAATCCTTGTTTAATGTCAAATGTATATAGGTGGAAGTGCAGGACACACTTTTCGCCCAACTTTGTTAAATAAAATAATGGTTCATGAAAGTGTTATATGAAAACAATGGTTTGTGAAGGTGGGCAACTTCTTAAGCTTGCTAAACACTTATCTACTTTACTTACATATTGATATTTTAATGGAGAGATGGTCCAAATTATGATATATGTCTATAAAAACTATACATACATTTAATGTAAATTGTACACAAACATATACACAGTATACATTTGGTGCCATGACAAAAACACAAATTATTTCTCCATGTTTGCTAGAATAAGAATGGAGTCCGAAAAGCTACAATGTGTCTTTTTGACCAATTTATAGTTTTGGTCTCTCCTTCAAGGATGTTTAAGAGGGAATGGATTCACTATGATGAGAGGACACTGCCTCTTTAACTCGTTAAGGCACATCATTAACATAAATAAGTGGCGTGGCCAGTTTGAAGGATACATATGGCACCAAAGAAAGTCAGATATGTCCTAAAAAAAATGATATGGTTTGTAGGAATACACTAGATGAGAAAGAGAGAAATGAATCTTACACTTACAAAGAACAAAAAAAAAAAAATCCCCCATAAAGCTGTTGCCCTCAAGGGGTTAAGCTTACTCGGGCTCAAGCTGGCTTTGTAGGTTAGCAGATACAAGCCGGTCCCTTGTGTGATCTGTCGAACAGACTGCTATTAAGAGTAGCTGAAGCATAAAATAAATCAGTATGACATGTTTGCACTTGTATTGCTATATACATGTGAATGTGATGGAACCCAAAGGGTTGACTATATTTACCTAATGGAGTGATTGGCCAGTATAGCAAATAATGCTCCATTACTTAACACTCCTGCATAATAATGCCATATGGCGTAGCATCTGGGTTGCATAAATACTACGCCATGTTGCAATGTGGCAACAAGTTTAAGCTCCTCAATCACCATCAAGAATTGCCTTATTTCTCGCTCTTTCTAACTCACCCCCCAACCTCTGTTTTTTGGTTCGGTGTTGAGAAATCCCAGTGATTTTGTGCTTATAAATTTAAACATTCACAATCCAGTTCACTTGTGTGGGTTTTTTTTTAATTTTTTTATTCCTTGTTGATGTGTTGTGATTTGTAGGGAAAAATAAATCTATCATCTTCCCAGAATAGAGTCACATGCATTAATTTCAGCACCACGGACAGTTCACCTGTCTTGTCAAGCCCACACTGCAATATAAAAAAAAAAAAAGGTATAACTGTATGTCACATGATTGGAGAAGGTTCCCTGATAGTCTGTCCCTGTGTATACCCAGTGCTGTCAGCTTTAGACAGTGGCTCTAGTTTATTTTTTCTTTTTAGCTGTGGCATGCAGAGGCTGATCACCTCATCTTAATTAATTAAAGAATGTATCTGTTATCTAATTAAGGAATTTATCTTGCTCCATCAAATAAAACTTCATTAACACTTTTTTCTTTTTTTTTCTTTTTTTACTCATCTGTAAGAATTTTTACTTAGTATTTTAACACAAAAACCACTTGTTTTAAAGTGTTTCAGCTTTTACACAAGGAGCACACTATATGCAGTCAGGGGGAAGCATAGAGAGAACTACCAGCGGAGCTGTGCAATGGGAGCACGCATATAAAGAGGAGCAAAAGAAGTGCCTAAAAATGGGGGGGGTCCCTCTTCTATAAAATAACTATGGGGGAGCGATGACCAGGTGCTTCTTTATGGTCTTCTACCTAGTGGCATCACTAACAGTGGGATGGAAGACCACGGTTGAGTGTTACCATAGAATTTCAAGCCCAACGCTGCCAGTCTACGCCTCCATGATCTTTTCCCCTTCCCTCTGTGCTTGAGCAAGTAGGCAAGGAAGGAGGCAGGGAGGGATTGTGGACTACATGGACTATATTTCCCATGATGCACAGCAGCACACCCTTCTGATGTCATTTGAGCACCTCTCTCCATTGCACCTGCATCCCTCTCCACCAAATATAGCCTGTACATGTTCTCACTGTGCACATAATTCCTGATATAATTTAAAGCCACGGTACACACATATTGCATGCTGACATCATCACTTCTCTAACTGGGGTAAATAGCTATATCTATATTGTTCTTTTTCTTTGTATTACAGATGTATTTGGCTTTATCCCCGAGTCCTTTGAAAACCTGACGTTGGCTGTTTAGCTTGATATCCCATGGAACACAAGTGACCTTGAAGTTGACTTGATAACAGTTTATGACACACAATTTTATCCTTAAAGTCTATAAAACACAGTTTCCAATGGTTATGGGCATAATATACAGTCAGCACATCCAGGGCCAAGCAGAACTCTCTGATCTGCTCACTGCTAGAAAATGTATGATTTATTTTAGGAAAGAAGTCATAGGCTATTTTACCGAGGATATTTTTACATCCCTACATCCAGCAGAGACAATACGAGCACAGAGCAATGCATTCCTCTAACTCACCTTAACTACCCATCCAGAGTCGTAACCCCCGTGCGGCAAGATTCCCAATTTAATTAAAAAGTGCGGATTAGTACATTTGCATAGAGATATCCTGAGTACCTGAACTGATTAGGTGACAAACTGACAGAATCAGTGATACTCACAATCCCCCCCCAAAAAATCTGCCCTACGTTCATTTTTAAGACAGTAGGCCTCGTTCTCACAGGCCTACAGTATAGCTTCAGGCCCTGCATCTCTACTGAAATTGGATGTGAAAAGCCTAGAAATGGGGAAGCATGTTAACGCTGTCCAGAAAAGGATTACATTTTAAATTGAGGTGTCAAAAAGAAAGTTGCGGAATCATAGAAGACCCAGTTTCTTTACCCTGTGATGGCAGCCAGCAGAATCGAGTAAAGGACACACATATTTTGTCCCTGGCTCCTGTAAACCCAAATATCAACACTCTTATAAGCAGCCTTTTGCTATGATTGCTCTTGACATTTTAATTTGCTGCTTGTTAAAAGCCCATTTTCGAGGAATGGAACAAACTAAATTGGAATGAATGTGAACATGTTATTGCAGTGAGGTTTGTTAAAATTGCTTATCTTGTTTTTCAAACTTGTGATATCCAATTTTTTTCCCTTTTTTTTTCTTTAAATATAAAAACATAGCTATTTTGTCTATTTCAGGCATGGAAATTTATACCATCGTTCTCTATCTGATATTTATGCATGTGTTTTTTGTTGTTTTTTTTTTTTTTTTGCAGGAAGAAAAGAGGGGGCCACAAGTCTTAGTAAGGATGGTGAGATTATCTGATGGGAAATCTCAGGCAAAAGGACAGTGATTCATTAAAGGAAATTCAAAGAGATTGATTTACAAAGTTATATGGCTTGCAGGTTATTCCTTTCACTGTCTGAAAGGGTCTGTATTACCCAACCATTGTTATTACTGTGAATGTAGAACATTAAAAAAAATGAGTGAAAATGATCTATACATTGTATTAGCAAAACTGCAAGCAATTGCCTAAATTAGGAGAAAAAAATGTGTTTTAAATGTGTCTGTGGAGTCTCCTGTATATGACATCACCTGTGGCATGATATGCAAATTAACTTCTTTTCAATGGGAAATGTGAATTTGCATACCGTACCACAGGTGATGTCATAAGCAGGAGACTCCGCAGACACATTTAAAAGTACCTTTTCTCCTAATTTAGGTATTTGCTTGCAGTTTTGCTAATTCAGTGTATAGATCATGTTTAATCATTTGGTATGCTCTACATGCAGAGGGTTTATGAAGCACTGGTCTAAGAAATAGAGAAATCTGAGGCTGGCCTTGCTTCTGACTTCAAGTTGTACTTTTCTACTGTACAATGCTTATTCATTTGACGACCTGGTATATTAGTGTTTTTAACACATTTACTATTGGGAATGTCTCCGAGTTTTAACTCAAATTTACAAACATCCTATGAACTTATCCTGGAACTTAGAGGAAAAAAAAAATAGGATCCCACTATTAATGGTTTTAAAGTGCAACTGTGTGCAATAAAATACATTTGGACTTAATGGGAAATCATTCACAGCATAGTCTTTCGAAAAGGTAACAGACTTTAATTAAAAGAAGCCAAATTGTTTAGCAAGTTGGAGGCAAATCTTGGATTGAGTTACAGCTTTTCTGGTTAGCATTTAAATTGTCTGTTAATATAGTAGTATTCATGATCACAGGGAAATTATAACAGCAAAAATTAGCATGGTTTAATTATGCATAAAGCGACAGTATCAGACATAAGAAAGTATACACAAAACACTTAGGTGTAATAAATAATAATGTTTTTTTTTTTTTTTTTTTTAATATAGACTTCTTTTAATGTTACTTCATTTTTTAAAATAGTTTTTAATAAAGATAGGGAAAAAAACACCCAGGATGCACCCACTGTTCTAGACAGAGCACCAAGATCGCACACATAGGACTTGCCAAGCACCATGATTGTACCCAGAGTTCTTGCCAGAGCACCCATCTTGTAACCCCTGGTCTTGATAGAGCACCTATATTGCACACCCATGACATGCCCCAGCACCCAGATTATACACACAGGTCATAACACAGCACCCAGAGTGAACACCCAGGACATGCCCCAGCACCCAGATTACACACCCAGGACATAACCAACACCCAGATAATTTTACCAGCAAGCACCTCTGACAGCCTCTGGCACCCTGTTGGTGTGCACAGGTCGCACACCCCAAGGCCTACCCTTTGTAAGAAAGTCCAAGTTCTGGATTGGCTTCAGTTTCTTTTTACAGAGGTGGCTATTCACTGAAAGGTGAGATGCAGGTGAAAGGAGATGGACATTCCATCTCATCAATTTTGCTACATTCCATTTCACCAAATCACCAATTTAGCTACATTCCATTTCACCAGTTTAGCTACATTCCATCTCACCAATTTAGCTACATTCCATCTCACCAGTTTAGCTACATTCTATCTCACCAATTTAGCTACATTCCATTTCACCAGTTTAGCTACATTCCATCTCACCAATTTTGCTACATTCCATCTCACCAGTTTAGCTACATTCCATTTCACCAGTTTAGCTACATTCCATCTCACCAGTTTAGCTACATTCAATCTCACCAGTTTAGCTACATTCAATCTCACCAGTTTAGCTACATTCCATTTCACCAATTTAGCTACATTCCATCTCACCAGTTTAGCTACATTCCATCTCACCAGTTTAGCTACATTCCATCCCACCAGTTTAGCTACATTCCATCCCACCAGTTTAGCTACATTCCATTTCACCAGTTTAGCTACATTCTATCTCACCAGTTTAGCTACATTCCATTTCAACAGTTTAGCTACATTCTATCTCACCAGTTTAGCTACATTCCATTTCAACAGTTTAGCTACATTCCATCTCACCAGTTTAGCTACATTCCATTTCACCAGTTTAGCTACATTCCATTTCACCAGTTTAGCTACATTCCATTTCACCAATTTAGCTACATTCCATTTCACCAGTTTAGCTACATTCCATTTCACCAGTTTAGGTACATTCCATCTCACCAGTTTAGCTACATTCCATTTCACCAGTTTAGCTACATTCCATCTCACCAGTTTAGCTACATTCCATCTCACCAGTTTAGCTACATTCCATTTCACCACTTTAGCTACATTCCATTTCACCAGTTTAGGTACATTCCATCTCACCAGTTTAGCTACATTCCATCTCACCAGTTTAGCTACATTCCATCTCACCAGTTTAGCTACATTCCATTTCACCACTTTAGCTACATTCCATTTCACCGGTTTAGCTACATTCCATCTCACCACTTTAGCTACATTCCATTTCACCGGTTTAGCTACATTCCATTTCACCGGTTTAGCTACATTCCATCTCACCACTTTAGCTACATTCCATTTCACCGGTTTAGCTACATTCCATTTCACCGGTTTAGCTACATTCCATTTCACCGGTTTAGCTACATTCCATCTCACCAATTTAGCTACATTCCATCTCACCAGTTTAGCTACATTCTATCTCACCAGTTTAGCTACATTCCATTTCACCAGTTTAGGTACATTCCATCTCATCAGTTTAGCTACATTCCATTTCACCAGTTTAGCTACATTCCATCTCACCAGTTTAGCTACATTCCATCTCACCAGTTTAGCTACATTCCATTTCACCAGTTTAGCTACATTCCATCTCACCAGTGTAGCGATACATTGTGCAGGGACAAACCTGATGAGTTTCCCCAGCTAAATAAGCTCACCAGGTTTAGCCCTGCACAATGAATAGCTAAACTGATTAGATGGAATGCTCATCTCACCTTTAAGTGAATTTCCTCCACAGACTTAAATATACCTTGTACAGGGACTGACATGTTTCTCCTGCTAGAAGAGGTTAAATACTTAAATAAATGTTCATCTCAACTCAACTCACTCTGTGTTTGAGGAGTGTTTAAGATTTGTGACACAATTCCTAGGATTCCACCAGTACCCTTAAAAAAGTTATATGTTCAGATGGTAAATAGATATATTTACTATACCTTGGTTTGATAAAAAAAATAATAATATCATTACTTAATGTAGTTTTAAAAGGATTTATTTCAACAAAGTTTTCAGGCGACAGGCTGTTTGAGGATCTGTTTGTACATTAACACCCAATATATCTCCACTATATATTTTAGATGATAAATTCCTTGTAAAGGTAAATAAGCACTGAATGAATAGCAGCCGAGAGCATTAAGACATATTTCAGAGGACAGTTTCGTTTTTAATGATAGCAATATATCATGGCAGTTTCGAAAAAGCTGGATTTGTATTCTCCTCCTATCATTGTGTTTAGATTTTTATTTGGCACTCTTATAGCAGAATCAAAGAAGTGGTGTACTATTCTCCTCTATTCAGTATTTATTACTGACCGTCGGGTCTGTGACATTGGAGCAGAACCTTCTTTGGGGTGATTTTTTTGTAGCCCCTCTTGGAACTGAAAGGGTTCATTTTGCCTCTATTCTCGAGCTTGATAGATGGGTATGCTCTGCTGCGTGCACTGGCTGTGGGATCCGACCCATTTACCATACTGGTACTGGTTTTAGCCAGCATTCGGTTTAAAACATATATAGTTTAATTTAATAAGTCAGTTAGTGTTTAGTTTACTGTTTTGATCTATGTTGTCCATGATAAATGTTTGTAGAGGGTGCAGTAGCCTCCATTGCTGACTGTGATCAGCTGAATCGTCCACCATCTACCCTACTCTATGGAGAGGGAAGAGAACTGACCACCCTGGAGTGTAGGGATATCTGGACTACCTAGCTAAAGTGACATAGTATGTGTCCTTCAGTTATGCCTGCTCTGTTGAGGATCATCCTATGGGAGAGACTGTTTCAAGTTAAATAGCTATCTTCAGCTCCAAACAAGAGTTAGCTGAGGCTGAACAAATTTTTATTTAGTTTTAGTTATAAATTGCCAGTTTAGTCATATATCAGCCATCTTAATTATTTTAGTTTTAGTATAGTTTTAGTCAACTAAATCAACAGCAGTGAGGGAGCGAACAGATCCGAGAAGGCTGTTACACAGTGTTAAGTTAACTTGCTTTGGAGATGGAAAGGGAAACACTCACGTGACAGTAGCAGGTGAATCCTCTTCCTGTGCGGTTTGCAGGTCTATGTTCTAGGTCGGCAGACAGGCACAGGGATCTTGCGATAGATTATGGAGCTGGGCCTTAGCAGAGATCCATGGGAACCAGAAGTCCAAATAGGTAAATGCAATAGTCCCTCCCTAACATTTATTAAGTTCGTTTTTTTTTTTTAGTTATTGTTTCGTTTTAGTCACTGAAAACATACACTTGATGAAATCTATGACAAAAATGTTTAAATGTAACACTGATGCAGATAAATAAACATATTAAAATGATCTATACATTGATTTAGCAGAATTTCAAACTAATGGCTAAATTCCAGGGGAGCATGACCTCAACAGGTTGGGAAACCATTTTGTAAACTGTTTTTGGATTCTCTCTTTGTTAAGTCGCATCAGTAAAATGATTTCAAATCTCCATACAGCTCAGAATGAAAATATAATTCAAATGGAATTCCATGGTAGCTGCAGATCGCTTGACGTCTCTGGCTAAGCACAATGCAGTGGATAAGGGTACTATGGGTAGTCTCTAACACAATTTGACATTTTGTGTCCCAGTTGGCTTGTATCGCTGCTAAGAGGTAGGAAATTCTCTGCAATGTGTTAATGAATCCCAGGCCTAAATCAGTCATCCAGCAGCTCTCGTTCCTGAAGGGATGTCTGTTTTAATGAAATCGCAGAAGGTAGTGTTATACATTGTTGCTGGTTGTTTCTAGTTTTGTGATGATTTTCTGGCTGATTACAGAAACAGTCGGTCTGTGACTAGTTTATTTGCTTTAAACAAAGAAAATGGGGGTCCTACAAAACTTGGTCCTCTAGTATGTCTAGGGAGCCTGTAGTCATTTATGTTTGAGATGTTACATAGCTGCACAGTCAGGCATTGTTCATGATGAGACTTTCTATGGATCTTCACAGACCTTATGACAGACACTGGTGTCCTACAGGGAATCAATATGGCCCTACAATGTACATTCTCCATAGGGGCATCATGGTCATCACCAGATGTATGTGTGTCTGGATATAATATGTGCATATGTTGTATATTATTTTCAATTACAATTATAGCTACCTCTGCTCCCCCCCAATTTCTCTGGTGCCTACTGGGGGCAACCGGTGGATGTCTGCCCGACACTTCCGTCTTCTATGACGGACCACCGTCAAAGAAGTCCAGGCGGAAGTGCCGGGCAGCAGCGGAGGATGTCTGCACGTATTGTGCATGATACACGCAGACATCCTCCGCTGCTGCCCAGCACTTCTGCTGGGACTTCTATGATGGAAGTCGGAAGGTCACATGACCTCCCCGCTTCGGTCATAGAAGTCCCGACAGAGTGCCGGGCAGCAGCGGAGGATGTCTGTATGCATTGCACAGACATCCACCAGTGTTGTGAGGGGGATCCAGGTCCCCTGCAGCTCTGCCGGGGACCTGGATCCCAGTCTTATAGTCAGACCTCAATTTGAGGTCAGATTATAAGACGACCTTGATTGTAAGACATTTGCTCTGAAAAAAACCTTGTCTTATATTCAGGCAAATACTGTATTTATTTGTATAAAGGCACACTAAAGTGTTGAGTAAGCACCAAGCAGAGCTACTAAATGCGTAAGACTTATTTGCACCTCTGGAAGATTTGGTTTGTGTCTGTTTTTCCAATACAATTAAAGGATTATTTTGTTTTTCTTAATTCACCTGCTATTATGGACATCCTTGACCGACACTTGTTGTATTGCGGCTGGGATGCCACAATTCAAGTGCAGTTTCTCACGGTGAGCCATTAAGAGCCGGTAGCCAGATTAGAGTTAAACCTATTTTTTTCCTCATATTTCTGTCTAGGCCTTGCTTTTTAGACTACAGGGGGGGGGGGGGGGGGGGCAGTGGCAGCATTTGGTGAGCAACAGCAGAGCCAGAGCTACCATTGTTAGTGGTATATCCTCCCTCACAGCCTTGCGTTGCCTACCTGACATCTGGGCTGCCTCCACTAGATCGTAAGGGAGCAATATGGTGCAGTGGACATGGACGTGGGGGCACTCTGGCATCGTTGTAAGGTAGGCGGGGGAAATCTGACATTGTGAAACATTATGCAAGTAAGTGGTGCAACCTGGAGTAGTAAGATAAATAAAAGCTCAGGGGGTGCATGAGTTTAGTCTGGCCTAGGGCAGCACAAAACCTCTGTACACCTCGGATACACACACACAAAATGCAATGATATATATTTGTTTCTCGCATCCTTGAATAAAGTGCTGCAGAAAAAATGCACTAGGAGAAAAACTAAAAAGCCTCTCTTGTCCTTTCATCTGCCACAAGCAGGCACGCTAGCAGGATAGTAGGAGGACTTTGACATTCCCTTTTTGTGCCCTCTGCTGATTTCCCAGCAGAAAAAAAAGACCAATGACGCCCATTGAGAAAATGACTGGTGCACGTGGGGTAAATAAGAAAGGCCTCTCGCCTGATAGAAAGGATGTGCTCTCTTATCAATGACCACCACAACATTAAACAATGGAAAGAAACAGCCGGTGTAACAGGCAATTTAACAGCGTCTGTTCCCATCGATCAGGAGGAAGGAGAATTCTATGGTTTTTGGACGCACTCTAAATTCTTTTGCACAATACATGTGCTTCTAAAGGATATTAAAAGTCTTATGATCCACAAGTGAGTCATTACCGGCAAACCAATTACATTTCTTACTCTTTATTCAAGACGCATACAGTGTAGTGCCATCCAGACAGGGAGATGACATTTCTAGGTAATGTGTGCGGTTGCTTTATACTCTCTTGGCTATCTTTCTTTTTTTTTCCAACTTTTTTTTTTTCTTTTATAAATACCTTACACTTTAGCCCTGTATTAAACTACAAGAATACCGATTTTGGCAGTAATGGGAGTGTGAACAAGGAATTGTAGTCAAATTAATACACACAGTTATAGTCTATAAGAATATGTAACTGGTAGGGGAACTAAGCCAGGTATTATACATATTCTAAACACAACTGGGTAATCCTGGGCAGTTGAGCATCCTTGAGCACAGGTTTAAGATGGACTGATCTATATTTATATATAAAAATATTTATTGATGAGATGAAATGCACTCGGTCCCCAGCTTAGGAACTCCACCTTACTTGTATTTTACCATGTGACCTTCAGAGATAATATAGAATCTGTCCCTAATGCTTGCCTTATTGGAGGCAGCCATCTTGAAATGATGTGCTTCATATTCATTTGATTGAAGACACCTACCTACCAACTGGCACTGCTTTAAGTCCAGATTTGGGATTTTTCTCTCCGGGTCTCAGCAGAAGAAGCAGAACTTGAGTACTCTTGGTACTCCACCAATCTGACCCTGTGTCTAAAGAACAATATCACTGTGAAGACTTAAACTAAACATGTATTTCTAAGAACCTATCCATGAAAAGGATTGTGACCACATATCTGGTGATGAGCCCAAACTTGCTCTGCACTTCCTGGAACACTACTTCTGGTAGAGCATCAAGTGGCACATATGTCCATATCGTGTACCATTCATTTAATTATGACATTAACAAGAAGATCTATTATATGACAACTAACCCTGCTGCTGCCACTTAGTACAAATGCAAAGGGAGCAGATGGTGAAAGGTATATGCAACTGGAGGTACACTATAGGGACAAAAGAATTGGGACACACCTCTTAGTTATTGAATTCAGGTGTTTCCATCAGACCCATTGCCACAGGTGTATAAAACAAGGGACCTAGCCACATGTAGGCCCCCTACGATTTTTTGCTTAAAGAACCAAACAACCTCGAACAGCTCCTGACCACAATATTGGTATAAGATTGGCCCCTTCAGCATGGTTGCATTATCAAATACATGCACACAAACAAGAACTTGTGCTAATGAAAAGTTATATTTGAACTACTGCCCATTCCTGCTCTAACATCCAAGTTTGCTCTGATTTGTGAAACAGATTGTAGATGAATTCTTTAACTGATTCTCACAAAGGAGTCACTGAGATTTGAAACATTCTTTTTTGTTGTTCATGCCAACCTATCAGACTTAGAAAAGCTCATTACTTTACCTACAAAGAGCTATTGTGTTACCCCTCTACAGTCTGTCAGCGGCAACAGCTAATTAGCTTTTGCCTCAATCAATACAGTAATTAATAAGTTCTATTATATGGTCAAAAAAAATGTAGTCTTTTATTTTATGCTAATTATGCCTTCTCTACTGGAATTCCATGCAATCTATTGCACATAGAAAGAGATTGATTAAAAAAAAAACAATGGTTAATTAAATCCTGAATGAAACAATTGTCAATAGAGGTTGAGTATCCCTTACCCAAAATGCTTTGAACCAAAATTATTTTGGATAATGGATCATTTTCACCAATAAGATATATTAAAGCCTCTCAGCACTCATGAAATACAGTAGTATCAATACAAATACTATATAGAGCAAATAAATCCCTTTTACTGTGATGTAGCTGTCATGTGAGGCAACGTTGGGAACCATTGGCGTGTCCGGCCTGCACACTCCTGAGGAAGCTGTAACAGTAACTCACCCGGAGAAACGCGTTGAGTGGGTACATTTGTGTCTTTTCACCACACTGGGACTTTATCATCCTTGCGAACTGTATTGTGGACTGTTTATGTTATGTGCTGAATACATTTGTCTGTGGATCCTTTAAGTGTCTTTCTGCATGCATGTATTTATTTGATCGTACTGCTCTATGTTTTGTTTCAACTCACTATTACAGAATAAAAGAACATTTTGCCACAGAACTACAGTTGTTTCGAGGCTCAATTATTACGGACATTTGTCAGTATATTACTATTATTACTAAATATTACTGTTTGTTAAGCTTTATTGCACTATACATTTTCTTCTGTTTATATTCCTTATATGACATCCTACATGCTCAATTTTCCATATATCGACCCATTGTATACTGCACATTGACAATGGCAGCATTTGTCTCTAAAAAAGGTTATTTATTCTCTGATACACTAGAGTTTTGTGTTTTAACACATGCCATTGTATTTAGTGTTGAGCGAACCCGAACCACACTGTTCGGGTTCTTACCGAACATTACGTTTTTTGGACTCCCGACCCGAACACGGACATTCCACTGTATGTTCGTGTTGGAGTTCGGCGATTACATTGTATGTAATGCTATTGGCTTTCTATAAACTGAAATAGAGTCCCCATTCATAAGAATTTCTAATGAATGGGGACTCTATTTCGGTTTATAGAAAGCCAATAGCATTACATGTATTCCATAAACCGAAAGTATATAAACTGAAAGACATTCGGTTTATAGACTTTCGGTTTATGGAATACATGTAATGCTATTGCTATTCTATAAACCGAAAGTCTATAAACTGAATGTCTTTCGGTTTATAGACTTTTGGTTTATGGAATACATGTAATGCTATTGGCTTTCTATAAACCGAAATAGAGTCGCCATTCATAAGAAATTCGTATGAATGGGACTCTATTTCGGTTTATAGAAAGCCAAAAGCATTACATGTATTCCATAAACCGAAAGTCTATAAACCGAAAGACATTCGGTTTATAGACTTTCGGTTTATGGAATACATGTAATGCTATTGCTATTCTATAAACCAAAATAGAGTCCCCATTCATAAGAATAGGTCAATTGACCTATTCGTATGAATGGGGACTCTATTTCGGTTTATAGAAAGCCAATAGCATCACATGGCTATTGGCTTTCTATAAACTGAAATAGAGTCCCCATTCAGACGAATAGGTCAATTGAATGGGGACACTCACCCACATTTTACTTCATTTTGCAGCCCTCTAGCCCTTTCCAGGACTTTTTTAGAGGCATTTTAGTGGCCAAAAGTTCGTGTCCCCATTGAGTTCAATGGGGTTCGGGGTCAAGTTCGAGCACGGACCCGGACATTTTTTCGAAGTTCGGCCGAACCTGCCGAACACGAACATCCAGGTGTCCGCTCAACTCTAATTGTATTACCCTTTGTGGGCATACAGGTGTGGGAGAATTTTGGCATGCATCTAAAAGCTATATCACAGCTTAGGGGGCTGCATGCCGAATACATGGTTGTGCACTTGCATTCTGAGTGGAGTGTGGAATTTGCAACTTGTGGCAAAATCCCAAACATTTTTGGGATAACAGATCATTTTGGATAACTGATTTTTGGATAAGGGATTCTCAACCTGCAATAGGATTCTTAACATCAAATTTTCCCTCAGGGCCTGAATTCTTTTGAATACAATATCGACTTCATGTCGAGCTCTGTGGTTCGTTCTGCTACCCAGAATGCTCAGCATTAAGGTTGAGGGATGCTGAAAATATCTAAAGAGTTAGTTGAATCAGTTAAACAAACAACAGGTACATTGATGCCTATCATTTTTTGGTCTTATCTTGAGGTTGGCCCACCAAGCCATGACCTCAAGAGCCATACCTGATTCCGAAGGGATGGGCATTTTATTACAAAGGTCAAAAACGGAACACCGACATGGCATTGAGATCAAAGTGAATTCCACAGAACTTACCCGAACCTTAGTGCAACTAATGAATTCGCTGGGCCGTCTCAGCTGAGTTTTAGCGACTCGCTAAATCTTGAAACTCCGTACACAAAACGCTTGGCTTCCTGATGAATCATTGAAAAAAGACACATGCAATTATTTACTATTCTAAAAATAATAACACATCAGGGTGAGATACTATTTTTTGAAGTACTGTACTAAAAGATATTATGTAGGATAAAGACCATTAAAACGTACACATTTTAGACGTAATTTGAACAATATTTTCCCTACTACCATGCTTTGCTAAACTCATTACGAGAGAACACATGCCATATAAAATATCATCCAAGTGATAACACACAAGAAACGTGTTTCCCAAAAGATAAAGTAAGTGCTATCAGCAGTGTGTTGCAGGTCCCTGCTGGAAGCCACTCACTTACGGGATACTAATAAAATGGTTACATTGAGTTTCAAAATGGTGTTTTTCCCCTTTGCATGATCACGTGGGCACGTCGACAGCTGTGAATACAACAGATGCTAATTTTTCCAAAAAGGTTTACCATGTCGCAAGTCAGAAAATATATATCTCATGTGGGTGTGAGGTGAATATGAAAGCAGGCCATTTTCTGGGGATGATATCACAGCATTGAAGGTTACAGACAGTGTAGGGTTGGACTTAAAGGAACTGTATCAACTAAACATTGTGTATACAGTGAATAAGGAAAACAAATATTCATTGAAAATGGTCTATACATTACACAATGTGCAAAGGCCTTAATTAGGAGAAACATGTGTTTTAAATGGGTCGGTGGAGTCTCCAGTTTCTGACATCACATGTTTATGACATCATTTGTGATATGCAAAATACACATTTACCAGCTAAAGACTCCACCGACAAATTGAAATTTTGCCAAAAATTTGCAATTTTGATAACACAATGTATACGTAATTTTAAATATTATTTTCTGCATGCACAGTAAAAACACTGTCTATGTGATACTGTCCCTTTAATGGTCAAATGACAGGAGATTTAATGCAAAGCACAGTGTTTTTAAGTTTGGCTAGTTATGGTATGGAATTCACTGGGTCTAAATCTGTCAATACTTTAAAGGGTATTCTTCGTTTAGTATAGTGGACATCCTTTTTTATGGGTTAAAAAACAACAAATTATTTTACGTTAAAACAAATTACAGTTAGAAACTCATAATTTCCCCGAAGCCTCCATCTAAATCCAGTGATATCAATGAAGGGGCAAAAGGTGTGCAAGATCCCTCTGCAGCCGCTTTCATACTCTTTTTATTAGCTAATAATGTGGAATCAGCCTCTCTCTGTTGAACTTGACTGTTTTAAGTGCTTGAAATGCAGGGCAGGGTAATTTCATACAATACAGCCTGGGGTGATAGGCAGGAAAGTTGGTACATCAACTTTACATGCATTTTGTTTAGGAGACAGGAGAAGATGAGGATGATGTATTTGTCTTTACTGTATACGATGCATGTACCATTATATTTTGGTACAGTAGGAGGAAGTGCCCTTTAAATAAAAAAATAAAAAATGTTGACTACTTAGGAAAGTTTAAAGGTAAATTATACTTCGTTTAACCCTTGCTTCCTTAAAGGAAGCAAGGGTTAAACAATACATTTCCCGGTAGAATGAAGTAAGCCCGACGTGTATCTTAATAGATACAGGCGGGTTTACTTTTTGCGAGATACTGCAGGTCCCGGTTGTCCCGTGCTGACAAACGTCAGCAAGCTCACAGCCAATCATAGCCGGGGCTCGCCCCGCTCTGACAGCTGATTGCGAGGGTCTCTCAGTTAAGGTCCCCCCTGCTGATCTCATACAAGGTCTCTGTCTGCGCTAGAAGAGAGAGCCAGTCGCTGACCAGACGGCTGCCTGCTTCCTATGGAAACATGACGCCAGTTCATCCTCATACTAGGGGCCACTAACTTTTCACTTGTGCTCTTATATTAGAAGCACAAGTGAAAAAAAAGTTTAGTGTCCCTTTAGGTTGATAATGTAGAAATATTTGACCAGGAAGGATGGTAAACTTGATTAACAAATATGGATGCATGGAGCACTGTTACTGTTTTCCAAAGCCCCAGTTATATTTTAAAACAGTTATATTCTGATTAACTCAAGAGGGTGGGGTTGAGGATCTTGTTAAATTTCATAGGGGTCGGTACATTAGTGTGATGGCTACTCTTGGCACTACAGATGTTTGGGAAGTATACATGATGCTCTTCCTGACTCCTAGGTTTTGCCAAGCCCTGTCCCAGAAACCCTTGGTGTGTTGATGTCACACTTATACCCTGTCTCATCCACATCATAAATAGATAAAGTGTAGCAGGGATGGGCAAGCTCTGGCCCTCCAGTTGTGACGGACTATTACTCCCCTGGTGCTTTGCTAGCTAATGTGCTGGCTAAGCATCAAGGGAGGTTTAGTCCAAGAGCAGCTGAATTGGAAAAAAAAGAAGGGCCGCAAGAAGGGATTGCATTACAAATAATAGTTCATCTTGAAAGCACTGACACCTGCTCCATATCCAGCTGGGAGATCCAGCATGCAACAGAACAGTAATGCATGCGAGACATTATTTGCTACATGAAATTGGTGCTAATATTATCTCCCAGACTCCTCGCTGTCACTCTATTTACCTGATCATGTTGCTGCTTAACCAGAGATCACTTGAGGCAGTGCATTAGGATTTGAAAGAAACAATATATTTTACAATTAGTACAGCATATGCAAGCAGCGGTGTACCTCTCACCGATGGTAATTACAAATCAATTATCCCATGGCTGTATAACCGCAATTTAAAAGAAAGGATAATTTACATGTTTCAGAAAAGAACCATTTCAGCGGCCAAAAAAAAAAGATTTTCCAAGGTTAAAACTTAGCTGTACATCAAGAAAAAGTAGTATTAGGGGTTAGTATTAGGGGTTAGTATGAGTATTAGAGGTTAGTATTAGGAGTAATGATTAGGGGTTAGTATTAGGGGTTAGTATTAGGGGTTAGTATTAGGGGTTAGTATTAGGAGTAATGATTAGGGGTTAGTATTAGGGGTTAGTATTGGGAGTTAGTATTGGGTTAAGTATTAGAGTTAGTATTAGGATTAGCATTAGGGGTTAGTATTGCGGGTTAGTATGAGTATTAGGGGTTAGTATTAGGAGTTAGTATTAGGGGTTAGTATTAGGGGTTATTATTAGGAGTTAGAATTAGGAGTTAGTATTAGGGGTTAGTATTAGGGGTTAGTATTAGGGGTTAGTATTAGGGGTGAGTATTAGGGGTTAGTATTAGGGGTTAGTATTAGGGGTTAGTATTAGGGTTTAGTATTAGGGGTTAGTATTAGGGGTTAGTAGTAGGGGTTAGTATTATGAGTTAGTATTAGGGGTTAGGATTAGGGGTTAGTATTAGGGGTTAGTATTAGGGGTAAGTATTAGGGGTTAGTATTAGGGTTAGTATTAGGGGTTAGTATTAGGGGTTAGTATTAGGGGTTACGATTAGCGGTTACGATTAGGGGTTAGTATTAGGGGTTAGGATTAAGGGTTAGGATTAGGGGTTAGGATTAGGGGTTAGTATTAGGGGTTAGTATTAGGGGTAAGTATTAGGGGATAGTATTAGGGTTAGTATTAGGGGTTAGTATTAGGGGTTAGGGTTAGTATTAGGGGTTAGTATTAGGGGTTAGAATTACGGGTTAGTATTAGGAGTTAGTATTAGGGGTTAGTATTAGGAGTTAGTATTAGGGGTTAGTATTAGGGGTTAGAATTACGGGTTAGTATTAGGAGTTAGTATTAGGGGTTAGTTTTAGGAGTTAGTATTAGGGGTTAGTATTAAGGTTAGTATTAGGGGTTAGTAATAGGGGTTAGTATTAGGGGTTAGGATTAGGGGTTAGTGTTAGTATTAGGGGTTAGTATTAAGGGTTAGGATTAGGGGTTAGTATTAGGGTTAGTATTAAGAGTTAGTATTAGGGTATAGTATTAGGGGTTAGTATTAGGGGTTAGTATTAGGGTTAGTATTAGGGTTAGTATTAGGGGTTAGTATTAGAGGTTAGTATTAGGAGTTAGTATTAGGGGTTAGTATTAGGGGTTAGTATTAGGAGTTAATATTAGGGGTTAGTATTAGTATTAGGGGTTAGTATTAGGGATTAGTATTAGTATTATGAGTTAGTATTAGGGTTCTGGGTAAGTATTAGGGCTTAGTATGAGGAGTTAGTGTTGGGGTTCAGGGGGTAGTGTTAGGGCTTGGGGTTAGTTTTGGGGGGCATTACTCTATTTTTAAGCAGTGATAGGAATAGTATTAGGGGGTTAGTATTAGGGTTTATGATTAGTATTAGGGATTAGTATTAGGGTTAGTATGAGGATTAGGATCAGTATTGGGGGTTCGGGGTTAGTATTAGGGTTAGTATTAGGATTAGTATTAGGGTTTCGGGGTTAGTATTAGGGATTAGTATTGGGAGTTAGTATTGGGGTTAGTATTAGGGTTAGTATTAGGATTATTACTAGGAGTTCGTGGTTAGTATTAGAGATTAGTATTGGGAGTTAGTATTGGGGTTAGTATTAGGGTTAGTATTAGGATTAGTATTAGGGGTTCGGGGTTAGTATTAGGGATAAGTATTGGGAGTTAGTATTGGGGTTAGTATTAGTATTAGGGGTTCGGTGTTAGTATTAGGGATTAGTATTGGGAGTTAGTATTGGGGTTAGTAATAGGGTTAGTATTAGGATTAGTATTAGGATTAGTATTAGGAGTTCAGGGTTAGTATTAGGGATTACTATTGGGAGTTAGTATTAGGATTAGTATTAGAAGTTCGGGGTTAGTATTAGGGTTAGTATTAGGGTTAGTATTAGGATTAGTATTAGGGGTTCGGGGTAAGTATTAGGGATTAGTATTCAGAGTTAGTGTTGTGGTTCAGGGGGGTAGTATTAGGGCTTGGGGTTAGTTTTAGGGAGGGCATTACTGTATTATTAAGTGCTGATAGTTCAGCGCTGAACTGTCAGTGTTTACACTGCACCAGTGAAACGGCCGCACTGCCATTCTCGTCTGACAGTTCAGCGCTCAAACTACCGCTCTGTACAGACATGTTGTTTAGAATCTGGAGTCAGATGAAGAAAAATCTAATAGGTCTGACCCAAGATTCTGAACAACATGTCTGTACAGATCAAAGAGTGCTAAATAATGTATTTTACTTTTTATTAAAGATGTTAGCATTAAACGTCTTTATTAAACTGACTGAGCCATATGGAGCAAAGATAGAGCAGTAAGGTCATTTATTTTTTCATTTAAAACATTTGTATTTAAAACACTTGATGCAAAATCTCAATTAAACATAAGTGCACCCCCCCCCCCCCCCCCATATTACCTGCAGTGGCATTGAGGGCCTTGGAAATGCTGGACTGAGGGTGGATGATGTTAAAACTTGGGTGTCCATTGCATACCTCACAAGTGTCCTTATTTTGCACCTAAATCCCCCTGTCTTTTTCTTTCCTCCATGATTGGGAGCTCGGAATGTTTGATTTCTATAACTGTATCACAGAGCTCCAGAGCTATAAAACTTACAATAAAGTGTGTTTAAACTGCAGTAAATGAGTGTGTATATTAATTTGTGTAAATAACCTACTTTATTCTTATTCTAAATGCCAAATGACATAACTAGTTATCAACTGGCCATAAACCTCCCCCTGAAAATGTACTGGCAATGCCCCACTCATAGACACAACTTCAGCCCCTCCCAGAAAAATAAAAGGGTCCTTCTTTGACCATAGTGGTAAGATATACTGATGATGGAGAACCAATCCCTGGAGAAACTATGAGGTCATTTTTATGTAGGGAGGTTGGATGGACTCATCCTACCCTCTTCAAAATGTAAAAAATAATAATTTAGTTAAAATGAACAGAGAAGGAAAATTATAAAAATATTTAAAAAAAAAACAATCAAACAAAAAAAAGGACTTTTTAGCTGCAAGAAGATTATACCGAAGAAGAGGAAAAAGAAAAAAACGGGGAAACATTTTGTGGATTTTTTTCCCCTTCATGCTATACGAGCACAATTTTAGAATATATACATTTATGTTTTTTATTATTATTAGTTTTTTTTTCGATCAAATTAAATAAAGAATTAATGCATTAAATTGTCCTTTAAGACCTCAGTAGATGACTCACAGCAAGATGACTCAATTGCCTATACAGTGTGTGTCTAATTTATATTCAAATTGGCAGGTGGGTGCACACATCATCCTCCCAGTAGAGGAGGTCTTCATTGATTTGGGACACTTTAAGTACAGACAAAGCCTGCAGAATACGGAGCCCCTCCTTGTTTAATTGTATAACACTGCTGGAAAATAGTCTCACGTCATGTGCCAGGAAATTCTTATCTCTCGCACACTTCTGTGTCTCTATTGTGTGCTACGCAGACGGAATCTTCACTAATAATATTACTAATACTGTCACGTTACACAGAGAATCTCACTCCCAGAGAGAAATGCTCAATATACGTTTGGCCTCTTTCAGAGCAGAAATAACTACAATGTTAAAAAAAAAATAAAAAAAAAAAATCCACAAAGGAGGCTGACATTTAAAAAGTCCCCCAGTGAATTTGCAAGCATTCCATTTAATTATCTCTTTGTGGCATTCCCCATCAAATGTGACAGCCGCCTGCCACTGAGTAATAAGTGTTGGGGAAGGATATGCTTACTGTTAGCCCGACGTGCCGAGCTTGGAGCACATACATTTTAATGCCACTTGTGTCTTGTGAATACACTTGTCTTGTGAATGTCATCAAAAACCCCAATATCTGTGAGCTGTCACACTGATTTGTGAGATGGACAATCCTTCCTCCAGAGCCATTGTTTTTGTGCCATTCAAGCAGTTTATGCTAATAACTGCAGTGTCTACACATAGCTTATTCAGCTCTGACTTCATCAGTCTTTGGTCTGCTTGAGGGGAGAAGGGGCACTGTTAAAATACACTCCCAGGGTTAAAAATTATTCATCAAACTGACTGATATTTGCAATACACATTTAAAGAGACTGTATCGCCTAAACATTGTTTTTGTTGTGCATGTAGAGAGTAATACATTATTAAAAATGATCTATACATTATGTTAGCAATATTTCAAGTTTCTGCCTAAATTAAGAGAAAAACGTGTTCCATTGTGTCTCCCACTTATGACATCACGTGTGACTTAATATACAAATCCCACATTTCCTTTGAAAAGCAGTTCATTTGCATATCAAGTCACAGGTGATGTCATAAATCCCCAAATATACAATTAAAACAATTTGTTTCCCCTAATTTAGAAATTTGCTTGCTTACGCAATGTATAGATCATTTTCAATATTTTTTTTCATTCTTTTGGAATCTAAGAGTCTAATTCGTTTGGAATCTAAGTGTGGACCAAGCTGCTCTAAGAAAATAGTGACATGAGAATAACACAAGGGGAAACATTGTTGGTGATCTTAACTTGAAAAAAGTAATTTTTGTAAATAGACAAAACAATGAATTCTTTTTGATGATTCTAGTTAATGAAAAGTGGTATATGCTACGACTGACAATCATAAAAAAAACACTTGGACCGGTCGAGTTGTTTGAACTGGATAAAAGGCTATTTTTACAATGTTGTCTTTACTGGGGACCAGTTGCATTATGGGAACAAACAGAATGCGAAAGGCTTTGATGTCTTTTACAGTTTGACATCTTTTAGGTTTTCTCTGACAGCCACATTAAAGTTTTATATACAATATGACATCTTTGAAAAGTGTGAGTCCAGTAACCCTCAAGGACCCTAGCAATCCAGTGCTGTGCGGAGAACTGCAGACAAGACTAGGAGATAGAACAACTGTGGTACCTCCATTCACTAGGCCTTACATTTGTGCTAGAGTCTTAAATAGCTAAAAGTGAAAAACATTGGCTGTGAGGGTGAACTCAGCACATACAACTAGAAATGGTTGCTATGCTACACAACTTACTCATCACAGCAGAGCTGAGCAGAACAGAACTGAGTTTGGTAGATGTATGTCCCCACCAAGTTGAGTTCGACTCTCCAGTTCTCTTTAGACTTCAACTTTAACCCCAAGATGGTCCAAACTACTAAGCAAGTCTACACAGTCCAGAAGTCTTGGGATAATAGTTCTTAACTAGAGTTGAGCAGACACCTGGATGTTCGGGTTCGGCGGGTATGGCCGAACTTTAACCATTACTGGCGGGTGGGGACCTGGGGGGGACATTAGGTCCCCCCTCATTATTATTATAGGGTCCCCACCCGCGGGCAATGGGTGGGGACCTGGGGGGGACATTAGGTCCCCCCCTCATTATTATTATAAGGTCCCCACCTGCGGGCAATGGGTGGGGACCTGGGGGGGACATTGGTTCCCCCCTCATTATTATTTGCAGGGATGGGGGGGGCTGGCACAGGTAGGGGCAGCAGGATTTTACCTATGCCAGCCTCCCCCTTATTGCACTAGTGACTGGGCAGCAATAGCTGTCCAGTCACTTGTAATTTTAAATTTGTTTAGGCGATATGCCCCTTATGCCGCGAGTAAGGGCATTCAGGATGATTTAGCCTCCCATTTATTAATGACGCTTGGCCCTGCAGCCATTCAAAACGCGCCACTAAATCACCAAATCCCGAACTCCAACCCGGACATACAGTGGAATGTCCGTGTTCGGGTACGCGGTTTGGGTTCGCTCAACTCTATTCTTAACGTATTGATTTTTATCTTGTATCGATGTATCCTGTATTTACAATTGTATAATCAGTTATGGTATCATTCAACAGACTACATGAAGTTTGTTATGTGGGAGCAAAGACATTTTTTCAAATATTTTTCTTAAATGAACACCAGCTTTACTTTCAGTTAAATGAGTTTTAAAATTGAGTTGCTATGATTTATGATTGCAGAGATACTTGATTTTTACTGCAGGATTGTCTTCTGCTTGGAAGGTTTCATCTGACAAATTTGACAGCTGTGCTGTGTGGGCAGAGTCTCTTGATTGACAGTGTTAATCTACCTCGTTTTGTGTCAACATTCACAACTTTAGGTGGAGGTACATTCATTTATTTTTCTTTTTATACATGTTATTATTTAAAGGTGTGATTTAAAAACGTAACACACCAGTGTGATAGAGCCATATTTAGTGTATGTACTATTCTACTGATAATTTAAGGCACCTTGCTCATTTTGTTTTATATACTTGATACACTGTAAAGGCCTACATGATCAAATGTGTCTGCAAACTGAAGGTGTAGATGTTAAAACATTCAAAGGTCACATGGGATCAGCAAACGACCTGAGCTATCAATACTTCAGCAAAAGGGCTTCTGAAACTCCAGATCTTCAGAGTGGTCAGTTTCTCTTGAGCAGGTAAATAAAGGTAAGTGGCAGGATATTCAGCCAATCCGAGCTAAGGATGCTTCTGCACTATAGTGACAGGTTTAACGTAAGCAATGAACTGATTTATGGGATTTAACACACTGACTGACACACACTAGTCTGAAATAGGCTAAAATATATACAGCTTACTTCTACTGGCTAATGAGTGGTGAAGGGAGGTCTGATCATCCAGAAAAAGAATGCAATGTAGCTGTATAACTAGTTTGGAAATCATACCTCCCAAGTGTCCCTGTATAGGAGGGACAGTCCTTATTTGTGTCCCATATCCCACTGTCCTTCTTTTCCACCCTGCTGTCCCTCTTTTTAAAATCACAGTTTTGGAGTGTTTTAGAATATCACAAAGCTCAACATCATTGAAAATCACATTGCAGTGTGTTTAAAATGCAGTTAATATCTTAGTTTTTGTAAATAAAATATGTTATTCTTTTTCGGAATGAATTACTGAATCCCATTAAATAATTAAATAAAGCCACACCTTCAACCACTCCCCCCCAAACAATTTGGATATGTGAAATGTTGGGAGGTATGGAAATTAGGTGATATTAATTTATACATTTGCAAGGAGGAAACACTATTAAAGAAGCAGTCATTATCTTTTCAAGTTGAGTGGGTCTTAAAATGGGAAAATATAATAATAAAAGATATAACAAAAATTTAAAATCCCACCTATGAAAAGTGCAGGAAAAGATAAAATAAACAAACCTTGGTAATTTTTTAAGTTAATTCCATGATGCTTATACACTACAGAAAATGTAAAATTCAGTTTTATCAGCATCATTTGCTGGCAGCGCAGAAAGCTTTCTGACGATAGTATGATGCTCAACCTCCCATCCTAACGAATAATACATTCTAAGGTTAGACACAGTGTCATGTTCGAGCTGGTCAGTGAGACAATGTTGGCTGTGTGTGTTGTTTTTTTGGATCAGACATCCTCGTTCTACCGAAGCTCTTTCAGAATACTATTGATCTCAGATGTTATTACAGCAATTTGTGTATCCTAGCAAGACACTGCGTGAGGTCTGAAAGCATGGTGATTATACTGGGAAATAGACAGACTGGGGTTGAAAAAAAAGCAAGGCAAGAATATGCCACTGTATAATTTACCTTGAGAAAGGTCGTTCCAGAAAGACGGATAAGTGGTACGTCACAGAGCAAGAAAGTACAGCATCTCTCTAGAAGTCTTTAGACAGCCTTGGTTTTAGCTTTGCAAAAATACCCAGAATCCATTTACTCAATTTAGCAAGTAAACATGGCGGGTTATTATATGATCGCACAAAGGTTTTTTTTTTTTTTTTTTTACCTGCGGTATGATTAGCATTAAAACTTTTTTCTTGAATAAGATGTACAGTAATATATCTCAGAAGTAGCTTCAGCATAATTACTACACTATATTTTCTAGTGCCATTTTTTTCAAATAAGCTCCTGCAGTTTATAGAAACATAGAATGTGTCGGCAGATAAGAACCATTCGGTCCATCTAGTCTGCCCAATTTTCTGAATGCTTTCATGAGTCCCCAGTTCCCTATCTTATATCTAGGATAGCCTTATCCTTATTCCTTGCATGCTTAAACTCCTTCCCTGTCTTAACCTTTACTACTTCCACTGGAAGGCTATTCCATGCATCCTCTATCTGACAACATTTTTTTTACACGTGAAGTTGAAGGTGACAGTGCCTGAAAAATATATTTTTAGATACATATCATGTAACGTAAAGAAAAATAAGGTATGGAATATAATTTCTTTTCCTAATAGTTCCTATTTCCTAGAAACAAATATGCAGTCCTACCCAGTGGTGTATCTTGGTTTTGTGCTGCCCTAGGCAGACAAAATTCGGGCACCCACATTGCACACCTACGACATGCCCCATCACCCACGTTGCACACCAACGACATGCCCCATAACATGCCCCATCACCCACATTGCACACACATTAAATGTCCAATCATCCCATTACATACCCCCATCACCCTCATTGCATACACACCAAATGCCCCATCGCCCCATTACATGCCACCATCGCCCTCATTTCATAACCCCACCACGTCCATCACCCCGATTTATTGTAAGGAGCTAACGCTTGCTGAATGGTGGGGGAGGGAGCGAAAACGTTTGAAGCACCAGAAGTGTGCTTTAACACCCTCTGGCAAAGTGCTGCCCTAGGCGAGTGCCTTGTTTGCCTTGTGGAAGATACACAACTGGTCCTACCTAACTCCACCATGCCGTTCTGCATTCCAAGCAACTGAAACAGCTTATGACAGCAGACAAATGATCGTTCGACAGTGATAACAAGGACAACTTCCTGTTTACTCACTGATGTCAATGAATTTAGAGACCCCCCGTGAAAAAATTTTCAATGTAAAACTGCAGGAGAACTGTTATTGGTTTTCAAGTAAAAAAAAATTGCATTTTGCATACATTAAAATCATGTAGAACATACAGAAAATAAGCGAAGTAGAACAGCACCGTTAATAGCTTTTTATATTATTATTAAATTACTTTACTGTTTGTATGTGTCATTGTAAATCTGAAAATGGCTGTAATATATGTGTTTTCTGTAGTTGTATCTTTTGATCTGCTGGCTTTGATGAGTAGCGTTCAGTTCCAGCTGCTGTATGCTATGGATGATTCAATCATTCTGTTGGGATAACTAACTCCCACCACATTGGAACACAGGAATGCCATGCTTTGATCTCAAGAATACGACTTATAACACGGGGAAGGAGAACGATAAACAACTAAAAGGAATATACTGCTAACAAAACAAGAGTTCCTTCAAATACCGTATTGACCTGATTATAGTTCTCAGTCCGTCTTCTTATTCGTCTTCTGGTCCCCATTAGAAGATGGACAATTTGCTCAGTCTATTAGCACACTTGTAGATCAAATGCACTGAGCTGGGCACTCGGAGCACATTAGTTGTCCCTGCTCGCCATCCTGAATTTATTGTCCAGGTTATAAGCTGGAAACAGCAATAGTGGCCTGCAGTGATGGCTGGGCAGATACAATAAAGCAGTGAGGACACCCTTTCTATCGTGGTACACTCTTTGCACATATATGTTAGTGGCATTACGTAAGACTGTGTTTGGTATGGGCCAGTGGCTGACAATGGAATTGTATGAATTTGGTATCTGCTAGTGGCAGAGATGGCTCATTTTAAAAATTCTCAAACTTCACGACATTTAAGCAATGGAGTCCCTTTAAATCACTCTCTGGAGCGAAATAATTGCACAGTCTATGCTAAAATCGATCGTTTCCAACATGCAACACAGACGAAATGGGACACTGGAGGAGGATGGCTGTCCCAATCTTTAGAACCAGATGTGCTGATGAAGGCTACAACGAGTGATGAATAAGTAGGGGGGTCCACATTCTTTTTTTTAAGTGGGCCGCACTTAAGTATGCTCACAAAAGCATAAGGGTTTTGGACCGTATCCCATTTTTTTTATTTACAGCCGCGACAAAGAATAGTTTGTTAAATGTTTGGTCATAGCAGTAATACAAACACAATCCCAAAAAACTGCTTTAACTCAACATTATTTGAACAAAGCTACACCTTGCTGTCAGGTAGACCACATTTGGCCGAAGGTCCGTACGCTGGACACTCCTGGCTGGCGGACAGCTTGCAACTTTTGGTCTGGGGAATGCAGAAACAATCTAATGGCCCACCTATTAACATCCGAACTAAATGCAGATAGACAGACAAGTTTAATATACTGATAGATAAAATACAGGTTTTGATAGACCAACAAGACACTTGTATTTCACACTGGGGCATTTAGAAGTGAAAAATGGTGCAACCAAAGGCCATTGAGATGGTTAGAGAGTGACCTTGGAGGAAATTGCCCCCTTGTCCCCCTTGCAAGCCCTCCACTGCTGCTGGCCTGGAGTGTTTGGCTTTGCTTTTTAAAAAAAATCTATAGTAGGAAATGAGAGTCTGAAGGATAAGGAAACAAGAGAATGATGGAGAAGATCTGCAAAATCATTGCTGCTCCGATGAGGTGACTAATTCACATTAGCATTACGGAGCTTGCCTTATAGAGGTTGCATGCATGCAACACAGATACAGTATCTGATTTATTCTTTTGTAAAATCCAATTACACCACACTGTAACACAATGCAATCTATCAGTGGAATCTCTGTGGGATAAACAAGCCAGAGTCAATAGTGTTAACAGCCATTAGAAAAACAGGACTCTGCTTGACACTTCTCTGAGCTGTATGAGAAGCTGGGAATTATAGATTTCTCAATTTTCATATGAATATAGGTAGGAAATCATCATGATAAAGAAGCATTATCCACCCAGTACCATTGCTGAAATATTATTATTATTATTTTATTTTTACTGTATTGTGAAGTTAAAGTCAATTTATGATCAGCACAAAGGGGCACAAAACCCCCCTCAATAGGGGACAAAATATTTAGGGAGAAAAGAAGGACAGGCAAAACACAAGGCAAAATTGACATTGCTATAGTAATCAGTGCCCCCAGTTTCTCAGGATAAAATGGAACAGGCCTAATTGCTATTTTTTACAAGGATGCAAAATGTGTTAAAAGGGACTGTGAAATGCATTGGGAGCGACTAGATTATGCTGTTATAATTACTTTGGAAATTGCTTTTTATTTTTATATTACTTTATGTATTGTTGTATGGTATTTTAATTTTTTTACATTTTTTCAAATTAGGAATAGTTCTATACTGGTGGAGCCTCAATTGGCTTTTTTTGAAGGAGAGCGATGTTTAGGTCATATACCAATTTCTAAGTATCAATAGGACGTACAACAAGGAATATAGCTGATACCAGGTTTATACAGGGCCGATCCTGGACGGGCTCACGGGAGGAGAGGCGCTGCAATCACAGAGCGCGACGGGAGCGGAGCCTGCATACGTTGCGCTGTTCTTGGTGTGACAAAGAAGTGCGAGCCGCACCTCCCTATCACACCAAGCCCAGCGCGACGGGTGTAAGCTCTGCCCCCGTCGCACTCTGATTTGCTGCAGGAAGGAGGATGGTGTCTGCAGTCTGAGAGAGAGAGAGAAACAGACAGACAGACATTAGGTATGAGTGGAGACAGAAAGAGAGACAGACATTAGGTATGAGTGGAGAGAGAGAGACAGACAGACATTGGGTATGAGTGGAGAGAGAGAGACACACATTGGGTATGAGTGGAGAGAGAGAGAGACAGACATTGGGTATTGGTGGAGAGAGAAAGAGAGACAGACATTGGGTATGAGTGGGGACAGAGAGACAGACATGTGGGTATGGGGAGAGAGAGACAGACAGACATGAGGGTATGGGGAAAGAGAGAGAAAGGCATGTGGGTATGGGAAGAGAGAGACAGACATGTGGGTATGGGAAGAGAGAGACAGACATGAGGGTATGGGGAAAGAGAGAGAAAGACATGAGGGCATGGGGAAAGAGAGAGAAAGACATGAGGGCATGGGGAAAGAGAGACACGTGAGTGACTGGCATGATATATTATTTATCTCTCCTTGTGTACTTCTTTTCCAGTGATGCTCAGCCAGAATTTGGCTGGTTGGGAATCATGGGAATGGTAGTAAAAACTCATTCTGCTAGCCAGCAAAAACTCTCCCATGTTGCTGGCTGAACATCATAGAAATAAATAAAACCACTGCACAGTATTATGGCAAAATACATATCTTTATTTAAATGAAAGTTTGTGTTAGTCCATTACATCAAAATAAAGTTTGTGCTCTCCTCCCCTTTACCCAATAATGAAATGGGCGTGTCAAGAACAGACATGTCTAAAGGGGAGGAGTTCATAATATAACCACGCCCACCTTTGGCCGCCAAAAGAAAACCTGCACCCAGGTGCCCGTGACCCTAGGATCGGCCCTGGGTTTATAGATGGATATAGATTATTTTGGAGCTGCCATTATAACACAAATATTTTATAAAGGGACTCTACATCACCTAAAAAGGGTTGATACTCTATATGGTCTACACAGTATATGGCAGGTAATTGGCCCAAAGTTTGGAAAGATTCGGGTACATTGGGGGCATTTCAGAAACCGAAATTGAAAAAAGTGAGCTACCAAATATGCCCTGATTTGACCACAAATAACCTCACAATTCAGCTACAATAGCCAGTTTCACGCTGGATGTTTTAGAAACCGAAAGCATACCGAAATACACCGAACAGAAAATAGCCTCTATTATCCCCATAGAAAAAAAAAAAGGAAATGTAAAATGAAAATAAATACATCAATAAAAGATTAACCCTGCTGTGGGGGCCAGGGGAAGTAGCCCTGACCCCGCTTCTATTAAAAATGGGGCTAGGAGCAAACCGCATTGGGCTTCTTGGAAATGCCCTCAGACCCCAAATAAAAATATGCTCTCATTGAGTCTGGGGCTGCTGCTGGCCCCGGTCCCTTAAATATTAAAAAAATGAGACCACATAAAGTCTGGAGCTGCATCTGACCCCAAAGCTCTAAGATAAATAATTATTCCCCTCAAGAAGTATGGGGCTGCCACTGGCACAAACCCCAAAATAAATATCCCCCCTTACCTCTGTGTTCTGGGGCTGCTGTTGCCCCCATATCCCAAAATTAATGCCCCCCCCCCCCCATGAGGTATGGAATTGACCTCTTCCCCTGACCCAACAAAAAATGTAATAAAATGAAAAATAATCCCTATCTACCCCCCTTCACTTGTAAGTAAAGCCCCTTTTTTCTCTTAATTTAAGTTATGTACTTCCAGTAAGGATCATTTTTATTTTATCTATGTTGACAGTACATACAATGTTTAGGTGACAGAATGTGTTTAATTGTGTGAAAAGGGCCCCATGTACTTTGAGGAGCACTTTTGAGTCACACTCTTCAATTTCTAGGTGATCAGAGGAAACGCCAAACAACTTGATCCACTCTGACAGAATACGCACACATTCCAAATGCAATCTGTCAGAATATGTTGGCTGTCTAGTACTCACAAGAGCCGGTAGGAGTGGGTAACATTTTAATGCTTAACAGACAGACACCTTAGGAACCTTGCCAAGCAGTGGCTGTTAGCACAGTCTCTGCAGGTCAGTGATGTTAATTATAAACTCGCCACTGATCTGATGAGAGGGGAGCTATGTTCTGACCTATCAAAATGAAACCTGTAAGCTCCACTGGCCATACAGGAAATAGGAAAAATAAAACTATCTCAGAGACAACCCTTAATGATTTCATTAGTACAAAGCAATATGTAGCTCAAACCATTACAGTAAGCAGATATTTTTTGTAAAACTTAAACAAATCCAACTTCATTTAAAGGACATCTGTAGGACAAAAACATCAAATTGAACTGAAAGCGTGTATGATGTAGGGAAGTTTTAAATAGAAAATGTTTAATGAAAGAATACAAATAAAGTGCCTTATTCAGTCCTTTTTGCTTCAGATATCTCTATCAGGGGGCTGACATGTTTAGAATTTAGGATCAGCTCTTCATTTAACTTGGGTGAGATGAAGGATTTAAGATTCTAAAGATTCTAATCAACATGGCTGCTCTTTGTTACAGCTATATGGAGCAAAGAGGGCTCTGTATTCTTTCATTAAATCATGTCTATACAAATCATCTTCTTTACTGTAATCTTTCAATTAAACGTAAGTTAATGTCTTGC
Source organism: Pelodytes ibericus (assembly GCA_036172795.1). Taxonomy (NCBI): domain Eukaryota; kingdom Metazoa; phylum Chordata; class Amphibia; order Anura; family Pelodytidae; genus Pelodytes; species Pelodytes ibericus. Next base: position 185,442,825 of record CM069862.1, read on the forward strand.
TAAGTTGCTTTTTTACATTAATAATGAAATTATTATTGAAATACTTGTTTTAGTTAGACTGAAAACATTATGCACATGTATATAAAAAAACATTAATGAAACATCTACATGTGCTATGTTTCACATATGCTAACCCCCCCCCCCACCCCCATGCTTGCTTATAACCCACAAACTTCTATCTGATATAGTTAGCAGGGTCATATGTAACTAGGTTTTCCACCTTTTCTTCAGAAAAATACTGGCCTTGGTCCTGTCTCCATAGACTTAACATTGGCCTGATGCCAATTTTTTACCAGCCTGCCCGTAAAATAACGGCCAGGTGGCAACCCTATATGTAACACAAGGCAAGAGGGGAAGCTCTCTGGAAAACAGCATTTCAAAGGGGCCCAAGGGAGTTGTCCCTTTACACTGTAGCAACCAGGCACCTGGTAACAAGGGCTCACAGGTATAGTGGCCAACATAAGTCCTGGATCATGAGCATGGGTCATGTGACTCTCTTATGTGAACCAATGTTAAGCTGAAGCGGGATGCTGAGTAGGTGTGTGGATCAGCAGATGATGGAGGTGGAAGTGATGAGCAGGTGCTGTGAGGAGCATGTGTTGCAATTAATTGACATATTAAGATGAGGCGTTGTGATGCAGCGAAAGCTCAGTTCGGGGAGGGAAGTGAACGGGAAGGACAGTAGAATTAATGGCTCCTCCTACATCCCGACTCGTGAGATGATTATATGGAATAATGAGAGGCTTGGGTGGTCATACTTAGAAAGAAGAGAAAGGATGATGAAATGTGTAAAGTGGAGTACTAATACTCAGGGCTCCACTCATGTAAAAGACACTGACTTGAACTATGCTCTCTTCGGTTCCGCAACCTAAGCCACCACCTAGTTTCTCTAAAATATATCAGGATCTATGGAAGTGAAACATACACTTGCATCAACCAGCCCACCGAACATAGCACATACTCTTTCAAATATTCGGAGATCTGCCAAGATATAGAAACTTTTGTCCCATTAAAGTGTCAGTTCCACCTACAATTCCACCTTAATTGGTTGAAAGTAAAAATAAACAATAACATTTTCCTTAAAGTAAAACATATACAACATTCAGATTATAAGCTGGGTGGGACTGGCTCTTTAATTGTCGAGTGATGATGCTTTCGTAAACCAAATGCAGAGTCCAAGATAATCCATAGCTCGCTGAGTGACAGGCAACAAAGCGTTGTAGTCAATGGGGTATATTCGAGGAAAGGTCTTGTTACTAGTGGGGTACCTCAGGGATCTGTACTTGGACCCATTCTCTTGAATATTTTTATTAGCGATATTGCAGAAGGTCTTGTTGGCAAAGTATGTCTTTTTGCTGATGATACAAAGATTTGCAGCAGGGTTGATATTCATGGAGGGATAAGCCAAATGGCAAATGATTTAGCTAAACTAGAAAAATGGTCAGAGCAGTGGCAACTGACATTTAATGTGGACAAGTGCAAGATTATGCACCTTGGGCATAAAAACCCAAAAGCAGAATATAGACTATTTGGTACAGTCCTAACCTCAACATCTGAGGAAAGGGATTTAGGAGTAATAATTTCAGAGGACTTGAAGGTAGGTAGGCAATGCAATAGAGCAGCAGGAAATGCTAGCAGAATGCTTGGTTGCATAGGGAGAGGTATTAGCAGTAGGAAGAGGGAAGTGCTCATGCCATTGTACAGAGCACTGGTGAGACCTCACTTGGAGTATTGTACGCAGTACTGGAGACCGTATCTCCAGAAGGATATTGATACTTTGGAGAGAGTTCAGAGAAGGGCTACTAAACTGGTTCATGGGTTGAAGGATAAAACTTACCAGGAAAGGTTAAATCATCTTAACATGTATAGCTTGGAGGAAAGACGTAACAGGGGGGATATGATAGAAACATTTAAATACATAAAGGGAATCAACACAGTAAAGGAAGAGAGAATATTTAAAAGAAGAAAAACTACCACAACTAGAGGGCATAGTCTTAAATTAGAGGGGCAACGATTTAAAAGTAATATCAGGAAGTATTACTTTACTGAGAGGGTAGTGGATGTATGGAATAGCCTTCCAGCAGAAGTAGTAGAGGTAAACACAGTCAAGGATTTTAAGCATGCGTGGGATAGACACAAGGCTATCCTAGCTATAAGACTGGGAACGCGGGACTAATAAAAGTACTCAAAAAAAATAATTGGGCAGACTAGATGGACCGAATGGTTCTTATCTGCCGACACATTCTATGTTTCTATGTTTCTATGTTTCATAGGAACAGGAATAGTCATCCAAAAAATCTGTATTATCTGAACGGTAACAAAAACAGGGATGGAAGCACAATTCTATTAAATTCTTCTCAAATATGCTGACATCCGCTGAACCAACGCCAATAAAAATCTTCAGGCACTGAATTATAAATAGCGCTCTTCAGTTGTAAAAGCCCGTAGCATATTTTTTCCTGTGTTTCATGTAAGCCACGTAATGCAAACAGGAATCAGAAATCAAAGTATACACAAGTATAGAATTGTTTAGGATAATTAACCTTTCCCGTAAAATAGTTAAAGGACACCTGCAGTAAAAAATTAAGTTCTGTTTAATTGAAAGATCTCATCAAGTGTAGGCATTTTATATAGAAATATTTGAATGAAAGAATATAAATAAAGAATGTTATTGAGCAATCTTTACTCCATATAGCTCTACCAGGAGGCAGACATTTTGTTTAGAATCTTTGGTCAGATGGGTCAGATCTTTGTTCGTATGAACCAAGGTGAGTGAAGATCTGATCCAAGACTCTAAGCAACATGTCTGTCCCCTGAGAGAACCATATGGAGTAAATAATGCTTAATAAGGAACTTAATTTGTATTGTTATACCCTTGATATACCTAATACAATCTTTCAATTAAACAGAACAAATTGCTACAGTTGTGCGTTAAAGGAACTATTGTTGAGTTATGATTTTCTACGCAGGTTTATGCTTGGCTATGTTTCCATCTTTCATAGTTCCCTGTCAAAACTCCACAGTTCTATATGAAACTATAGATGTCAGTCTACATTCTAGAACACGGGTGTCAAATTCCATTAATTGAGGTCACCTACCCACTAGAGCAGGCCTCCAGCTTTGGATCTACTACTTTAACCATAAGCTGTAGTCACTTTTTTAAATTAAAGGTTGGATGAAAAAAATGTAAAAAATCAGCACGCATTCATAATTGAAAAAACAAATCCATTTTAATTGTACATGTTGCACAAAGCGAACGTTTCGACCCTACAGAGAAGTGTCTTCGTGAGAGGCATGCACAAAATTGAAGAAAAACAGACAGGTAAAATGTAACTGATGCTCAAAGTGAGCGCCAGCTATAAAGTGAGTGCCACTGTGTCCCTTGCTCCCAATCCCTTAGTCATCGTGGTCAGAAGCACAAACAAGTGCGGTGTTAAAGGGACTGTCTAGTGCCAAAATTCATCTTACAAATATTAATGCATATTAATGTGCTTTCAAAGTACTTTAAAATGCATGTCTTACATTTTGCATTGCTTAAAATATAAAATACTTACAGCTAGATTAAATTGTGAAATTACAGCAGTTTGCAAGAAACAAGGACTGCCCACACTAGATGAGTAAAAGTAATTTCCTTATTTACTTATTTTTGGCTGCAGGAACCAATGAGTATAATGCCATACAAATGAATGGAATATCCTGTCTCTCTAGTGATGTCATCAGACAATGTGTTGCACTGTTAAGATATCCCACAGTGTACAAGAGCAAGGTCACTCAGAGGCCACACAATAGATTTAATTTGAGGAGGAAAGGAAGTGACTAAATGAAACAAAACTTTATATCCTCAGTGTCTATAGAATCAGTGCTGCTAAACCTGCGGTAAACATTCAGAGTAATCACTGGGGAGGGCTTGAGTCAAATATTACAATTGTGATTTATGCAGAATGCCTGCATCAAATCACACTGGAGAAAAGCCTGTGCACTATACAAGCAGTGATCTTCATCTTGCATCAAAGTGAGTTTGGGGACTAGACTTTCCCTTTAAGAAAAAAATGTGTCTCATGTTTATAACATCACCTGTGGCTTTTTATGAATTGCTTTCAATGGGAAATGTATAATTGACATATCATGCCACAGGTGATGTCATAAACAGGACATACCACAAACATTTTTTTTTTACACAATCTACACAACGTATAGATACTTTTTTAAATCAATTTTTAATTTCTCCATTTACTGTATTATTAAGGAACAGAAGTCCCTTTTAATAAACATGTTTTAGTTTCAGAGTGCTTTAAAATTTCAACTGTGCTTGAAAATTACTTTTTAATGTGCCTCTTACTAGTGCTGTTAGACAGGAAAGTTATTCTCGGCACATAATTGTTTGTGCCGAATTATTAAGTTTTACTTTAATTTAAAAAGCTAGTGCAATACCTTAATTTATGATAAAAAAATAATAATAATAGGGTAATAGATTAACATGCTCCAAGTGTTCGTTACATTACGGTCCAAATGGAGTGTGACACATCTCTATAATCAACCGAGGAGAGACTGACGCATTTTACTCTAGAGGCCTCCAGTTCACCTAGTTTTGTAAAAACGAAATGTCATTTGAAAGCCACAGCATATTTTTCCTCGCGAATAATTCACAGTGCGTCTTATTTGTATGTAACACTTCAATTTGGCTGGCTGGCTGTAAGAAAAAAGATGTTACTAGCTTGTGATGCTTTTACCGGTAGACATGCAAGAAATGTAAAAAAAAAGAAAAAAAAAAAAAGAAAAATATATTGTTGAAACCGCCTAAGGGTGTTTAAAGTCACCTGCTCTTCCTCACAAAGGCTACGAAAATCAGTGTCTCTTTTTTGTCGAAAAACCAGGATGTTAATAATACACTATGCTAGTTCTTGACTGTACTACCTAATTATAATTTGCACCTTAGGCTTATGGGAATTCTTATCCTGAGCATTCGAATATATTTAAATGCTGACTAGACTTTGTGTCTTCTGGTAATTATACGACTGCAGAGCATGTAGAGGAATATGTAAATCCTATCATAATTAAATTGAGGCCACGCTTTTACCTGCTAAATACCACATTAACTTTAATTCTTAAAAATCTGTCTTCATACTGCCTGTCTTTGCAGATTCACCGCAGATAGCTGACAAACCAGTGATGTAGGGTAATAATTATTAAGGATGAGGTTTTTTTTTTTGGAGAAGATGAGGCCATGTAGGCCTTAGGGAAACAAGATTAATATGAGTTAGTATTTTATTCCCAGGAAACAAACTCACGATCGCCTCAATGGATTTTAGGCTCATTGATTTTTTTTTAAACCATAGTAAGAATCGTCTGGAGATTAATGTATTAAACATTGTTGGGGGTTTATGGGGTTTTAGAGTTCGTCAGCTGCTGAAGGGCTCTAGCTGGACACCTGAGGTCTAGAAGAACATGCCCTGCCATAATGGTCCAAAGAAACATAGAGATCCAAACATATATTTGGCAAACATTACATTAACATTTATTTATATAGCACAAACAATTTATGTGGAGCTAGGTACAGGGCATCGAGGGGGACTACATACAAGGCCAGACTAATACCTGAGGTAGAGAGCCCTACTCGCGGGCTTCCAAGCTAGAAGGAAAACTGACTCTATGTATAATCTGTTTCATATATATATATATATCATTTTTTTTGTGCTTCAATTTAATGCTTCAATTTAATGCAATTCTCCATTACTGTTCTTGACAGGATGTGTCAATCATCCGCTGAGCAATTCTGGCCTTAAGTATCGAGCATTACCTCTGTCCCTCTTTTCAGAACAGAGGTAGAGTTTGGTGGGACAGCTGGAATCACAACCACAAGACCATGGTCATTGTTCCATACTCCGGCTTCTGGGAGAATTGTGCACATGCGAAGTAGCACTGCCAGTTTTAGCGACAGTCGACCGCCCCGTGATTTTAGAAGTTGGGAGCGCTGGTGATGCCGCTAGCAAATTTGGCTTTGTGTGCTGTGAGATCTACTCCACAACATGGTTTCCTTGCAGGCTACACTTGGGAATATGAAGGAATAGGTCTGTGCTAGAAAAGTTCATCTGGCTAAACCACATGACCCACATGGGCAATATACTTAACACAAAATAAAGTGACAGCTTTTACAATTTACAACCATCATTGGCTGGTGGCTAACTGCAATATGATGGGAGCTGTACTGTAAAATATATATATCTGCTATATCTGTGTCTGACATATACTGTAATACATGTGTGTTTGGACAACTATAATGATTTAAGATATTCTGCACCATGTTCGTATCTGGCCAACTGTATGCTAATGGAAACAAACTGCCATGTCTGTGTCTGGCTAACAATATTTACTGATGGGAGTAAGAATGTACCACCTCTGTGTTTGGCTAACTATATATTAATAGGAGATTTAAAGTGCCCCCTATTTCTACTGACTTTTGGTTGAATATAGTTTAGAATAGAGAAAGGTGAAAAAGTAAAGTAAGGCAAGGACTGCCACTTTAAATTAAAAAAAAAAAGAAATAGCGGCCATGTGATTGCCTCCACAGAATTAAAGTACAACTAAACTTTTTTTATCAGTAGAGGAAGCAAAGGTTCAAAGAAAACAGTGCTCCACGTCCTGAGGTAAACTCTGAACTCTGCTGGGTATTGGTGAACGCTGACAATGACTAGGCTCCCTCTGTTGGTGGCATTAAAAAATGGAGGTCTCTCCCTGCAGTAGCAGCCTGTCCTGTGGAAGCCTCATGGCTGCCAGTCAGAGCAAAAACAGTGTTAGAAACACGTTTAGTGGAACTTTAAAACGTAAATACAAAGGGCTCTCTAAAGACCTGTTCATTAACAGCACAGTCCAACGCACAAGAGGCCACTGACTAAGAATTGGACTACCATGGAAAGTTCCTCCCAACCTCCAAGGAAAGTTATGTGTTCCAGATGGACTTGTGAACACTGTGTCCAGGGAGAAATAGGTTTCAGAGTTGGATGTGCTGGCCCATACACTGGTATGCATGTATGTATGCAGAGGGGATAGATGCCCGATTCCTGAGACATACCATAACCCCACAATCCCCCATAACCATACCAGCCCATGTTCCCCCCAATAATGGACACGAGACTTGTGATGGTACAACAAGGCCACAGCACTTCTTTATTAGACACATATCAGGCTGTATAAACCACCATCATCCTTTAATACTTATATGTATAAAACAGAATACAGCCTGACAAATTGACTAAGCCCTTGCCAGTAAAACCATTTTCCACTTCCACCCATATATTTATATATGGCCACCTTTTTCCAACCAAATCCAGAATCCAGAAGCTCGCCTCCCCTCCTCGTCCCTTGAGATGCCATAACTCCATCTGGCCCATCTCCACCACAATGCTTACCACTAGCCGACTCACTTAGCTCAGTGGGCACGTCAACTACAAACAACTTCCATGTTGCTTTTAAGGTTAAGGGGAGGACCCGAGCACCATTCTCCTTGTAATAACTCCAACTCCATTTTCCAAAACATATCCCCTACTGGCAAGGACAGCCAACCCCCGCCTGCTGCGACAAAAGAAAGTTAATACATAGAAAACACATAAACATAGGGAGGGAGGGTGGGAAAATTGCTACCAGGTGCGTTTACAGATTAAAATGGCTGCTGGGGAGAGAGGCTCCAGGGCTTTTATCAACTCCCCCTTGAAGCCCCTCCCCCAGCCCCCGTCAGTCATCTCTTGCCTCCCCCTCGCCCATACATGTCCTGTACAATTAATTTGCATAATTTCCCAGGGTTCTTGTATGTATGCAGAGGGGATAGATGCCCGATTCCTGAGACATACCATAACCCCACAATCCCCCATAACCATACCAGCCCATGTTCCCCCCAATAATGGACACGAGACTTGTGATGGTACAACAAGGCCACAGCACTTCTTTATTAGACACATATCAGGCTGTATAAACCACCACCATCCTTTAATACTTATATGTATAAAACAGAATACAGCCTGACAAATTGACTAAGCCCATGCCAGTAAAACCATTTTCCACTTCCACCCATATATTTATATATGGCCACCTTTTTCCAACCAAATCCAGAATCCAGAAGCTCGCCTCCCCTCCTCGTCCCTTGAGATGCCATAACTCCATCTGGCCCATCTCTCCCACAATGCTTACCACTAGCCGACTCACTTAGCTCAGTGGGCACGTCAACTACAAACAACTTCCATGTTGCTTTTAAGGTTAAGGGGAGGACCCGAGCACCATTCTCCTTGTAATAACTCCAACTCCATTTTCCAAAACATATCCCCTACTGGCAAGGACAGCCAACCCCCGCCACAGACCCGCTCGTTTAACACCTTAAATCAGCGGGGACCACCCACCACCACCGCCATGGCCTGTTCCAAACCATCCTGCAACGCCAAGTTAAACAGATCAAGGCCCACCTCAGTTAAGTGAACTCCATCACTCCTGAAATACCGAGCCGCATCGGACTCAAAAACCCTATGGCGTACAGTCACGCCCCCCACACTCAACACAAAACGAGACACTCGTTTATTCAATTTCACCCGGCTCCGTTCCAGCGCCCTCTGATTGAGCGCACACCTCCAATAATTACGTGGTACCACCTCTGACCACACCAGCGACACACCAGGAAAGAGCACCAGCAGCCTCGCCAGGTCCCTTTTTATGGTATCCCCCAGGGTCCACACAGGGACCGAACCCAGATCATTGCCCCCCAGATGAATAAGTAAAATATCAGGGGGCCCCAACCGCCGAGACAACTGAACCACCTCGGGTAACAAGCGTACCCACCGCATACCCCGGAACCCGAACCACCGAACGTCCGCCACGGCTCCCGGAAAGCCCAGGCACTCTCCCCCAGGTCGCACGGCAGCCCGACTCCGTGCCCAGAATATGTACGAGTGGCCTATAAGCCACACCCTCCTAGGCGCAACATCTGTGAATTTAAAGCAGAGGAAACTGAGATCAGACCAGCCGGACGGACATAAGATAGAAACCTGCGGGATTCCCACCGCCCAATCTGCCTGATAGCCCGCTCAGCATAACCCAGCCTTGCGGCCTCAGACGCAGCGCCAATCCTGAACGAGTGACCCCCGAACTCCCGGCTTGGAAGGCCCAGGGCCTCGACTGCCATCCGGAAGACCCTGATAAACTGGAATCTAGACAAAGGAGTCGCATCAGCGTGCACCAGCAATGAATTGGAACCGGCCGGTCGGACCAAACCGTACAGGTCAAAACAAGCCACCGGGCATTCCATAGAACCGGGGACTTCCCGCAGGGAGACCCACTTTCCAACCCCAAGTACATCTGTCTTGGAGCGCCTGATCAAAAACCTCACCAGACCAGGTTCCCGCACCATATCAGCCGCCAGTATACCCCCTGGCTTCGTTTTTGCCTGGCTAACCAATTCCCCAATACGCAAAGCTCCAAAAAATGCCATTGAAAAGGCTAACCGAAACAGATCCACCTCAAAAGGCGAGTGGCAAACCACCGGCAGTATGTGGCACAGGCCCAGCAACAAAGCCCCGGACACCGGTTTACGGTAATCCACGGAATGAACGCCCCTCCTCCAACCCTTCAACGCCTGACGCACTAGAAACTCCTTAGTCACGTTCCGTAGCCCAGAAGCTCTGAACCAGAAACTGAGGCCTGACATCCGTGCCGTTACTGCCGCGGGCGACAAGCCAGCCGCGTCCCAATGCCACAACAACCACAGTAAACCTTCCAAGCGAGCCCCATCATCCCTGAAACCCCCACGAGCCGACTCCAGATCCAACCATTCCCCCCAAACTTTACCGTAACGCTTCCATGTGGATCCAGCGACAGACTGGCTAACCCACTGTGCTATTCGCCCAACCCAAGGTCCCACAGCGTCGACGGGCACGGGATACCCTCCGGGTCCGCCCATGGTGCTGCCGCCCGGAACGTTGCCCACTGCGAACGAGAAAGTGCATCCGCAATTACGTTATGCACCCCAGGGATATGAACAGCACGAAAGGTCACATTAAAATCAAGGCAGTTAAGGACCAGAAGCCGCAACAGCCGAACTACCGGCGGGGAAGAAGCCGTCAGGTTATTCACCGCCAACACCACTCCCATGTTGTCACAGTGGAAGACCACCCTGCGATCCCGTAACGTAGGTCCCCAAAGGACCACTGACACCAGAATAGGAAATAGCTCCAAAAAAGCTAAATTCTTTGTCAGGCACCCCGAACCCCAGAACGGGGGCCAAGTCTCGGCAGACCACTGGGACCCCAAAATCGCCCCGTAGCCCACGGATCCTGAGGCATCCGTGTACAGATGGAGATCTGCGTTGGACACCTCCGGAGCCTGCCACAACGACCGTCCATTGTACCTGCTCAAAAAATCATCCCACACCGCCAGATCATCCCTTAGGGGCCGAGTGAGCCTGACATAATGATGCGGCCGGCACACCCCCGCCGTAGCCCCCGCCAGACGTCTGCTAAACACCCTGCCCATTGGCATAATTTTACAGGCAAAGTTGAGCTTCCCCAATAAAGATTGCAACGCCCTGAGCTGAATTTTTCTCAAGCCGCAAGCCTTAGAAATGTCCGCCCTAAGGCCCAACAATTTATCCTGAGGAAGCCGGCATTCCCCGGCCAGGGAGTCAATCTCAATGCCCAGGAATGAAATACAGGTAGTCGGGCCCTCCGTTTTGTCTGCCGCCAATGGGACCCCAAACGAAGCCAGAACCACCTGGGCCGTCCTCAACAAATGGCCACAGACTTGCAAACCCGAGGGACCCACCAGCAGGAAGTCATCCAGGTAGTGCATCACTGAGTTGCACCCGGACTCCTCCCTGATTACCCAATCCAAAAAGGTGCTAAAGCACTCAAAATAAAAACAGGAAATAGAACAACCCATGGGAAGGCACAAGTCAACGTAAAACTTCCCTTCAAAATGGCACCCGAGGAGGTGATGACAGTCTGGATGAACCGGAAGAAGCCGGAAGGCCGACTCCACATCGGTTTTGGCCATCAACGCACCAGCCCCTGCCGCCCTCACCATCCGAACCGCCGAATCAAAGGACGCATAAGACACCCGGCACAATTCTGCATCAATGTCATCGTTAACCGACTCCCCATAGGGGTAAGACAGATGCTGGATCAGCCGGAACTTTCCCGGTTCCTTTTTGGGAACCACCCCCAGGGGAGAAACCCATAAAGCGGCCAACGGGGGCGAATCAAAAGGACCCGCCATACGGCCCAGAGCCACTTCCTTAGCCAACTTATCCCGCACCACCTCGGGGTGCTCAGCCACCGAACGTAAATTACGCAACCGCAAACAAACCTCCCGCTCCTGAAAGGGGATCCTGAAACCAAACTCAAACCCGTGCAACAAAATGTCCGCCGCCCTACGATTCCTATACCGGCTTAGCCATGGGCGCATTGCCCCGACGTCCACCGGCGTCATCCCCCTTTCCGCCCACGTCAGGCTTGTCCCCACCTCTCTGACGCTTAAAGCACCGGGTGGCGGGGTGGCTACCCCCGCAACCGGAACACTCATGTTTGAAGCGACAACCGGCGCCAAACTTGCACTGACCCTCATTAAATTGCCAGCACCCTCCCGGTCGTCGTTGGGTCGTGGCCGAGGGAGAGGGCGAACCCAGTCCCCCGACCCCCCCGAGAAAGGACGTCAAACCCCCCTGATGCGAGGCTGGCCGGGTCATAATGGCCAGCCACAGCCCCACGTCCATTTGATCCCAACCCAAAGTAGGCCGTAAAGCAATCCGTTGCCGGAATTGCTCATCATAGCGCCACCAGCTGAGACCCCCATAAATCCTACACGCATTCCAGATTTGATCCTGGTAACAAAACAAGGAGCAACATTTTTCAGGGGATTTCTCCCCGATGACGCTAGCCAAGATGGAGAAAGCCCGAATCCAATTCCCATAATTCTTTGGGATTTTGCGATAACGGTACTTCTCCTTTTCTTTCTCGGCATCCTTCAACTCCTTCTCAGGAGGAGGAACGTCCTCCATGGGGAGGAGCGAATAAATTTCCACATACTCGCCCTACCAAATACGCTCCCTTACCTCCGGTTTAAGATGAAGGCCTAAGGGGCCCGACCAACATAAATACGCGGCCCCATGCGCCATCGGTGCAACAGGGTGTGTCAAATCAGCCGCCCCAACCATTGACGCCGACGTACTCGGTGCCGCCGATGTACTAGGCATTGACAAGGGAACCGCAGGGAGCGCCGCAGCAGTGGCCGCCGGCAGCAACAAAGGGGGCGGTAATAAGGGGGACTGTGGGACCCCCGCCGTGCCCGGTAAACCAGAAACCACCCCCGGTGAACCCCCCGTGGAACCCCACACGCTGCCCATCGTACTATCGATGCCCTGCAGGGCCGCACTACCAGAAGGCCCAGCCACCCGGCTCACTTGCTCTATCGCCCCCCGCAAGCATTGCAACAAATCCACCCAAGGCTGACTAGCAGGAGTAACGGTAGACCCCACCCCACCCACCCCAGAAAACCCCGCCAAAGGTTGCCCCGTGGACTCACCAGTGTCTCCCTGAACCGCGCCCAGAGCCGGCGTGGAGGCCCGGGAGGCCGCTGAATCACCCGCAACCTGGGAAGCAGGATGGGGGACGTAGAGTGGCACAGCACTAGTAGCTGGAGCCTGTGAAGGAGAGACAGGTGAATACAACGCCAGATCAGGAGGAGAGAGAAGCCCAGCCAAGGGAACCTGGTAAGTAGTCACAGGGGTAGGAGTAGGGGACGGGGTAGGGGGCAGTAAGAGACCCAGGGCCGGATCCTCATCCCCAGAAGACCCACTGCAGCTGCCCACAGCCTCCCCACTGCCCCCCGCCCGGGAGGGTAATCGAAGGGACCCCCGTTTTCGGCCCTGAGGCCTACTCACCACCCTGGCCTGCCGATCCGTGCTCCTCCTCCTGCTAGGCCCCGCATCCGGACGCGGGGGGGAAGGTAGCAGGGCTGTACCGGACCTGGTCACAGCCCTGGATGTCCTCCGTCCGTCGCGCTCCAAGCCCCGAGGGGAGGGGCGCGGCCTGCGATCCCCGCTCCCACTAGCCACCGGGGACGGTCGCGTGGCTGCACTAGCAGGCCCGCCGCCGGACGCAGCGGGCCGCGCGGCCGACGGGCGAAGGCCGCTCCTTCGCCCAGCTCCGCTCCTGCTCCGATGAGGCTGGATGGAGCCGGCATCCGGGCTCAGTCGAGCGGGCGGGCGGGACACCCGCCGCGCCCCGCCACGAGGACCCGCGGGAGGCGATGCCACCGCGGGCGTAGCAGCCTGCAGCGCTGCAAACTGCTGCCTCAAACGTCTGCCACCATCTGTAAGAGCCTCAGCCCTCAGGGCAGCGAGCATTGCCTCAATCTCCATGCCTGGGCCGTGAATGAAACACCAGAGCTGCAAAAAATTGCTACCAGGTGCGTTTACAGATTAAAATGGCTGCTGGGGAGAGAGGCTCCAGGGCTTTTATCAACTCCCCCTTGAAGCCCCTCCCCCAGCCCCCGTCAGTCATCTCTTGCCTCCCCCTCGCCCATACATGTCCTGTACAATTAATTTGCATAATTTCCCAGGGTTCTGTACAGTTGTATTTGGAGATGGACGATGATTTCGGCTGCCCAGATTTATTATTTGAAACTCCCCAGGAAGATCGCAACTTCCTTAACACAGCAGAGCGGTGGAGGGACAACCTGGAGAATGAGCTCTTTTTTTTTGAGTGCATCAGATGGAATTCAGAGATTACAGGGATCACCGCACCATGCAGAGAAAAGGAGAGATTGATATGCTCCCTGTTACATGGGCGAGGTGACTGGTCAGTGAGAGAGCTTTTTTTTTATGCAACTGTGTGTGCAGGACACTAACTGGAGGAAGAAACAGCTCAGCAGGGAATGCTATATCTCACTTTTTTTCTGTTGTTCCTATGGAGGGTATGTAGATGGGACAAGTGGGACAGCTCCCTTCCTTACAACTGGACTACACAATAGTTCTACTTCCCACATGCTTTCACTCGGCCCCCTACTGTTGCCCCCAAAGCCCTGCCTCTCCCTACCGCCAGGAGTATCTCACTGGTCTTAAACCCACATTTGGCTGCACCCCTGAATTTGTAAATGTATTTTGAACATTAGATTGTAGTTTTTGTAACTACAGTTTTTGTAAGTGGTGAAAAAGTGTAATATTTGTCTGACTGATGAACTACTTGTAAGTGTAATTTCCAATTAGATTATGTGAGTATATGTGAGTGTGTGTTGAATGAATGATTAAAAGGTCATACATGTTTTCTAGGATTGCCTTGCGCGTTGTCGCAGATTGTAGATGATCGTTTTATGGGGCCTTTATGCTGTTGAGGCTGACGCAGCGTAGACAATGTTTTTTTTGATCCGAAATAAAATTTACCTTCAATCAAACAACCGGGAGACAGGGTACTGTATTTGTTAGGTGAATTATGCTCTTGTCTGATGTTGTCATTTAATTATGTAGTTGATGTAATTAAGTGTGATATAATTATGTGTGCTGTGATCATGTTGTGATTTGCTTGGCATTTTTTAAAATTAAATTCTGGGGGATTGGGCTATTTTTATAATAGCCAAAATCCTCCATAGACTTTAATTGAAGGATTTTCACTATTCGAAGGAGTTTGCCTGCCAAAATCTTGGCCTCGAAATTGATTTTGGGACAGATTCTGAGTCAATTTGGTGATTCATGAATGGCCAGAATTAAAGGCCATTTGGTTCTCTTTGTTGACGCAAAAGGGATCAAAATTCCTGTATTTCCTTTGTCCGAATAGACCACTTAATGTAGAAACTATTATAGTAAAAGAGTGGGAGTAGGAGAGACAGAGGGGAAAAAAAAGAGAAATATATATACACACAGAGAGAACATTGCATCAAATTATCCTGGATTGCATCAATGTTCACATCTGTGGTTTTCTGTACTGAACCCCTGTGGCTTTAAACAATAGACTTAAATGAAACGTCTATAATATATAAACATAAAAATTAGAGGTTATACATACACACGTCTGTGGGATTTTACAACATGCTGCTACATGCATGGATAGCAAATGTGTAAAATGGAATGTAACATCATTTTTTCTTATATCACATGTGTTAATAGAATGTAAAGTGAAATGAAACATGACTTGAGATGAATAAAGAAGGGAATAAAAGGTTTTGGTTTTATAATAACTTTAATTTTGGGTACATCCAATAAAAAACATTGTCATATGCTCTTTGACCTGCTCCCCAGGATCCCTTACTCCCAACTCCGAGTACAGGAAGTTGTACCTATCAGTATAGTACATATCATAATAGTGTGGAATCAGTAAGAGTTAGTGTTGAGCGAACCCGAACCGCACTGTTCGGGTTCTTACCGAACATTACGTTTTTTGGACCCCGGACCCGAACAAGGATTTCACTGTATGTTCGGGTTGGAGTTCGGGGTTCGGCAATTTAATGGGAACTCTATTTCGGGCATTCTTACCCACATTTTACTTCATTCTGAAGCCCTCTAGCCCTTTCCAGGACTTTTTTAGAGGCATTTGAGTGGCCAAAAGTTCATGTCCCCATTGACTTCAATGGGGTTCGGGGTCAAGTTCGAGCATGGGCCCGGACATTTTTTCGAAGTTTGGCCGAACCTGCCGAACCCGAACATCCAGGTGTCCGCTCAACTATAGTCAGAGTCTCTATAACAACTTTAGTCTACGAGACAAACAAAACCTTGTGTGCTCTGGGTCCCATACCACCTTGACCCTGCTCGTGACAGTGTCTGGTTTAAATGTGATGTTATATACTACTGTTATATTATTTTATAATCTAATGTCCTCTACCATGGTGATGACATCACCAGAATCATCTCTACTGCAAGGGAGTAGATCAGTGTCTAAATAACTTTCACTGTGCTGGCATCAGCAATCAGCATGCCATTTTGATATCACTTCATCACTATTCACCAAACCAAACCCCAATAGTAGATGTTGAATTAACCCTTTAAAGCTACAAAGCTTTAAACCATTGCTGTCCATGTCTGCTCAAGAAATTCAAACATATCTACAACTCGGAACATGAACGTAAATATGTATTGTAAAATAACACTAGAGCGTCATAAAATAACACATTTAAACAACAGGCATTATTCAAAAAACTATCAAAACAGCATAAAACCATACAACTAGTAAAAAACAAAAAGCTGTTCATTTACTTTAACAGAGAGGAAGGAACATCATTGGATAGAGGAACTTTCTAATATGATAGGTCACCAATCACAGGACATTTTATGGCCCATTATAAAAAAGGGTGGCACCCAGATGTTATTTTACCAGTGTTAAGCCTACGGAGGCAATAGCATGTCCAGTATTTGCAACCCTAAATCTAAAAATATATAATGTCCACTAGAAATGCAGTAGCATATTTTTAATGTTAATAAACTCCTGAAACTTTCCAAATAACGCTAATATTCATTGGAGCTTTACAATTTAATGTGGACTTGCTGTTCGACTGCTTTAATATGTGTAAGAGAGAGACTGGGTTCTGAGCGGCCGTGATTTTTTTGTTCTTTTTCGATAGTAATTTTACAAGTGCTGTACAAAAAAATGTCAGTCAGTCGAAAGACCTCGAGCAAAAATCGCATCTAATCTACATTTTGGTTGGAATCACCAGGGAATGAAATTCATTTACAAGGTCACAAATAATTGACACCAGGATTTTAACCAAATTTCCCCACATCAAAGGCAAGTGACATTTCGGCTGCATCCTTTCTACAGATTAAATTGAACATTCTCTTGCACATCCTAATGTGAAAAATGTTGTGTCTCAGGGTGAACTGTACTTTTGGAGATAAAAGTGTTTCAGGCAATAGAAGAGGGGGAAAAAAATAGAGGCATCATCGGAAATCGTGATCAGGGTGTAGATTGTGTATTTACATATTTATCAGTCCTGTACATCCGAGGGAGACATGAATTCATTGTGTAAATCATGGTCGAGATTCTAATAAATTGATACAAGATCTCTTGGCAAAAAAACCTCTTTCCGTGAAGAGCTTTTTAGAAACTCAGTAAAAGCCTTGAGCAGGAAAGCATACAGTGTGGAAGGATGTGGTTTAAAGCCATTGGCATTACATAAAAAGAATTAAACATCGTGAAATTCAAGACAACCCTGTTTACAATTTAGTATTAATATTACTTGGCAAGTTAGGCGGATACATTTTGTGCATGGTACATAAATCTATCTAGGTCTGTCATTCACTACGTTTTCTTTTTACATACATTTAAAAAAAAAAATATATATATATAATTATGTTCTTAGACAAAATAACATTTGGATAAACATATCTGCCAAGTGTCCCAAGGAAGTCCCATCAGTAGTATTTAAAGGGACTGTCTGGTGCCCAAAATGCTTCTTCCAAATGTTAATGCATATTAATGTGCTTTCAAAGTACTTTACAATGCATAATTTACATTTTGCATTGCTTAAAATATCAATACTTACAGCTAGATGAGATTGTGAAATTAAAGCAGTTAGCAAGAAACCAGGACTGCCCACACTAGCTGAGTAAAAGTAATTTCCTTTTTTTTTTTTTGCTTTAGGAACCAATGAGAATAATTTCATTCAAATTAATGGAATTTCCTGTTTCTCTAGTGATGTCATCAGACAATGTGTTGCACTGTTAAGAGATCCTATTGTGTACAAGACGACATTTAGAACAGTCCACACAATGTATTCAACTGGAAGAGCAAAGGAAGTGACTAAATGAAACAAAACTTTATATCCTCAGTATCTATATAATCAGTGCTGCCGCACCTACCGTAATGCAGAGTAATCACTGGGGAGGGTTTGATTCAATTATTAAAAATGTGATTTATGCAGAATGTCTGCACCAAATTACACTGGAAAAAAAAGCCTGTGCATTATACAAGCAGTAATCTTCATCTTGAACGAAAGTGCGTTTGGGGACTAGACTGTCCCATTAAAGTAGTATTTAGACTTCAGACATCAAATTAACGTTGATGCATTTTCTAGTGTTTAGCCTGCACATTGTATAAGTTTCTTTTGCATACCAAAGTGGTAATTCACCAAGTTTTTATGTCATACCTAGGAACATCTCAGGAACAAATCTGTAGCTTGGTGCAACCAGTGTTTAGGTTTCAAGTGCCTTTAATGTATATATACACATTAAAATAACAAAGCCACTATAGACATTCAATTCAATTTTTGTTGCTACATGTTGGACAGCTGTACTCACTTTTTGTTTGGATATTGGCTAAAAGTAGCGAGAAAAAAGAGTGATCCCTATTAATTTACCCCCTGTACATGCTAACTGTGGTAAACACACTCATCACCTTAAAAGGAGATCATTACTTGTTATTTTGAGTCAGTGCAAGGGTAATGGTCATGTATGATGTGTGTTTGTGGTTTGAGTTTATCAAAATTGTTGCAGAGCCTTACAAAGGACCTGAAAGATCAACCTGTGCCGGTGGCACTGACCTGTTCCTTCCTTTCCACACTGTGCATTACTGTAATGATCTTTTGCATAGGGCTCAAACTGAGCATTTCTGAAAGGCAGTCTCTCTTAATGATGCCAGAGGACTGATGAAGCTGCGGCTAGTTCTGGAGTCTGACAGCTGCCTTTTCATGTTCCACAATGATCCCCTCTTACTTGCTGTGATTCACCTGCATGGAAAATGCATAAAATTAACAACTCCTTGAATATAAACTAAACTTTTTTGATGGTTTGCTGCTTTTATGTAAAATGGAGGCATAATTAACATGACAATACCATGCACAGAAATCGCATTCTTTGCAATTCCCCAGATGTTTTCTCCTTTGTGCATTAACCCTTTGGCTGCCGTATGTTTACCTAGCACATTTTTAATATTTTAGACTGTGAGCTGCGGCTGTCGATACGGACTTATAAAAATGTTTAAAAAAACAACTAAAAAAAAACAAATGAAACACAGCATGTGTCAATCATAGCTTTACGACAAGGGTCTGGAAAAGCTTTGTGGAGATGCAGTCCCTTGTTTGATGGGAATTTGTAAATGGCTTGGAAAACTGGCTGGGTACTGGTGGGGAAGTTGGTAGGGAAGTTGGACAAATATGACAGTGCCCCCACAAAGAAAATAAAGAAATAAGAGAAATATGTTCCTCTTGCACTGGGAGCATGGAAGGCTTAGATACTACATGTCAGAGGAACAGGACTTTGCTTGAAAATTTGGTATAACACATCAAAGGAGCTGGGTAACCCAAGCGATGGACATTCTACTGCTCTCCATAACCTTTCACCTTTTCAACAAGCTGTAGAAGTTCTACTGCTGTCCATAAATACCCTTTCACCCTTCACCTCAAACGACCAATTGGTCCCCCACAAGTCAGTGTGACTTAATGGTCTTTGAACAATGAGGGCACCTGCCTCAGCAATAGTTTGGACCTTCGTTTTCTTTAGGCAGGCCTCAAAAGCAAGGCAGGAAAGAAACCTTTATATGTCAATTGCTCAGAGAGCTCCCCTTTCTTCTGATGGGACATTCCTGGGCAATAGGGTACGGTGCTGGTCCTGAATATGGGTAGTACCTGTGCACAGCCTTAAAATTAGATACAGCCATCCCAAAGCAGACAGGGCACAGGGTGGAGTAGGTAGTTCACAACAAAAGAAGACTGAGCTGAACAGAGAGAAGGCTGAATTCACCTTTTAGTAATAAATGCATTTTCCAAGCTCTGGGGCAAACATGTCCATGTCTGGTAGGTAAGACTGGCAGGAGCAGCACACACACAGTTAAACATTTCATCTATATATGTATATATACAGCACCCGGGAGTTGCGATCTGCAGCACGAAGCTGAGTGCATCCTATTTTGGATTTATATATATATATATATATATATATATATATATATATATATATATATATATTTTTTTTTTTTTTTTTTTTTCTTTAGGGAACTCATCACATTGCACATTGTATCCTATAATCCTGAACTGGTCTGGGCCTTATTTTATTTGTAATGCTTTTTATATCTAAGTCCACACACATAGGTTACTTTAATACCTCAATATAAAGCTACCCAAGGCTGAAGAGCAAAAATCCCATCATCCTCTGCTTCAACAAGCTAAACAGCATTAGGTACCCACAACACACAGAATGCTAATGCAGCGATGTTCATTTTGGAATCCTTACTCGCTCTGCGTGTCGATTTTCTATAACGGAGATGAATTTCATTCTGAGATGTGGTTTCGTTTTGGATGTGAAGCCTACAATGGGCTCAGCGGGGTGTTCTGTACAGTGCTGATCAGACAGGGCTACATTTCAATTGCATTGGGAAAGATGTGCGAACCTCTGAAAGCAAATCCAACTTTCATTTACAAAGGAGAGGCCAGGCTAATATCAGGAAATGTATCAAATAGTCACAACCATGAAATGAGCTACAGGAGGTGTAGAAATGCTGGACTTCTTGTGACTATGGTTGGAAACAGCCCTCCCTCGGTGCCCTATTGTGATGGCCACGATTCTCTGATAGAACGTCAGAATTTTTTTGGGACTAGTGCAGTTCTTTTATATCCAGGGGCCCCTGCCTATTAACAGTTTTTTTCATTTAACCTTACCCATTTCAACTTTTCCTTTCTTCACGACCTGATTTTAGTTTCCCTTCTCTCTCTCCTATTAAGCGTTTCCACCTTTTTCCGAGCCCTGTACATACGGTGTAGTATATGGTAATGTGTCTACAGCCTGTTTAGTCTGCCCAATTTCTGCATAATTTAAAATAACTAAATACATAAATTAAACATCTAAATACTTTTATTAGTTCCTGGTCTTATCTTATATCTAGGATAGCCTTATGCCTACTCCATGCATGCTTAAATTCCTTCACTGTATTACCCTCTACCACTTCTACTGGAAGGCCATTACATGCATCCACTACCCTCTCAGTAAAGTAATACTTTCCTTAGCCCTTGGCCTTATCTTATATCTAGGATAACCTTATTCCTACCCCATGCATGCTTAAACGCCTTCACTGAATTACCCTCTACCACTTCTGCTGGAAGGCCATATCATGCATCCACTAACCTCTTAGTAAAGTAATATTACCTTTTAACCTTTGCCCCTCTAATTTAAGACAAAGTCCACTTGATAGAAACTTAGAATAATAACATATCGCTCCCATAAGTACCATTTTGGCTTGAATATAAGGCAATCCTTGATTTTCAGGTGATCCACCCACCCCCAAACCTTGGATCTTATTCTCTCTCTTAGATCTATGTTCTCCAGCACATCTGCAGGGCCCAAAAACAAGGAGGTTTCACGAATGCTGGACTCTGAAGTATTGGCGGTGTGAGGCATCTTGGGAAATATCTGTGCACGTGTGAAAGGCATAGACAGTCCTTTGCAGCCTGTACTAGATGAGGTGTGGAGGTCTAGCTGGCATCCTTTTCCAGGACACAAGGATGTAAGAATTGGACTGGGCACACCACTCTGGGACAGGTGGTTAACCTAACACCTATTCTTTTGCTTTTCAACCCTCTATTCTACTTCCTCTCTATATCAATCACCATTTTTCTTTTGTCATCATCATCCCTAAATTTAGCCTTCATTTTAGTCAAGTCTCTTTCTTTTCCCATTAGGCTTCCTTATAGATTTGAGCCATGTGCAATTATTGGTGCTGTATTGGTGCGGTTCTTCCTTCTCCGAGGACCTTGAGCAGTAATCATCATGTGACTTTGTGAGTGGTAAGGTCAGCTGACCTGTGCCACTTGGACATGGACATGTATATAGAAGAAGAACTTTAGAATGGTTCAAACTGAGCAAGAGTGTGAAGACATTGTGCGATATCATAGACCTCTTACTGTAGTTCAGTTCACACCACCTTGATTCCAGATGGAGAGCCTTACAAAATAATCTCCAGATCAATTCAGCAGACATTAAATATATTAATAATGCTAATAAAGTGTTCAACCAGGAATGGTTCTAGGGATCTTATGATTGCCCAAAAACCAAGGAATGTGGCTATAAAGCATTTTAATGGTACTCATGTTATCTATCTCGGTTGATTAAAAGGTTTAGGTGAACCCTGTCAGGAAGCAAACCTGAAGCCCTTAGACCTAAAAAGATTCTACCGTTGGTGCATTGGCCTACTGAGCTCACCCACCGGCTCATCATAGCACACAGGGTACAGTCAACTTAGGTTTCTAGCAGTTTTGTAAGCATTTAACTCACACATCAAAAAAATCCATGAAACAAAATATTTCAAATATTTAGTATGAAATGAATTTGGACTTGATAAACAATACAAATATCCACTTTCACTCCAGACCATCTGGAGCTAATTAAGGGGGATTAATGAACACCTGAGTTCTTTGGCTTTTTTTACACAACGAAACAAAAAGTATTCTGGTTCTTAAAGGCAATGAATTTAATTTGGTCGCCCTCGTCTGCCTTGATTTAGAGGGTTAGCTTCCTAAAATAATTGCTTGGATCAAGTAGATGCAAGACAGAAATATCTTTGGTGCTTTTACTATAGATTACCGTAGAAGGTCTACTTGGAGGAAGCTTGAGCAACACTTAACTACTAGTGCGTTTTCCGTCTGTTCAGTCCCAGAGGTAGGTAATTTGTAGTTTTGTACATTTTGCATAAAAGTTAAGTGGTCATGACTTGCTTAATACGAGGTATCAATAATGGCAATCTTACCAAATGTTTTCACCTATGCCTTATATGTGTGTCTTTGTCTTTTTTGTGTGTTTTTTTTAGTCCTGCTCCCTGTCCTGTCTATTTGCTTACCAGTGGCACCGTGCACCTGTCCATGGGTTTGGCCCTCTCTCTCTTCCTCCAAGGTTCTGTCTATATCACCATCTCCAAAGCTTCTCTAAAATATCCTACAAAGGCGGTATGGAAAATTCTCTTGTTGCCTACTGTGGATACCTGCTGCTGTAGTGGCAAACTTACCTGGGGGCAAGTGGTTACCCTGTGAACTCATTCCTACCATTGATCTCTCATATAGAAACAATCGAGGTCCAGAGGTAGTGAAAAACAAGATGAGACAGTTCTTCATTGCTGTTTCGTCGAGGGGCTTACAGCACCTGACAGTTCGGCGCTGTCAGATGAGCAGGCTAGTTTTAGTGGGTGCTGGTTAGTTTTAGGGTTCATATTAGTTAATTTTTTTCCAAATCAATTTTCCTGTTCACAGTT
Source organism: Pelodytes ibericus (assembly GCA_036172795.1). Taxonomy (NCBI): domain Eukaryota; kingdom Metazoa; phylum Chordata; class Amphibia; order Anura; family Pelodytidae; genus Pelodytes; species Pelodytes ibericus. Next base: position 185,466,014 of record CM069862.1, read on the forward strand.
CCACTGTACCGATTCCTCATCAATTCGGAGGTCCCACTGTAACCCCCTTGTGAAAGGTCAGAACCAGCTGCAGCCTACTGTAGAATAAAAATGACAGATGCTAAGACCCGACACTCCATCTCACACATCCCGTCCTCTAATAATGTGCACCTCTCAGAAAGAGATCACGTTTACCTTGTTGCTGATGATGGGTCATTACTAGTGTTGAGCGAACCCGAACCGCACTGTTCGGGTTCGTACCGAACATTACTGTGCCACGAACCCGAACATTTCACTGTATGTTCGGGTTGGAGTTCGAGGTTCGGCTATAAACCGAAAGTCTATAAACCGAAAGTCATTCGGTTTATAGACTTTCGGTTTATAGAATAGCAATAGCATTACATGTATTCCATGAACCGAAAGTCTATAAACTGAAAGACATTCGGTTTATAGACTTTCAGTTTATAGAATACATGTAATGCTATTGCTATTCTATAAACTGAAATAGAGTCCCCATTCATAAGACATTCTGTTTATAGACTTTCTTTTTATAGAATAGCAATAGCATTAAATGTATGTCTTTAGGTTTATAGACTTTCGGTTTATGGAATACATGTAATGCTATTGCTATTATATAAACCTAAATAGAGTCCCCATTCATAAGAATAGGTCAATTGACCTATTCTTATGAATGGGGACTTTATTTCGGTTTATAGAATAGCAATAGCATTACATGTATTATATCTGAGAGTCAAATAGAACCGTCAAATACTGTTCTTACAGCGCACTTTGAAAAATTCTAATAGTTTTGTGTGCTAAATAGTACATTTGCGTCTTGTGGTGCACTTCATATCTGAGAGTCAAAAAGAACCGTCAAATACTGTGCTTACAGTGCACTTTGAAAAATTCTGGCTACCTCCTCCTCCTCCAGCGCCGCTTCCACCTACACCGCCACGGTCACCGCCTCCTCAACCTATGGGTCACTTAGTATAAACTGAAAGAGAATACCCTGCACTCCAACCCTCTCTCAAATGGATAATTCTGTTGATCCTCCTGGAAGCCATGCTTTAGATTTAGATTTATGTTCTTCCAAAGCTAAAATCAAAGATTCCATCTAGTGCTATTTTATGGCTCAGTGGTATTTTTAATTTGTATGTATTTTATGTTTTTGAAGTTATTTCCCTATCCATATTTGTTTGCAGGGCACTTGTCCTACTCTTACCCACATTTTAATTCCTTTTGCAGCCCTCTAGCCCTTTCCCCTTTTTAGAGGCATTTTAGTGGCCAAAAGTTCGTGTCCCCATTGATTTCAATGGGGTTCGGGGTCAAGTTCGGGGTCAAGTTCGAGCCCGAACCCGGACTTTTTTCCGAAGTTCGGCCGAACCTGCCGAACCCGAACATCCAGGTGTCCGCTCAACTCTAGTCATTACCTGTGGCTTGACAGCGCTACCTCATTGTAGGAAGTTGGGCAGAGGTATGTAGGAGGTGGCGTTACGCTAAATTACATCTCTACTTGTCCAAGCATGGAGGGAGCTAACCAGGATCTGGTGGGAAGGACCAGGACCTACAGACTTTTTAAACCTTGAACACCACTTAGTCAATACTCTGCTCTCTGTTCTAGTTCTTTGCTCTGCTCCCTATCCTTCCTATTTGTGGACCTCCCGGCTTCTGACCTTTGGCTATTGTTGCCCAAACTATCGTTACTCTCTCCTGTCCCAACCTTGGATTGTCTAATCATTTACCCACTATCATTGCCCTCCTCGACCTCCTGGACTGTCCCCGACTCTGCTTTTGTCTCATCCCTGGCATCTGATTACCTGGCTATCTAGCTCCACCTATGCCCAGATTACTCTCTGAGCTGTGCTTCCCCCAACCTGAAGAGCAGGAGAGTTGGCCATTTACAAACTTCTCCAGCTACGTGAGAAGGAAGTGTCAGGGAAATATCTATTTAATGCACATAATGGGATAGATCAACATTTGCATCTTTTGCCATTCATGGAATAGTAAATCTCCGCAGTGTCACAGGAGCTATTAAAATCAGCTTGATACATAGTTACTCTGGGAGCTGAAATTTCACAAAGCAAAGTTTGACCTTTAAATAATAATAATAATAAAAAAGAAGAGTTGGCGTGTTCAACAGACACACTATTCCCACCCCAACCACATCAATAACACATTCTTACTCTGTAGATGTTGGTTTTGCTGACTGTTATTCTGTCACACTCCTACTCATACACAAAACACATGCCTTCCGAGATCTGATCCTACCGCGGAGGCTCTAATTAAATGTCTGAGGTTGCAACCGGCTGTTTTTCTTTACTTGGAGATGTATAAAAGTGAAAATATTTGGAAAGTGTAGATATCCCCCCAAAGAACAACACATGGGAAGGACACATGAAAGAGATGGGGAATATGATTACCTACCTCTGAATAGCTCTGAATTATAGTCATCTGGAATGCTTTGTGTAAGGAAAACAATTCCCAACCTTTTGGCCGAGAGAGATCTATCGAGATTTATGTGTAACGATGGAACATGTGTAACAAAGGTCTTTGGCCAATTATAAATGAATCCACAGATGTTTAATACTTTTTTATGCAAGTGGGTGGCCGATTAGTAGATCCATAGCTGTTGTACTGCATTCCGCCTCATTTCTTTGGTCACAGGGATCTACTTCAGGTTTGAGGCTACAGACACCCGTGTTGTGATTTCTCCTGTGTGTGTGGTTGTTCTACCTAAGATAAACCTTGTGTCGGGCGTGGCATGTGTTGGTTTTGGGTCATGCATACATGCCCCTCCACCACTACCCAGTCACTTGGGTAGAGAGCATCGTGCCTGAAGTCCAAAAGCAAGGACACTTTGCAGTTCAAGGGCAAGGTCAATGTCAATGAAGCCAAAATTAAGAATACTGAAGCCCAGTAACACAAGCCTCAGTCACAAGGACGGCAACACAATGACTAAGATGGTGAAGATATTGTACATTGCCTAGATTGATGTGGAATTAACACAGAATGACACATTTTTTAACAATATAGCTAGCAAAATACACAGGGCTTTATTCATGAAGGAAAATTCCCAACTCGGCTCCTTTGAACTAGAAATTCCCTTGTTTATTCCCTGCAATTCTCTCTTTTTCACAAACAAAACCCTTAGAGATTCAAGACAGCCACACCTACTGAAAGCAACAAAAATGTGCAACTTCGGCTGGACAGATACTAAGATGGTACAGAGAAGATTATTTAAGGTATCCTTCTTTTTAAGGATCTTATCTAGGATTTAAAAAATATCCCATTTACGAACAGTTTTCTTTAATTGATATTACTTGATAGAAAGCAATAACCAATCCCCCCCAAAAAGAGAAGAAAGGTTGATATATTTCTGACAACCCCTTAGACATCTCCAGGGAATGTCTAACGCACCCAACGAGTTAAATCAATCAATGATCTTCCCAGAGAGAGTTTCAATCCGACTTGAAGTTTGATTGAATTTACCAATTTGTGTATTGCACAGACAGAATTCTATATTGGAAAAACAATGAAAATTGAATCCGTGAATATTTTGATAGACTTTTTTTGTTTCTTCTTTCTGGTGCTTTAATGGAATTGCTTTATTGGTAAGGAAGACAGTTAAACCGATTAGGAACATAGCATACTGGGAATTTCAATCTCACCAGACAGGTACATGATCACTATGTTCTAACAACACAATTAGACTTATTCTGTGTGACAGCCAGGGTATCAGCAGCCGTGGTAGATGCTAAATGTGATATTAAGGACAAATATAGTCCTTTTCATTATCATTAATTCCGTCACAGATTGAGTGGGGGGGGGGGGGGGAGGGGGGGGGACTTATCAAATTCGATTGAGTGTGTAGAATTTGTGTGAATTATGTAGTAAATGAATAACAGCATCTCTATGTAATTACTTCATGGTTAAATCTAATTAATCTTTGCATTTATTATATCCCTAGGACATATGTTAATATTTGCGAGTGACAAGACAAAGCAATGTGTAGCTATTCATATATATCTTACTAGTCTTGTCACGTGTTGTATACTCAATGACCTTAATCCATGCATTTTTACATTACCTTAGATGTGGGTTAGATGTATAGGAGATCAGCCCTTGCCAATGGAAAGGTAGAGTTGACTCGATGATCTCGTTGAGGGCCAGGATAAGGAAAGAAATGATCGGACCCTTGGCACACAGTGGGTTAAAGTCACTAGGAAATGAGCTGTTGATGCATTGGCTGGTGTTATGATGTGCATGTATTGATTATATCCACCTTTTAGATAGATTGAATTATTAATTAGACTAATATCCTTTTGGCTTGAAGGAGTAAGAACCTAGAAGGGATGAGAAAATGAAAGAGAACCTTGAGATAGCATGTTTATTCTGTGACCCAGATAAGGCTATTAAAACCATTATTTATATATATACATCCAATGTACATAAGAACTCCACTCTCTATGCAAATACCAAAATATCTAGTGCCCGGGTGCTACTCTGTCAAATATGCATAATCCCAAAAATATGAAAGCACTCATGGGTCTTGCAAAATGATCTCTGATTTAATAGATTTGCTATATAAATAAATTTAGGAATTTCCATGTGCTAGACCAACCCCAGTGTCCACATCAAGGCCTGTGAAGGTCCATAGAACATCATTAAATTGTCCATCACAAAGTCCATAAATAATGGTGGTGCCTACACCTTTTTTTCATCAATGGCAAATAGAGGGAGATGCAGGTCTGAAGAGAGACTATAATACAAGGTACATGTAAGTCAACTGAGCTACAAACTAATGCATGCCCCCTCCCCTGACTGTCCTTAAATACGAGGGAGGCTGCTCGACCGGAATCCCGATTTTCATTATCCAGTGTCTGGGAGATCATAGAATAAAACCTATAGTGTTGTTAGTCTGACACGCTGACACGTGACCTCCACAGTTCTGTTCCCCTGGAGTCCTTGCTTTGTGGTTCACAAAATTTAAAGGTGTGCTACAAAAGGCCAGCTTTCCACATATATCCACTGGTGCATAGGTCCCAACAATATCCCCGTCAACTCCTGAAACCAAGGATGCATGGCTGCATGCCCCTCTGGCCCTTACCTGCAATTCCAGTGTTTCCAGGCATCCATCAAGTCTTATTATTCCTCCACGATCGTGGAGTAGGCTGAAGCCGGGGCTTATAGTAAGATCTTCCATCCACGATCGCAATCGCGGTAGCGCGGTAGGCAAAGACCAGGGCCTAAAGTTTCTGCAAGCCCAGGATGCATCCTCCAGAGTTTACCCCAATCAAGGGGGATCTCTTTACACCTGTAGGAGGAAGGTAAACTCTGTCTCCCCTATCACCAAACCTCCTATGGACTAACATCCAGTCCAGTGAGGGACTTGTCCCACAGAGGGGAGGAGTGCAGACCCACAGAACTATAGAAACCTCTCAAACTGTTACCACAGGGCTCCAGTGCTCCAGAGCTTTGGTTCCTGTTTGTCCTTGAGTTTCCTGTGATTCTATATTTGCTGTGTTACAGTACATCTATTGGATTTCCCGTTACCTGACCTTTGGCTTGTCTCCTGTATTACCCTGTTTGCCTAAACCCTGACCCTTGATTGGATTATTCTACTACTCTTTGACCGCTGCCTGTCCTGATCTATTGGACTGTTCCTGACTTCGCTTTTTGGATTATCCTTTTATTATTTTGTGACACTCTCATGCTCCTATCCTTACCAGGGTGCTCTGCCTATATACACCTGTGGACCACCTGGTAAGGGTTACCAGCAAGAGATAGCATCCCCTGCTCTATGCTCCAAAAACCTCAACCCTGACAATGGCTAATGTTGTTGGCAAAAAAATCAGTCAACTTGACAGCACAAGCATGGAATAGGAAAAGGGTTGTAATGGATGGACTCACGTCTTTTTTAAACCTAAACTACTATGTAACTATGTATTTGCAGTACTACTTCTCTGGTGTTGCAGGTCCCAAATTGGTCTGTCTTGCTTAAAGCAGTAACAGTTGGCTTCATAACTCTCTGCATAACGTAGTCCAGTGTCAGCCTTCAATATAGATGCTAGCAGAACTTCCTGCAGCACTTCTGTATTCACAAAAACACTGCTCAAGACATTGCTCCAAAAATGTAGGATAGCAAGGTGGGGGGGGGGGGGGGAGTCAAAGTGTTCTGTGTGTTGCACTTTTTTGGGTGCTAAATCATAGACCTCAGATTCCTTTTTTCACCCATGTATACTAAAGTACCAAATACTGGGATTCAATGATGTAAACTCTGCTTAGGGCACAGTAATGTATTCCAAAAACGTTATTATAGTACAAGGGGCCCTGCCATTAATATTGTTTATCCACGGTAAGTGTGGTCTCATTCCTGCCAGTTTAGTAAAAGAATAATTTCTAAGATAAGGATCAATGCCATTCCATGTGCAAATCAGACGATTGCATCTACCAACATTTAAACATCTACCGTCCCTAAAATGAATATCCATTGACATGAGAATACTGTCTAATGTCCATTGGAGACTCTTTATCAACTCTCACACTACATATTAGCATTAATGGTGGCCTACCCTCCATGGGTCCAACTTTAAGTGATTAGATCCTATAGTTTAATCTCTTATGTACATACCCGGATACTTATGGTTAGTGACCCAGAGCTCTCCTCTTTCTATCCGGATTCACCGTATCTCAATTCACCTGCAACTCAGACTTGGGGGCATATTGACTAAAAAGTCAGTTGAGGTGAGATGACCATTTCATCTCATCAGTTTAGCTATACATTGTGCAGGGACACAGCTGGTGAGTTCCCCCATTAAGCAAGCTAATCAGGTTTGTCCCTGACAATGCATTGCTAAACTGGTGAGATGAAATGTTCACCTCAAGTCAGCTCACTTCATCTCACCTGCAACTCACCTTTTAATGAATACTGGGGTTGTTGGCCTACTTACTTCTCTTTCTATCTGATCTGTGGATAGACCCCACAGATTGATTTCTTATTGCATTATCTGGAATCATTGAGGCTACTCACTACAAGATGAATGCGAGGTAAGTTTAGCTTTACTACTAAGCAAACTCAACAAATTTGTCCTTGCACAATGGGGTCTATTCACTGAAAGTCACAGGTGAGTGTAGGTGAGTTGCAGGTGAGATGAACATTTCATTTCAACAATTTAGCAATACATTGTGCAGGGACAAACCTGGTGAGTTGCTTAGAGGTGGGAACTCACCAGGTTTGTCCCTGAACAATGGGGGCTATTCACTAAAATGTAAGTTGCAGGTGAGTTGAGGGGAGTTGAATATTTAATGTCACCAGTGGGGGAAACTCACCAGGTTTTTCAGGGCCATCCTTAAGTGTTCTGGCACCCTGTGTGGATCGCCCCCGTGGCGCCCCCCTTCCCTCATGTATGTCTCCTCTCCCTCCTCATGCCTGTCTTTATCCTCTCCCTACATGTATGTCTCTCCCTTCCCATATATTTTCTCTCTCCCCATCCACTCCATATCTGTTCTCTCTCCCCTCCACCCCCATATCTCTTCTCCTTCCCCCTCCACCCCATATCTGTTCTCTCTCTCCCCCTCCTTCCCCATATCTGTTCTCTCTCCCCCTCCTCCCCATAACTGTTCTCTCTCCCCCTCCACCCCATATCTGTTCTCTCTCTCCCCCTCCTTCCCCATATCTGTTCTCTCTCCCCCTCCTCCCCATATCTGTTCCTTCTCCCCCCTCCTCCCCATATCTGTTCTCTCCCCCCCTCCCCCCCATATCTGCTCTATCCTCCCCCTCTGTTCTCTTCCCCTCTCCTCTGTTCTCTCCTCCTGCTCCTCTGTTCTCTCCCCCCCTCCCCCCCATATCTGCTCTATCCTCCCCCTCTGTTATTTTCCCCTCTCCTCTGTTCTCTTCCCCCCTCTGAGCAGCATAAGTAAGTGCTGCTCGCGCTCTCCACACACCTACATATTATTTGGATTTCCTGCAGCTCCCGGTGAAGCAGACGCTGCTCTACATCACAGGGTGTGGTCAGAGCTTCATCTCTTACCCTGTGAACTCTGCCCCATCCCAGGATCCTTCAGTTAAGCCAAGCAGAGGGCTGGTGAGAGGTTCTGATCTCCCCATCCAGTGCCTCTACCGGCAAACTGTGGCTGGCGGTCGCACAGGTCGTACACCCCTAAGGCCAGTCCTGAGGTTTGTCCCTGTTCCATGTATAGGTAAATTGATCATATTAAATGTGCATCTCACCTCAACTCACCTTTGATGGACTAGACTCAGTATTGCATGTTGATGATGCTAGTGGTTGCAATACAAAGAAAGGGAGAACACTTCCTAATTCTCAATATGGCATTGTAACAAACTTTACAAAACAGTCAAGTTCACAAAGTACTTGCAAGGGCACTGGGGGCATTTGTAATTTACTAATTGTAGACATTAGCAAATAGACATAAGCAATTTAGACATAACAGAAAGTTCATTTAAACAAAATGTTGTGTATCCTTTCGCCCTTCATGTGTGATAAGCCTTAATTATGATGGAAGTTTCTCAGTGCTATAGGAAAAGCATCCAACAACTGACAGCATGTAGAAATGTGAAAGAATGGCATACACTTCAATAATGGGTACACAGTGTAATCTTATGGAAAAGGTGATTTGTAGTGATAACATTTTGTATTAAGAGACTGTGATCTCTCATGCAATAACCCAGTATGCTTAAAGGGAACCTGTCATTCAAAGAGGATTTTCAATATGGCCCAAGAGAAATTGTTGAGGTGTGCATAATGTTTACATTTTTTCTTTAAAAATACACACCATATTTAAAGGGAACCAATCACCTAAAACTTGCTGACGCTGAGAATGTAGAGAATTAAATAGAAATCTAAAATGTGTAGGTTGTGTTCGCAAATTGTAAACAATTGCATAGATTTAGATAAATTTCTGTTTAAAATATATATCAATGCATTTGCTTATGGCTGTATTAACACAAAATAAAACACTCGATAAACTTTAGGCCAATGTAGCCGAGTTGGAAAAATTCTCCAATGCAGCTGAATGGAAGGATTTTTCAAATGCAACTACTTTGGTGTGAAGTTTAAAATTCCCCTGCAGTTCTCTCTATAGTGAGTAGACACTATAGTTTGCCTTTTATTCTGTACATAGTACAAGTAATATTTAGGTGACAGAGTCACTTTAACTGTTTATTTTATAGGATCCATGTACCAAAGCATCTGATCTGGTCCTTGTGTTGTCAATAGCATTGGCATTCAGTATTTTACCAGCAGGCTGGTAAATAATTGGATTTAGGCCAAAGTTCTGTCTATTAAGGTAACATCATGGCTGGTATTGTTTTGAAGAATAGGAGGCAATCCTAGTGGTCACTCTGGCATGCCATGGTATATGGTTGACATTACTGATGACCCCTCTACCTATGGAATGACCATTTATGCACTCATAGGTGATATTGATAACTGGGGAATAACCAGCAGTAGATCTAGGTTTATGGGGGTCCTAAGTGTATGAAATGTGCACATGGCTCAATAGTGCTGCCAGTTTAAATTAAATCGCTACCACGCAAGCAAGGTAGAGAAGACCCTAGACCTCCAAAGCTCCGCTCCCCGGAGACAGAAGGTGGGAGTTATGCTGGTGGCCCCCTATTGTAAAATAGACATGGCGCGCGTGCTACACGGACCTCCATACTTTATCAAAAATATTATCTAGTTCTGGCATATTTAATAAAAGTAGTAATATTTATGGTGTGAAATATATATATATATATTTAAATTGCCACGAATATACCCCGTGCATTCCTTTATTTTTCTAATATTCAAGTCAATAGATAAAAGTAAAATGTAGAACTGTCCATGAATTTTAATGTTTTATTCCAGCAGGTGACACAGTACAAATTAGGATAAACTAGAAATAATAAGGAGCTTTAAAATTCTCTCCTCATATGTGTTAATCTATTAAGCATTCCACAAGAGACTGAGAGACAAAACATTGCAAATAGTAATGCACCGGGCATCGTAAGAGATATTAAAAAAAAAAAAAAAAAAATAGTGTGACCTCTTTACATATGTTACTTTCAATTATTTTATTAGGTGAACTAAACTAATTCTATTTAGGAAATGCGTGTCAAGGGATTTAATTGGAAGATGAATGCGCAATTATAATTGATCACTGGGATTTTTTACGGCCAGTCAGAATAAAGGGAAAATCTATGAATATGGCATGAAGGCGATGTAAGTATCAATAAAGGCAAGGGCCGAATGCGGGAATTTAATGGAGAGGTCATAAGATTTTTATTGTAGCGTTCAGGGAGTTATTATTAAAATTAAACCTTTTGTTTTACCAATGTTTTTCATTAACGTACGTGTGGACCACAGTTACATTCTCACTGTATGGTAAAGCAAATCTCCTCTAGTTGGCAACCATGTCTTGACTTGAGTAGTCATCAGGAGATCTTTGGCTCAATTGTTTCTTCCACATTAAAGTTTACTGTATTGGTGATTTACTGTATTTTAAGTTGTACACATGCAGAAGTAGGGGTGGAATAATAGGTGGTATTATAACCTCGTCCGTGTCAGAGTGGTCTATGCCGGACAATCTTTGTATCGTTGGTGAAGATACGTAATCACACCACGTGGCAAATCTTTAGCCATCTGCTGGGCCTGTTTGGGGAGGATCCATCCGACACGATGCAGCAACTGGACAAATGAATTGCATAATTTAAAGTACTAGTGTGATATATATACCCCTATTTATACACCATAATAATCTGTATCAGCAAGGGGGTGGTTGTCCCATAACTCCTTCTTGTCCAGTTGCATGCCAGAAAATCTGTCCAGTATCACAGCTGGCAATATTGTCCTATTTTTCTCTTACAAGGCCCTTTACATTTTGTTCCACTGCTATGCAGAAGATGCACAATATGGACCAAAGTATTGGGACACCTGGCCATTATACCAACAGGAACGTTTATGAAATCGCATTCTAAATGCATAGACATTAATATGTATTTTTTCCCCCTTTTGCAGCTGTAACAGCTCCCACTGTTCTGGGAAGGTTTTCCACTACATTTTGAAGTGTTTCTATGGGAATTATTGATTATTCATCCAGTAGAGCATTTGTGAGGTCAGGCACTGATGCTGGACAAGAAGGCCTGGTTAGCAATCTCCATTCCAATTCATCTCAAAAGTGTTCGATGGGGTTGAAGTCACGGCAAACACACCCAACCTTGTCTTTATGGATCTTGCTTTGTGCACTGGTGAGCAGTCATGCTGGATCAGAAAAGTGCCTTCACAACACTGTTCCCACAAGTTGGAAGCATAGCAGTGTCCAAAATGTCTTGGTATGCTGAAGCATTAAGATTTCCCTTCACTAGAAGTAAGGAGCCTAGTCCAACCCCTGAAAAATAGCCGCATATCCCTTATCCCTCTTCCACCAAACTTTACAGTTTGCACAATTAAGTCAGGCAGGTAATGTTTTACTGGCATCCACCAAACAAATATTCACCCGTCAGGCAGAATAGTGAAGTGTGATTCGTCACTTCACAAAACATGTTTCCAATGCTCCAGAGTCCAGTTGCAATGTGCTTTACACCACTCACTTGAACACTCAGCATTTTACTTGGTGATGTGAGGCTTGCATGCAGCTGCTCGGCCATACAAACCCATTCCATGAAGTTCCCGCTGCACAGTTTTTGTGCTCATATTGATGACAGTGGAATTTTGGAATCTTCAGCTATGGAATCAGCAGAGCATCGACGACTTTTACGCACCATGCACCTCAGCACTCGTCTTCCATTTTGTGTCTTAATTGCTGCTGTCACTAAACAATCACAAAACTTCCACTTTCAAATAATATCACTTACAGGTACCGTGGAATATCAATGAGGGATGAAATTTCACAAACTGCCTTTTTTTAACGGGGGCATCACAGTACCACACTTGCATTCGCTGAGCTCAGAACGACCCATTTTTTTCCCACAAATATTTGTAAATGCAGACTGCATGGTTAGCTGCTTGATTTTAAACACCTGTGACAATGGGTCTATCAAAAACACCTGAATTCAATTATTAAGAGGTGTGTCCCAATACTTGTCCATATAGTGCATATTGTTATGTTGATACTGTGACTGCCAAACTGGGTTTAGTTATTGTATATGGCACCTTTCATTGTTTGTTCCATATTTTCACAAAATGAAAAGATTCAAAGCCCATCCATAGCACTGATATACTGACTATAACCAGCAGCCATGAAATCATAGGCTTGGCACTTTCCATACTGAATGTTGTTAAGGACATATTAGGGATATGATAATACAACAAATGGAACACAATCCAAATGAGTGACGGACAGAAGCAGCAATTCCACTGATTTTCGTCGTTTGGGCAATTCATGAGGCCTCTCAGGTGTGTTAGATGATTTATTTAATTAACACATAATTAATCAACAAGCATCCCTGTGTACAAGGTGTAGGTTTCATTGATTAAGTATGTGCAGCTTTAATAAATAAATTCTAGAACTCCACCAGGGCTGGTGGTCCTTCGACGGACTGATTGGACATCTGTGCCATGTTTTGCCTTGTCTGTGTTTTCATCCGCTTTTCAACAGATGTTGTCCTCTCTGGCAATCTGCTTTATGATTTTCAGTTGTATCGTCTCTGCTACTGAATACTACGAGGAATTAAAGAGACTCTAAATTATAACCAGGCCTATCACAAGGCCTCCTTTTAAGGATAAGACATATGCAACACGAGGAAGAAGAGACAATGCAGATTACAAACATGTCCACAGACTCAGTCCATTAGACACCTTTCTAAGGCATTTTAACTGTGCCCCCCCCCCCCCACAGCCTAATTGATGGGAATGCACAGCTTGAAAAAGACTTGGAATAAATTCTCTGTGCCCACTGTACATTTTGACTTGACATGTCTGTATTTACCATATGGTTAAACAATGTACTGTGGGATACCCCTTGTATCCCAGGCTACCTACTGCTCCACTTACAGACTGTTTAAACATTAATCATGTTTGCAAATCTTGCTTCAGTTAATTCCATCCTTTGCTCCGCTGAACTTTTAATTGTACTCGGCGCGCCCCACGGACTCCAGGGATCCTTGTTTAAACTAACATGTATTAATTTATTTTCCCAGACTTTCCTTCAATAAATTAATTATTGTGACAAGACCGAATCCAATGTTAAACACACACAGGCATCTGGAAGAGTTCTGTTCCCTAACATGGCATGGCTAAAACACTCAGTGTTTAAATGACATGAGCCTTGTACAAATCCCGCTAATTCGTGGGCTCATGTCACTGACTCTGCATTATTTAAATATTGTAAAGGGCAGAGCATGTTAACTCAACTGGGACTCAACGGATTTGGAAGTATTTTAAGATCACTGGTTGACGAGCGGATTTGCAGCATTGTTATAAGGTCAATGAGTGACTTCAGAAAAAAATAATAATAATAGAAAAAAAATTATAATCAGCTGCTTCTTGTAGCAAATAAACCTATTCATAGTATGGGAATGAGCAATATTTTTTTTTTTTTGTATACCGTATTTATCGGCGTATAACACGCACTTTTTCTCCCTGAAAATAGGGGGCAAATGATGTGTGCGTGTTATACGCCGATCGGTGGCTGAAAAATTCCTGCTCTGTCCCCCGGTGCTCTGAAGGTGCGTGGCTGTGAGGGAAGCGTCGTGAGCTCCCCTCCAGCCGCTCAGTCAACAAAGTGTGTTTTTTTTAAACAAACTTTATTGTTCCGCGCGGCTGGAGGGAAACTCACAACGCTTCCCTCACAGCCACGGACCTTCAGAGCACCGGGAGACGGAGCAGGAACGAGGTAAGTACTGGGGTCTGGGGAAGGGGGGGAGGAGGGTGGCATAACGAGCATACTAAGGGGCAATATCCTGGCATATTAAAATGGCATATTGGGGGCAATATCCTGGCATATTAAAATGGCATATTGGGGGCAATATCCTGACATATTAAATGGCATATTGGGGGCAAAATCCTGGCATATTAAATGGCATATTGGGGGCAAAATTCTGGCATATTAAATGGCATATTGGGGGCAAAATCCTGGCATATTAAATGGCATATTGGGGGCAATATCCTGGCATATTAAATGGCATATTGGGGGCAATATCCTGGCATATTAAAATGGCATATTGGGCTTCAAAGTTCTTTATTTGAAATTTAAGTTTTTTTTCCTGAAATTTCCTTCAATATTTTAAACTTATGTACCGATGGTACTTGGTACCCACACGCCTATTTAAGTTTCATCACTTGCCAGACGATTTATGCTGGAGAGGTTGTGGTGGTCAGGGATCTCAGATTCATATCTGGTGGGAATTCCCCAGATTAATGGAGCTGAAGGAATGGCTGAGCACTACCTGTCAAGAGATCTTTGGGCTACCACTGAACCTACTGCCTCAGACATTTCTGTTCCATATGGATACTCCTTATAGGGATAAACATAGTACTATACTTTTGCTGAATGTCCTAATGGCGACAAAAATATGTTTGGCTAGACACTGGCGTACGCCTGTGATACCCTCTGGGCATGAAATAAAAAGTCAATTAGAAAAACAGGCTGGAGCAGAAAGATATTTCTATACGAAAGATAGAGCGCTCCGCGATTCCTTTCTTAACATCTGGTCCAAGTGGAAAGATAGGAGGAGTAGGGAAAACCCTGTGAACCAGGAAATAACAAATGTATATTAACTGGGTAACCGAGGGAGAGTGCCGCCGCGCCCCAGTCCCGGGGAGGAGGGGGGGAGAGAGAGGGCAGACCCCGAGAGAGAGAATGTTTGAATGTAGGGTTGAATGGAATTAACAAAGCTAGTATCAGAGCGTATGATGGCATCAGGAAGCTTAAGAATAATAATTACCTCATAATATATGAAAACATATAATTATAAACTCAGGGGAGACGGGATCCAGGACAACTAGGAAGCTGAATCTTTACGAATCTCACTCATGAAATAATGTGCGTTGTCTTGTATTTGCACGTCTCATACTTTCTGTATTTGTATGTTCCCATATTTTCTATCCCTTCCGCCACCAACTGAAATTTTTTAACTAATACTGAAAATAATAAAGATATATTGAATAAAAAAAAAATGAGGTGCGTGTTATACGGTATTTTATAAAATTAAAAATTCCGGATTTGTAAAAGGGTAAAAAAAAGCAGACAAAGGTTTTTTTTTTTAAGGAGTTCGTCCGATGCATGTGGTTGAATTAATGAAGTAGATGGCTCCTTCCAGTTAATTGGATGATATGATATCATGCTTTCCTGTCCCTGAATATTCTAGTAATCAATTGCGGTGCGCTAGACTTAAGTCTAGTCGCCCATGTGCATTTGTATCGTACATCAACTTTTTCTCTGAATCAAACTAGTTCTTGATAACTGTAACTGTGGAAAAAATATGTGTGTATTCATGTGTGTGAGTGTTCTAAATTGGAATGTTATGCAACCAATAAGAGACAAGCAGTGGGGAGATTCCCTTTTCCATTGTATGCATATAGTTTGCCAATTAAAAGCTTCTGCAGCTCTCTTTTGAGGTCTGAGCAAAGCTCGTTTTGCAAATAACCAAACTGTTCCAAAAGTATGGATACCTTCTCTAACATTATGAAATTGTAAAAGTGTATGTATCCACATTTCTGATTTCTTTAAAATAGAGCACCAAGCAGTAGGAGGCCAGTGCACAAATGTTTTGAACTTTGATTAACTACAGATATTTTGCCAGTCTTCGATGCAATGTATCTTTTTCAAAAACAAAACAAAAAAAAAATCGAAAATTATTTTTCCAATTGTGTACCAGGCCATGTTCTGTTGAAAACACATTGCCAGAGATACCATCACAGTCACACACTATGCAGTCAATGGAAATTGAAATCACTTGTGTACTGGTCTCCAATTGGCCACATGGTGCTCTAATTTGGAACAGAGGAATGTGGTGCATACACAGAAGTTTTCAACCGCCAAACTATGTGCAAATGAAGTAAGAAAAGATAGTAGCACTATAAAAATGATTCAATAAATTTGCTACAAACCCCAAAACAAAAATATTCCTCAATTTTCCGTGCAATCAATAATATGAAAATAAAAGATTAGGGTGAGCAAGCAGATACATTAATTATATATAATATATATATATATATATATACATATATATATATATATATATATATATATATATATATATACATATATATATATATATATATATATATATATATATATATATATATATGTGTGGAAAATGTGTAATAACCAGGTACCCCATACCATTGTGCACACACAGCAAACCATAGAAATATTCTTATATTATCCAGAAAAAGTAATTTTCAAGATCTTTAAATACAGATTCTTATTGTGTCATAGCAGGAAAAAAAGAAAAGAAAAAAAAAATCACAAAAATAACATAGTGTGATCTGTTTTAATAAATATATAAAAATATATAAAATTAGATCAGTCACTCGTACCACTTACTATTTAATGAGCACAATATTGCTCATATAGCAGGTTTGGGGGGGCTAATTTACACCAAAAACACGCATGTATCTCTTGTCAGCACATCAGGGACAGCATACATATAAAAAAATTAACTTCCAAGAAGATAAAACAATTTAAAATGCTTACAAAATAATGATGTGCTCACCATGGATACATGCATGTTTTAGGTGTGAGATAGCCCCCCTGAGCCTCTTATATGAGAATAATTATGCTCATTATATAGTAAATGGTATGAGTTATTTAATGATTATTATAATTTATTTATATAATTATATATTTATTATAATTTCTTATTATAATAAATTATAATAATTATATAAATAAATTAATCATATATATATATATATATATATATATATTTTTTTTTTTTTTAATAAACTAAATGGAAACAATGCAGAATAGAATCTCTGCACGGCTTGTCTCTGATTGGCTTCACAATGTTCCAATTTGGAACACTTACACACCAGTACACACAATTATTATTTTATAGACAGTCTGACAATTCTCCACATTTACAGTTACCAAAAACTAGTCTAACTCAGATAAAAAGAGTCTTGCAATCTAAATTGGCTTACCCATATTTCCTAGCATAGAGGCTCCTGGGAAGTTCATATTGTTTTACTTCTAATGTTACGGAGCCATTCAAAGGCATATCGTGTGAATAGCCACAAATGTCAGTGTTCTGTTCTTTGACTTGATAATCCAGATGGTCAGTCGGAAATTAAAATATTTCATTATATTAATCAGATTTTTTTTTCCGGCAGAAATAATTATAGCAGGCAACAGCATCTGACCCGATATCTTTTTGTTGTTGTCATTGATTAATTTGTAATTTTTACGGCCTACTTGCAATTAACCCATTTGTTGTCAAGTTAATCACGTAATACATTACATTGTGGTGTATTATAGCACAAGAGAGCTTGGTTAGGAAATTGTGTGTTCATTTATTATGGCAAGTATTAGGCAAAGTGCTCATTTAAAATGTCCTAAACTAAATAGCTTCTAATTGTCTCAGCAATTGCTTGGAAAATGATACTGTTTCCATTGACATTTGGATAAAACACTCTCAAATGGTAGATTGAATAGAACAAATTAAATGAAGACCATGCTGAAATTCCCTGTTTAAAAAAAAAAACAAATGAAAAAAAAAAAAAACGGAATTTGCGAATAATATCAGGTAATTTGTCAAAACTTGTGAAATATTCCTAAATTAACAGTTTGATGAATGAAAGGCCTATTAATCTTACATTGGAATTTATATAGGCTATACAAATTTAATAAAAACGAGGTGTCACTTTTAATTTGATTCAATTTATCCCCCTATTTATTAGGAATATACTTTCACCTTATGTCAAAGTCTGAAGGCTGATTGAACAAAAATGGATATTAAGATTTATGACCCATACACGTTGTCAGTAATATTTACATAATGATTATTTAAAAGTTTTGTCCTTAGGCTTACAGCGAATCCATACTACTTATGATGAGTAAACTTAGAGACAAAAATAAACACTGGAATTGCACATGTTATAGAAGTTTGAAATAAATTGTGATGTTTGGAAGGATTCGCCTCATGGAAGGCATTTGGCAAAGATAAAAAAAAGATGAACAGAAAACCATTTCCGAAACAAAATGATGTAGGATTTGTAAGAGGCCAGATTTTTCTAATGGCTAAATAAAAGGGCCTTTTTTATTGGGGGGAGGGGGGGGGATGTAACTTTCTTCAAGCACAGACCACTACATTACCAAATTTGTCTTATATGTACTGGTTAGACCCTAAAGTTAAAAATGTCAGCAATCACTATAACCCATTCATTATTGGAAGGCTGTCCTTTTGATTAGAAAGACCTTTTGAAATGTAGAAAGAAAGGAAGTAATCCAGGCTGCCCAGGTGAGTGGAATAGTGGTGAAGATTGATCCTCGATTGCCAGTAGACATGTGCAAAACTAAAATTTCGTTAATTTTTATTTATTCGTTTTATAGAATACATGTAATACTATTGGCTTTCTATAAACCGAACGAGAGCCCCATTCATAAGAAATTCTTATGAATGGGGCTCTCGTTCGGTTCATAGAAAGGCAATAGTACTACATGTTTTCTATAAGCCGAAAGTCTATAAACCGAACGTTCAGTTTATAGACTTTCGGCTTATGGAATACATGTAATCCTATTGCTATTCTATAAACCGAACGTTCGGTTTATAGAATAGCCATAGGATTACATGTATTACATAAGCAGACAGCTTATAAACCGAACGTTCGGTTTATAGGCTGTCGGCATTTTACTACACGGAGACAGAGTCTCCATTCCAAAATTATGAATGGAGACTTTGTCTCCGTGTAGTAAAATGCCGACAGCCTATAAACCGAACGTTCGGTTTATAGGCTGTGGGCATTTAACTATACGGAGACAGAGTCTCCATTCATTATGAATGGAGACTTTGTCTCCATATAGTTAAATGCCAACAGCCTATAAACCGAACGTTTGGTTTATAGGCTGTCGGCTAATGGAATACATGTATTCCTATTGCTATTCTATAAACCGAACGTTCGGTTTATAGGCTGTCGGCATTTCACTACACGGAGACAGAGTCTCCATTCATAAATTTATGAATGGACACTTTGTCTCCGTGTAGTGAAATGCTATTGTATTCTATAAACCGACACTATTTTGGCTTATAGAATGCAATAGTACTACGAATGGACGAATGAACGAATGATTTTCGTTTATTAATCGTTCGTTCATTCGGTTTTCGTTAGCTTAGCATTTTCGTTCTTCGTTTTTTGGACGAATGGACGAAAATGCTATTTTCGGACGAAAATGCATTCGTCCGAAAACGAATGCACATGTCTAATTGCCAGTCTCCCGTGCCTTTTGTAGGTGTGAGACCCACCCCAGTAGCAATACAGTTTGAAGGAAGTAACAAAAAAATGGCACTCACGAGATGACGGGTAAAGCCAAAAGTGACTTGGTTTATTCAGTAAAAAATCCAAGATAATAAATAAATCACGCACAGCAGATCATAGATTGGAGCGACAGGGAACCACCAAACTGGCAAGCAATAATTCATCAAATAGACCATCATTATACTAAGGGAAGGTACTTTTTTATGTCTAAATCAAAACTAGCAAAATACAACATGATATGGTACCCGAGGGCCAACTATGATAAGTAGCATGGTTCATGTTTACCTTGTAAATAAGTTATGGTGATCCCCATGTTCCCCACCCCTCTACCCAGAAACCGAGGGCTTCCTCACAGGCCTTAATCATCAGATTGGAGACATCGAGCCATGTTGCAAGAACATTGTTGAGTTGAGCCCATAGGCTTAAACTCTAGAATGGGTTATGTGTAGTCTTTCTTTCTTTACAAAATTCCGTAATTGTATATTTAAGTCGGACGTTTTGTGTGTGTTTTATGTGTATGTCTACATAATCATATTTTTCTTCATAATAGAAAATATGAATAAAATAAATAAATAAAACTGGGACTGTTATTATTGAGTATTTTACTTCCCACCATAATTCAGTCCAGGAAACATGTGCACATAAGAGCGTCTGCACACGTACACATGTCATGCCCCTGGGTATACACAATGACAATGCATGCCTCCCCAAGTGTCTCTATTTAGTCTCTATTTTTGCCCTTCAAAACCCTCTGTCCCTATTTCCTTTTCTGATGTCTTTGTTTTCTAGAAGCGTAGATGTTTCTACGTTTACCCCAAAGCATTGAAATGCATCACATAGTGTGTTTAAAATGCAGTAATTGTGTTTGCATAGCCATATTTGTAAATAAAGTGTATTAATCTTATTCTAAACGGCTTACCATACATAGCCCTAAATTGATCACCTACAAATGCCCCGGCCATAGCTATACCTTCAGTCACTCCCCCTGAATATAACCATTGCAATACACACTCCACAATACCAGCTATGCCCACACATCACTTGTAAAGCTTGTACGGTGGACAGTGGGGGTGTATTGTAATGGTGGTATATCATGTGGTGATATATGCTACATGGTAAAGGGTTTCTATTCATGCCCCTATTTATATATATATATATATATATATATATATATATATATATATATATATATATATATATATATATATACATATATATATATATATATATATATATATATATATATATAAATATATATATATATATAAATATATTTATATATATATTTATATATATTACTTAACATTATTGTAATTATATGGCATATATATATATATATATATTTTTTCTTTATATATACATATATTAATAAAAATGTATTTACATTTGGCGAGATGTAGAAGACGGTAGAAACGTGTCTTAGTTTTGTCGTTGTCAGAGCAGAGCTGCTAAAGGAGAAGTGGCACAAGTTTTTGTTAACCCTCGCTCTAAGGCAGCAACATTTAAAAATATATATTTTTTGTGTTTTAAGTGAAGGATACTGTGCAGTATTCTTGAATCTTTCAGACAGTTTATTAGACTTTAATATCAACTTATTCATTATCTAACCTCTACAAAGGCCTGGCAATATATCTAACACAGCACATGTGACCGGCAAATACATTTTATTTCTTAAAACGTAACAGGGGAGACATTTTTATCTAGGTTTCTTATAACTATTCATTTTTTTTTTTCAAACAAACAAATGTATTTTATCGCTTTTAACATTTTCTGGAGGTGTCTCAAATTATCTTTAAAGAACAAAATCCCTGAGGATATGCTGTTTAAAGTCTTTGTAGCCTACTCATGGACAACTTTGTGCGACAGAGTTCAGGCCTCTTAAAAATATAAACTTTTGCTTTATTGTTGCAGAGTTTCAATGGAGAAACAACATCTTTAGAGCGACTCTCCTCGAAAACATACATAAATATACGCAAAACAGAGGAGGGGTTTGTTCGCGAAAGAGAGTATTGCAGGTAATTGAGAAAGGGGTTTCACATTTACGGCAAAAGTACGGAGTAAAAATTCGCACATTCAGTTGGATTTTTTGGGGAGAATTTTTCCAATTCGGCTAAACTTTTTTAACCCTTGCTTCCTTTTGTCCTCATTTTCCCAAGTAAACCCGATGTGTATGTTGTGTACAGATGCACGTGGGTTTAGCTTTGGCTCTGACGCATGCTGATCAGCATCTGCATACAAACAGTGTTGGCATGCACACAGCCAATCAGAGATCGCCCCGCTCGTTTGATTGGCGTCTGAAATGGGGGGGGGGGGGTGTCTCTTACTGCACATGCAGGAAGAGAACCTTATTTTCAAAGAGGATCAACAAAGGGCACTTATTTAAGGTCTCCTCTTGATCTGCTTTGAAAGCGAGGGTCTCTCTCTATACTATTTTAGAAGTGAAAAATAAACTTCAGCTGTATTTTTTTTAAATGCCCTTCTCAATTCCCTGCAATTCTATCAGTCATGAATAAAGCCCTTCGTGATACACTATGTTCATTTTTGATGATATGTTGGCAGGAGACACAAACATTTTGGAGGACTAAGTTGGAGGACCCACCTTGGAGGACTAAGTTGGATGACCCACCTTGGAGGACTAAGTTGGAGGACCCACCTTGGAGGACTAAGTTGGAGGACCCACCTTGGAGGACTAAGTTGGAGGACCCACCTTGGAGGACTAAGTTGGAAACCTCTGTGTTAGAGTAGTACCACATATCAATACATAGCTATATAAATAGAGGTTGATCCCTTATCCAAAAATATGTTATCCAAAATGTTCTGTTATCCAAATAGTTTTTTCAGATTTTGTCACAAGTAGCATCCAGCCCCCTTAAGCTGTGATATAGCCTTTCCATGCATGTTCAGATTCCCCCACGCCCAGTGGTGTATCTTGGTTTTGTGCTGCCCTAGGCAGACAAATTTTGGGCACCCCCCCTACCCACGATTCACACCCACAAAATGTCCCATAACCCACGATGCACACCAAGGACATGCCCCATCACCCCATTTACATGCCTCCATCACCCCATTACATACACATTGCCAATATTATTTTCCATTAATATTCCCCAGCTAATTTGCCAAATAATATGCCAGTATTATTTTCCATTAATATGCCCCAGCCAATTTGCCAATTATACCAGTATTTGCCATTAATATTCCCCAGCCAATTTGCCCAATAATATGCCAGTGTTATTCTGCCATTTAATATGCCCCAGCCAAATGCCCAATATTTAGCCAGTATTATTTACCATTTAATATGCCCCTTCCAATTTGCCCAATAATATGCCAGTGTTATTTGCCATTTAATATGCCCCAGCCAATTTGCCCAATAATATGCCAGTGTTATTTGCCATTAATAAGCCCCAGCCAATGTGCTCAATAATATGCCAGTGTTATTTGCCATTTAATATACCCCTGCTAATTTGCCCAATAATATGCCAGTGTTATTTGCCATTTAATATGCCCCTGCTAATTTGCCCAATAATATGCCAGTGTTATTTGCCATTTCATTTGCCCAATAATATGCCAGTGTGATTTGCCATTTAATATGCCCTTGCTAATTTGCCCAATAATAAGCCAGTGTTATTCTGCCATTTAATATGCCCCAGCCAAATGCCCAATATTTAGCCAGTATTATTTACCATTTAATATGCCCCTTCCAATTTGTCCAATAATATGCCAGTGTGATTTGCCATTTAATATGCCCCTGCCAATTTTCCCAATGATATGCCAGAGTTATTTGCCATTTAATATGCCCCAGCCAATTTGCCCAATAATATGCCAGTGTGATTTGCCATTTAATATACCCCTGCTAATTTGCTCACTAATATGCCAGTGTTATTTTCCATTTAATAAGCCCCAATTTCCCCAGTACATCCCAGCATCACTTACCTTTCCCTCTAGTGGCAGGCAGCATGGTTTTCTCCATGCTGCCTGTTCGGCTCCCAGGCGGTTGTGCCGACAGGTCACGTGACCCGGCGCGCGTATGACGTCAGCACGCCGGTCACGTGACTGTCGGCACTTCCGTGTCAGACTGCACGGGAAGCAGAACAGGCAGCATGGAGGTTTCTCTGTGCTGCCTGTTCGGCTTCTCGTACAGCCTGCTGGCAGGCAGAGTTAGTGAGGGGGGATCTTCCGATCCCCTCTCACCTCCGTCTCTGCCTGCAAGCACATTTTTTTCTTAATTTTTTTTTTTCAGTGCTGGGGGGCGGCCCTCAAAATTTGCCGCCCTAGGCATCCGCCTAGGATGCCTCGCGGTAAATACAGCACTGCCCACGCCCACAAAGGGTAATACAATGGCACGTGTGCAGGACTGACACACCAATGGCAGCTTCCCAAAGATTACTCACATCACAGCAACATCACAGTAAAAGTATTTGCTTTTTACAGTATTTGCATTGATACTACTGCATTTCATGAGTGCTGAGAGGCTTTAATATATCTTATTGGTGAAAATGACCTGTTATCTAAAATTGCCCATTATCCAAAATGCTTCTGGTGCCAAACATTTTGAATAAATGATATTCAACCTGTATATATACTGTATATTTAGTGTAAATATAAATAGGAAAATGGATAATTAAATGCAATAATGCTAAAACATCATACACATCTATAAAAATATAAAATACATAAACAGGCACATTAAAAAAAACTGTCAAACAAACAAAAGCAGTCACAAAATATAATATTCAAATACTTTTTGTAGAAACATTCTCACCCCAGCTAATATCATTGCAGATATCGTCCATTCCATTTAGGCAATACATTACTGAGAATGTAAAGAAAGTGTTTTGCTTACGTTAATGCATGCTGTGTTTATCACACATATATAGGTGTCTGGGGGCCTGGTCCAGCTACATCTCTTGTAGTCTAGTTAATACAGACATGTTCTATAATAAAGGGTGTTCTGAAACTGGCAAGAGGCATAGACAAACCCCTTATATTCCTAGCCAGTTTCCAAACTAACATATAAGTGGCCATAGATTATAGCACAATAGAAGCATTTGGAGGTAACAAAATAACATGTTATTATTTATTAGTGACACAAGTAAAGCTAAATTAGTTTCACATTTTCACCCAATACTAGAAATGCTTATTAAATAAAAGAAATACAAAAATAAACCAAATAAATAACAAAGAGTACTTAATGTCTTGTACATGTTCCCTGGAGATGTTAAAATGCTCATAGTCAATTGGATCTTTAGGGCAAACGATATCTTAGTTTATTGGGTAATATATCCGATAAACAGAATTATGGCTATTATAGTATCGCTGATAAAGTACAGTGTTTTAGTACTGTAGAAAACGTAATTCTTTGGAAAATGGGTTTCAAATACCTCTGAAATTACATTCCCTGTAGGTCTGGGAGCTTTGAATAATAAAATCAAGACCATTATGCACTATGGACTCTGCAAATATAAATTCTTCTTAATGTCATAATATCCTTGAAACAGGCTGAAATGGAATTTGCTCTGGAGTTCATGTGCAGGTTTTCATTCTGCATACAGATGAGGCTTTACCAGATCTCAAACTATTGATCACTTGCATATCCTTTGCTGTAAATAGGCAGCTGTAAGGGTTTTCAAGCATGATTTGGCAGGCCATCACCCCTGTTATCCAGGCTTAGAGCATATACGTTTAACAAGGAGAGGTCCCAATATTGTATTCAATTAAACCTTTCACTGTTACGGGGGGGAGGGGGTGTAAAGAGAGAGCGGGGGGAAGTTTAAGTAGAAAAGAGAACACAAAGTATATCTGCTGAGTATTCTTGTGTTATCTGATTGGTTACAGTGATTATATAGTATATATAATGTCATACAAATATTAACTTCTTAAATATAAATATAATTTACATAGATACACGTATATGTATATATATATATTTTATATCATCATATCTGCTCAGTATCATTGCCTGATTATAATGCAACTGAAATAATGGTTCAAAGGTGACCCATCTCAAACTACATTATTTGCTGGATATTTCACTTTATTATGGAATCTTGACCATAGCTCCTCCACAGCCACACCTCCATCACTTCCTGTTTTCCCATCCGTCACTTCCTGTGACCCTGCTGCGCATGTTATGTGCACACGCAGTAGTCTAAGTGACACCACAATGGTGCTTTGTTCATATACTTGTAACTAGGGAGCTGGAAAAGATGTCTAGGGTGTCTAATCTACTAACATGCCCAATTAAGATCTTCTTTCCTGCCATTATAATTTATGAATTGGTAGTAGGATTATGCACCCACATTGGGTTCTATTTATGAAACCTTTACTCAACTATACATTGTGCACAGGGAAGAGCTGGAAAGGGGGGGATCTGTAACCTGACCCAGTGGGCTAAGGGAACTGGTACTTTTCACGTCTATATATCCTAGTACATAACCCATTTTCTGGACTTTATGAAGGACCATTTCATGATGTTCTCTAGACCTTCACAGAGCTTACCAGGGACACTAGTATCACTTGTATGATACCTATCAACTTGAATTCCATAAACTATGTGGAGGCAAGATATACATGAGCTTTGATTTAAATGATGTACTGTGTGTGCGGGCGTTTATCAAGTCTCAGTGTGCATGAATGTATGAATTATTCCCATCACAAGCTGTGAGTTTGCTCCACTTCGCACCTCTTTCACTCTCCCGGCACTTGCGACTGTAGCTCCCTTTATAAATCCCCACATTTCTAATCCCCAGTTGCTCCTGCAACTGTTAGCTAATAGAAAAATATATATTTAACCATGATATTTAGCCACCCATCTAGAGCACAGGTATCAAAATGTCAGTGCGCTCGAGATACCCAGGCCGGATAGGTCTGCCTCCTGCTCGGGTCCAAACCCCGCCACCTCCGAAATCCCATTTTGTATGTTTGAGGTTGTGTTCTGGACTTCCTCAGGAAGCGTAAAGAGTTATTGGAAGGCAAAATGTTCTTGGGGAAGATTCAAACTTTAGAATAACCTTTCATTTAATGTTTGTGTAAGGTGTATATATGTTAATGTCTATATTTAATGTTTATGTCATGTACGTCTTATTATAGAGAAAAAAGAATAAAATATATTTGAAACAAAAAAAAAATGTCAGGCATACCAAACAGTAGCCCTTCAGTTGTTAGAAAATGACATCTCCTATACTCCCCTGCCAGCTTCTTAGCTGGCAAAGTAAATAGGGTTTATGTAGACCATCAGAAGCTGGGGGACTGCAGTCTGACACCCCTGATCTACAGTTTATTTACCTCCCTGTTTATCTGACTTTCTCTTGTCCATCTGGGTGAATGATGATTGACTATGTTACTTTCCTAGAGGTTCTTCAATTCTGTCTTGGTTAGTTCTACTGGAAAACCAGCCTGCCATTTGCAATAATACCATCAAGCTGCAAACACTGGCTACACTGTAAACTCCATCTATATAAACCCATCCAAGCCAACAGGGTCAGAAAGACATTTTTATAAAAAGCGATCATTTCACTTGCCACGATAAAATGGTTCTCTCTTTTTCAACTGAATCCCTTTTGTGTTCAGTATATATATATATAAAAGAAGTCAGGTAAGAAAACACATCCTGAGAATTGTTGTCGCCTACTGCAGTCTTTGAAGGAAATAAAGTTGACTGTACTACTTACTATAGACAAAAGAATCAAGCTTGTATCTCCTGATTTCTTTTTTTTTTTTTATCAAAGGCCATAAAATACATGTAGTTTATTCTGCTGTACAACATATAACGAAACTCAGGAATACAAAGAAGAAGAAAGAAAGCAAAAGTTCTAATCGTTTGTATCCTATAGATGGGACTCTGGTTTCCTGCAATGTACTGACCTCTTTCTAAAAACCCAAGGATGCCCTTTACTGCTTGCATTGGACTGAGAGATACTGAAGTATGAATGGCAATATACAATGATTACATTCTCTGTTTCACACTCCGAGTCCAAGGGTTATGGCAACAAAGGGACAAGGTAGAGTAAGATGCTGAGCTGACAAGATTTTTTTTTTCTTTTTTCTGGACCAGTTTTTTCACTCGGATGAATTCTCCATTCTAGCAGGGTGCAATTACCAAACATATCAGGGTGCATATCAGTAATATTTGCTAATTTTGCAAATAGATTGAATCTGCAAGGGGCATTGGCCCATTAGACATGGTAATGAAAATGTACACTGTTATTTTTAAAAATTCCTGACCACAAACTATAAAAAAATGCAAAAAAACAAATAAACATTAGGTTTTTTTTTTACTTGAATTTGTGGCGCACACTAAGCCAGGGGTGGTCTTTTGAGTCTGTGTTTTTCCTCAAGGTCAATTTTTTAAGTATTTTATTATCTCCTCAGAGCTCTATAATAATAATTAGTTTTTATATAGCAATTTCCTCCCCGAGTTTAGTCAAAACACTTTGAGTTTTGACAATATAAGGCCGGTGAAACAGACCAGTGGGCTCATGCATCATCTCCATTATCTGTTCAACCCTTGGGGTCGCAGGTTGAATACCTGGCAAGATTCACTCAGCCCTTCATCCTTCTGAGGTAGATAAAGTGAGTACCATAAAGTTGGGTAATAGTAATATCCTCTAGATGTTGGGCCAAACTAACTTTTTTGAACATACGTTTCCTTGTTAAACACTGTATTGTTATTATTATCTGAAATACACAACTTATGGCTACTTAGCTTATCATCCTAAATAGGATGAAGGGCTGAGTTAACCCTGCCAGTGATAGGACCAATGACCGTGAAGTTTGAGTTGGAGCAGTAAGAGAGAAATACTATGAGTATGAAGCACTGAAGGGCCATATGGTTTGCTCTTTTTAGGAGTATGCTAGTATTTATTGGTTTTAAAGAAAAGTGTTGTGTCCATACCCATGAGGTACTAGCGACAAGGAACCAGAGATGCTCCTGGTGGCAAAAATCTCTCTTTTTCTGTGATCCTAGTGTCATTAAGGTGCACTTCAACTGAAGACCAGCAAAGATCTATTATCTGTGGAACAGGGGGGAGTGCAGTAAGATGTCAGCACCCAGGAGTCTCAGTTCCTTAGCAGTTGTTAGACCCTGCTCTGGTCTCCTCACACTCCTACTCAAAAAGTCTGTGCTTCATAGAGGCACAACAAAATGAGGTAGGACCACTGGACATAGAGAAAACAAACAGAATATGTCAATCAAAAATAATATTAGGGTGCATGCAACAAGGGGTAATCCCACACCACCCAGGTAAATTAATCTATACCAAAAGGCAGCACACCAGGTTTAACAAACATAAAAAATAACCTTTAATATAATCATTAAAATATCAAGACAATATAAAAATACAAATACCAGTCAAATATAAACCAAATCCAGGCTGATAATAGTAAATATATAACAAATGGAAAAGTAAATACATAGAGTACCAATAGAGGAGAGCAAACAAAGGGAAAAATAAACAAAAGCTAAATAAACTTACAAGGATGCAGAGACCAGGTAGAAAATACCCAAAAGAACCAGCCCCCCAACGTTTCGGCTGAATGCCTTCTACAGGAGGAGCTAAGGAACGTCAAAGAGGCACACCCAGCAGTGCCACACACTGGACCACCAGTGAACCCCCTGCCAAGCCACAGTAAGGTCGGGGAGGCTAAACACACGCGAGAGAAGTAGAAGAGTCAGAGGACTGTTGCTTGTCCTTCTCTCTGCAATAGCAAGACAAGGTTATGAGGGACCTATGTCTCTACTCTAACTTAAATATTGTCCCATGGTTCTACCATTTTTCAGAAGCCTCACAAAACCCCCCACTTGCACTTCATCATTCGTGTGTTGTTTATTGTCATGGGTGGCAGAGGACCAACCATTATGCAGCTGTAAAATGGCCCACCACTTCAAGAAGAATTAAAGGGGATATGGAGAAAATAAATAAAAGTAGAACAAAAAAATAACTCATGTTCACAATATTACAAGGTGGGTGGGTGGATCTGTCAACATAAATAAATACATCTATTTATTTTAAAAATTGCTGTTAGTGATTTAGTGGGACAGAGATTTATACTGCCCTTGATCATGGTAGTAATACATTGTTTGTTAGAAGATTAAACAACTGAGCCAAAGCCAGGCTAAATCTTAGCACTGTTTAGCTATTCTTAGCCATGGTATAGCTGCTCCAGACATAACTGTAATATACAAAAACAAGCCTTGTTTATTGATGAATTTCAAGGCACCAGATGGTTTTTCTCATCCTTGTTGCTCTGCGATCTTCCTTTTGACATATCAGAGCACATTGTTAAACACTCATATGGGGGAAGTTAGCAGAATATTTATTTGGAAAGGAGTTAAAGGGAATGGGCTGGTCTGCAGCTCTCTGTCCTGACACATCCAAGCTGCACATAGATTTTGCACTTGGCTGACTGGGATTTCCTTCCTTAGTTTAGGAATTCTCAGACACATTTAGATTTACTAAGGCTATTTGTTTACATTTGAATCAATCACGGAGTAGACAGGGGATTATGGGTAATTCTTCAGGACAGGCAGCTTTTTATAGAGTGAGGTTAGGATAGAATCTTAAATCTACACTTCTGAAGTCAGAGTATCAAGAGACCGAACCACGGGAGCCTGTGGCATTCAGTTTAGGATCAGAACTTGGTATCTCTGGTCTCTTGTGTCTTTCTGTTTGAAGTATAATTGTAATAACCTATTACTTAAGGTTATGGAGGTCAATAATTTTTCCTTACTTGCAAAAAAGAGGTCCAGACCAAGAAAACAGGAATAAAGGAAGGAATAATAATAAAAAAAAAAACAACAACTACAGGCTGAAAGAGCAAAAAAGAGATCAAAAGACTTAAAATTAGGTAAAATGAGAGGGATTTGGGCGTCCCACTGTCAGAAAGAGACTGGTCAAAAATAATACTCCTTTTACAAACAATGTTTCCATCTCTTGTAAAATACAAGAACTTGTATACCATGGTATAGGATCTCACCAGACTTGTATAGGTTTCTACGTTATTTTCCAGAAGTTTGTAGGTGATGTAACAAGGAAAAAGGTGGTACTCCCCTTTGTTTTGTCTCTTTGAACTCTGCGAAAACAATCGTTCCATGTTTTAGGAAACAACTCATCAATTCACCACACTCTTCATGGATGCAAAATGTGGAAGCAAAGAAGAGGATGGAAGATCTCATTTACATTATCAAAGAACAGGGCACAGTCCACGCACGACGCTGGTTCCGATGTCACCCACATTTCAAAAGATCTGCAAAAGTACAACCAGCTCCTTCCTTCCGAAGACTCATTGCTGCCCCCTCCCCTACCAACTGGAGACCCAGCACCCACTCTTGAACATCATGGCTCACTAGTGATGACTGAATCCCAACCATCTAATCGCAGAATGCTATGTAACAATTTCCTGACATAGGCACTTTCTGATGACATTCCTAATGCTAACATATAACTAATATTTGTCCACGCACTGCCTTTCTTCTCTCTCTCTCTCCTTCTCTATCGAACATCACTTCTTTTCCCTCCTTTTTGTTTTTTGAACACTGGTTCATGATGCTCTGTTACTATCTAATAAACACAGAATACAAAGAATGCCTAATTCTCACCAGTCCTGGATTTGCTGGGGCATTATCACTTTTTTGTGTTCCTGTCCCATTCAAATTCAGGTCTGTCCTGGCATTTATGGTGATTAATTGTTGTGTTTAATCCATGTATGTTAAGTGACTATGTCTCCATCCATGTCCTGGGATGCTGTCAGGCATGTGTTTGGCAGGAGTGCAGAAAAGCATTAAGCGTGTTGTAAATGGATGAAAGTAACATACAGCAAGAGCCAGAGGAAACAATGGTTAACCGTATAGGGGAAGAAAAATTCCCTTCTTGTCAACTTCCTTTGTTGGAGGCGCAAAGTGGGAAGAGCCTTAAGTGGGCGGGGTTATGTTATGACACCTACGTCACTGATCCCCTTCATAACAAATTGGGATATTATAAAAACTAATATGGAAAGTAAGATGTGCCTAAATAAACACATCTTACTGGATGAGAAGTAGCAAAAGTAGATAAAACAGTCGGGGAGATAGATAAACGGCTCATTTTCTTTTCCAGTTGTATAAATCTATATGTTTTTTATTATTATTGCATGTTTTTCAGAAGAAGACAATTTTTGTAAATCTAAAAAAAAGGTTTTGTCAAGTGAGCCATTTAAAAAAAACAAAACATAATTACGCATCATTTCAAAGGCCTGGCATTTAAGCCTGCAATTTGTCGAGCAATCCAAATCATCCGTTTGATTTGCAGATCAGGTTCGCTTTAATTAAGCAGCGTATATGAGAAAGCGGCTAATGGTGTTGTTAAACCAACATGGCCTCATGAAATCCTGTCTAAGTTATACATTTACCTTCATGATGGATCAGTAAAAATTCACAGCTATCTTTAGAGGGTCTTCCACAAGGGAACAATTGTGCATTTCTCTCTCTCTCTATCTCTTTTTTTTACTCCTCTTGTTATAATCCTACATAAAAATTGTCTGGCATTTGCAATATTGGATCAGCGCCTGTATATTGATAACAGAGTAGATTACGCGTCTTTAGTTACATATTAGCGGTACCTTTGTAGCCAACGTAGCGTAATAACATTGTAGTTAGTTCTTAGACACAGCTGGCTCCGTAACGGCTGCAGAGCTTAGGGGGATATAAAATGTTCAAATAAAAAAAAAAAATGTTTTTTTTTTTTTAACTCTGTCAGAGACAGTGGGGAGAAGACAAGGCAGCCCAAAAAAAAAAAGGGAAACCAACCACGGAGATGACGTAAGGAGAGCATTTTTCCATACTCAGCTGGTTGTCAGGAAATAATGGCTCGGGAACAAGACATTAGAAAGGAAACCGATATACCTTTGCAAGTAGCGTATGTGGGTGTATACACTGACACAGCAGGCAACCCGGTAGTTAAATCCGTATGGCTTGAGCAAAATAAAGCAGCCATTTAAACGTTAAACCCTTTCAGTGCAGGCGCAGGTAAGGAAGGGTCGACACAGTTGTCTTGTGGGCGGATAATTTACAGGATTTTAGAGAAATACAGATTAATATCTTTTTTAACCTTTCTATCACAGGAGTGATGACTACTGTAATTGGCTTACCTCTAAGTATTTGCTTACCTCGAGTATCGACTCTCTTCCGGAAACAAGTTCTTAGCATTTTGATGGCCCGCTTTGACATGATAGGGTTTAGACACATGTAGGGAGTCAAATCTAAACACAATATGAATCTTTTAAAGATTTTTTTTTTTTAATGTAAATGTCGAGAATAAAAAGTGATCAACGCATTTAGCATAATTGCAAGATTAAAAGCAAAATGTTTTTTTTACATTGGTTATTGGAGAACTCTTATATACAGAAGACCAATGGTGCAGAATTTGCTATGACAACGTTGTCAGTGGTACAGAGTTTGCCGAAACACTCATTTTTTGGATGGTCCTGTCTTGGCACATTCAGGTGGAATGACTTCATCCCTTTAGACTCCATCCATTTCTTGCCCCTCGGACCCTTTTGGAGAAAGTTGGCAACTAGGTTAATAATGACATCACCTTGTGGGTTGATATGGAAAAGGACACATTTTAATGGTAAATGTGTTATTTGCATACAATATGATGTCATAAACCTACCAGGACCCAAGATGCCTTTGGAGATTAGGACCGGGAAAGAGGCTTGGAGGCCTAGTACATCAGTAAATGAGTCAGTGCTAGACTATAATATACTGTTTTATTGCTGGTTTCATGTTCCTTTAAACAGTTCCCAGAGCAGGGAAGGGCTTGGAGGAAATGCAACAGCGTTTGATAAATAGAGGAAAAATTATGTATTCAACGGAAGAGAAGGTAGACAGGAATTAAGAATAGATTCCACATATAATATATTCCAGGTGCATGCCATAAAAATGGTACTTCCTCAAAGCCAAGTATCTGAGATTAAACTTTATCCCTTGCAATATATCACAGGAATGCTCATTCCTCCACTGGTTGTAGTGATAGAATGGATAAACTTGCTTTAAAGACAAATTCCCTTTTTTTTCCTGTGGTTCAGGAAGAGTTCAAAAAAAGGAGACTTGATCTATCTTAGTGTGTGGTACTTTGGTTCATTCCAGATGTCTGGAACGCATCAACTTTTGGAAAATTATTTATTTACGATATGGCAACAGTGTTCACTTAGCTCACTGAAAATGAAAATTGATCTCGCACTAAGAATTCAACGTTATCCAAGCTCAGCAGGATTTCTAGTACAAAACCATTTAGTCGTAGACAACAAAAAAAAGATAATGACATAAAGGATAATATACTGCGCCTATATGTGGTGGAGTGCGCAGAACCTAGACACAGCTAGTGTTTCACTCCTAGCAAAGAAGTGCATACAATAAGAATAAAGTGAATAGTGCGCTAGACCCAACGCTCAGCACACTATAAAATTAGTCTTTTCAGTAAGACGATCGCTTACAGGTGTTATACATAGGGAAAAAAAAAATATATAAACATAATATGGTGAAGTATATCAAAATAGTGTGGAAAAAAACACTTCAAAAGATTATATGAAATGTCCACTCACATGTACCTGAGCAGTAATCTGCTCAGGAGTAGGTGCATCAGGGGGCCCACAAGAGGATAAAAGAGGGGAGAACAACCCAATATATTCTTAGCAGACACCTCCAGCAATCTCACACAGGGGAAGAGAAGACAGGGATGTAAATAGAACTGTTTAATGCAAAACCAATAAAACCACAGTAAAATCTTACACTTAAAAATGTAAGATTCTTCACAGTAATTAAAAGATGCAGGTCTTGAAAAAACACACAGAGTTCATCAGTCCAAAGTCCCTTCTTCTCACACAACGCGTTTCTCCTCCGGATAGAGGCTTTTTCAAGAATCTTCAATTTTTAAGTCCTTTTAAGGCATTATAATTAAAAAAAACACCATAACCCAATAAAGACACCAACACCATTTTTCTTTGGTAAAATTATTGTCAATAGCTTTAATAGAATTTATTTATGATAGAAAAATCATTGTCATAACAAAACCTCATAATACTGTTTGTAAATCCCCCCACTTTCCCCATCATATACATTATAATGACAATGACCCCACATTTTAACAACATAACACTGTTACAATATATAGCACTATAATAACATCCATAAACATTATTAAAGTGCAAGTAACTTGCCCGACAAACCAATGTAGGGGTATACCGAGATACCCCTACACCCCCCAGGTTTTGAGCCACAACCCATCTCTAAAACCTACCAAAAACAACTTTTAAAGCAACTAATTATTCCAATACCAGATCCCAACCCATTGGACCCCCCCCCCCCCAATTTCCCTATCCAGCCCCCTGACGCTGTGACTTAAACGGGGAGCAAATAACCAATTTTTTTTAAAAAGGGATGGAGGGTGGGACAACTTTCAGGTCTGTGAGAAAAATGAATCTGACTGAAATTTAAAATGGCCTCCCTATTTATACTAAACACACCCCTAACAACTAACTAACCTATCAGCCTACCCCATTAGGATTGACTGACTCCTATCTCTGTCAAGGCCATATTCCCGTAAGCTGCGCTGATCCGTATGGCTACATGACAACAACAAGGGACAGCTAAAGTGGCTTCATTCCTGGTCAATGGCAGAATGAGTAAAATCAGAATTTGAAACCCATCATGCATTGGGATTGGGTGCCCAAAAGTAACGCATGCTTCAAAAATGCATAAAACAGGGCTCGTATAGTAAGCCAGTTGCATCGAATAGCAAATCATAACATTCTATTATGTCACCAGATGATGCCAAGCCAGGGGAGATAGGACCCTACTCCATTCCTTAGATCCAGTAGAGTCCGCGACACCAGGTCATTTATAAAATGAATGGTATGAAGAGGCAAATTATTTGCATGTTTATAATAATGATGTCTGATATTTGTATTAAGGTTATTATGCTGACAGAGTGCCTTTTCCAGAAGCGGTTCACATGACTGATGAAGATACCTAAGTGGTCCTGAATTCTCCTCACTTAGTCCATAATGAGGCCATTTTGTCTTCTCTGGTTTATTCAGTTATACCATCTTAGACAACTAGACAGTAAGCTAGAGAGGGGAAAGGCATAGAAGCAGGACAGAAGGAATTGTACAACAGAGATCAAAGCCATGAGAGATAATAGAAGGTGAATTCGTTTTGAGATTGGGCAGACTAGATATGGTTCTTATCTACCGACACATGCTATGTTTCTATGTTTCTATGCAAGATAGTTTCTGTAACATGAGAGAGAAACTGCCTCAAAAAAAGGTCAGTGCCGGACGAACAGTGCAGAGTAGAGCGAAGAGAACGTTTGTCAAGATAAAATACATATAATGTAAAACACGTTTTGCCACCACGTCCAACTAAGTGAACAACTCATGTATGTTCATTGTTGACTGTATTTTACATATGGCTACCCAGAATCCCTTGCAGTGGTGGTAGCACTAGGAATGTGTGATTTCTGTGGAAAAAGCAGGCCTTCTGGCTTGTTTGGTGTGTGAAGATGTGTGTTTGATAATGCCTCTGCTACCCACTGAATTTCAGGTGGAGGGGTTTTTCCATCATGTTTACCCCACCATTACTTAAATGGTTTGTTCCTCACACTTAAAGGCATAATGTTAAAAATAGCGGGATATGATTTGTCTTTTGCCCTCACGCTTTATATTGTGAAGGACACATTTATTTTTAATGCATTTGACCATTTTACAAGTTTCTATTCATTTGCTGTGTTAGCAATAAATTTCAAATGACAGGAAAGGTGAAAATGGGAGAAAAAAAAAAGAGAACAACAAGTGTTAACATAAATCTTAGTGGAACTTAATACGAAGAAGTCGTTTCCTGCTTGAAGTTGTAACCATGAATCAGTCAGGTGTGGTAAAGAATTGATTTTGTATTGTATTTCATGCACTTCTTTGGGTGTGTGTGTGTGTGGGTGGGGAGGGGAGTTGCCCTTTAACAGGACCAGTGAGATTACAACCTGGTCACTTCCTTGGCTCATAAAACAAGTGGATGGATCTAAAGCAATACTAGCTTGGTCGCTGACCATAATCTGGCATCTTCAAACTTCAATTAAAGAGACTCCATCACCTAATCAAAGTTTACACACAAAAAAATACCCCCCCCCCTCTATAGTGACCCCTCCTTCCTCTGCCCTCTTTGCCTATCAGTTGGCTATAGTTACCAGATGCTACAATTGTTTTGAGAAAAATGCATTCCATTTCTCCTGCCCTCTTTTCATTATAGCCCCCACATTCCTTGCAATTGCACCTGGTTTCACCGATATAACTTGCACCAGAACCCAGACTGCACTCACAGAAATTGCCTTCATAACCAGTGGTGGATGCTCCGTATGTGCTAGGTGTGCGCCGCACACCTAACACAGAGCACCCGCGCTGTGTATTTCTGGAGTTTATGTGCTCCGAGCAGAGAGAATACAAACTCCAGAAAGACATCAGAAAGATGACGCTGCATTGAATTCGGCAACAGAGTCACTTAGTCTGTTGCCAATTCAACAAGCATGAAAAGTATACAAATTTTCGTATACTTTTCATGCTTGTTGAATTGGCAACAGAGTGAGCGTCTTTCGGATGTAACGACGACTCTTGGGTATTTCCGGGGGTTTGTGTGCTGCCTGTTCTCTCCAGGCTGGCAGCATGCCTGTCACTCAAGGGCACGATATGCCACTGTTCATAACCCATATTGCACCAATGACTTGTCCCCAGTACCCACATTGTACAAGGACCTGCCACCAGCACCCACTGTGCACAAATGACTTGCCTCCAACATCAACAAAAACAAATTTGCCAAGTCAGTGCCTTAATTAGGAGAAAAGTGTGTTTTAAATGTGACTGTGGAGTCTCCTGTTCATGACATCACCTGTGGGTTGATATGCAAATTAGACCCATTCAAAAACATTTTATTTGCATACCCTGCCACAGGTGATTTCATAAGCACGAGACTCCGCCTGCATATTTGATTTTTCTCCAAATAAAGTCGTATGCTTGGAATTTTGCTGGCTCAAAGCACAGATCATTTTCAAAATAGAAACATAGAATGTGTCGGCAGATAAGAACCATTCGGTCCATCTAGTCTGCCCAATTTTTTTTGAGTACTTTTATTAGTCCCCCGTTCCCGGTCTTATAGCTAGAATAGCCTTGTGTCTATCCCACACATGCTTAAAATCCTTGACTGTGTTAAAAATGTGTTTATTCTCTACATTCACAGGACAAGCAATGTTTAGGTGATACAGTCCCTTTATGTTCTGTTTAAGTGAAAGACTGCATCAAGGGTACACATTATAAATACTTTAAATTAAATTATACAAATAAAGCAACTTATTGAGTGCCCTTTGCATCATATAGCTCTCTCAAGGGGCAGACATGTTGTTTAGAATCATGGTTCAAAATGAAGGAAGATGTGACTTAAATGACACTTAACAACATGGCTGCCTCATGATAGAGCTACACGGAGCAAACAGGCTTCATTAGTATTTAATGTAAGTTTATTTTTTTGCTACAGTTGTCCTTTAAAAAGGTTTGCCCAATAAAGAGAGAATTGTAGGTAAGTGAAGTCATTAAGTACGGTGTTCAGCAAACACCTAAAATTACCAATTTACACGAAAACAGTGCTTTTATCTCATCCAATAAGATGTTTCTGTAGGTCATGACCACAATAGACAATCATTTTCTATAAAATTCCATTTGCCACACCAGGACCCAGAATCCCTTGCTGCCCATGTAGCACTCTATGTAGTCAATGGTGGGTTTAATCCATAGAAATCCACCCATATGAAACATGATTGTATTCATAAGTGCTTTTTTTATTATTATTATTATTATTATTACCTTTTCAGGCAGTGATCTTTTATCCATTTCTTTCCCCACTTAGCTTTATTGTTATTGTGCATGTAAATATTAACAGATTAACGGAAAAACTGTGTGCACAACAGAGATTGATGGGAGGTAAAGACGGACAGAGATCAGCTGCAGTCCCAAGCTTCACCATGGCACCTTTCACACAATACGCTGTGTTAAATGAGCTGGAGATTTCTCTGCTTGCTCAGAGATGCTGCAGAGCACATATTTTCTCATTGATTACATGAGTCTGTAGACTTATTGGTTCTTGAAGGCTGTGCTGCTGCTCTGGTATGCGGCTCATGAATTCAGCTTAATTGAAAGTAATGCAGTGCTGCTAGGCTGTCAGAAATGTAAAAGCATTGGCAAGCATGAAGAATCCTTAATAAAAATCTGTAAGACACCACAATGCACTCAATTTTAATGCAATATTTTTGTGTTCTGGGACAGGTGGACCTTAGACATCCCTTGAGGCTTCCACCGATCGTAATTGAGTTTGTGTCAAACAGACAATTATTCTTATTTTCTAAGACTGCATTCATGCATAAACCCCTACGTTCAGCAATCATGCTATGCAGGACTCCTGCTGTTGTTAAAACTGAACATGGGGAGACCCCAGTCTTGCAGATGGGAGACACTCTTGCTGGTGTTAAAGGGATCTGAAGTGTGTGTCAGCCATAACCTTATGACCACTGACAGGTGGAAAGCTGGCGGAGGCAGTGTGGTGCTTTGGGAAATGTTCTGCTGGGAAACCTTGTTGCCTGTCATTCCTTTGGATGTTGCTTTGACACAGACCACCTACCTAAGCATTGTTGCAGATTATCCTGTCATGGAAACAGTATAACCTGATGGCATTGACCTCTTTTAGAAGGATAATACACATTGCCACAAAGCGAAAATGGTTCAGGAATGTTTCGAGGAACACAGCAATGAGTTCAAGGTGTTGACTTGGCCTCCACATTCCCCAGATCTCAATCTCTGGGATGTGCTGGACAAACAGGTCTGATCCATGGAGGCCCCACCTCGTAACTTACAGGACTTAAAGAATCTGCTGCTAACGTCTTGGTGCCAGATACCACAGCACACCTCCAGAGGTCTAGTGGAGTCCATGCCTTGAGGGGTCAGGGCTGGTGGCAGAAAGGGACCTACACAATATTAGCAGATGGCTATAATGTTATGGCTTGTCATATTTACAGATCTCTTCCGAAGGTATACCTTAGGAGAAAGGATTCTGGTGTGGTCCAGTCTGGTCTGAAGATGCATCAACAGCACAGACTTCCTGCTCTATACATCATACTCCTGATACTTTAAGCTGGACAGTTCTGATTCCGGTCTGCATTTCTTGCGGTCCCAAATTTCATTCTTTGGTATTTTGGACACCAGAGAATAGAAACTTTATTGAACAATCCTTAGCACTGGACTATGGACCTAAATAAAAAGGAACAATTGTGTTCCAACTTACTCAGTTATCCAGCTTCATTTTTGCTGATGTTTTTTGTGTTTTTATATGTGTCCATCTCTGATGATATCAGGTGGGCTGATGAAGTGGCACTTGCAGAGAGGCAGTCACCGACCAGTCCAGACTGCCTGCTTCCTATGAAGCATGGCAGCTGCCGGTAAAAGGATAAAATGCCATGTGCTGTCAAAAGTACATGCCACTTTTTCCTCAGCCAAGGGGCTTATCATTTTTCCCTTGTGCTTCTATATTAGAAGCACAAGTGAAAACTAAAGTTTATTGTCCCTTGAGGGGTGGTTGCTTAGGCTACAAGTAACAAGATGGTGGAAGAAAATCTTTTTCTCGAGGTGAGAGTCTTTACCAGCTCTATAGCTAGAGAAATAGCACCAGTTGGTTCGATTTGATATGACTGGAGACTCAAGGTGATAAATAGAAAAATCTGGTTCATTTTTTCCCTTTAACATGTTATAAACCTTATCTAATGGTTGTCATGCGAGTTACAGCACCTTTAAGGGAGGGATGAAGGGTTTCGATCTTTTTTTTGATCCCAGACGTGAATTATTCAACAAGGTTTTGCAGCTCCAAGTCGTTAAGTGAAACGCAGCATGGATCAAATAGGATCCAAAGCACCTGTCTGCATATGAATACAGTTCTTCATTTTTTATGATCAGTCTTCTCTAAATAGTTCAGCTTAATATAACTATGCATAATTCATTTGAATGTACACCACATTCTACTGACAGAGTCTCATGCACCCCCTTGACCTTTCAAGCCCTATAAGGCTCTTGGTTATCAATGTCTTAGACCATGTGAGTATTAGGGTGTGCAGGTTACTTTTAGGGTATTTCACATGAAAAAATGTACAACATACAACCTCCTTGAGAGAATACAAAATGAGTGAAAATGATCTATACATTGTATTAGCAAAACTGCAAGCAAATGCCTAAATTAGGAGAAAAAGGGTGTTTTAAATGTGTCTGTGGAGTCTCCTGCTTATGACATCACCTCTGACCTGATATGCAAATGTAATGGTTTCCAGTGTTACATTTGTAATAACCATATGAAGCCACAGGTGATGTCATAAACTGGGGACTCCTCAGACACGTTTAAAACACATGTTTTTGCTAATTTAGGGACTTGCATGCAAACCTGCCAACCCATTGTGTCCATCCTTTCCAATATATTCTTATTCTCTACATTCACAGTATAAGCCATGTTCAAGTCCCTTTAAGCAAAATATACCTTAACATTCACCTACTTTACTTCTTTTTTCTTTTACACATAACTTGTACCTTGCTTGTTAGTTACGTCTATATTTTAGTGGTGGTTAAACGATTCCGTCTTATATATTTTATATCCAAATGTCAAACAAAGCAAGTGTTGGATGTGAGGAGTTTGAACATTTGAATATAAACTCTGGCCATTACCTAAATAACGCACAACTTACTTAAAAGATATGAGCCATTGCCTTAACAGGGGAGATACTTAAAAACTGATGCCTTCATTGGAAACATTAGTAGCCAACAGACCTTGAAAAATCTCCCTGGAAGTATGAGATCTACTGCATTACCGGGCAACTTTCGCAGATAATCTACCTTAATGGAATGTGGATAGCAATAGTCAATATCCATTCTGGGATGAGGCCAAACTTTCGTCATGAGTCACCTTACTATAAGTCCTGGAAGATTAAACCCGTGTATAAATTGACCTGAAATATCACTCTGGATTTCTTTGCTTCCATCAGCGTTTCTGTAGGTCTATAATTCAGGTGGCGTGAGACTATCTGTATGACATCATCTTTGACAAATCTGCCTTTTTTTTTCTTTCTTTCTCCAGTGTCTGCTCCGGTACAAGGACACTGCTGAAACTCCTAAAGCATAAAATGCTAACTGTGAAGCGGCGAACAAAAAGAAGAAGGATGCTTCTGACGGTGGATAGAGTGATGAGCTTTCTCCATCGCTAAATTGTGTGCCTCTTTTTCTACATGTCCGCCATTTCCAAATCTCGGAAATCTCAGACTTTCATTATCATCAATATACCTACCACTGGTGCAGGGGTCGCAGCTGGGACCGGGCCCGTCACTCCAGGGGCCTGGCCGCCCTGCGACCCCTGCACAAAAAAAAAAAAAAAACGGGGCAGCTGCCCAGGGCCCATTTATCCTTGGGGCCCAAGGCAGCTGCCCCGTGGGACCCCGCTACCCGTGCCAGAACTTACCTCCTTGCTGCTGTCTCCCGGTGCAGGTCCGTGGCTGTGAGGGAAGCGTTGTTCGCTCCCCTCCAGCCGCGCGTATCAATAAAGTTAGTTCAAACTTTTTTTTAAAACAAACTTTATTGATCCGCGCGGCTGGAGGGGAGCGCTCAACGCTTCCCTCACAGCCACGGACCTGCACCAGGAGACAGCAGCAAGGAGGTAAGTACTGGCATGGGTAGCGGGGGAGGAGGGTGGCATAACGAGCATACTGAGGAGCAATATCCTGGCATATTAATTGGCAAAATCGTGGAATAACAATTGGCATAATCCTGACATATTAATTGGCAATATCCTGGCATATAAAGTGGCAATACCCTGGCATATAAAGTGCAATATCCTGGCATATTAATTGGCTATATCCTGGCATATTAAGTGGCAATACCCTGGCATATTAAGTGGCAATACCCTGGCATATAAAGTGGCAATATCCTGACATATTAATTGGCAATACCCTGGCATTTTAAGTTGCAATATCCTGACATATAAAGAGGCAATATCCTGGCATATTAAGTGGCTATATCCTGGCATATAAAGTGGCATTATCCTGACATATTAAATGGAAATACCCTGGCATATTAAGTGGCAATATCCAGGCATATTAAGTGGCAATATCCTGGCATATTAATTGGCTATATCCTGGCATATTAATTGGCAATATCCTGGCATATTAAGTGGCATTATCCTGGCATATAAAGTGGCATTATCCTGGCATATTAATTGGCAATATCCTGGCATATTAATTGGCTATATCCTGGCATATTAATTGGCAATATCCTGGCATATTAAGTGGCATTATCCTGGCATATAAAGTGGCATTATCCTGGCATATTAATTGGCAATATCCTGGCATATTAATTGGCAATATCCTGGCATATTAAGTGGCTATATCCTGGCATATTAATTGGCTATATCATGGCTTATTAATTGGCTATATCCTGGCATATTAAGTGGCTATATCCTGGCATGTTAAGTGACAATATCCTGCCATATTAAATAGCAAAATCGTGGCATAATAATTGGCATAATCCTGACATATTAATTGGCAATATCCTGACATATAAAGTGGCAATATCCTGACATATTAATTGGCAATACCCTGGCATTTTAAGTTGCAATATCCTGACATATAAAGAGGCAATATCCTGGCATATTAAGTGGCATTATCCTGACATATTAAATGGAAATACCCTGGCATATTAAGTGGCAATATCCTGGCATATTAAGTTGCAATATCCTGGAATATTAATTGGCTATATCCTGGCATATTACGTGGCATTATCCTGGCATATAAAGTGGCATTATCCTGGCATATTAATTGGCAATATCCTGGCATATTAATTGGCTATATCCTGGCATATTAACTGGCAATATCCTGGCATATTAAGTGGCATTATCCTGGCATATAAAGTGGCATTATCCTGGCATATTAATTGGCAATATCCTGGCATATTAAGTGGCAATACCCTGGCATATTAAGTGGCAATATCCTGACATATAAAGTGGCAATATCCTGACATATTAATTGGCAATACCCTGGCATTTTAAGTTGCAATATCCTGACATATAAAGAGGCAATATCCTGGCATATTAAGTGGCTATATCCTGGCATATAAAGTGGCATTATCCTGACACATTAAATGGAAATACCCTGGCATATTAAGTGGCAATATCCTGGCATATTAAGTGGCAATATCCTGGCATATTAATTGGCTATATCCTGGCATATTAATTGGCAATATCCTGGCATATAAAGTGGCATTATCCTGGCATATATCCTGGCTATATTCCTGGCATATTAATTGGCAATATCCTGGCATATTAAGTGGCATTATCC
The DNA here is from genome assembly GCA_036172795.1 of Pelodytes ibericus. NCBI lineage: Eukaryota > Metazoa > Chordata > Amphibia > Anura > Pelodytidae > Pelodytes > Pelodytes ibericus. The sequence continues at coordinate 185,509,833 of CM069862.1, forward strand.
TGGCATATTAAGTGGCTATATCCTGGCATATTAAGTGACAATATCCTGCCATTAACTGGCAAATGGGCACATAACTGGCAATTGGGCAAATAACACTGGCAAATGGGCACATAAATGGCAAATGAGCAAAATAACACTGGCAAATGGGCACATAACTGGCAAGTGGGGAAAATAACACTGAAAAATGGGCAAAATTGGCTGTCGCATAATGGCAATCGTGGCTAATCATGGCATAATGGGCAAATTGGCTGTGGCCAAATTGATACTGTGGCATGTTCTGTGGGGCAAAATAACATGTACTATGGGGTAAAAGGAACACTGTGGCATGTTCTGTGGGGCAAAATGACGTGTACTATGGGGGAAAGTGACACTGTTGCATGTTCTGCAGCGGCAGTTCAGTGGGACAAAGTGACACTGCGGTATGTTCTGGCAGGAAAATTTATACTGCAGCATGCCAAATCGTGTGGGTGCAATATGAGTACAAGCCAAGTGCTGTGGGTACTGTATAGTGCTGTGTTAAGACCTTTAGGTGCAATGTGGGTGCAGGGAAACGTAATAAAAATAAGAAATTAACAATTTTTCAATAACATTTTTATTACATATGAAAATAGTTAATTATATTATTAAAAAGTTCATATAAGTATACATGCAGCTAGTTATATACATATATTTGGGGTCCACCACAAGCTTTTGATAAGGCTGGAAATATTTTAACGGTTTTATTTTTTTTTGTGTCCAGAAAAGTAATATTACTATACTGAGACGGTTATGGATGAGAGGTTAATACAGTGAAGGAGTTTAAGCATGCATGGGATAAGCATAAGGCTATCCTTGATATAAGATAAGGCCAGGGACTAATGAAAATATTACTTTACTGAGAGGGTAGTGGATGCATGGGATCGTCTTCCAGCAGAAATGGTAGAGGTTAATACAGTGGTGTATCTTGATTTTGTGCTGCCCTAGGCAGACAAAATCCGGGCACCCCCCTACCCAAGCTGCACACCCACGTTACACACCTAAGACATGCCCCATCATTCAGACTCACATCAAGCTCATACTCCCATCACACACTCCCATCACACTCAGTCACACACTCCTACTCCCATCACACTCAGTCACACACTCCGACTCCCATCACACTCAGTCACACACACTGTCTCCCATCACACACACTCCTACTCCCATCACACTCAGTCACACACACTGTCTCCCATCACACTCAGTCACACACACCGTCTCCCATCACACACACTCTGACGTCGCGCGTATGACTTCAGCGCGCCCGTCACTTGACTGTTGGCACTTCCGTGTCGGCACACTGCACGGGGAGCCGAACAGGCAGCACGGAGGTTTCTCTGTGCTGCCTGTTCGGCTCCCCGTGCAGCCTGGCAGGCAGAGCGATGGTGAGGGGGGATCTTCCGATCCCTTCTCACCTCCGTCTCTGCCTGCAAGCACGGTCTATTTTTTGTTTTTTTAAAAGGGACGCGTTTTTTTTTTTTTACATTTTTCTTTTCAGTGCTGAGGGGCGCTGCCGCCCCCCAAAATTTGCCGCCCTACGCATCCGCCTAGGATGCCTCGCGGTAAATACAGCACTGGGTTAATACAGTGGAGGTCAGAAACTTTGTATTATTTTACTGAGAGGGTAGTGGATACATGGAATAGTTTTCCAGCAGAAATGGTAGAGGTTAATACAGTGAAGGAGTTTAAGCATGCATGGTATAGGTATAAGGCTATCCTAGATATAAGATAAGACCAGGAACTAATGAAAGTATAACTTTTCTGAGAGGGTAGTGGATGTATGGAATAGTCTTCCAGTAGAAGTGATAGAGGTTAATACAGTGAAGGAGTTTAAGCATGCATGCAGTGCTGTATTTACCGCGAGGCATCCTAGGCGGATGCCTATGGCGGAAAATTTTGGGGGGCGGCAGCGCCCCCCAGCACTGGAAAAAAAAAAGTAAAAAAAAAAAGTAAAAAAAAAAAAAAAGGATAAAAAAAAAAAAAATGTAAAAAAAAAAAAATCCGGCCCTTTAAAAAAAAAAAAAAACCCCACCGCGCTTGCAGGCAGAGACGGAGGTGAGAGGGGATCGGAAGATCCCCCTCACCATCGCTCTGCCTGCCAGGCTGCACGGGGAGCCGAACAGGCAGCACAGAGAAACCTCCGTGCTGCCTGTTCGGCTCCCTGTGCAGTGTGCCGACACGGAAGTGCCGACAGTCACGTGACGGGCGCGCTGACGTCATACGCGCGCCCGGTCACGTGACCTGTCGGCACAATCGCCGGGAAGCCGAACAGGCAGCATGGAGGGACCATGCTGCCTGCCTGCCAGGGAAAGGTAAGTGCTGATGGGAGACTGTGTGTGTGTGTGTGTGTGTGTGTGACTGAGTGTGATGGGAGTCAGTGTGTGTGTGATGGGAGACAGTGTGTGTGACTGAGTGTGATGGGAGTCAGAGTGTGTGTGATGGGAGACAGTGTGTGTGTGTGTGTGTGTGTGTGACTGAGTGTGATGGGAATCAGAGTGTGTGTGATGGGAGACTGTGTGTGACTGAGTGTGATGGGAGTCAGAGTGTGTGTGATGGGAGACTGTGTGTGACTGAGTGTGATGGAAGTCAGAGTGTGTGTGATAGGAGACAGTGTGTGTGACTGAGTGTGATGGGAGTCAGAGTGTGTGTGATGGGAGACAGTGTGTGTGACTGAGTGTGATGGGAGTCAGAGTGTGTGTGATGGGAGACAGTGTGTGTGACTGAGTGTGATGGGAGTCAGAGTGTGTGTGATGGGAGACAGTGTGTGTGACTGAGTGTGATGGGAGTCAGAGTGTGCGTGATGGGAGTAGGAGTGTGTGACTGAGTGTGATGGGAGTCAGAGTGTGCGTGATGGGAGTAGGAGTGTGTGACTGAGTGTGATGGGAGTAGGAGTGTGTGACTGAGTGTGATGGGAGTGTGAGCTTGATGTGAGTCTGAATGATGGGGCATGTCTTAGGTGTGTAACGTGGGTGTGCAGCTTGGGTAGGGGGGTGCCCGGATTTTGTCTGCCTAGGGCAGCACAAAATCAAGATACACCACTGCATGCATGGGATAGGTATAAGGCTATCCTAGATATAAGACAAGGCCATGCACAAAGCAGAACAGTTGGGAGGCATGTAAGTGGCATTTCTGGGGTGGAGTTGCATTGTGGGGTCGGGGGGTCCCGAGGCAATTTTTGCACTGGGGCCTGGTTACGCCTCTGGTCAATAGTGTAAAATTGTAAAAGGTCACAGGCAGTGGTGGGATTCAGCTGGTTCGCACTGGTTCGTTCAAACCTGTTACTAAAATTTAACAAGTTCGCTGGACCGGTTCAGGCCTGAGATCCCTTTAAAAAAAAAAAAAAAATCTGTAAAATTATTTACATTCATGGAGGCCCATGGCAGCTGCCCCGTGTATCCCTGCTGCCCGCGTCACCGTCTCAGACAGAGACAGTCACAATCGGGCAGGATCTGGGTCCGCATCCTCCGCTGGAAATAACTGTGTGCGAGTAGGAAGCACTGCGAACTAGCGATGAGCAGCATAAAGGTAAGTACTGAGGAAAGGGGGAAGGGGGGAGATTGGATGTGGCATATTAATCTCACAATCAGGGGCATATTGATCTAATGATCAGGGGCATATTGATCTAATGATCAGGGGCATATTGATCTAATTATCTGGGGCATATTGATCTAATGATCAGGGGCATATTGATCTAATTATCTGGGGCATATTGATCTAATTATCTGGGGCATATTGATCTAATGATCAGGGGCATATTGATGTAATTATCTGGGTGCATATTGATGTAATGATCAGGGGCATATTGATCTAATGATCAGGGGCATATTGATGTAATGATCTGGGGCATATTAATCTCATGATCAGGGGCATATTGATCTAATGATCAGGGGCATATTGATCTAATGATCAGGGGCATATTGATCTAATGATCAGGGGCATATTGATCTAATGATCAGGGGCATATTGATCTAATGATCAGGGGCATATTAATCTCATGATCAGGGGCATATTGATCTAATGATCAGGGACATATTGATCTAATGATCAGGGACATATTTATGTAATTATCTGGGTGCATATTGATCTAATTATCTGGGTGCATATTGCTCTAATTATCTGGGTGCATATTGATCTAATTATCTGGGTGCATATTGATCTAATGATCAGGGGCATATTGATGTAATGATCAGGGACATATTAATCTCATGATCAGGGGCATATTGATCTAATGATCAGGGGCATATTGATCTAATGATCAGGGACATATTGATCTAATGATCAGGGACATATTTATGTAATTATCTGGGTGCATATTGATCTAATTATCTGGGTGCATATTGATCTAATTATCTGGGTGCATATTGATCTAATTATCTGGGTGCATATTGATCTAATGATCAGGGGCATATTGATGTAATGATCAGGGACATATTAATCTCATGATCAGGGGCATATTGATCTAATGATCAGGGGCATATTGATCTAATGATCAGGGACATATTAATCTCATGATCAGGGGCATATTGATCTAATAATCAGGGACATATTGATCTAATGATCAGGGACATATTTATGTAATTATCTGGGTGCATATTGATCTAATTATCAGGGGCATATTTGATCTAATTATCTGGGGCATATTGATCTAATGATCAGGGACATGTTAATCTCATGATCAGGGGCATATTGATCTAATGATCAGGGACATATTGATCTAATGATCAGGGACATATTGATCTAATGATCAGGGACATATTTATGTAATTATCTGGGTGCATATTGATCTAATTATCTGGGTGCATATTGATCTAATTATCTGGGTGCATATTGATCTAATTATCTGGGTGCATATTGATCTAATGATCAGGGGCATATTGATCTAATGATCAGGGGCATATTGATCTAATGATCAGGGGCATATTGATGTAATGATCAGGGGCATATTGATCTAATGATCAGGGGCATATTGATCTAATGATCAGGGGCATATTGATCTAATGATCAGGGGCATATTGATCTAATGATCAGGGGCATATTAATCTCATGATCAGGGGCATATTGATCTAATGATCAGGGGCATATTGATCTAATTATCTGGGTGCATAATGATGTAATGATCAGGGGCATATTGATGTAATGATCAGGGACATATTGATCTAATGATCAGGGACATATGTATGTAATTATCTGGGTGCATATTGATGTAATGATCAGGGGCATATTGATGTAATGATCAGGGGCATATTGATCTAAATATCTGGGTGCATATTGATGTAATGATCAGGGGCATATTGATGTAATGATCAGGGGCATATTGATCTAATGATCAGGGGCATATTGATCTAATGATCAGGGGCATATTGATGTAATTATCTGGGGCATATTGATCTAATGATCAGGGGCATATTGATGTAATGATCAGGGGCATATTGATCTAATGATCAGGGGCATATTGATGTAATTATCAGTGGCATATTGATCTAATGATCAGGGGCATATTGATCTAATGATCAGGGGCATATTGATCTAATGATCAGGGGCATATTGATCTAATGATCAGGGGCATATTGATCTAATGATCAGGGGCATATTGATGTAATGATCAGGGGCATATTGATCTAATGATCAGGGGCATATTGATGTAATGATCAGGGGCATATTTATGTAATTATCAGTGGCATATTGATCTAATGATCAGGGGCATATTCATCTAATGATCAGGGGCATATTGATCTAATGATCAGGGGCATATTGATCTAATGATCAGGGGCATATTTATGTAATTATCAGTGGCATATTGATCTAATGATCAGGGGCATATTGATCTAATGATCAGGGGCATATTAATCTCATGATCAGGGGCATATTGATCTAATGATCAGGGGCATATTGATGTAATTATCAGTGGCATATTGATCTAATGATCAAGGGCATATTGATCTAATGATCAAGGGCATATTGATCTAATGATCAGGGGCATATTGATCTAATGATCAGGGACATATTGATCTAATGATCAGGGGCATATTGATGTAATTATCTGGGTGCATATTGATCTAATGATCAGGGACATATTGATCTAATGATCAGGGACATATTTATGTAATTATCTGGGTGCATATTGATCTAATTATCTGGGTGCATATTGATGTAATTATCAGTGGCATATTGATCTAATGATCAGGGGCATATTGATCTAATGATCAGGGGCATATTGATCTTATGATCAGGGGCATATTGATCTAATGATCAGGGGCATATTGATCTTATGATCAGGGGCATATTGATCTAATGATCAGGGGCATATTGATCTAATGATCAGGGGCATATTGATCTAATGATCAGGGGCATATTGATCTAATGATCAGGGGCATATTGATCTAATGATCAGGGGCATATTGATCTAATGATCAGGGGCATATTGATCTAATGATCGGGGCATATTGATCTAATGATCAGGGGTATATTGATGTAATTATCTGGGGTATATTGATCTAATGATCAGGGGCATATTGATCTAATGATCAGGGGCATATTGATCTTATGATCAGGGACATATTGATCTAATGATCAGGGGCATATTGATCTTATGATCAGGGGCATATTGATCTAATGATCAGGGGCATATTGATCTAATGATCAGGGGCAGATTGATGTAATTATCTGTGGCATATTGATCTAATGATCAGGGGCATATTGATCTAATGATCAGGGGCATATTGATCTAATGATCAGGGGCATATTGATGTAATTATCTGGGGCATATTGATCTAATGATCAGGTGCATATTGATCTAATGATCAAGGGCATATTGATCTAATGATCAAGGGCATATTGATCTAATGATCAGGGGCATATTGATCTAATGATCAGGGACATATTGATCTAATGATCAGGGGCATATTGATGTAATTATCTGGGTGCATATTGATCTAATGATCAGGGACATATTGATCTAATGATCAGGGACATATTTATGTAATTATCTGGGTGCATATTGATCTAATTATCTGGGTGCATATTGATGTAATTATCAGTGGCATATTGATCTAATGATCAGGGGCATATTGATCTAATGATCAGGGGCATATTGATCTAATGATCAGGGGCATATTGATCTAATGATCAGGGGTATATTGATGTAATTATCTGGGGTATATTGATCTAATGATCAGGGGCATATTGATCTAATGATCAGGGGCATATTGATCTTATGATCAGGGACATATTGATCTAATGATCAGGGGCATATTGATCTTATGATCAGGGGCATATTGATCTAATGATCAGGGGCATATTGATCTAATGATCAGGGGCAGATTGATGTAATTATCTGGGGCAAATTGATCTAATGATCAGGGGCATATTGATCTAATGATCAGGGGCATATTGATCTAATGATCAGGGGCATATTGATGTAATTATCTGGGGCATATTGATGTAATGATCAGGGGCATATTGATCTAATGATCAGGGGCATATTGATCTTATGATCAGGGGCATATTGATCTAATGATCAGGGGCATATTGATCTAATGATCAGGGGCATATTGATCTAATGATCAGAGGCATATTGATCTAATGATCAGGGGCATATTGATCTAATGATCAGGGACATATTGATCTAATGATCAGGGACATATTTATGTAATTATCTGGGTGCATATTGATCTAATTATCTGGGTGCATATTGATGTAATTATCAGTGGCATATTGATCTAATGATCAGGGGCATATTGATCTAATGATCAGGGGCATATTGATCTTATGATCAGGGGCATATTGATCTAATGATCAGGGGCATATTGATGTAATTATCTGGGGCATATTGATCTAATGATCAGGGGCATATTGATCTAATGATCAGGGGCATATTGATCTAATGATCAGGGGCATATTGATCTAATGATCAGGGGCATATTGATGTAATTATCTGGGGCATATTGATCTAATGATCAGGGGCATATTGATCTTATGATCAGGGGCATATTGATCTAATGATCAGGGGCATATTGATCTAATGAACAGGGGCATATTGATCTAATGATCAGGGGCATATTGATCTAATGATCAGGGACATATTGATCTAATGATCAGGGGCATATTGATCTAATGATCAGGGGCATATTGATCTAATGATCAGGGGCATATTGATCTAATGATCAGGGGCATATTGATCTAATGATCAGGGGCATATTGATCTAATGATCAGGGGCATATTGATCTAATGATCAGGGGCATATTGATCTAATGATCAGAGGCATATTGATGTAATTATCTGGGTGCATATTGATGTAATTATCTGGGGCATATTGATCTAATGATCAGAGGCATATTGATGTAATTATCTGGGTGCATATTGATGTAATTATCTGGGGCATATTGATCTAATGATCAGGGGCATATTGATGTAATTATCTGGGGCATATTGATCTAATGATCAGGGGCATATTGATCTAATGATCAGGGGCATATTGATCTAATGATCAGGGGCATATTGATGTAATTATCTGGGTGCATATTGATGTAATTATCTGGGTGCATATTGATGTAATTTTCTGGGTGCATATTGATGTATTTATCTGGGGCATATTGATGTAATGATCAGAGGCATATTGATCTAATGATCAGGGGCATATTGATCTAATGATCAGGGGCATATTGATCTAATGATCTGGGGCATATTGATCTAATGATCAGGGACATATTGATCTAATGATCAGGGACATATTTATGTAATTATCTGGGTGCATATTGATCTAATGATCAGGGGCATATTGATCTAATGATCAGGGACATATTTATGTAATTATCTGGGTGCATATTGATCTAATTATCTGGGTGCATATTGATGTAATTATCTGGGGCATATTGATGTAATGATCAGAGGCATATTGATCTAATGATCAGGGGCATATTGATCTAATGATCAGGGGCATATTGATCTAATGATCAGGGGCATACTGATCTAATGATCAGGGACATATTGATCTAATGATCAGGGACATATTTATGTAATTATCTGGGTGCATATTGATCTAATGATCAGGGGCATATTGATGTAATTATCTGGGGCATAATGATCTAATGATCAGGGGCATATTGATCTAATTATCTGGGGCATATTAATCTCATGATTAGGGGCATATTGATCTAATGATCAGGGGCATATTGATCTAATGATCAGAGGCATATTGATCTAATGATCAGGGGCATATTGATCTAATGATCAGGGGCATATTGATCTAATGATCAGGGGCATATTGATCTAATTATCGGGGGCATATTAATCTCATGATTAGGGGCATATTGATCTAATAATCAGGGGCATATTGATCTAATGATCAGGTGCATATTGATCTAATTATCTGGGGCATATTGATCTAATTATCTGGGGCATATTAATCTCATGATTAGGGGCATATTGATCTAATGATCAGGGGCATATTGATCTAATTATCTGGGGCATATTGATCTAATTATATGGGGCATATTAATCTCATGATTAGGGGCATATTGATCTAATGATCAGGGGCATATTGATCTAATGATCAGGGGCATATTGATCTAATGATCAGGGGCATATTGATCTAATGATCAGGGGCATATTGATCTAATGATCAGGGGCATATTGATCTAATGATCAGAGGCATATTGATGTAATTATCTGGGTGCATATTGATGTAATTATCTGGGGCATATTGATCTAATGATCAGAGGCATATTGATGTAATTATCTGGGTGCATATTGATGTAATTATCTGGGGCATATTGATCTAATGATCAGGGGCATATTGATCTAATGATCAGGGGCATATTGATCTAATGATCAGGGGCATATTGATGTAATTATCTGGGTGCATATTGATGTAATTATCTGGGTGCATATTGATGTAATTTTCTGGGTGCATATTGATGTAATTATCTGGGGCATATTGATGTAATGATCAGAGGCATATTGATCTAATGATCAGGGGCATATTGATCTAATGATCAGGGGCATATTGATCTAATGATCTGGGGCATATTGATCTAATGATCAGGGACATATTGATCTAATGATCAGGGACATATTTATGTAATTATCTGGGTGCATATTGATCTAATGATCAGGGGCATATTGATCTAATGATCAGGGACATATTTATGTAATTATCTGGGTGCATATTGATCTAATTATCTGGGTGCATATTGATGTAATTATCTGGGGCATATTGATGTAATGATCAGAGGCATATTGATCTAATGATCAGGGGCATATTGATCTAATGATCAGGGGCATATTGATCTAATGATCAGGGGCATATTGATCTAATGATCAGGGACATATTGATCTAATGATCAGGGACATATTTATGTAATTATCTGGGTGCATATTGATCTAATGATCAGGGGCATATTGATGTAATTATCTGGGGCATAATGATCTAATGATCAGGGGCATATTGATCTAATTATCTGGGGCATATTAATCTCATGATTAGGCGCATATTGATCTAATGATCAGGGGCATATTGATCTAATGATCAGAGGCATATTGATCTAATGATCAGGGGCATATTGATCTAATGATCAGGGGCATATTGATCTAATGATCAGGGGCATATTGATCTAATGATCAGGGGCATATTGATCTAATTATCGGGGGCATATTAATCTCATGATTAGGGGCATATTGATCTAATGATCAGGGGCATATTGATCTAATGATCAGGTGCATATTGATCTAATTATCTGGGGCATATTGATCTAATTATCTGGGGCATATTAATCTCATGATTAGGGGCATATTGATCTAATGATCAGGGGCATATTGATCTAATTATCTGGGGCATATTGATCTAATTATCTGGGGCATATTAATCTCATGATTAGGGGCATATTGATCTAATGATCAGGGGCATATTGATCTAATGATCAGGGGCATATTGATCTAATGATCAGGGGCATATTGATCTAATGATCAGGGGCATATTGATCTAATGATCAGGGGCATATTGATCTAATGATCAGGGACATATTTATGTAATTATCTGGGTGCATATTGATGTAATGATCAGGGGCATATTGATGTAATTATCAGTGGCATATTGATCTAATGATCAGGGGCATATTTATGTAATTATCAGTGGCATATTGATCTAATGATCAGGGGCATATTGATCTAATGATCAGGGGCATATTGATGTAATTATCAGTGGCATATTGATCTAATGATCAGGGGCATATTGATCTAATGATCAGGGGCATATTAATCTCATGATCAGGGGCATATTGATCTAATGATCAGGTGCATATTGATCTAATGATCAATGGCATATTGATCTAATGATCAGGGGTATATTGATCTAATGATCAGGGACATATTGATCTAATGATCAGGGACATATTTATGTAATTATCTGGGTGCATATTGATCTAATTATCTGGGTGCATATTGATGTAATTATCTGGGGCATATTGATGTAATGATCAGAGGCATATTGATCTAATGATCAGGGGCATATTGATCTAATGATCAGGGGCATATTGATGTAATTATCTGGGGCATATTGATCTAATGATCAGGGGCATATTGATCTAATGATCAGGGGCATATTGATCTAATGATCAGGGGCATATTGATCTAATGATCAGGGGCATATTGATCTAATGATCAGGGGCATATTGATCTAATGATCAGGGGCATATTGATGTAATTATCTGGGTGCATATTGATGTAATTATCTGGGGCATATTGATGTAATGATCAGGGGCATATTGATGTAATGATCAGGGGCATATTGATCTAATGATCAGGGGCATATTGATCTAATGATCAGGGGCATATTGATCTAATGATCAGAGGCATATTGATCTAATGATCAGAGGCATATTGATCTAATTATCTGGGTGCATATTGATGTAATTATCTGGGGCATATTGATCTAATGATCAGGGGCATATTGATGTAATGATCAGGGGCATATTGATCTAATGATCAGGGGCATATTGATGTAATTATCTGGGTGCATATTGATGTAATTATCTGGGTGCATATTGATGTAATTATCTGGGTGCATATTGATGTAATTATCTGGGGCATATTGATGTAATGATCAGAGGCATATTGATCTAATGATCATTGGGCATATTGATCTAATGATCAGGGGCATATTGATCTAATGATCTGGTGCATATTGATCTAATGATCAGGGACATATTGATCTAATGATCAGGGGCATATTGATCTAATGATCAGGGACATATTTATGTAATTATCTTGGTGCATATTGATCTAATTATCTGGGTGCATATTGATGTAATTATCTGGGGCATATTGATGTAATGATCAGAGGCATATTGATCTAATGATCAGGGGCATATTGATCTAATGATCAGGGGCATATTGATCTAATAAACAGGGGCATATTGATCTAATGATCAGGGACATATTGATCTAATGATCAGGGACATATTTATGTAATTATCTGGGTGCATATTGATCTAATGATCAGGGGCATATTGATCTAATGATCAGGGGCATATTGATCTAATTATCTGGGGCATATTGATCTAATTATCTGGGGCATATTAATCTCATGATTAGGGGCATATTGATCTAATGATCAGGGGCATATTGATCTAATGATCAGGGGCATATTGATCTAATGATCAGGGGCATATTGATCTAATGATCAGGGGCATATTGATCTAATGATCAGGGGCATATTGATCTAATGATCAGGGACATATTTATGTAATTATCTGGGTGCATATTGATGTAATGATCAGGGGCATATTGATGTAATTATCAGTGACATATTGATCTAATGATCAGGGGCATATTGATCTAATGATCAGGGGCATATTGATCTAATGATCAGGGGCATATTGATCTAATGATCAGGGGCATATTGATCTAATGATCAGGGGCATATTGATGTAATTATCAGTGGCATATTGATCTAATGATCAGGGGCATATTGATCTAATGATCAGGGGCATATTAATCTCATGATCAGGGGCATATTGATCTAATGATCAGGGGCATATTGATCTAATGATCAGGGGCATATTGATCTAATGATCATGTGCATATTGATCTAATGATCAGGGGCATATTAATCTCATGATCAGGGTCATATTGATCTAATGATCAGATGCATATTAATCTCATGATCAGGGGCATATTGATCTAATGATCAGGGGCATATTGATGTAATTATCTGGGGCATATTGATCTAATGATCAGGGGCATATTGATGTAATTATCTGGGGCATATTGATCTAATGATCAGGGGCATATTGATCTAATGATCAGGGACATATTTATGTAATTATCTGGGTGCATATTGATGTAATGATCAGGGGCATATTGATGTAATTATCAGTGGCATATTGATCTAATGATCAGGGGCATATTGATCTAATGATCAGGGGCATATTGATCTAATGATCAGGGGCATAATGATCTAATGATCAGGGGCATATTGATGTAATTATCAGTGGCATATTGATCTAATGATCAGGGGCATATTGATCTAATGATCAGGGGCATATTGATCTAATGATCAGGGGCATATAAATCTCATGATCAGGGGCATGTTGATCTAATGATCAGGGGCATATTGATCTAATGATCAGGGGCATATTGATCTAATGATCAGGGGCATATTAATCTCATGATCAGGGGCATATTGATCTAATGATCAGAGGCATATTAATCTCATGATCAGGGGCATATTGATCTAATGATCAGGGGCATATTGATCTAATGATCAGGGGCATATTGATCTAATGATCAGGGGCATATTGATCTAATGATCAGGGGCATATTGATGTAATTATCTGGGGCATATTGATCTAATGATCAGGGGCATATTGATCTAATGATCAGGGACATATTGATCTAATGATCAGGGACATATTTATGTAATTATCTGGGTGCATATTGATGTAATGATCAGGGGCATATTGATGTAATTATCAGTGGCATATTGATCTAATGATCAGGGGCATATTGATCTAATGATCGGGGCATATTGATCTAATGATCGGGGCATATTGATCTAATGATCGGGGCATATTGATGTAATTTTCTGGGGCATATTGATCTAATGATCAGGGGCATATTGATCTAATGATCAGGGGCATATTGATCTAATGATCAGGGGCATATTGATCTAATGATCAGGGGCATATTGATCTAATTATCGGGGCATATTGATCTAATGATCGGGGCATATTGATCTAATGATCGGGGAATATTGATGTAATTATCTGGGGCATATTGATCTAATGATCAGGGGCATATTGATCTAATGATCAGGGGCATATTGATCTAATGATCGGGGCATATTGATGTAATTATTTGGGGCATATTGATATAATTATCTGGGGCATATTGATCTAATGATCAGGGGCATATTGATGTAATTATCTGGGGCATATTGATCTAGTTATCAGTGGCATATTGATCTAATGATCAGGGGCATATTGATCTAGTTATCAGTGGCATATTGATCTAATGATCAGGGGCATATTGATGTAATTATCTGGGGCATATTGATCTAATGATCAGGGGCATAATGATGTAATTATCTGGGGCATATTGATCTAATGATCAGGTGCATATTGATCTAATTATCTGGGGCATATTGATCTAATGATCAGGGGCATATTGATCTAATGATCAGGGGCATATTGATCTAATGATCAGGGGCATATTGATCTAATGATCAGGGGCATATTGATCTAATGATCAGAGGCATATTGATCTAATGATCAGAGGCATATTGATCTAATGATCAGGGGCATATTGATCTAATTATCAGTGGCATATTGATCTAATGATCAGGGGCATATTGATCTAATGATCAGAGGCATATTGATCTAATGATCAGGGGCATATTGATCTAATGATCAGGGGCATATTGATCTAATGATCAGGGGCATATTGATCTAATGATCAGGGGCATATTCATCTAATGATCAGGGGCATATTCATCTAATGATCAGGGGCATATTGATCTAATGATCAGGGGCATATTGATCTAAAGATCAGGGGCATATTAATGATCTAGTTATCAGTGGCATATTGATCTAATGATCAGGGGCATATTGATCTAATGATCAGGGGCATATTGATCTAAAGATCAGGGGCATATTAATGATCTAGTTATCAGTGGCATATTGATCTAATGATCAGGGGCATATTGATGTAATTATCTGGGGCATATTGATCTAATGATCAGGGGCATATTGATGTAATGATCAGGGGCATATTGATGTAATGATCAGGGGCATATTGATGTAATGATCAGGGGCATATTGATGTAATGATCAGGGGCATATTGATCTAATGATCAGAGGCATATTGATGTAATGATCAGGGGCATATTGATCTAATGATCAGGGGCATATTGATGATCCAATTATCAGTGGCATATTGATCTAAAGATCAGTGGCATATTGATCTAATGATCAGGGGCATATTGATGATCTAATTATCAGTGGCATATTGATCTAATGATCAGGGGCATATTGATCTAAAGATCAGGGGCATATTGATGAGCTAATTATCAGTGGCATATTTGATCTAATTATTACTAAAATTACTAAATTTTTTGAATCCCACCTCTGGTCACAGGGGTTAGACAAAATTCTCCAAGCAAACAATACTTTTTAAAATGGGAGCTCTGGCAGAAATACGTGCATAAATAAAAAGCTGATATATTGTGAAGGCTTAATAATAGCAACACACTTTTAAAAGGCATGTATGATGTAAAGGGGAATGTTCCTTACTTACTTATAAACCCCATACCCTTTCCCAATAATGACACGAGACATGTATGGAGTTAAATAGGCCACAGCTTTCTTTATTTAACAAAAAACCGAAGGAACTGTATGCCTAACCTTCTCCACTTTATTCATCTATTTCTTATAACTTATTAACTCTGTAAAATATAAATATAAATATAAATACTTTAATAACATCCCAAAACATAATTAACATACAGCTCCAAATAGTCCTTGCCAATTGTAAACATTAAATCACCATCCTTTATACTGGAGTCCCTAGAGGGACACCCCTCTCCCCTCGTCCATACTAATTCCAGCATTATTTCCAACCTGATGCTAACCACAGCCGACATTTAGCTCGGTGGGCACGACCATTAGCCATTCTAATATCTGAGAGGTTAGGAGAGGGGCCACCCTGTCCATCCTTTGACTCGATCCTCCATTCATAACAGTATTGGCAAGGACCACCCCGCCTGCTGTGACAGAGAAAAGGGGTGTTAATACGACATGAATAGTACAATACAAAACAATAGGGAGGGTGGGCGGGAGATTTTTCCTGCTGTGTCAGTTTGAAATTAAAATGGCTGCTGAATCCAAGATGGAGAGGTCCTTAAATACCCCAACCCACAGCCACTCCCCCCCAGCACTGTCATAGGTGCCACTCACACCCCTCACTCATACATGCCCCCTCCCACCTAGGCTTTGCCTGTTTCCCGGGGAACTTGTATGATGTAAAGGGGAATGTTCCTTACTTACTTATAAACCCCATACCCTTTCCCAATAATGACACGAGACATGTATGGAGTTAAATAGGCCACAGCTTTCTTTATTTAACAAAAAACCGAAGGAACTGTATGCCAAACCTTCTCCACTTTATTCATCTATTTCTTATAACTTATTAACTCTGTAAAATATAAATATAAATATAAATACTTTAATAACATCCCAAAACATAATTAACATACAGCTCCAAATAGTCCTTGCCAATTGTAAACATTAAATCACCATCCTTTAAACTGGAGTCCCTAGAGGGACACCCCTCTCCCCTCGTCCATACTAATTCCAGCATTATTTCCAACCTGATGCTAACCACCAGCCGACATTTAGCTCGGTGGGCACGACCATTAGCCATCCTTCTAATATCTGAGAGGTTAGGAGAGGGGCCACCCTGTCCATCCTTTGACTCGCTCCATTCATAACAGTATTGGCAAGGACCACCCCGCCACAGACACCGCTGTTTAACCCCCCTTAAATCAGCGGTGACCACCCACCAACGCCATGGCCTGTTCCAGAGCCTCCTGCAAGGCCAAATTGAAAAGATCCAAACCTACATCAGTCAGGTGAACCCCATCACTGCGGAAGAAAACAGCCGCATTCCTCTCAAACACCCTATGACGGACCGTAATCCCCCCTATACCCAATACAAATTTGGAGACCCTCTTATTCAACTTAATCCGGGAACGCTCCAGGGCCCTCTGATTTTGGGCACACCTCCAGTAATTCCTAGGGACGACCTCAGAACAAACCAAACCCACATCTGGGAATAAGACCTGCAACCTGGCCAAATCCCGCCTGATAGCGTCCCCTAATGCCAATACCGGAGCCGTGCCCAAATCATTACCTCCTAGGTGAATAACCATTATATCCGGGGGACCCACCAGCCGAGCCAACTGAACCACCTCGGGCAGGAATTGGATCCACCTCATCCCTCTTGCCCCCAGCCATCGAACCTCCGCTTGTAAAGGAGAGAAACCCATACGTTCCCCTCCCGGGCGGACAGCTGCACGCCGTCGAGCCCAGTAGATATAAGAATGGCCGATCAGCCAAATCTTATATGGGCCATGATCTAAACGGGCAAGAAAGGTGAAGAATCAATTAGTCCAGCCGGGCGAACATACGATTGAAAGCGGCGCGATTCCCAACGCCCTATGCGCTGCACCGCCTGTGCCGAAAAACCAACTCTGGAGGCCTCTGTAGCCGCCCCTATCCGAAAGGAGTGCCCCCCAAATTCGGAACTAGAAATCCCCATAGCATCCAACGATTTTTTAAATACCCGCAAAAACTGAAAGCGAGACAATGGGGACCCATCCAAGTGCAGTAGCATAGAGCCGGAGGCCTCTGGGCGAATAAGAAGGTAGGAATCCAAGCATGCCACAGGGCATACCACCGAACCCCTAACCTCCTGTAAAACCACCCAAGCACCCTTCCCTTCCATATCGGTCTTAGAACGACGTATCAAAAACCGCAGGGACCCCGGCTCCCGCAGCACGTCCTGCCGTAAGAGTCCCCCTTGTCTAGTCTTTGAGGGGATCACCAATTCCCCAATTCCGCAAAGCACCAAAAAAGGCAAAAGCCAAGGCAACCCTGAACAGTGTCACTTCACCAGGAGATGAACAAACAGATGGCAACGTATGAAAGAGCCCCAAAAGAAGAGCCCCAGACACAGGCCTACGAGAGTCCCTACTCACCCTACCCCTGCGCCACCCCTTAAGGGCCTGGCGCACCACGAAGTCCTTCGTGATGTCCGGGGCCCTTCGGATCTTAAATCCAAAGGCCAAACCTGCAAGTTTTCCTGAAACCGCCCCAGGGGATATCCCCGATGCCTCCCAATGCCATAACAACCACAACAGACCCTGAATACTATCCTCCAGGGTCCGAAAACCCCCATGGGACCTCTCCAGATTCTCCCATTCCGCCCAGGCCTTCCCATACCTCTCCCAAGTTGCATGGCATACCGACCCCTGAACCCATTCCGCTACTCGTCCTGCCCAAGGTCCCACAGGTCCTGAGGGCAGGGGGATCCCTCCTCGTCCGCCCAAGGGGCCGCAGCCCTGAATTCCGGCCACTGCAAACGAGAAATGGCATCGGCTATGACATTCTGCACTCCGGGTATATGCACAGCCCTACAAGTCACGTTAAGACAAAGACACCGCAGCACCAGGCGCCGCAATAGCCTAATCACCGGAGGGGAGGAGGCCGTCAAGTTGTTGATAGCCATAACCACACCCATGTTATCACAGTGGAAAACGACAGTGCGATCCCGCAGGGCCGACCCCCAAAGTTCCAACGCCACCAATATAGGGAACAATTCCAGAAATGCCAAATTCCGCGTCAAGCCAGATGTCCGCCATTCCGACGGCCACCATTGCTTTCCCAGGATAGCCCCAAAACCCACAGACCATGCCGCGTCGGTATATAAATGGAGATCCCTGTTGGACACCGCAGGGGCCTGCCATAAGGCTTTCCCATTGAAATTCTCCAAGAAAGAATCCCAGACCCCCAAATCCTCCCGCAAGGGCCTCGTTAAGCGGATAAAATGGTGAGCATGAGCAACCCCAGCCGTGGCACCAGCCAAACACCTATTGAAAACCCGGCCCATCGGAATAATCCGACAGGCAAAATTCAATTTACCCAATAAGGACTGCAACGGGCGAAGTTGTATCTTACGCACCCGCTGCGCCTCAGCCACCGCCACCCGGAGACCCACCACTTTATCAGACGGCAGACGGCACTCCCCGGCCACCGAGTCAATTTCGATGCCCAGGAAGCTAAGGCACGTCGCTGGGCCCTCCGTTTTGCTAGGAGCCAATGGAACCCCGAACCAGCTCGAAACCATTTCCACCGATCTCAATAGGTGAGAACACACATTAGATCGGGAAGGGCCAACACACAGGAAATCATCAAGATAATGCAGCACAGAGTCACAACCCGATTCCGTGCGCACCACCCACTCCAAGAACGTGCTGAAGCATTCGAAATAAAAACAGGAGATTGAGCACCCCATGGGCAAGCTCAAATCCACGTAAAATTCCCCTTCAAAGAAACATCCTAATAAATGATGACATTCCGGGTGCACGGGCAGCAACCGAAAAGCCGACTCAACATCCGTTTTGGCCATAAGGGCCCCCACTCCCGCGGCCCTAACCATACGTACCACCGCGTCAAAAGACACGTAAGACACCCGGCACAATTCCGCGTCAATGTCGTCATTTACCGAACCCCCGTGGGGATGCGATAAATGGTGTATGAGACGGAATTTGCCAGGCTCTTTCTTGGTTACCACCCCCAGAGGAGACACCCGCAAGTTATGCAGTGGAGGGTCCCGAAAGGGACCCGCCATTCTCCCCATAGCAATCTCCGACAACAAAACCCGGCAACAGGATATCCGCAGCCCTGCGGTTGTGGTACCTATTTAACCACGGGCGCATCGCGGCGACGTCCACCGGCGTCCTCCCCCTTTGAGCCCATGTCTGACTTATCGCCTGACTTCCCACGTTTAAAGCAACGGGAGGAGGGGTGATTACCTCCGCACCCCGAGCATTCGTGCTTAAACCTGCAGTTCGACCCCCATTTACACTGCCCATCATTAAACTGCCAGCAAGACCCGGGACGCTTCTGCGTGGCCGACGGGGTGGGGGTGGTTCCTCCCATCCCGCCGGCCCCCCCGAGAAAGGAAGATAGACCCCCCTGGGCCGATGCGGGCTGCTTCATGATAGACAGCCATAGCCCGATGTCCATTTGATCCCAGGAGAGCGTAGGGCGCACAGCAAAGTGCTGGCGAAACTGTTCGTCGTATCGCCACCAACTCAGTCCCCCATAAACCCTACACGCCGTCCAAATCTGATCCTGATAGCAGAAAAGCGACGAGCATCGCTCAGGATATTTTCCCCCCATCACACTGGCCAAAATAGAAAACCCCCTTATCCAGTTACCGTAGGTCTTAGGGATCTTACGGTACTTGTATTTCTCTTTTTCTTTTTCGGAGTCTTTTAACTCCTTCTCAGGAGGAGGAACATCCTCTAGGGGAATCAAAGAGAATATCTCCAGGAATTCCCCTTTCCAGATTTTCTCCTTAACCTCCTGCTTCAGGTGAAGGCCCAACGGGCCCGACCAGCACATATAGGAAGCCCCGTTGGCCACCGGGGCCACAACCGTAACCGGAGCCTCAAGCATACTAGCCCCGGACGCCACCCCAGAGACCGTCGCATCCCCTGCCGTAGCTACCACCGGGGGAGATAAAGCCTGCAATGGGGCCTGTTCGGGGACCGTCACAGGCCCAGTACCCATCACGCCCGTACCAGCCAACCCACCGGCCTCCCACACCCCCCGCAGCTGCGCGTCCAGCTGCTGTGATACAGAAGGAGTCACTGGAACCCCGGGCGCAGACAAATGCAGTAATACCCCTTGCAAACCCCGCATCAAACCCTCCCACGCAGGCGCCAAACCAGACCCCGGTAAAAGACCACACTCACCGGTTGGAGGTAGCAGCCCAGGCGCTGCTAGGCCGGAAGGCGCCAGACCCGCAGCGGGGACCGTAGGAAGGGCACCCGCTACCGACGGCATCACCGAAGGGGGCACCTGTTGCCCCACCGGAGCATGAGAATAATGTACAACCTGAGGGTAAGAAACAGTGCCATCAGAGACCCTCCCCCCTAACTGGGGCCCAGTGGGCCCATGACCCTCAGCCAAGGCAGCACGGGCTGTTAACGAGGAATGGGGAACCGGGGAGGGGGTCCACATCTCATCCTCCCCTTCTGAGTCGCCCGACAGGGACCCCTCCGCAGGAGGAGCTGGGCCGGGCAGCATTGGAGGTAAGCGGAATGCCCTCCGTTCTCTCGCCCGTCTGCCACGTGCCTGGGGTGCACGGGGCCTCCTCCCCCCGCTGGGGGGACCAGGAGGCGTGGGCACCACCGGGGGCCTTACCGGAGGCGTGGGCACCACCGGGGGCCTTACCGGAGGCGCGGTAACCACTGCCTGACCTTCAGGGGAGACCACACCACCGGACCGGAGGGTCCTGGCCGGTGTGGAAGTAGGTAAGGCCGGGGAAGCATTCTGGCGTGGGCCTGAAGCCCGACGGGCGGGCCTCGAGGCCGGCGACGGCCCGCCCTGAATAAGGGGTGGGAGCGGGAGACCACCGGAGAGGCAGTAGGCCTTGCGGCCTGCAAGCGAGCACTACGGGGCAGGGAGGGAGAAGGCCGGGGCCTTCCAGGCGTACTCACCGGCCTCGCGGGAAACGAGCGCCGCCGTCCCTCTTGATCTCCGGGGCTCCGGCTCCGGTACCCACCGCTGGGGCCTGCAACAGGACTCAGGCGGGCGGGGGGGCGCGAGACGCGCCTGCCCGACCCGCGACCAGCCTCAGGAACGGGGGCTCCGGATGGAGTCCCCCTCAGCCGAGCCATCTGCTGCTGGAGGTGTGCGCCAGCCCTAAGGGCCGCCAGGATGTGCTCCACATCCATACCTTAGGCCGTTTTTCTAAAGACACGAGCAGAGAGAGAAGATTTTTCCTGCTGTGTCCGTTTGAAATTAAAATGGCTGCTGAATCCAAGATTGAGGGGTCCTTAAATACCCCAACCCACAGCCACTCCCCCCCAGCACTGTCATAGGTGCCACTCACACCCCTCACTCATACATGCCCCCTCCCACCTAGGCTTTGCCTGTTTCCCGGGGAACTTGTGTTTACCCTTGGTTTGTGCGTCAATTAAGTGTCACATGTGATAAATGTTTGGGATATATCCTGCCTGCCTCTATATCGCTAAAAAACCCTTGTAGCAATGACTTTTTAATCTACCTGACTTAATTAATAAAAAAATAATATTGGTTAGAAGATATCACTGATACAGTTATTAATTCAGTGTCAACTTGTGGGAGTGGTCTGGTGGACTCTGGCAGACTAATAAGAAGAATGTCCGTCGATGCCAAAAAAACTAATTTGAAAAGTAGTCTATATTTTTTAAAGAAATGAATCAGAGTCCTTTCTTCTCTATGTTTAGTAAAATACTTCTACAATGTAAAAGGGGCTACTCCGGTGTCTCTGATTTTCTTGTAAATATTTGGAGCTCCAAGCCTCTGATTTTCAGACCCATTCAGATCCCTTTGGTGATCACTGAAGTGATCTCGAGTCGGACAATGTGGGAAGGACTTTGGCTATTGCGAAATTGCCAAAGTCCTCCTGAAATTGTCCTGAAATAAAAAAAAAAACGAGGACACAAATGATTACATTAAAAACAAACATATACAAATATAAAATATGTTTTTATTAAAAGATTTAAAATTTTGCTATTCTGTGCCAAAATGTTGAGTAGCAGAACTGTGGATTTGCTCCTACACTATGTTTGCTTTTTTGTTTTGTTTTTTGCTAAAAACCATCTATGTAATACTAGTGGGGGGAGGTGATGTAATCCATAAGCCTGGTCAAACTTTAAATCTATAAACAAAATGCAGGAAGAATAAAGGAACTACTGAAATGACCAACGATCTCGCAAATTTTGTACTAATTTTTGTACTGCAACTTCATCGGACAACCCATTATCATCAGAAACAGACACAGATACACAGGCAAGACAGATATGTTAATAGACACTATAAAGAGGATGATAGATAGGCAGACAACTGGATAGAAAGATAAGAAGTGTTACCCCACGAGGCATTTAGAAATTAAACGTGGTGAAGCCCATCCATTGAGTTAGAAATCAGTCAAGTAGGCAATTGCCCCTTTGCTCCATTTAAGGCCACACATGATTAGAACATGGAGCTACTTATATTATCTATGAAGGGAAGCTGCATCTACAGTTTTCCACTTTGTTGCAGAATTGTTCCTTGCTTACATAGCCTTAAGAACAGTAGCACTATTCTAATATTCTCAAAGGTTTTTTTTTTAATTTTTATGTGTATGTCAAATTTTACTTATTTATTTATACATTTTTCATTATTACTTCCCACTGGTACAAAATTACTGTACAGATTCCTTCTGACCATAATCATTCTCCGAGTATTCGGCATCCAGGTTAAAATTATAGTTATTATGCAAATGCAGTTTTAAATGAAATGTCTATCACGGAATCCGTCAGCAAAGTGGCTCAGTTAGGAGCAATGAATTGGGTTTGGATGCTGGATCACATTTCATAATTATGGTGCAGGCTTATCTCTAAAAGGCCCATTCCCAAAAAGAACAGGTGGAGAAGCACTTTATTCCAAATTGTCAATTTTGGCCGACTGCGACACGAGGATTTGCGGTTTAATAGCAGATGATGCAGCTGAGATGTTATTTATTTATGTGTAAACAATACTGCTTTATTTGTTCTCTCTGTAATTTACACGTAGTTAGAATCTAAACCTGTGTAGATTCTCAACCATGGCTGTAGATGTAAAATAACAAGAGTCTGCATCGACGTGTTAGTGTTCTAAATAAGAACCCAGTCCAGCCAATGAGAGACAAGATGGTCTGAAAATCCATTTCCAATGGCCATTTTGTTTGGAAGTGCAAATAGCCAAGCAAGGAGCCATGTGGATGCAACTCAATATATAAAACATGAAGACATGCCCAAGAGGTACAGCTGTTGATCGATCAAATGTTAGAATAAGGAAAATGTATGATCAAAGCGACTTTGATCATGGTACGATTGCTGATGCCAATTGTGGTGGTTTCAACAACTGAGCACCTGGAATTTTTACGTATACCAGTCTCTACAGTGTATAGATGAGATACATATAGTGTGCTGTCTAACTAATTAGGAAGACGCTGCTCTGTGACATGACACCAGAGTTTGGTGACATTAGGAGTACACCTCCAGCTCAAAGGAGTCTTTAAAACTATTGGTTGAGTAAGCTGTGATTGAGGTCCCTACACATCGATGGAGAGAACCAGTTACAGAGCTCCATCACATGACATCATCTTAGTCTTTGCAAAGACTGACCTGGAATGTAATTTGAATGGTGCACCATTAAGAGCACCATTAGGGTTCAGTCTGTCTTTAATGTATGGGTTCACATGAGAGTGGATGGGTTAGCTCAAACTCACAGAAAGGCCTTGAATATTGACATTTATGCCAAGGAAGGGCAGACACATCTATAATTTCATTCTCTTGCCCATGGACATGGAAAGTGCTGGGCAGAGGACTTTTCAATTGTACTTTGTATAATAGAACAGCTTATTAGCTCCGTATTGGTGGATTAATGAGCACTTTTTAAACCCTTCGCTCCATGGTCTTTGTCAAGTCTGATAGGCCACAAACCCTCACCAAACAAGCACAGCAGACTGCGCAGATGCATGCAATTCTGCCACCATCCTAGACAACACCAAGCGATCAAGCCCGATGAGAGCAATATATGTGAATAAATCTCTCTACGCAAAACGTGACATTATTTGCATTACATGTCTTTTCTTTTCGGATAAGTAAAGAGTTGTAAAAGTAGTATACGAATGATTATGGTGAAGGTTCTTAGAACATCATTATATTTTCCATTACAAAATCCAGTAAATGTCCACTATGAACTACCTGCAACATGGGTGTCCAAGTATTTTGTGCAGATGGCCACTTCACCAAAAATGCATGTGTGTGTGGGTCACATTCATTTATCATTGAGAGAAAATTACACACACACAAATATATGTATCACAGACTCAACAGCAATACAACTCATGATAGCATGCAGTGTGTGAGTGTATCACAAACTCCCCAGGAATAAAATACTCACAAGCTGCACATTACTGTGAGTTTTATTGCTATGGAGTCTGTGGTACACTCACACACAGCACATTACTGTAAGTAATAGACTCCACAGCAATAAAACTCACAGAAAAAAAACCTCACGTTAAATAGGCATTCACACACATTTACACACAGACACACACACATTCACAGCCACAGACTTACACATACAAAGCCACAAATAAACAGTCACACTTAAACACACATCCACACACTCCCACTTTACACACAAACACATACACAGCCACATACAAATACATACATACACAGAATAACACTTTCACACAGACTCACACATACAAAGCCACACACTTACATAAACAATGTGACACTTACACTACACACACAGAATCACACTTACACACATAGGGTGATACTTACACAGACTCACCCGACACACACATACAGAGTCACACTCACACAGTCACAATTACACACATACACAGAGACAAAGCTATCGTTACACACACACATAGACACAGAGAGATACTTACACACACACACAGATACAGAGAGATACTTACTCACACACAGATATAGATAGATACTTACACACACACACACAAACACAGATAGATACTTATACACACACACACACACACACACACACACACACACAGAGAGATACTTACACACAGGAGGTGCAGTCACCTCTGCAGATCTCAGGCGGGCCACACCTCCATGTCCAGTGGGCAGCATGTTGGACCCCCCTGCTCTACACCAAGGGTAGCCAACCTTCGGCTCTCTGGATGTTGCGGACTACATTGACCATTGATGCTTTGCCAGCATTACCGCTGTGAAAGCATTATGGGAGATGTAGTCCACAGCATCGGGAGTGCCAAAGGTTTCCTACCCCTGCTCTGGACCAGTGTTAGTATGTGTGCTAACCGGCAAATCCTAATACATAATATATAAATATGCTCACAACTATATAAACCCTGCTATAGTATTCACAGAGCTTTATAGATTGGGTGTATCTATAATATCTTACATGACAATATCACTGTGCTTTTCAGTTTTCACTGTGAGGCCCCACATGACACGATGTTTAAGAAAAACAAAAGCTTCAGTTCTTGTGTATGATCTCTTGTGGAATATATTGCGATGATAAATAACACTGTATGCAAATACTCTCTTGACTTCTCATTCAAAATCCGTGATCTTTAACCTTTCAGTTGCTAGAGGATGCAGGAACAGAGGAAGCAATAGAACAAGTGGTACTTATTTGCCAGGGGTTTCTTTGTTTCCCTGATGGGTTACCAGTGTAGGTCAGCTTAACAAGATACTAATAAGAGGAGGAATGAGGGGGGTGAGTAAATAAGTTCAGCAACGGAAACAATTCCTTCAGCTTGTTTATCTAGAGAAGGCAACTAACAATTATTCTGCCTAGCTGGTGTTAAAGACCAAGGAAAAATGTAATAGAAATTTATAATGTATTTATTTATCAATCTAACACGGTTTTATTAAGACAGAATATCCTGGATTCAATGCCGACTGTTAAGTCTTCTAAAAGACCAAGTGGAATAACGTGAAATCATACCGCGGCAAACTGACTAAGGCGCGTTAACCCCTTCACATCTGATGGAGTCTTCTTTTTCCCCTTTCACATGGGCAGAGACCTGATCTGGGTCTTTAAAGACCCTGTGGGTCGCTGCCAAAATAGTTAAAGAATGTGTGACGTCACGTGACATCGCGGAGGCGTGCCCAAACCTGGAAACTAGCGGAGTCATGCCTAAACCTGGAATTTGAGTTAACCCCTTCACACCTGATGGTGGTTTGGGTCTTCCATGTGACGCTGTCGAGTGGTGCCCAATACCCGGAAGTTCAGGTATATCACATTTTTGTAAAACTTTGAGTGCCAGCTACGTTTTCCATGTCGGACTGAGACCATTCAAAGGTTCGTGCAGCAGGATCTGCAGCTATTAAGTGAGGAAATTCTATGACCTGTGATTTAGGATGGAAGATTACATCCTACAAGCATAAAGGGGACAGGAGCTACTGAAAATGCCCCTGGTTTTCATCTTTTAATACGTGTGCCTATTTTAAAACCTTTTAAAAAACACAGTTTAGAGGTTTTTTTTTTGGCTGTAAGTTATTTATTTTATCCTGTTAATACTTACTTTTGAACTTCCTAAATATGTCTTTTCCAAATGTAGTGATACCCAGCAGTGGTCAGTGACATTCTGATAGCTAGACGTGTGAAAGAGCGTTTAACGAGTACCTTACGCCATAAGACTTTCCCAGTAATGTCTCTTGGTGTGACGGAACGCAAATGGTCTTTGACAACCTTAAAAAATAAGAACCTTACTAATTATTTCCAATCTATTAATGAGCTTCTGGTTACTTCGAAAGCTGCAAATACCCCCTATAAAAAATGTAGTTTACCCTGTTTTTTTTTTTTTTTAGATCTTTGACACCGACCTCAAAAATTTGCAGCATTTCCAGTGGGAAAAGTTTAGCCACTCTGTAACACTGTAATGAATAAAAAATCACCCCCACAAAATGAATTCCGATATCTTTTTATTTTCCTTTAGAAGGTTATTGTTGACAGCGAAAAGAAATACCAATTTGCTTGTTGTAGGTCAATTGGCAAAAATGCGGCTGGGCTTAAATATCTCAATTCTTGCTGTGCTTTAATGACCATGAAGCTGACATATTTCTTAAAATACACAAATAGTCCTAAATTCACTCAGCCTGTGAGATTACAGCTCCCTGAAAAGAAATAATAATTTATCATCTGGATTCCAATTTATTTGGGTCTGCAGTCTAATAACAACAAACCATCATATTGCAATTCTCTTTGTGTCTAATAAGGATAGTTATAGGTTTCAAACAGACATTCCACATAACAAATTAACCACAATGCACGTTTTTTTAAACAAAGGCCTGTTAGCAAGCTTCAGCCTGGGTGCAAGTTGACACAATGGAAGGTAAACAAAGCACCCTTCAAAGACATTTGAGACACTAACCCAGTATAGATTGATAAGCTTAATCAGAATACCACCTTAAAGGGAACTTTAGATAAAGTATGTAGAGGAAGCATAAAAAGAATCCTCTCAAATACCCCCCTTTGGTCATTTGTCCTACTACAGACAAGAAAAAGACAGCTCGAATGGTTTATTTAAATATGTTATTCCCCTCATGGGCAATGTATCCCACAAGGGTGGGGTTACCAGAAAGTAGTGCAGATCCACTACTTCCGAGCCCATTTTGCAGTCTTTAGTCCTTTCCCTAGTTAGCTCCATTCTGCATTCCTGCTAAACGGTTGGATTGATGTTGGATTAGGGGAACAGACTTATAAAGGTCAATTGTAAAAAGTAAGGCAATTACTGAGGAAACCAATGGAATCTTCCAGCTGATTCTGTCCACTTTTTAACCTTTGTGTAACCTTTGCTGGGATTGAACCCTGGGACCCTGGGATTTTGCCTGCCTGTCTTTTGCTGGCGTTATTGTTTTGTTCCCTGATCTACCGATATCTACTTGGCCTGTACCCTGACTTCTCCGTCCTTCTCCACTCCTGACTCGGCTAGTACCTTGGCTTCTCTGTCCTTCTCCAGTCCTGACCTTTTGGCTTGTGACCCCGACTATGTTTCCTGATTTGCCCGTTTGTTCCTGTTTGTCAAGATGCCCAAAAGAAGACCTCAAAACCCTAATTGTGGCCGCTCAAAGCCTGGGGCTCCACCCTTGGGGGAGAGTGGTCACCCTGCACAGGGTATCACACCTGCTCCGGCCCTTGCATCTGGACTCCAGCTGGAACTGGCAACCTTGCCGGTGACACTTTGCCCAAGAAGTGTATTGTATACATGGCCAAATATTTTATGGAGGGATAACTCACCTTAGAAAAGGGTTCCCCGCCTTTCTTATACAACGCACGCCGTCATTGTCGGGTTCACTTGGTTGGAACTCCATCTCCACTTAGGTCCAACAGATAAATGCCCAGAAAGCGGTTGAAATAAATAGATGAAGACTCCTACGGCAAATAGATATCACTGGTCCCAAAATCAGTGAAGTAAATCTGTCTGCCTTGAAGCACAACAACGTGCACAATAGAATGTAAGGCACCCTTTATAATAAAGTAGAAGTGTCTCTGCGTCCAGTCCCTGTGTCCGTGGGATTGTGCTACTGCGCATGTGCCGCACGGACAGCCGTTGGGACTTGGAGCGCAGAGACTTCAGTCAGAACAGGTGTTCTGACAGATTTCTAGAGCAAATTCTCCTGCGCAATCGCAGGAGAATTTACTCATTGCACATGCGCACAAAGTTACAGCTGATCACTCAGCTGTAACTTTGTAAAGACTGCGCATGCGCGAGCGGAGCGACGCTACCCACCTCCCGCCCCCTTCACACCACGCTAAGGTGGTAAGTAACACGGTGGTGGGGGGGGTGGGCAACATAGGGGCAAGCACCCTGGCGAGGGGGGAGCCTTGAGGGCTGCCTCATCTTGATGGAAGTTGTGATCCCCCTGCTGCATCAATAATACAGCAGGAGGATCACAACTCCCATCAAGATGAGGCAGCCCTCAAGGCTCCCCCCGTCACCAGGGTGCTTGCCCCTATGTTGCTCCCTTATGTCTCCCCCCCGTCCACATATGTTCTAGCGCCCGTTAATTTAACGGGTTTAAGGTCTAGTCCTAAATAAAGCCTTGGTGGTAAAGCAGGAGATAGCAGTGAGATCTGTACAATCGGAAACATAGACCTCTATGGAGAAGGTCCTTGTAGACCTAAATGGAGATCGATTTCTCTTCCAGCTCTCTAAGGCAAAACCTGATATGTTTTGTCCAAATGCTGGACTTTATCGTAGTCCTTAAAAACAATACAGAGGGAGAGGAGCGGTTGCAAACACACCCCACCAATTAAGAAGTCAATACAATATTAAAATAACACGAGCAAATAGGAATGGAAATGTAAAACAATATAATGAACATTGCACATAATGTCTATACCGAGTATCTAGATACTATCAGTTATACTTACCAGTTCACACAAGGGATACATATGTGTCTTTTTAAGTATAACACCATTCAATTTAAGACAAAATAGCATTGTGTGAGCCTATAATGAAACAGTACAGCAAGGTTACAACAAAATAATAACACTACATGAAACCGAAGCAAATACACAAAGGATAATCCTGCAGCGCTAAAACTATTTCAACAATATTAAAACTATTATGGAGTGAATCACCCGGGTCGTATAAATAAAGGTAACAAAATTCAATACATGTGTATATATATATATATATGTATATATATATATATATATATATATATATATATATATATATATAATCTGTTTTAATATGGAAGTAAAAGTCAAATATATGATTATGCAGATTTTTCTTCCCAAGGTATTTCACACTTTTTAGCGTTTAATGTATTAGCTCCGGCGAGAGGAGAATCCTCCTTCTTTTTCTCGATTAATTATGAACTGATCTTCATTTTCTGATTTAAGGGATGGCTGCTCTGCTCACTCCACGGGTTATACTATAATACAGAGAAGTGAAAATAGACAAGATAATGTAACAGCAAGAAGCATGATTTCTTTACTGGCTCAAAAAAAAAAATTCTAATGATGTTTGACCCAAGAGGGAAATACTTTCTTCCATACAGCTGCAATGCAGATCATATAGCACGCAGAGCACAGATATAGTCTGATGTCTCGGCAAATAATAATAATATCTTTTAGAAGACACAATGGTTATTGGCTGAGCGGAATCCTGAGCGGTAGTCGCCTATTCAGCTAACATGTAGCTTGGTTGCATAGGGAGAGGTATTAGCAGTAGACAGAAGGGAAGTGCTCATGCCATTGTACAGAGCACTGGTGAGACCTCACTTGGAGTATTGTACGCAGTACTGGAGACCGTATCTCCAGAAGGATATTGATACTTTGGAGAGACTTCAGACAAGGGCTACTAAACTGGTTCATGGGTTGAAGGATAAAACTTACCAGGAAAGGTTAAATCATCTTAACATGTATAGCTTGGAGGAAAGATGTAACAGGAGGGAATATGATAGAGACATTTAAATAAATAAAGGGAATCAACAAAGTAAAGGAAGAGAGTATATTTAAAAGAAGAAAAACTACCACAACTAGAGGACATAGTCTTAAATTAGAGGGGCAACAATTTAAAAGTAATTTCAGGAAGTATTACTTTACTGAGAGGGTAGTGGATGCATGGAATAGCCTTCCAGTGGAAGTGGTAGAGGTAAACACAGTGAAGGAGTTTAAGCATGCGTGGGATAGGCACAAGGCTATCCTAGCTATAAGATAGGGAACTGGGGACCAATAAAAATATTTAGAACATTGGGCAGACTAGATGGGCCGAAAGGTTCTTATCTGCAGACACATTCTGTGTTTCTATGTACTTTTATGGTCTAATGTGGAAAAGTAAAACATTTATATGCTGTTCTAGTATGGTTGCCAACAGGCCAGTATTAAATCAGCGGGCAGGTAAAAAAAATACACAGCCTGGGTGCTAGCTTGATCCTGTGGGTGGTGTGGCGTGGGGCTTTATGGT
The DNA here is from genome assembly GCA_036172795.1 of Pelodytes ibericus. NCBI lineage: Eukaryota > Metazoa > Chordata > Amphibia > Anura > Pelodytidae > Pelodytes > Pelodytes ibericus. Next base: position 185,541,637 of record CM069862.1, read on the forward strand.
TATAAATTACATTTTGGTAGCCTAATTAAGATTGGGAGAGGTTTTGAGCTAGGATAGTAGGGCATGCAGATGTTCCCTAACCACTGGGTTAAGGTTGGAATTCTGAGGTATCCCCGGGAGCAAGCTTGTTTCTGGAAATGTTACTCATGGTTGTCGTTAGCGGTAAATTAACTCATATGGATGAAGCAAGAAGTGAGCGCCAACACCCATTAACTATACTTAAAAGACTGTGGCTAAATCTAATCAGATTATGCAACATTGTGTAAACCTCTCCCTCTTGGCTCGATCCCGCTGCATCTCAAGACAATATTGGCAGGTATGCCATCACTGGAATCACTAGATTTTGGGACATTTTGTTTTGTGGTGTACTTGTTTATATTGTGTGTTTGTTTTGCATAGCATCATGGTTATTAGTAGTTTTTTTCTATAAATCATTTTAAGTCTTTGAGCAGTGATGGCGGACCTATGGCATAGGTACCACATGTGGCACTCAGGGAGCCTCTGAGGTGGCAATTAGCATAGTCACCATCATCATACATGGAAGTACATGTATGATGATTTCTCTCATACTGTACCCACACAAATTTTATGTTGTTTGTATCATCATAAGAAGGGCTTTCATTAGATACCATTATGTTCATCATGTCTTCTAATTTACTGCAAAAAAATCATATAATATGATGGAAAAAAAAACACTTTTCTAACTTTGACCTAAAAAAATCATTAACACAAATACAGTCATTAAAAAAGACACCGTCGAAATAGTTTTGTTGTCCCGAGTTCAGAAATGTGCTTGTATCCATGTTTTTCTGAAGTTTTTTGCGAGTTATAGGGCAAAAACCAAAAAAAGTGTTTTTTATTCTTCAATGACCCTTTGACCCCAACCCCAACCCCAACCCTGAATTTAACCCCAACTCTAACCATTATGCTGATCCTTAATATATTCTATTTTTTTATTTAATTGTAACCCAATCCCTTATGCTAACCCTAATTTAATTGTAACTCTAACAACTATTCTAACCCTAACCCTATATTTTAGCTAATTAAGTTTTTTTTCTTATCGCAATGTTGCTGACTGCCTCTAGGGGCAGTCAAGCAACAGCATTGGAGCAAAGGAAGTGATTTTTTTCCCCTACTTCCGACGTTCTACCTGCAAGAGGGCAGCAGCCATATTGATGGAGCATGCTGCTCTCCAATATGGCACCTTGATCTCTCTGTGGCAACTGAAATTACAGTTCTGCCTAATGCCTCTACATCGAGGCAATAGAGCAGCACCATCAGAGCCGTTTTCACATTCGTTGATGGCAAAAAACGCTCATTCTACCGCAGGACGTGCCCGGCTGAATGTGCCTGGCACGTCCATTGTCGCGAAGGGGTTAAAATCTTTATCCTGCAAAAAAATGGGCACCTGGGCTTAAATGTTTGCCATCAAGAGGGTATGCTGTGCTCTCTGGTGGTCAAGGAGTTATATTTACTGATTATAATGACATTATTTAATTTCAGATGCTGCCACAAACTAACATAAAATCTAAATTCCCAAATAAATAGCTGCTATTGAATTGGAAATGAGAATAAAACTGTTGTCACTTGGCAAGAATTCATATAAAATTCAGACGCTGGTCTGTGTTAAATAGTCACATTCATTAATGCATGGATTCCCTTTCAACCTCATTTAAAAATCCAAACATGCGCCTAGTAGTTCCCTTTTTTTGTCCTATATGGACGCTTGAGAGAAGTTGACCATGTCTATTTTCAAGGTGATTAATTGTTAACTTGTATAGTTAGATTGATGACATGGCTACTTTTAGAGGTCAAAACTTAAACAGAGTTTTTAGATTTTCGCTCTGGGCTGAACAAACTCTCCAAGCAGACACGCTTTGTTATTTTCTACCACAATTTAAAGGGACTTTGTGGAGTAAACATTGTTTGTACTGTGAATGCAGAGAATATAAAATGAGTATGTATTGTGTTAACAGAATTCCAAACTAAGCCAGAGTTCAAGAGAAAAAGGCGCCTGAGGTGTCTCCTGTTTATGACATCACAGAGGAGGCTAAATAAACATATGTAAGTTCTCACCATAGCTTTATCCTGGATGTATTATCGGAATACACTTCACTACACTGAACCACGGCACACACACACAGAGCCAAATAGTGCACTTATTTCCCTTTTTGGTGCTTTTTAGTAAGGACAATGTAGACTTGTTACTGCGCATGCACTCTAGTGCTGCTATTTGGGCAGGACCAACAGTGCTGACGCTCAACCTCCCAAACTACGCCCTCCCCCAACTTACCAAGATTTCCCAGGTACAAGAGTTGGGAAAAACCGCATGTATAAAGAATCAGGTGCTAATAAGTGCCAGAGATCATTTTCACACCCCACTGCTGATTTTAAAGCGTCAGGATTAGAGTTGAGTGGACACCTGGATGTTCAGGTTCGGCAGGTTCGGCAGGTTCGGCCGAACTTCTAAAAAATGTACGGGTTCGAACTTGACCCCGAACCCGAACCCTATTGAAGTCAATGGGGACACGAACTTTTGGCCACTAAAATGCCTCTAAAAAGTCCTGGAAAGGTCTAGAGTGCTGCAAAATGAAGTACAATGTGGGTAAGAGTGTCCCCATTCATACGAATAGGTCAATTGACCTATTCGTATGAATGGGGACTCTATTTCGGTTTATAGAAAGCCAAAAGCCATGTTTATAGAAAGCCCATAGCATTACATACAATGTAATCGCCGAACCCCGAACTCCAACCCGAACATACAGTGAAATGTCCGTGTTCGGGTCCGGGGTCCAAAAACCGTAATGTTCGGTACGAACCCAAACAGTGCGGTTCGGGTTCGCTCAACACTAGTCAGGATGAATTAAAAATACATCTAGTGAGGGAAAAAAGTATTTGATCCCCTGCTGATTTTGAACATTGAACAAGAAATGATCAGTCTATAATTTTTATGGTAGGTATATTTTCCCAGTGAGAGACGGATTAACAACAACAAAAAATCCAGAAAAACCCATGTCAAAAAAGTTATAAATTGATTTGCATGTCAATGAGTGAAATAAGTATTTGACCCCTTCAACTTAGTACTTGGTGGCAAAACCCTTGTTGGTAATCACAGAGGTCAGACATTTCTTGAAGTTGGCCACTAGGTTTGCACACATCTCAGGAGGGATTTTGTCCCACTCATCCTTGCAGATCCTCTCCAAGTCATTAAGGTTACGAGGCTGACATTTGGCAACTCGAACCTTCAGCTCCCTCCACAGATTTTCTATGGGATTAAGGTCTGGAGACTGGCTAGGTCACTCCAGGACCTTAATGTGCTTCTTCTTGAGCCACTCCTTTGTTGCCTTGGCTGTGTGTTTTGGATCATTGTCATGCTGGAATACCCACCCATGGCCCATTTTCAATGCCCTGGCTGAGGGAAGGATGTTCTCACCCAAGATTTGATTGTATATGGCCCCATCCATCGTCCCTTTGATGCAGTGCAGTTGTCCTGTCCCCTTAGCAGAAAAACACCCCCAAAGCATAATGTTTCCACCTCCATGTTTCGCGGTGGGAATGGTATTCTTGGAGTCATAGGCAGCATTCCGCCTCCTCCAAACATGGCGAGTTGAGTTGATGCCAAAGAGCTTGATGTTGGTCTCATCTGACCACAACACTTTCTCCCAGTTCTCCTCTCAATCATTTAGATGTTCATTGGCAAACTTCAGACGGTCCTGTACATGTGCTTTCTTGAGCAGGGGGACCTTGCGGGCACTGCAGGATTTCAGTCCTTCATGGTGTAGCATGTTACCAATTGTTTTCTTGGTGACTATGGTCCCAGCTGCCTTGAGATCATTAACAAGATCCTCCCGTGTACTTTTGGGCTGTTTCCTCACTGTTCTCATGATCATTGAAACTCCACGAGGTGAGATCTTGCATGGAGCACCAGACTGAGGGAGACTGGCAGTTATTTTGTGTTTCTTCCATTTGTGAATAATCACACCAACTGTTGTCACCTTCTCACCAAGCTGCTTGGTGATGGTCTTGTAGCCCATTCCAGCCTTATCTAGGTCTACAATCTTGTCCCTGACATCCTTAGACAGCTCTTTGGTCTTCACCATGGTGGGGAGTTTGGAATCTGATTGATTGCTTCTGTGTACAGGTGTCTTTTATACCGGTAACAAGCTGATATTAGGAGCAATCAATTTAAGAGACTGTTCCTAATCTCAGCTCGTTACCTTTGTATCAGACACCTGGGAGACAGAAATCTTGCTGTTTGATAGAGGATCAAATAGTTATTTCACTCATTGTCATGCAAATCAATTTAGAACTTTTTTTTACATTTTTTTCTGCATTTTTCTGCATTTTTCTGCATTTTTTTGTTGTTATTCTGTGTGTCACTGTAAAAATACACCTACAATTAAGCCAGAGTATGGATAAATGTAACAGAAGCGGGGTCAGTAACCAGCTAGGGCATAAATAGTTTATCAGGAATCAATATACAAATGATTTAAGATAGACCCCACATAGCTCATATACACAATAGTAGTGTCTGAGCACAGTTTAAATTGCCCCATTTTGATAAACTATTACTATGGCACATTTGTGCAGGAGACCAGGACCCTCCGTATGTGCAAGCCATGCTATTTGGAAGAGTCCATGGTGGTGAAAGGTCTGGGATAGCATAAGGGTGACAATACGATACAAAAAAAAAGAAAAGAACCGACAATTACCGTATTTGCTCGAATATAAGATGAGGTTTTTTTCAGAGCAAATGCTCTGAAAAATCCCCCTCGTCTTACATTCGAGGTCTTCTTATAATCTGACCTCAAATTGAGGTCAGATTATAAGACATGGATCCAGGTCCCCAGCAGAGCTGCAGGGGACCTGGATCCCCCTCTCTAACAGCAGGGGATGTCTGCGCAATGAGCGCAGACTCCCCTGCTTCCGCCCGGCACGACCACCGGGGCTTCTATGAAGAAGCCGGGTACTTCCAGCAACGTCACAGAAGTCCCGGCGAGCGTGCCGGGTGGAAGTAGGGGAGGTCTGCGCTCATCGCGCAGACTTCTTCTGCTGCCCCACTAGCCACCAGGGAAAAGCGGGCAGCTGTCCGTCATAATAGACGGAGGTGTCGGGCAGCATGGAGGATGTCTGCACGTATCGTGCAGACATCACCCAGCTACCCCCACTAGCCACCAGGGAAAGGGGGGAGATAGAGAGATAAGAGAGATGATAGAGAGATAAGAGAGATGATATAGAGATAAGAGAGATGGGAGAGATAAGAGAGGAAAGAGAGATAAGAGAGATGAAAGAGAGATAAGAGAGGAAAGAGAGATAAGATAGATGACAGAGAGAGAGGGGGGAGATAGAGAGAGAGACTACGCTGGGGGGGGGGAGAGAGAGAGAGAGAGGGGGGGGAGAGAGAGAGAGAGGGGGGAGATAGAGAGAGAGAGAGACTAGGGGAGGGAGGGGGGAGATAGAGAGAGAGACTATGCTGGGGGGGAGAGAGAGAGAGAGAGAGAGGGGGGAGAGAGAGAGAGAGACTACGCTGGGGGGGAGAGAGAGAGAGAGAGAGAGAGAGAGGGGGGAGATAGAGAGAGAGAGTACACTGGGGGGAGAGAGAGAGAGAGAGAGAGGGGGGAGAGAGAGAGAGGGGGGGGAGAGAGAGAGAGAGACTACGCTGGGGGGGGGGAGAGAGAGAGAGAGAGAGAGAGGGGGGAGAGAGAGAGAGAGAGAGGGGGGAGATAGACAGAGAGAGAGACTAGGGGAGGGGGGAGATAGAGAGAGAGACTACGCTGGGGGGGGGAGAGAGGCCGCAAGGAAATAAAAACAAGAAATGCATTTGTATAATATCAATTTTTTATTGCATATTAAAAAGCAATTTACATATATACAAGTTAAACTTTTTTTGCCTATAGGGTAGTCTTATATTCAGGCTTTTAGTTTTTTTCCTAAAGGAATATACAAAGTTTGGGGGATCGTCTTATAATCAGGGTCGTCTTATAATCGAGCAAATACGGTAATTTTTAATATCTTTGGACTATTTTTCAGTTTCAGCAATATTTACCTTTCAAGCATATCTTTTGCAGGTATTGATTCTTCCATGATGTGTTCATAATGTTATGAATAATCGGTGCATATATATTTATATATGTATATATGTATAAATAGATTAATGAATAGCTATATTTATCAGCCATAACAGTATGACCACTGACAGATGGCAAGCCGGCGGAAGCAGTGTGATGCTTTGGGCAATGTTCTGCTGGGAAACCTTGGGTCCTGCCATACATGTGGATGTTACTTTGACACGTACCATCTACTTAAGTATTTTTGAATACCATGTACACCCTTTCATGGAAACGTTATTCCCTGATGGCATTGACCTCTTTTAGCAGGATAATGAGCCCTGCCACAAAGCAAAAATGGTTCAGGAATGGTTTGAGGATCACAACAATGAGTTCAAGGTGTTGATTTGGCCTCCAAATTCCACACATCTCAATCCTGAGGGATCCAGTGGGATATGTTGGCAAACAAATCTGATCCATGGAGGCCCCACTTCACAACTTAAAGGACTTAAAGGATATGCTGCTAATGTCTTGGTGCCAGTTACCACAACACACCTTCAGAGGTCTAGTGGAGTCCATCCCTTGATCAGGGCTGTTTTGGCGTTAAAAGGGGACCTACACAATATGAAGCCAATGGTAATAATGTCATGGCTGATCGGTGTATATATATATATAAAATAGTGTTCATTTAATCAGAGAACAATCTCAAAAGGTGACCGACTAACTCTACGTGACAAGGGATTTTTTTTTCAGCTATTTCTTAATTTCTCACATTTTTGTAACATATTTTAGTAAAAAAAAAAGAGATAGCAAGAAGGTCATATGAGCACCTTGGTTTCAGAAAATAAACAGAAAAGTAATGTTTTTTTCAGTTCCCAACCAGTTGAACAAAAGTAGTTTGAAAACGCAGAGTAACATGACATGTCCTCAATGGGCAGATTTCTATTACAAGATTTTTCTTTAATGTGGTATTTTCTTTTATTGTACAGAACATAAAGTTTCATCCCAGCCAGCAGTACGGCACACCACCCTTCTCTTCTCGGAATGTCACCTTTGATCGAAGAGAGATTTTTTTCATCCCCAATGAAATCCAACATCCTCTAAGGTATAAACTAAGCAGGGCCTTTTTTTTTTTCAATGAACAATCAGTTCTGACTTATGCAGGCTTATTTTCTGTCTCTTGGCTTGATATCCTTTTTACAAAAGGCTTTGCAAGAGAAAAACACAAATGAAATATTCCAGTGGATGATTTGGGGTCGTTCATCGGCAATCAGACTTTTTAAGAATGTTGTGGTTTTCGGACCTTGAGGTAGTAAAGGGCCAGGATAATGTTTAGTCTTTGTCCACAACAGTACTCACCAGTGCCACATCCCTCATTCTGACTTCTCAATGAAAACATTCTTGGCTACTTATGCTTTGGGTTCCATAATATAGAAACAATGGAAGCCTGTTGGGTCCATTTCAACCAATGTGTTTATACTGAACTCAATACAATTTTTTAAGCTCAATTAATAATGGATACACCCAATTGCAGCTTTTTAAAGGAACATTAAACCTTATATCTTACTTGTACTCTTTAATATAGAAGCACACGTGAAAGGTTAGTTGTACCTAGTGTGAGGATAAACTGACCTGCACTTTTGATAGAACACGCCCATTTATCTTCTGACCGACAGCTGCCATGCTTCTATAAGAAGCAGGCAGCCATCTGTTCAGTGAATGTCTCTCTCAGCTAGCACAGGGAGAGACCCTGGACACCAAGTTAAGCTCTCCTGGTGGAGCCATGCAAAAATGAGGGTCTCTCACTACTCAAAAGACCCTCGCATTCATCAGTCGGAGAGGGGCGAGCGTCAGCGTGCGACAACCAGGAAGTGCTGTGCCTCAGATGTGAGACACAGCAGATAGTAAACCTAAGTGTATCTAGTAAGATACACTTTGGGTTTACTCTAAACTCTTGGGACATGTTTTTTTTGACGCTTGCTTCCTTCAAGTGTTCAGTGTTAACTTAAAAGACAGCAGTTGGCAAAAAAAAATGCTCGACTGAAAGATTGCATCAAGAGTAGGCATTTGAAATGGAAATGTTTACTGGAAGAATATAAATAAAGTAGTTTATTGAGTCTGTTTTGCTGGTACAGATCAGACATTTTGGGTCAAGTGAAGGAAGATCTGACCCAAGATTCTAAACAACGGTCCCTGAAAGAGCTGTACAAGCAAAGGAGGCTCAGTAAGGTACTTTTCTAGTATTTTGCTATACAAGCAAATGTGGCTAAATAAGGTACTTTTTTTTTGGTATTCTTTCATGTAAGAATTTCTATTTAAAATGCCTACACTTGATGCCATCTTTAAATTAAACATAACTCATATTTTTTGCTGGCAGTTGTCTTTTTTAAACTCACAGTCACAATTGGCAGTATCAAAAAAATATATGACCTCTAAAAATAACTTTTTTTGTAACGCAAACCTTTTCTGAGTACAGCAAAATATATACCTCAAAGTGTTAATCATCCCCATTTCTGAGAATCAAGCAATGCCATGGTACCCTATCCTGCAACTCACCTCAGGCCTTTCTTCTGATATTAAGTCCATTCCCATGATCTTCTCAAATTACTAGCTACTGACCTTCCCTATGACACACATCTGTAATCCACTGCACTCTCCTACTCCTTTTTGTAGTTTATGGAACACCCTTTACAGAATCTCCACAAACTCACATCTTCAAATAGGCATGAAGTATCAGTCAACTAGTACACCACATAAGTCTCCATCAATCCTAGATGTGACGAGGCCCTGGTGTCATCCATTAAGGTCATCCCCTTTGACGTGAGGAAAATAGAGTTTACCTACAACATTGGACAATATATTTCACAGTAAGAGCTGTTAAGATTTAGAATTCCCTGCCCAGAGAGATTTACAAAGCTTTAACAATCTGGCTAGAACTAATGAGATTCCAGATATGCTGGCTTCCCTTTGGATTCTATCCAATAACATTACAGAGAAAATTAAGATAACTTATTGAGGCTTGGAGGTCCAGAAATGGAATGAGCTACTTTTAAGTACATCTATATAATTTGTAATAATCTTTTGTCTTTCATGACTGTAGGCCATTTTCTTTTTCTTTTTATCTCTCTAAAAATGACATAGATTGTTAAACTTTTAAATAATACACAGCAGAAAATGAAATATCTTTTTATTTTAAGTGAGTTTTTCGTTCTAAAGTGTAATATAAAAAAGTGCCTGGCTTAATTGAATTTTCACTTTGCTTATAGACATTGATGTCCAATAATGTGCTGCCAATGAATATCATGCATGCTGTCCCTTGGGTCTTGCTGTGTAATGTGCTTCTTTATTGTTTCATATCTGACCCCTTGTGATATCAGATAAAGTAGTGTGTTTCATTTTCATTATAGAGACACAAGGGGACAAGGACAGGGCTTGCAAATGCCATATTACATTTTTTAGTTTTGTTTCCCATCTCTGCATGTAAATCTTTGGCGATAATAAACAAGAATGAACTGTGTACACATCAAGTAACCCTTTCATCCGATCAATGGAATAGCTAGCATTTTATATTAAACTGATTGAGCTCTCTGAAATGCCAGCTAACTTTAGCGTCTCTGTTAATCAATATATTTCATTTATTTATGTGACTGCTGTCATGTTGAAGATGGAAGAATCATAAAGGATTTTTTTGGGGGGGATTAGTCTAGGGTCTGGTCACCCAGTTATTGCAATGGTAGCTTTTTATACAGAAACAGGGGGAAATTCCAGGACTTGAGGTCAGGAAGCTAGGAATTTTTAAAAAGGTGTATAGTTATCTTGAAAGAGGTCTAGTCCAATCTCTCCAGTCTCAGAGAGGATAAAAAGATTAGAGATGCCAGGATAACCTCGTTATTTTCAGCTTGAAAAAAGGGGCAAGACTCCAAAGAGCTAAGAGAGAGGTAAGAGTGGAAACCTATGTATGCTTGATGAGTTTGATTTAAGATTTGGAACTGCTGGAAAAGGCACTCGTCTTATACTGATCAGCTTCTTTTACCTCTCAACCTCTACATACCATTCTTTATATGTTACAGCCATTCTAATCCCAATTGTTATATTCAGGGACACTTCAGGCATCAAAGTACCTTTAAGCAAAAATGGACTCCTCCCACTGCTTCCGGATATAGTGTTGCAGCTCTATTGCCTAGACTGAGTAAGAAACAAATAAAATGAGTATCAATTCAGCAAATAAATGTTTAAAGTTAATTACTGCAAAACCTAAAACTGTAACAATCACATGTAAATATAAAGTGTCAACCTCAATATGCATTTATTTGTCTCTATTTTTTAATTTTCTAGATTGGAGCAATCCTTTAAAGGGATTCTATTAACCTAAACATTGCTTATACTGCGAAAGCAGAGATGAAAAAATAATCTATATATGTGCAAGCCAATGCACATTTTAATGTGTTGCGAACTGTTTATGCATAGTTACCAACATCGGCCATGTTTCCAGGGACACATATTTGTTCCACATGCTGCAGAAAGAGCATGTAAAGTGCAGCCTGTCAATCTGTAGGATGGATATACGCACAGACACAATCCAATTAATTAATCAGGGTGGAGATCTCATAGGACCTTCCATGATTAATTCATTGGATTCTGTCTGCATATATCCATCCTAAATACTGCCATGCTGCACTTTGCATGCTCTTTCTGCAGCATGTGGAACAAATATGTGTCCCTGAAAAATGGCCGATGTTGGCAACTATGGTTTATGACATCACCAAGTGGTTTGATATGCAAATGACACATTTGCAATGAATATGAATTCATTTGCATATCAAACCACAGATGATGTCATAGACATGAGACATTTCTAATGTAATGTATGTTTTCCATAATTCATGCATTTTTGCTAACACACTTTGTTTTTCTTCTCTACCTTCATAGTAAAAACAATACTTAGGTTGACACAATCCCTTTAACTTCAAGAAAGAAAGAGTGCAAAGAATGAAACGATACAGAACCTACTTGACACATAATGTCACGGTACAATACTTCAGACCACAATTAAACGTAAACACGATTATACATACATTTTATGATAGATTTCCCTTAATGGTTTGTGGCTTTTTTAAAGTATTCACAGACATGCTATATTAACATTTCAAGGAACATGTAGGTGGTGTTTAATAAGCCTGTGAATGAAAGGTTGGTTGTCTAACATACGCTGAGCATAAATATAATTGGTTTTAGTTGCCAAAGTAAATATACTCGACTAAAACATCCCTCTGACAGCAAAGTCCTTGTCTTTTTCCTACGGTTACTCTCGATTATTCATTTTACGAACTACATTGATTTTAAGCTCCTCGCCCGCTGATTCCACAGTAATTACATTCTCCTAAATTAAAAATAGATAAAAATGGGACTTATCAGTAGACACCCCACCAAGACATGTTGGCACTTGGGCTGATCAATTTATGTTTCATTATGACTGCTGTTAATTAATGGAGTAAATACAGCAACATGGCAATTATGGCAGATACAAGATGTGTTTGCATTTTTTTTCCCGGACTGTATTGATGGGTGAGCTTGTGATATGAAGGACTTGGAGTGGCAAGATATCCGAATTAGCATATCCACTGGCATTCAGATAAATGTCACAAGGGTCTGCTGTGCTTCCTTCATTCAAATGAAATGGGATTCACAGTAGAATTAAATAAATTGAACTTAAAAGTTTCCTGACCTTCTAATTTCAGTATGTGTCCTCTTTTTTCCCTACTTTTTTTTAATATACTCTCCTCCAATAACATATTGAATCCCTTTAAGAACGTAAATGTTTTTCAGATCTCCTCTCTCTCTCTCTCTCTCTTAATTCCTCAGGCGTATTTTGTTTTTTTGAATATTGGCCTTGGCCTATCTAAATCAGTTTCTGTATCATGCTTCTGTACTGCCTTCTGGATTTTTTTATTGAATGCTGGTGTCTACACAAACCCTGGACCTAACAAACCTGTATATGGGATTTTTTTTCTCTCTGATCCACAGATGTCTCATTCTTTCCTGATAACTGGGATCTTGTAAACCACAGAACTTTTAAGTTGCCCTTGCAACTTGGACTCTCTCTACAGCAAGGGTGTCAACCTGCAGCCCTCCCTCTGCTGATGTCATCGCGACATGTAGTACATAATGCCTAGTAGTGAATACAATTCAGTATACTCAAGTGCTAGGGGCAGTCTAGCAAAACTCACAGAGCAATGGAAGTGATCTAGATCACTTCCAAAGCTCTTTTCCAGCATGTGCTGCCTCTCAGTATGGTGCTTGTTATTGTGGAGCAATCACATTGTTCCCTGGGACAAATTTGCATGTTGCTAGATGCCTCAATATCGAGGCTTTGCAGCAACACCTGCTCAGCAGATACTCATTGATGTGCAGTAATAGAAATAGCAGTTCACATACAGACATCTCATGTGGTGGTGTGTACACTAAAAATATTCTCTGTACAGAAAGGGTTTTGTTGGAATATTAACGTCAGCACAGACTGCAAGCTGTTAAGAGCTGCTTAGAAATGATACATTTGAAATGAAGAAGAAAAGATAAATATCTTTGATCACTTCCTGTGCTCCTTGCACGGTAACTTCTGCTCCAGATTATCAATATTGTCCTGTAGATGAAAATAATCAAATACAATCTTTAGTGTCTGGCACCTAAACTCCTCAAATCAGTAACCTTGACAAAACGTTCAGTGACCTCCATCATTCACGTCAGAAGCCATAATAACTAAAGTTTGACTTTATGAGTTATCTAGCTTGATATAAATCACAACAAAGAGACAATCAAAGATTCAATGTTCTGCTCTTGCGCCCTTGGTTTTTATATGGTCCTCCATCCTATAGCATTTGGGAACATACATATCTTAAATTAGAGAGGAGACAAGATGCCCAATAGTTAAGAGGAACACGAAAGGGCAATAAAGTAATAGATGGAGTCTCTTGTTAAACTGGAGACAGTATATGCTGCACAGATCAGACACATGAGACTTTTGTCTCCACTGTAAAGTGTTAAGGAGCTTCCAAACTTACACACTTCCAATCAGGCACAAGCATTACAAATCATTTAACATAGAGGAAACAGATGATAGAAGAACAGATCATTTAGCTTCTCTATTAAGACCATATGCAGAAAAATGCAGATCTTGCATCTTCTTCTCATCAAATGTTCTTTGAAGGACATTAACCCTTCTGTTACCACTTTTTGTTTCTACCAATCCATACGACTGTGACAGAATTGTTCTTTCCACAAGGCTCGAGCGGATATCTGAGGCGTAACCGAAAAACTATCACTTCGGTGTTGAAGTAGGGATTGTTGGGAAAAGGCAGCCATGTTCACCAGAGAAAGCCAAAGGATGATGGAAAGTAAATGGCACAAGCAGCAGTAAAATGATCAAAAAACAAAAAACCAATACACCGATCAGCCATAATATTATGACCAGTGACCGGTGGCAAGCCGGCAGAGGCATTGTGAGGCTTTGGGCAATGTTCTGCTGGGAAACCCTTGTATGTAGCAAAGGGGAATGTTCCTATAATGAATGGTATCACACATATACCCTACTCCCTCATGCCTCCCCCTCCAAAATAAAAGACGCGAGACAGGAATGGAGTTTAAATAGGCCACAGCATTTATTAACATAACAAGTAACTGTATGAGCCAAAATTATCTCCTTTATTATTAAACCTTTTTGTAACTTATTATCAATAGATAATTAAATATAAATATATAAAATTGAACATTTGATGACCAACATACAGCTACAACTAGTCCTTGCCAATCTACCTGAGAAAAAACATAACACATAACCAGCATCAACCTATCCTTCTAAAACTTCCGGATTATAAGGTGAACCCCTCCCCCCTCGTCCATGTTACCTCTGTATATTGCTTGCCCACTTGATGCTAACCCCCAGCCGGCTGTTAGCTCGGTGGGCACGACCATTATGATTACCTACATCGTGATCAGAGGTTAAGGGAGGGGACACCCTATCCATCCATCTGACTCTATCTCCTCCGTCCTTAACTACTGGATTGGCAAGGACAACCCCGCCACAAGCACCGCTGGTTAATCCCTTAAATCAGCGGTGACCCCCACCAACTACCGCCATGGCCTGCTCTATCGCCTCCTGCAATGTTAAATTAAACAGATCTAGCCCCACACCTGTTAGATGGACTCCATCACTCCGGGAAGAAATTGGCTGCATTCCTTTCAAAAATTCGGTGACGCACCGCAATACCCCCCATACCCAATACAAATTTGGACACCCGCTTGTTCAGTTTGATCCGAGACCTCTCCAGTGCCCTTTGGTTCTGGGCACATCTCCAGTAATTCCTGGGAACAACTTCAGACCAAACTATACAGACATCCGGAAACAAGACTCGTAACCTAGCCATGTCATGTTTCATAGCATCCCCCAAACCCAGGACTGGGAATGTGCCCAAATCGTTCCCCCCAAGATGTATTACCAGTATATCCGGAGATCCTAACAACCGCGATAGCTCCACTACCTCAGGAAGAAGTTGGACCCATCGCATACCCCTCTTCCCAAACCACCGAACCTCAGCTTGCAGAGGAGAGATACCCAGGCGTTCCCCGCCAGGGCGAACTGCTGCTCGCCGACGCGCCCAATACACGTAGGAGTGGCCGATCAGCCAAACCTTACACACCGAATGATCTATGGGGATATATAATTTGGAGAGGCAATTAGTCCTGCCGGACGGACATAAGATTGAAATCTGCGCGATTCCCACCGCCCTATCCGTTGTACTGCCCGATCCGAGAAACCCATCCTGGAAGCCTCCGTGGCAGCCCCTATAAGAAAAGAATGACCCCCAAATTCTCCACTGGGAATCCCCATAGCCTCCAAGGCCAGTTTAAATACCCGAATGAACTGAAAACGGGATAAAGGTGTACCATCCTTATGAATCAAAAGGGGGCCCGGAGCAGGCGGACGTAAAGTCAGATACTTGTCAAGGCAAGCCACTGGACACACAATGGACCCTATCGCCTCATGTAAAGTGACCCACCTGCCTTTCCCGAGCATGTCAGTCTTTGAACGCCTAATCTTAAAGCGAAGGGACCCCAGTTCCCTAAAAACATCCTGCCTAAGAATACCCCCTTGCCTGACCTTAGAAGGACTAACCAACTCTCCAATTCTAAGAGCTCCAAAGAATGCCAATGTGAAAGCTAACCGGAATAAGGAAACCTCCCACTGAGACGAACAAATGGACAGCAGCGTGTGAAACAATCCCAAAAGCAGAGCCCCCGACACTGGCTTACGAGAATCCCTACAAATTCTGTCCCTCCGCCAACCCTTGAGAGCTTGGAGAACCACAAACTCCTTTGTGACATCAGGGACCCTGAGTAATTTGAAATTAAAGGCTAAGCCAGATAACTTGCCAGACACTGCACTGGCGGACAGGCCAGCAGCCTCCCAATGCCATAACAGCCATAGGAGACCCTGTATACGATCTTTGACCCTTTGGAAACCCCCCCCAGAATTGTTCCAGTTCCTCCCATTCAGCCCACGCCTTACCGTATCTATTCCATGTGGCCTGACACACCGACCCTTGTACCCACTGCGCTATTCGGTTCGCCCAAGGCCCCAAAGTTCCTGGGGGCAAGGGGACCCCTCCTCGTCCGACCATGGGGCAGCCGCCCTGAACTGCGGCCACTGTGAACGAGAGAGTGCGTCAGCAATAACGTTCAAGACCCCAGGAATGTGAACAGCCCTACAGCTTATGTTAAGACATAAACACCGCAGTACAAGATGTCGTAAAAGCCTGATAACCGGAGGGGAGGAGGCCGTCAAATTATTAATGGCCTGTACTACCCCCAGATTATCGCAGTGGAACATCACCCTGCGGTCCCGCAAGGCAGATCCCCACAGCTCAAGGGACACCAATATGGGAAAGAGCTCCAAAAATGCCAGATTTTTGGTCAAGCCTGAAACCCGCCATTCGGACGGCCAAACCCCGGAACACCATTGTGAACCCAAGATGGCCCCAAACCCCACCGACCCAGACGCATCGGTGTACAGATGAAGATCCTGATTGGACACCTTTGGGGCCTGCCACAGCGCCCTCCCATTAAAATTGGCCAGGAAACAATCCCACACTCCCAAATCCTCCCTTAGTGGCCGTGTTAACCGAATGAAATGATGAGCATGGGTGATCCCTGCCGTAGCCGCGGCCAACCGCCTGTTAAACACCCTCCCCATAGGGATGATGCGGCAGGCGAAATTCAATTTACCCAACAAGGACTGTAGGGGGCGAAGTTGTATTTTTTGCGCCCCCCTTGCCTTGGCTATCGCGTCCCTGAGCCCTACTAGCTTGTCCGAAGGCAGTCGGCATTCGCCTGCCACCGAGTCGATCTCAATGCCCAGGAAGCTCAAGCATGTCGTCGGGCCTTCCGTTTTATCGGGGGCCAAAGGAACACCGAAGGAACTAGCCACAAACTGTACCGACTGGAGCAGATGCGCACACACATGTGACTGTGCCGGACCCACGCATAAAAAGTCATCTAAGTAGTGCAACACGGATTCGCAACCCGACTCCATCCGCACCACCCATTCCAGAAAGGTGCTAAAACATTCAAAGTAGAAGCAAGAGATCGAGCCACCCATTGGGAGGCTCAGATCCACATAAAATTCCCCTTCGAAAAAACACCCCAACAGATGATGACATTCTGGGTGAACTGGTAACAACCTGAAGGCCGACTCCACATCCGTTTTTGCCATCAAAGCCCCCGTACCCGCAGCCCGTATCATTTGAACCGCTGCGTCAAATGAAACGTATAAGACCCGACACAATTCGGCGTCAATATCATCATTAACTGATCCCCCGTAGGGGTAAGACAAGTGATGAATAAGACGAAATTTTCCCGGCTCTTTTTTGGGCGCCACCCCTAGAGGGGAAACCCGAAGATTAGGAAAAGGCGGATCCCGAAAGGGCCCCGCCATCCTACCTAGGGCCACTTCCTTGTCTAATTTGTCCCGCACCACCCCTGGGTTAACCGCCACTGACCGTAAATTACGATGAGATAATATGGTGGGCCGATCCTGAAAAGGGATCCAAAACCCCTCTTCAAAGCCTGACACCAATATATCCGCCGCCCTCCGGTTCCTATATTTGTTTAACCATGGGGGCATCGCGGCGACGTCCACTGGCGTCTTCCATCTTTGTGCCCATGTCGGATTTTTTCCCCAGCCTTACCCCGTTTAAAGCAGCGGGAGGAGGTGTGATTCCCACCACATCCTGAACATTCGTGCTTGAAACGGCAGTTCGCTCCCCATTTGCAGTGACCATCATTGTATTGCCAGCATGACCCGGGGCGTTTTGGTGTGGCCGCCGGTGTGGTGTTGGATCCCATACCGCCGGCCCCCCCAACAAAGGACGACAAACCGCCCTGGGCCGAGGCAGGCCTGGTCATAATAGACAACCAGAGTCCTATGTCCATTTGGTCCCAAGTTAATGACGGGCGGACAGCTAAACGCTGGCGAAACTGCTCGTCGTATCGCCACCAATTCAGCCCCCCGTAAACCCTGCACGCCGTCCAAACCTGATTCTGATAGCAGAATAAGGACGAACACCGTTCCGGGTATTTTTCCCCATGACACTAGCCAATATGGAAAAAGCCCTTATCCAATTGCCGAAAGTCTT
This sequence comes from Pelodytes ibericus, assembly GCA_036172795.1. Taxonomy (NCBI): domain Eukaryota; kingdom Metazoa; phylum Chordata; class Amphibia; order Anura; family Pelodytidae; genus Pelodytes; species Pelodytes ibericus. The sequence goes on from CM069862.1 coordinate 185,559,371, forward strand.
AGGGATCTTTCGGTACTTGTACCTTTCTCTTTCTCTGTCCGACTCCTTGTCAGGAGGAGGAACGTCTTCCAAAGGGAGAAGGGAGAATATCTCCAGGAATTCCCCTTTCCAGATCTTATCCTTAATTTCTTGCTTGAGATGCCCAAAGGCCCTGACCAGCAAATATAAGATGCCCCGTTGGCCACCGGGGCCACTGCTACCTGAGGAGGCTCTGGAGTCACCAACTCCGAGCCCCCCACCTCAGACCCCGAGCCCCCCGCCATAACCGCAGCAGAGGGGGAGGGGATGGCAGACCCAGACGCCGTCTCACTGCCTGTCAAGCCCGCGCCTGGCCTACCTGCCGGTTCCCATACTCCCCGCAATTGAGTATCAAGCTGCTCTGCAACCGACGGAGCTACCGATCCCCCTGGGGCAGCCATATGCAAAAGTACCCCCTGCAACCCTCCGCATTAGCCCTTCCCACGCAGGCGCAAGCGAGGTCCCTGGCATTACTGTCCCAGAACCCAATGTCCCAACATCACCACACTCACCAGGTCGTGTCAGCACACTCGTGGTTGGAGAGCCGGAATGCTGTAGCACAGGGGACAAAGCGCCGGATTGCAGCAACCCCGTGCCAGGGGCCGTCGGGGGAGCCATGATGCTGGATTGAAGTCCATGATGTGCCAACTGCTGTGAGCTGGTGCCAGGAGAAAAACCCTGCAGGGAAGAGATAGCAGTGTTAGAGACCCTCCCCCCCCTCCTTAAACCTGTGGGCTCAGCACCAGACGTGTATCAGCCTGGTCATGTATTGTGGAGCGGGGATCAGGGGAGGGTGTGCCACCGTCCTCCCCTTCTTCAGAGAAACCTGATATGGAGCCATCAGAGGGAACCTCAAATGGACTGGGAACAGGAGGTGAGCGCTGTGCCCTCCGGTTAGTGACCCGCCTACCACGTGGCTGTCTGGGCGCCCGGGGCCTAACGCTGCTTGCCGGCGTTTGAAGTGCCGCACCTGACAAGGGCGGAGTGAGAGGGGCTGCCGCTATCCCTACCTCTATGTTCCCGCTGGATCTGAGGGCCCTGGCCATCGGAGAGGTAAGTGGAGCCGGGGGAGGGGTTACCATCCGGCCCTGTGACCTGCGGGTAGGCCTCGCGGCCGGCGACAGCCTACCTCGCGTCAAGGGCACCACTGGGACCCGTTGCCGGCGGGAGTGTGCCATCGCGGGCCTCGCGGCCTGCGAGCGCGCTCCACGTGGAGGAGGGATCGAGGGGCCAGGGGCAGGGAATGGACTTACCGGCCTCGCGGGAGACGAGCGCCGCCGTCCTCAATGGTCCCCCGGGCTCCGACTCCTGTATCCTCGACGCGCTGGTCCATCTGGGCTCAGGCGGGCAGGGGGGTGCGATACATGCCTGCCCGACCCGCGATCACCTGCGGGAATGGCGGCTCCTGTTGGAGCCACCCGCAACCTCGCCATTTATTGCTGGAGGTGGGCTCCACCGTCCAGCAGTGCCTCAGCCCTGAGGGCGGCCAACACCTGCTCCACATCCATCCTCAGGCCGTTCTTCTGCAGCAGACACGATCTGGAAAACATATTTCTCCTGATATGTCCGTCAACCAAAATGGCTGACGGACTCAGGGGATCCCAGCTTATATACACTCCCTCCCCCCCCAAAGCCACTCCCCCAGTCACACATCACACATCACTCACTCCCCTCACACATACATGGCCCCCTCCCACCTAGGCTCTGCCTCTACCCGGGGAACTGGGTTCTGCCATTCATGTGGATGGTACTTTGACACGAACCACCTAATATACCCTGCCACAAAGCAAAATGGTTCAGGAATGGTTTGAGGAACACAACAATGAGTTCAAGGTGTTGACTTGGCCTCCAAATTCCCCAGATCTCAATCCAGTCGATGCATCTGTGGTATGTGCTGGACAAACTGGTCCGATCCATGGAGTCCCCACCTCGCAACTTACAGCACTTAAAGGATCTGCTGCTAACGTCTTGGTGCCAGATACCACAGCACACCTTCAGAGGTCTAGTGGAGCCCATGCCTCCATGGGCCAAGACTGTTTTGACATCAAAAGGGGAGCTACACAATATTAGGCAGGTGGTCATAATGTTATGGCTGATACATTTCCTATAATAATGAATAAAGCAAAACATTTTAAACAGACAAAATATGTATTTTTTCAAGTTCAAAGGTTCTTTAAAGAGTGAACATGAATAACTCTCCAAACTCCAGCCGCTTTTTGTTGATTACTGAACATGGTTAATAATAATGCAGCTTTTCACAGTGCGTTGGGTGGAATTCAAAAGATGGCAAAGCAACATCTCCCAGCTTTGTTTGTTATAATATGAATGATTTTCAAATAAAATGCACATAAAAAACCTATGTTTAAAGTATGGACTTGACAGTATATCACCAACGAGACAGCTGATGTTTGTAAACAGATGTCTCATTTTCTTATTTATGATTCCTGAATAAGATTGCAATTCAGCCTGTATTTTACCAGCAGGCCGGTAAAAAAATTGGCTTGAAGCCAATGTTAAGCAGGGCCGGTGGCAACCCTACTTCTTCCAACACCTTTTACACATGTCCCACAGTAACCACAAGTATATTCAAACATGTCCGATAGTGTAATGCATTCTCGGTTTGATAAAATGAACAGCTGTGGTGTTTGTTTTCCAGTGAGTTCGATTTATCTTGCTTATGTACTAAATGAAAACACTAATGCTAAAGTAGTGGAACCAATTAATGGGTTTTAACAATTTTAAGATCCCCACCACCTGTTTTGCTTGCTCTCTGCCCTACAGTTTTCCTGAGTTTTAATGGATGAGAGATAAGAGGTTTCAAAAATATAGAGCGCCGTATACATTTCTTTTATTTCTAGCTCTTACCACCTTTCTTGCACAGTGTGCCAACACGTTGACTTTCTGTAGTATATTCACCGAATGGTGAACCAGGGGTAGACACCAACATGTTCCCTGTGGACATCTTGTTGGACTTTGTGGTGGACAAGTTAATGATGTTCTACGGAACCTTCGCTGATCTAGCCATAGACTCTTGTCCGGACACTTTGCCTATCTCGGGATTGAGCTGTGGTTAACTGATCCCAGCCAAACCCCAGCATTTAATAGCTGAGTTGGAAAGATAGACAAGCTGGAGAATGTTTCAATCTTGGCTATGGTTGCCTGAGCCATGCCATCCGCTGTTTAGTCAATCGACTTTCCTGTATTGGAAAGTGCAGTTCGTTTTTTCATTGTACCTGTGTCCTCGGACACAGGAGGATTTACTTCATTTTTTTAAATACATACATCTCTCTCATAGAGTATGGGAATGTGCCTACTTCATGACGAATAGTTAATTTTAACTGTAATACACCTAAGCCCCGCTATAGAGCAAGACTGGGGATTCACAGAATCATATTGCGATATAAGTGGGATTATCTCCTAATCTGCTAAACTTCTGTTTTAAAGCAGAAAGCATATCTGTTGCCCTGAAGGCTCCATGGTAGCCATTGTGGTGCCGTATTAAACCAGGAACCGCATTATAAATCATTGGTATTCATTAGTTCCCCGGGAAACAGGCAAAGCATAGGTGGGAGGGGGCAAGTATGAGTGAGGGGTGTGAGTGGAACCTATGACATCTTGGAATCAGCAGCCATTTTGGTTACTGACGGACACAGCAGGGACATTTTGTCTCTCTGCTCGTGTCTTTAATTTAACGGCCTAAGACATGGATGTGGAGCACATTCTGGCAGCCCTTAGGGCTGAAGCGCTGCTGGATGGTGGCGTGCAAGTCCAGCAGCAGATGGCTCGCCTGAGGGGGTCTCCATCCGGAGCCCCCGTTCCTGAGGCTGGTCGCGGGTCGGGCAGGCGTGTCTCGCGCCCCCAGCGCCCGCCTGAGTCCTGATGCAGGCCCTAGCGGTGGATACCGGAGCCGGACAGGCTGGACGGCGGCGCTCGTTTCACGCGAGGCCGGTGAGTACAATTGCGAGGCCCAGGCCTTCCCATGCCCACCCTCGTAGCGCGCGCTTGTAGGCCGCAAGGCCTACGGCCTCCCCGGTGGTCTCCCCACTTCCGGAAATCATTCAAGGTGGGCCGTCGCCGGCCATGAGGCCCACCCGTCGGGCCCCAGGCCCGCGTCTGAGTTCTCCCCCGGCATCACTTACCTAGTGTGCTCGAGGCCCCCGTTAAAACGGTAGCCCCGGTGGCTAATGGGGCATCGTACATGTGTTGGTCGGGCCCCCTGGGCCTGCACCTTAAGTAGGAGATAAAGGAAAAGATCTGGAAGGGGGAATATTTAGAGATATACTCCTTGATTCCCCTGGAGGATGTACCTCCTCCTGAGAAGGAGTTGAAGGAGTCAGAAAGAGAAAAGGAGAAATACAGGTACCACAAGATCCCTAAGACCTTCGGGAACTGGATTAGGGCCTTTTCTGTTCTGGCTAGTGTAATGGGGGAAAAGTATCCGGAGCGATGCTCGTCGCTTTTCTGCTATCAGGATCAGATCTGGACTGCGTGCAGGGTTTATGGGGGGCTGAATTGGTGGCGATACGATGAGCAGTTTCGTCAGCGTTTGGCTGTGCGTCCCACGCTCTCCTGGGACCAGATGGACATCGGGCTATGGTTGTCTATTATGACACGGCCTGCGTCTGCCCAAGGGGGTTTGTCTTCCTTTCTCGGGGGGGGGGGGGGCGGCGGGATGGGATCAACCACCCCCACCCCGTCGGCCACGCAAAAGCGCCCCGGATTGTGCTGGCAATACAACGATGGGCAGTGTAAGTGGGGGGCGAACTGCAGGTTTAGGCACGAGTGCTCGGGGTGGGGAGGTAATCACCCCTTTAAGCGAGGCAAATCAGGGGAAAAGTCGGACATGGGCGCAAAGGGGGAGGACGCCGGTGGACGTCGCCGCGATGCGCCCGTGGCTAAATAGATACAGGAACCGTAGGGCGGCGAACATCCTGTTATCCGGTTTTGAGGAGGGGTTTTGGATCCCATTTCAGGATCGGCCTGCAGTGGTGTCTTTTCGTAATCTGCGCTCGGTGGCGTCGTACCCCGCAGTGGTGAGGGAAAAAATGGCAAAGGAAATTGCGATGGGGAGGATGGCGGGCCCCTTTCGGGATCCGCCACTTCCTAACTTACGGGTGTCCCCTTTGGGGGTGGTGCCCAAAAAGGAGCCTGGAAAATTCTGTCTCATTCACCATTTATCGTACCCCCAGGGGGGTTCTGTGAATGATGACATTGACGCTGAATTATGTCGGGTGTCGTACGTTTCCTTTGACGCTGCAGTAAGGATGGTTCGGGCCGCGGGGGCCCTTATGGCCAAAACTGATGTTGAGTCAGCCTTCCGGTTGTTGCCTGTGCACCCGGAATGTTATTACCTCTTGGGATGTTTCTTCGATGGGGAGTTTTACGTAGATTTGAGTCTGCCGATGGGGTGCTCAATCTCCTGCTTTTACTTTGAATGCTTCAGTACATTCTTAGAGTGGGTGGTGCGCACGAAGTCGGGATGTGACTCCGTGCTGCACTATTTAGATGACTTCCTGTGTGTTGGCCCTTCCCGATCTAATGTTTGTGCGCATCTGCTGCAGTCAGTGCAAATTGTGTCCAGCTCTTTCGGTGTGCCGCAGGCGCGCGGAAAAGATGGAAGGCCCGATGACGTGCCTTAGCTTCCTTGGCATCGAGATTGACTTGCTGGCGGGGGAGTGCCGTCTGCCGGCGGATAAAGTGTTGGGCCTCCGTGAGGCGGTGGCCGGGGCTCGGCGGGCGCGAAAGATTCAGCTCCGCCCATTGCAGTCATTGTTAGGGAAGTTGAACTTTGCCTGTCGGATCATTCCGATGGGTCGGGTTCTTAACAGGCGTTTGGCTGGTGCTACGGCAGGTGTTTCCCATGCTCACCATTTCATTCGTTTAACACGGCCCTTGCGGGAGGATTTGGGAGTTTGGGAGTGCTTTTTGGAAAACTTCAACGGGAAGGCATTGTGGCAGGCCCAAGAAGTGTCTAATCAGGATCTCCACCTGTATACCGACGCGGCGGGGTCTGTGGGTTTTGGTGCCATACTGGGTTCACAGTGGTCCTCGGGGGTTTGGCCGTCGGGATGGCGGAACTCAGGTTTAACAAAAAACCTGGCCTTTTTGGAGCTTTTCCCTATTTTGGTGGCATTGGAACTTTGGGGGTCGGCCTTGCGGGATCGCAGGGTCGTTTTCCATTGTGACAATATGGGTGTGGTGCAGGCTATCAACAACTTGACGGCCTCCTCCGCTCCGGTTATCAGGCTCCTTCGGCGCTTAGTGCTGCGGTGTCTTTGTCTCAACGTGACTTGTAGGGCTGTTCATATCCCCGGAGTTCAAAATATCATAGCCGATGCCATTTCTCATTCACAGTGGCCGGAATTCAGGGCTGCGGCTCCTTGGGCGGACGAGGAGGGATCTCCCTGCCCTCAGGACCTTTGGGACCTTGGGCAGGACGAGTAGCACAATGGGTTCAGGGGTCGGTATGTCACGTGACCTGGGAGAGGTACGTTAAGGCTTGGCCAGAATGGGAGGGCCTGGAGCGGTCCCATGGGGGTTTTCGTACCTTGGAGGATAGTATTCAAGGTCTGTTATGGTTGCTATGGTATTGGGAGGCATCAGGGATATCTCCCGGGGCGGTTTCTGGCAAATTGGCAGGATTGGCATTCGGCTTTAAACTCCGTAGGGTTCCGGACATCACAAAGGACTTCGTGGTGCGCCAAGCCCTTAAGGGTGGCGCAGGGGCCGAGTGAGTAAGGACTCGCGTAGGCCAGTATCCAGGGCTCTTCTTCTGGTACTTTTTCACACGTTGCCATCCATTTGCTCGTTGTCGGGGGAGGTCTCGCTGTTTAGGGTTGCGTTGGCTTTTGCATTTTTTGGCGCCTTACTGATTGGGGAGCTGGTGAGCCCTTCTAAAACTAAACACGGGGGCATTTTGCGGCAGGACGTGCTACGGGAGCCTGGGTCACTGCTGTTTCTGATACGGAGGTCAAAAACTGACATGTTGGGGAAGGGCACTTTGGTGGTTTTGAAGGAAGTTGTGGGTTCAGTGGTGTGCCCTGTGGCATGCCTGGACTCTTACCTGAGTATCCGCCCGGACGCTCCAGGCTCACTTCTCTTGCATCTGGATGGTTCCCCCCTGTCACGCTTCCAGTTTTTACGGGTATTTAAAATGTCTTTGGAAGCCATGGGGATCTCGAGTTCAGATTTTGGGGGGCATTCCTTCCGGATAGGGGCGGCAATCGAGGCCTCCAGGGTGGGTTTTTCTGATCGGGCTGTGCAGCGCATAGGGCGTTGGGAATCGCGCCGCTTCCAATCATATGTGCGCCCGGCGGGCCTAATTGACTCTTCGCCTTTCTTACCCATTTAGATCCCGGCCCGTATAAGATTTGGCTGATCGGCCATTCTTATATTTACTGGGCGCGCCGGCGTGGGTGCCCCGGACAAATTGTTGATTCACTTGGGGGGCAATGATTTGGGCACGGCTCCAGTTCTGGCATTAGGGGATGCTATCAGGCGGGACTTGGCCAGGTTGCAGGTCTTGTTCCCCGATATGGGCTTGGTTTGGTCTGAGGTTGTTCCCAGGAATTACTGGAGGTGTGCCCAAAATCAGAGGGCCCTGGAGTGTTCTCGGATTAAATTGAATAAACGGGTCTCAAAATTTGTATTGGGTGTGGGGGGTATTACCGTCCGTCATAGGGTATTCAAAAGAAACGCAGCTGTTTTCTTTCGTAGTGATGGTGTTCACCTTACAGATGTAGGTCTCGATCATTTTAATTTAGCTTTGCAGGAGGCTCTGGAACAGGCCATGGCTTTGGTGGGGGGTCACCGCTGATTTAAGGGGGGTTAAACAGCTGTGTCTGTGGCGGGGTGGTCCTTGCCAATACAGTAGTTAATGACGGAGGTGATCGAGTCAAAAAGGATGGACAGGATGGCCCCTCTCCTAACCTCTCAGATATTGGAAGAAAGGATAATGGCCATGCCCACCGAGCTAACTGTCGGCTGGTGGTTAGCATCAGGTTTGAAACAAATGCAGAATTAGTACGGACGAGGGGAGAGGGGTTTCACTCTAGGGACTCTAGTTTAAAGGTTATGGTGATTTAATGTTTACAGATTGGCAAGGACTAGTTGGAGCTGTATGTTAACAGTATGTTTAAATAAAGTATTTATATTTTATATTTACAGAGTTTTATTAAGTTATAAGAAATATAAGAATAAATGGAGAAAGTTTTGGCATACAGTTCTTCTTGGTTTTGTTAAATAAAAGCTGTGGCTTATTTAACTCCATACATGTCTTGTGTCTTTATTGGGAAGGGTATGGGGATTTTGTAGGTAATTAAGGAGCATTCCCCTTTACATCATACAAGTAAAGGATCAATACAAATCTATATCTCGCAAGCAAGATCGGTGTTGTCTTTTGCCGATGGCCACTTCAGTTTGTATCTCCTTGTGGTGCATCTTTATATCAAATTATGTGACAATTCATTCATACACTTGTCCGTTACCTACCACAAAAAAAAGCCAGCTTTTACACAGGCTGACAAATCCACTTGGTGCTACTTCAGTACCTGCATTCATCCTTAAATTGATTTTGCCACTGACCTAATGGAAACAAGATTGATTTGCCAGCAGACAACTGCCTACTAATCTTTTCATTAGCAATGTTTTTACAAATTATATTAACCATGGAGCATATGGGTCTCATTAGACGCCTCACCTGGGAGTCAAACAGACAAATACTGTGAGAAACCTTCAATAAAGTCATATATTAGTTGACTAGGAAACTTGAGAAACTGGTCAAACAGCTTACGGTATCTGCTGGCAATCATCGTTTTTCTGTAGGCTAAAATGAACATTTAGAATCCCATCCAAAACTCAATGACATCTTTTGCCTTCACCATCCTTGTTTTTTTTCCGATAATTTAATTTGTGGATGGGTCCTTTTCTTTTTTTTCCCTCTCCTGCCAAATCCACTTTAATCTCATCTTTTGTTGCTTTGTTCGGAGAAGGGTGTATGAAAGATGACCCAACTCTTGTCACAGCACACTAGCTTTTCTAATTAGAAGCTGGTCACACTCTGATAAACATTCACTCTGTTTACTTAAACAGAACCTCAGAGAACACACGCGAGTCACACCTGCAGTGACGGTATCAAGATTCCAGATATTTTTTTTTTTCTTATATGTTTGCCGTTTATCATTTATAAGCAGCTCTTAGAATCCCTTCTGGTCTGCGCTAACGTTTAACGTTGCCGACAAAACTCTTTTGGTCCAGTGAATATTTTTATAGTGTACTCACCACCATATGAGATGTTCACATGTGAAGTGCTATTTCTATTATAGCACATCAATGAGTATGGTTCTCTCTGGGTACCCCAATTAAATAAAAAATGATAGCAAAAGAGTTAGGTCGGGAAGGTTGAGAAGCTTTTGTCAACTTGGCTTTCAACGGTTTCTGGATCTGTTAGTATTCCTGCTAATGCTGGACTACACCCATTTATAATAACGAACAAGTCAAAGAACTTATAGATTTTGCGGAAAGAGTCATCCAATGCAGTGTTGATATGGCAAAGTAGAAAAGTATTTATTGAATAGAAAGTGACACTTACAGAAAACAAGTGATGCTCCCTTGTTTCCTATATCACTTGGATATCACCCAATGGATTTAGAGTTTCTTGAAGCCCTGAGTTGAAAGTCAAACAGTGTAGCTTGTTGAGATACACTATGGCAGGGGTAGAAAACCTATGACCCTCCAGATGTTGCATCACTACAATTCCCATACTCTTCTGCCAGCCTTTAAGGCAAACAAGCATTATGGGAGATGCAGTTCATGAGCAGCTGGAGGTCCGCAGTATGCCTACCCCTGCACTGTGTACTGCTGCTACTGCATGCACATGTTACTTCACAACTAAGTAACAAATATCAACAGCCACCATACTGAACCCATTATCTCTTTATAACTATGCCCAATTTGGTTGAGCTAAGCTGTGTCTTCAGTTTATTCCCAATTTGTAAAACTTTATAAAAAAGTAACTTCATTATTGCCAGTGTCCGAGGCAAGGTTTGTGAAGACCCATAAAATAACAATACATTGTCCACCACAAACGGTACTACATTTCCACCATAAACAGCATCGGTGCCTTACCCTTGATTGATACTGTAAGGGGTGCCAGACTAATACCCCAGGGTGTGGTCACTGAGGGGAGCTTAGATATAACAATCAGGAAGTCTTGGAACACCTTGGAGCCTGGGCAGAGATGAGCTGGAAAAGTGAGACAGGGATATAATTGCTGGACACGTGGAGTGACTAGGATCATTTGCCTGTAAAAGAATAAGAATACGTATGGAAGCTGAATCCTGAGTGTTCAGCACAGAACTGTGCATGGTCAAGATGAGTTTTCAGAATGAGGGGGTAAAGGATGGAGACACGCTCACAGTTGGTGGGAGTGTCACAAGACCTAAACATAGCAGGGGGAAAAACGGGACTATAGTACTCCGGTTAAGTGTTCTGCAACCTTTCTATGAACTTTGGTCTATATAAGTTGATGGTGAATTCACTCACCCTTCCTCTTTAGAAAAGTGATCCCAAAGCTGAGTGGTGGATAGATTGTTTGATTGCAATCCATACCGCCAAGCAAGCTGGTCATGAGACACAGGACACTGGAGGAACGGCCTCCGTTGGGGTGTAACATCACTACTGCACATGCAGACATGTTAACTTAGGTTGGTTTGTTATAGAGCATCCAAAACATTGCTTAACCACCATGCACACATTACACAGTGGTTAACCTGCACATGCACACAGCATTGGGACACTAGAAAACAAATTCAGATCAGAAAGATCGAATCAGAAACATCCCACATGATCACTGCCCATTGGGAAGTCCATATAAAGCTCTCCCAATCAAGGACAGGAAACATATCCGTACAAGGATCCGGAGGCAGGTCCAAAGAACATCATTAAACTGTCTACCAAACAATCAAGTTAATGTCCACCAGGAACAGTGCATACCCCTGCTCTCGCTGCCTGCAGCGAAGCATAGAGGATGCCCGTTAGATGATAAAATGGCATGTGTCATAAGTACAAGCACAAGTGGGGAGAAAAAAGAAGAAGTTTAGTGGCTCTTTAATGTTTGAGTTCAAGTGAGAGTAATTATCACTGCGGAGCGAGGTTTAGCACAACATTTTTTTCAATGAACTATATTCTATCTTGTAGCCTTGTGTTAACCTGCATTAGTAAATTTGTGTTCTAGGAGAATTCACCTGAAAGCTTTATGTACAGCACAAAATACACTGCCAAGTCGTTAACTAAAACCGTTTTTTGTTGTACACTCTATATTTAACACCAGCATCCGCCCACAGCAGGATCATGATCATGTCCCCATGCCTAGCAGATCTGTGTGGTCTTTATTGTTTATTGCTCTGTGAGCAGATGGAATATAATATAAAGGTTAAAAGCACTCATTCTCTTGGTTCTTTTTTTTTTTTTTTTTTTAGAGAACCGTTGTGATATAAATTGAAGGATTAGAGAACTGGCAGCCCGCCCTTGTGCCAGGGGACTCTCGTCAGGGGCATCCAAATTTATGTGAGAGTGTCTGGACAGCCGTAATGAACTGATAATAAAAATCAACTTGCTTCTAGAGTGCTTTCTTCATTCAATTTAGCAGCTTAGGAAGATGTTAGTCTCATGTTGATTAATGATTTTAACAGCATTTGTTGACCTACCAATGTAAATTCCAGTTGTAGATGAAAGTTTATGAGTTCTTAAGCTGGCTCTGAGCTCTTATTTTGCATTTACTAGGGCATAAAACGAAACGAAGGCTGCAATATTTTGCCGAACACACCTGCCCGTGTGAGCTTCCAGAATTTAATTTTCCCTCAGATTCCTGGAAGACTTTATTATGACACCTGCATATAACCTCTTTCCAAATCTGGGCAAACGTGTCCTCGTTATTATCCGACCACCCAAGAAGAGGAACTAATAAAATTAGATTAGGGAAGAGATCCATTGTAAAGGCAGTTTCCCAAAAAAAAAAAGGATTGTTTTTTTTTCTTTCCTGAGCTCTGTCAATCCACCTACAAGAAGCCTGATTGTTGAACAATGATAAACTCGCGTTTCATTTACTGCCAAAAAAATCCCTTGGCACCCTAAAGTACTGGATAGTAAAGATTTGTAAGCCTGTCACAAAGGAAGAATTGTTATATGAGAATGACACTAAAACGTGCCATGCCACACAGTAGAACCACAAAAAGGAGAAGAAATATTGTAGCTAAGGTGTCGTTTTCTGTTTTATCCTAGTAATAGAAATAGCACCTGTTCCAATAGTATCCCTAAGTAATTTAGTAAAACTTTGAATGTAACATCTATCCCACTTGGAATAGCAAGGGAAGGCTGTAGTGGTACAGGACTGGTGTCAGAGGTCTCCGCAAACCAACAGAGTAACGTACGTGTGCTGCATGAGGAGGACAGGATATATGCTTCAATAGCTGGCACCCACTTCCTGCTCTTTTCCTTCTCCAGATCTTCTCAGTGAGTGAGAGCTCCATATGTCATGTGACCTACTGGAGCTTTGAGGGTGGGGATAAAGAAGTCTGCAGAGCCCCATGGACCCTCAGACACTCCCGTCCTAAGCCAGAAACAAGAAGTCAATTAGAAGTTAAAATTTATCCTATTATACCTTTGTTTATATTATTCTTTGGTTCCTGGAAGTAAGTTGCAAATGATTTTGGAAATTGTCATGTGAACCAAAAATGTAATCAAAGAGTTGGAGGCAAGTGAGAGGTGAACATAAGGAACGCACCAATATGAACTTGGATGAAGCAGAGATGACCATGTCACCTGCAGGAATCTTCCCTACCAAGCCATAGAAGGTAGACAGTCCTTCCTTGATTGCCTACCTTTTATTTTTCAGGAGGCTGGATATGTGGTGATTCAGTGTCAAGTGTGTGCTTTCTATGTCTAGCCCATGCACCCAGACTGTTCTGCCCCCAGGTACACTCGATACTGACAGATCAGACTTAATGATGGATCACAAAGGATCCCTCCTGTCCAGCCATGATCTAGCGAGGCTTACAGACCTTGCCCCCTGATCAGACAAACTTCTGGGCTTAACTGGGGACAATTCCTGTCTAACCTCTCCAACCAGTCACTCATTATAATAACATTGGGGGAAAACTACCACCTCCCCCCCCCCCCCCCTCCAGATGTTCCTGATCATGATCTTACCCTTTATCATGGCAGAATCAACTTCCTGAGCTGGCCCTTCCATTTGAACATATTTCTCCCAAGTGTATTCGTGATTAAGTAGACATGCACGAATGGTATAGACATTACCTCTATAGCAGAAAGAGGTTTGTTAAAAAAAAAAAAAAAAAATCTTACAATTATATGTGGATTTTCAAATGTCAAAGTAAAAGCTCACTGTGCAAAGAGTAGACAAGAACACCAGGACCACTACATAATCAATTTCCACAAAGGTAGAAAAACATTGATCCCTTCGCTTCCCCGTCACGAAATGAAACACGTTTAAACCTCTCGGCATGGCTTCCATTACTATTCAGCGTTTTGCTTTTCCTTCGTATTGAATGCACTGTTTGGTTCGCCCTCCCTGCAAACAGTATATATATTTATCATGGTCCATGAAGAGGAAATCCGAGTGAATGGTCTATAGACTCGCTACGTCAATATCCAAAGAAGCAAAATAATTATTAAAAAATGCTCTTATTTGCGTTCGCTCATACGGACATACATAGGAATTGGCCGTGTCTGATAATAATAATATGAATATGTGTATTACGCACTGTGTTCTGAGCAGTGTCTATTTTCGGGGGTGCTACGGTCAAAATAAAATAGACATGTTCTTCTGTGGGCCTGATGTAGTTTTTAGGAACTTTTCCTTCTTGTGATAAGAGCCCTCAAGCCCCATGCCATGCACCAGTGTTTCTGAACCTGTCCCCAAGGACCCAGTTGTGTTTAAATAGGAATATGTATAACAACTGGTATGGTTCCTTGACTGTTAGGGAACCATACCAGGTGTTTTACATATTCTTTCATTACTGCCTTCACACAAGTTCAACTGTTGGTCTATTGCTTCCCTGTGGATTGCAAGCTCTGCTACATGTCTGTTCCTCACTCTATTTCATAGATTTAAATTATATAGCTATTCCCTAATTGCTATATAGACCTACAGATATGCTTGTCACTAGGGATCCTCTAAAGACTTAGGCCAGCTGTACCTGAAAGCTTAACAGACAGGCAAAGCAGCTTTAGGCACAAAAACTCCTATATCAGTGTGGTGTGTCTGTAGGCCAGCATTATACTGCATAATACAAAAAGTGCCCGAGGAAACTTACCCCAACAGCGTTATGCCAATGGACAGATCAGCCTTGGTTGGCACTGTTTGGGGCAAGGTTTGACCAAAAGAAATTATGTATGGGCTTCAGTATACGTACAATTTCATTATCCAGGTTTATCAGTGCTTTTTTCTGGAGATCCATTAATTATGTGCAAATCCAATATTATCTCAGCAGATCAGGAAAATGGCCGCATCTCTCGAGAACCAATCGATTTCATAGAAATAGGATGACGAGTTGTAGGCACAGCAACTGTGAGATTTGTGGAACACAATGTGTCATAGAAGAGATGTTTTATGATGTAATCCCTTGTATTTTATTTCTTATTTGTATAATCCTACAATGGCATTTTCTCACATGTCAGCACTGAAGGTTTATCCTTATTAATAATACATTAGTAATGCAATTAACCAAGGAACAAACCTGATCTCATAACTGAAAAGATAATGTATCATCAACATGTTCATATTAATATTTACTTTACAGTGTACACACATCCATGTTGGTCCAAAGGTATGTAGCTGACAGTAGCTGATACTATAAGGGCCATTACGAGTCTCCTATCACACTGGAAGCAGAATTCACTATAGGTTGCAAAGATCAAAAGGGATGAAGCAGATTCTAAAGGTTAAAAGGGAGGAACCAGATCCCCTTTAATTTCAACACCAGCATAAGAAAGGAGAAAGAGTAAGATTTTAAATAGTTACCATAGTGTAACCTAATGGTATTTCTGCCAAATGTCAATTAGGCCTAAGCCTAAGGCAACATACTGGGGGGTGGTGGTGGTGGTGGGGGGGGGGGGGGGGTATAGCAGAATGAAGGGGGTGACAGCAGTACCAGTTCTACCATTGTTAGTGGTGCAGTCTTCCTCACTGCCATGTGCTGTCTGTACAGACACCCAGGCTTCCCCTCACTAGATCACCAGTGAGCAGCATGGGGCAGTGGAATGGGATGAAGTTCTAGTTCTGCTGACCGGAATGTAGGTGCTTGCTGATGTAATGGAACAACTAAGTGACGTGCAACCTGGAGAAGAAGTTGTGAGATAAATTAGGGAGGAGGGGGGCATGAGTTAGGTAAGGCCTAGGGCAGCACAAGATCACTGACCATAATGTGGGGGATGGGACACTTCATCGCGGCTGCTTCAGCGCTGCTGCTTCACCGCTGACTCTGCACCGCAAGACAGCTCATCGCTGGAGATTTAATCCCGGGACATTTCATAGCTAAAGGTAAGTATTTTAGCTATTTTAGTTTATTTTAGTAAGGGTGGTTAGAATTAGGGTTTAGGGGGTTAGTATTAGGCTTTAGGGGGTTAGTATTAGAGTTCGGGTGTTAGTATTAGGGGTCAGGGCTTAGTATTAGGGTTTAGGGGGTTAGTATTAGGGCTTGGGTGTTAGTATTAGGGTTTAGGGGGTTAGTATTAGGGTTCGGGGTTTAGTATTAGTGGTCAGGGGTTAGTATTAGGGTTTAGGGGGTTAGTATTAGTTGTCGGGGGTTAGTATTAGGGTTCGGGGGTTAGTATTAGGGTTTGGGGGTTAATTTTAGTATTGGGGTTAATTTTAGGGGTTAATTTTAGTATTGGGGTTTGGAAATCATTTATTAGGGGGGGTTATTTTCTTTTTACTTTTACATTTGGAAGATCTGACAGTTCAGCGCTGAACTGTCAGCTCTTACATAGCCGCGGCCGCGATGAAACGGCCGCGTTATTCTTCATTGCTGACAGTTCAGCGTTCTCACTGCCGCGCTGAACTTTCAGCGATGAAGATGCGGCGAAGAAGTGTCCTAGACCTCATAATGTGACCACAGGTTGAATAAGTGACTTGTGCAGTAACAGTAGCCTAAAGCGCCTAAGGTGCCAAAGATTGTATAACCTTCATAATTTGGCCTAGGTCAGATTTATTGCCTAATCATAACTGCTTCCATAGGTTTTGGAGCAAGACATGATAGAAGAAAGAATCCTGGGTCCCTACTGACATAGAAAAATTCAACAGTCATTTTTAAACAGCTTTTGGAAAATACAAAGGGGAGACTGCTTGATGACCAACGCATTCCGATAATTTTTAATGGCTCTTTGCCATACACCTATGACTAGCCGGCACTTGGGCTCCAAATACTTTTTCTTTTCTCGTTTGCTACGGCAAGCAGTTTGTGGTGTTGTTAGAAAATGGTGTTGTTAAAAAATGTGTAAAAATTCATTATAAGTACAACACTTAATTTGATAAAGCCAGGAGTGTGGGAAAAGGAAGTGAAGATAAAACAGTGCACTATGCAACTCTTAAAAAGAATTAGGACATTTATTCCTGTAAATTTTCAGTGCAGACCCATCATGTCAGGTTCTCTGTTTGAATGGGGAGCTTCTCATGGTCATACAGTCTACAGCTGACAACTTCACATTCTACAGTGATGTGATAATACCAGGCTCTACTGGTAGTTTGTTAGTGTTTGCTAGTGTTTTTTTTTTTATAATTTCAATGCCTTCGAGTATCTGAAGGGAGACACATGTATTTAATCGCTGACAAGTTGCAAGCACCTTAATCACTGATTTTAAAACCATTTTGGTAAAATTGAGTCTTTAGAAAGGAGTTAATCTATACGTTTGTTGTGATTGCTTTGTGCCAGGACTGATTGCACGATATTCTGACATGTCTGAGTGGCTTGGAGCTACAGTTTGAGGTTAGGCCAGAAAAAGTTAACTACACAGTTATTGGCCAACCTGCCACCTGTCATAATGTTATGGATGATCAGTGTATTTATAATATATATATATATATATATATATATATATATATATATATATATATATATGTAGAATTATAAATACACCGATCAGCCATAACATTATGACAGGTGGCAGGCCGGCGGAGGCAGCATGATGCTTTGAGCAATGTCCTCATGAATGACCTGCCACCTACCTAAGCATTGTTACAGACCATGTACACCATTTCATGGAAACAGTATTCTCTGATGGCATTGGCAACTTTAAGCAGCAAAAATGGTTCAGGAGTGGTTTTAGTAACACAACAATGAGTTGTTGACTTGGCTTCCAAATTCCCCAGATCTCAATCCAATAGAGCATATGTGGGATGTGTTGGACAAACAAGTTCGATCCATGGAGGCCCCACCTCGCAACTTACTGGACTTAAAGGTTCTGCTGCTAATGTCTTGGTGCCAGATACCATAGCACACCTTCAGAGGTCTAGTGGAGTCCATGCCTAAATGGGCCAGCGCTATTTTGGCTTGAAATGTGGAGCTATACAATATTAGGCAGGTGATCCTGTTATGGCTGATCGGTGTATATATATTTATATATTCAATATTTATTTGTATATAAATAGTTACATCTATAAGTCTAAAAAGAGTCCACTCTTAACAGCTTAAACAGGTAATCAAATGCACTTGCCTTGGTGCCTTCTTCACTAAAAAATGATCACAAGTGATAGATGAATTGCACTTTTGTAACTTCCAAAATGAAATGAAAATTATTTACAGGTTACATTCAACTACCGACGTTTCAGACTTGCGATCAGAGCTCTCTACCTCATGTATCCAATTGTTGTAGTTTGTCTAACTTAGTATGTAGCCCCCCTTCTTTTTTCTGTACCTAGCGCTACATAAATTATTGGCTCTATAAAAATAAATTTTAATGTAATGTAACTGGTTAATAATTGTTTTTCATTGTGAATGTTGCAAAAAATCCAATGAGTGGGTCTATCACTTGTGGATAGTTATATGTATACCTATATAATCTATATGTATAAATCATTTTGGGACCAGGACATACTTGACAATGAGAGAAATTATTCCTGGTAAAACACTTTATAAAAATAAATATCCTAGCATTGACATAAAATGTTCTTGCTTTCGTATCTTACCTTCAAAGCTTTAAACGGGACGGTATTTATTTGATATTCGCCAGAAATCTTCAACATGAGTGAATTGTGTTTTCAGAGAAACATAAGATTAGAGATTATCCATCAAACTCACATATCAGGTTGCGAAACATATCTCCACAGTAGATAGAAAACTATCTGATTCTTCACGAAAAGAAATCTACATCTGTCTGCCCACGACTTTGTGGGAGAAACTGTAATCTTGCAAGCTGACACCTATTTCCCTCTAGTAACAATCCAAAAATAAGATCAAGAATGTGCTAAATGCAAATACCTGACATAATGAAAGACATTACAGTGTGTACACCTCGGACATGGAAAATATCTTTCTTTGCAATCGCTCCTAGGTTTTAGCTTCTGATTTTGCAACTAAGGTAGCCACCGAGCCAGTATTTTACAGGCCAGTAAATAATAGGACGAGGACAGTGTTAACAAATTAAGTGGCATAGTATTTTCTTCTTAAATTAAATGTGGCAAGTTTAATTCCAATGTTCATTTCAGCTGTGAATGTACTTCTTTCTAAGCTCCCAGAATGCATAGTGTGGTGTTGAGCATTGCATTCTGGGACACCATCATATACAAATTATGTATGAATAATTTTGCTTCCATGCCTACATGTAGAGTTGCCATCCTGTCAATATTTTACTGCCAAGATGGTATAAAATTGGCTTTAACGCATGGCCATCCATAGGATTTTATCATGGGGGTAAATATCCTCCCCACTTTTTCCCTCTCCCATCCCAATACGTCCTTACCTACTCCCCATTGTCTACCTGTGTTGGCTCAGGAGAGGACTTTCCTGGTGGGAGGCAGATGTAAGTTACGTATTAATAGGAAAAATGATACGACCAGGGTAGTAGTTGCTAATAGTCCAACACGTACCTGCATAACAGGAGAACTTTAGTTTACAATAACTGGGGTGGTAAAAATTAGCCACAACTACCCCAGTCTACAATTACTATGATGTTTCAGCCAGGAATGTTAGTGTGTAGCGTTGTGTAGGCCACCATAACTCCAGTCTATAACTACAATTCCCATGAAGTTCAGCTAGCACTATGGCTTGCTGAATATTATTGTGGATGCAACATTCGGCAACCCTACCTGTTTTGTATGTACAACACTATCTTAATGGGTACTGTACATGCAAAATAAGGTGTGAGGGTAGATGCAAGGATAGGAGACCAGTATGCAGAGATGTAACAATAACCATAAAAGTCAATAGTAAGACGAGACTTACTGTAGTAGGGAAATATAGTTGGTACGAAAAGAATAAATAACACAGCTTTAGTAGACCTTGGCTTGTACAGGTAGCACAGCTTAGAAGACCTCGCAGGTACAGTTAACACAGCTTTAGCAGACCTTGGCTTGTACAGGTAGCACAGCTTAGCAGACCTCGCAGGTACAGGTAACACAGCTTTGGCAGAACTTGGCAGGTACAGGTGACACAGCTTAGCAGACCTTGGCAGGTATAGGTGACATAGCTTAGCAGACCTTGGCAGGTACAGGTAGCACAGCTTAGCAGACCTTGCAGGTTTGGCAGACCTTGGCAGGTACAGGTAGCACAGCTTAGCAGACCTTGCAGGTTTGGCAGACCTTGGCAGGTACAGGTGACACAGTTTAGCAGACCTTGACAGGTACAGGTAGCATAGCTTAGCAGACCTCACAGGTACATGTAACACAGCTTTAACAGACCTTGGCAGGTACAGGTAGCACAGCTTAGCAGACCTCGCAGGAACCGGTAACACAGCTTTAGCAGACCTTGGCAGGTATAGGTAAAACAGCTAAGCAGACCTTGCAGGTGCAGGTAGCACAGCTTAGCAGATCTTGCAGATCACAAAAGTAATGAAGTAGCAGAATCGGTAGGCAGGAGAAAAGTCAGGGGTCCAGGGTCAGGGTATCAGGCAAGTGGCAAAACAAAAAGCTGTCCGAGATCAGGGGCACCAGATAGGGATCAGAGTCAGGAGTAATCCGAGGTCTATAATATTAAGGCACATTCGCAAAAAGAATAACACTAGGAGGCTCACGAGGAGAAACACCACTGTGTGAAGTGCTTGGTGGCTTTTTAAATATTACTCACCGTCGCATGACGGCGCTTGGCGTGATGTCATCGGAGGAGGTGTGTCAGAGACATGTGTATGGGAATGGCCAGATCTTCCCTGGAGAGAGCCGAGGAGAGGATATTCAGGTGATTGGCTGCGGGGGAGATCGTGACATAAGGAGGCAGTGCCCATAGACCAGAATAGGATGGCAGAAAACTGTAGTATAACAAAGTGAGCTAAATTATAGCAAGACTTGTGCAACTTTAAAAAAACAATTTTTTTTATATATATTTTTAAGCTCTCCTTACTCTTTGTCAATTATCCCAGTGTAATGAATGCAGTCAGATATCTTTCAATACAGGTAGAGTACTATTGATTGAGCGTCTTTGGTTGCAAGGATATTACTAAGTGTTATTCCTTGTGAGTGAAAGTACTTACATATATTGAGATCTTGTCCTTTGTAGCATGTAATGAACCTGTTAAGGCTTGAAGGCCACAGTCCACTGCACTTGCTGCCTCAGTGGTATTTCATCCATTGTTTTTTATGTCAACTAATTGTCCGAGATTCTTTCCAGTAACATGGGATACGAATCTGGTATTTTCTTGCCTTGTGTGAGGACCATCAACAAATATAAGTTGTGTATGGGAACAGCACTGCGTGAACAAATGTTAAAATGACGAATTACAAACATGAACATAGAGAGATAGACTTCATATAAAACATAAATAGGTCTTCTGCTAGAGCAGTGACAGAGAGGCTATGCCTTCAGAGCTCTCTGAAGTGTTACACTGCATGTACCTACAAGATACCTATTAAAGAGGGAGTAAACCCCCAAAAGGTAAAGGCTTGGTATTAATAATTTATTTAAGGCTAGCATGACAGGTCTTCCTTGATATTTGCTTCTCCTTCATGGGGCCTGCATGCTCCGCCATGTGCCTGGGTGGGCGGTCACTGGGTAGATGCCTTATATATTCCAGCTCACACACAGGCACATCCCATAAATTGTGCAGCTGGTACAGTCAATCGGGATTTGTAGCCAAGGTAGTTACAGGGCTGGCATTTTCCTTGTTTTTTATGTTTTGTTTTTTACACAGAATGCTCATATCTGCATGCGTGAGTATCCCCAGACATTTTTCAAAAGGGTGGGAAAAAATAATATGCCTTAAGGATTCTAAACCTTAATCTCCAATAACCATGCGGGTGGATCCATGGTTGGCTAGAGCTGTCCATATCCATAATGCTTGCTAGGAGTTCCTTCTCCTCCCCCACTTGGTTTTGAGGGACTGGGAAAGTTGACGCAGCAGGTTGTCAAAAGACAATCCAACTAACTTGCAAGGTTAAGGAGGGGGCAAAGTCATGGAGTCACAGGTCCAGCCCCGTAATGCTAGAAGACTTGCTGAACTGGTTGGGGAGATCTCCTGGCTGCTGCAAGCGTCCAAATCATTACTCACCATGGACATTTGCTGCTCACTGCAACGGACAATTTCATGATGTTCTATGACCTTCACAACAAGGTCACGGACACTCTGCCTATCCCTGAAACTTACATCTGCATGACATGCATTGAATAAGTTATTATGCTTAGGATTGTCCACACCTATGGATGATTGGCCTATTTACCACGGTCATAAAATGGCTGTGTTTGTAAATGTGTCCCTCTTACATCACAGTTATCCAAAGCATTAATGGAATAACAAAAAAAAAAGCAAAAGGCTCTTTTGCTGAGCTAGTTGTTTGCAGCACAGAGGGGATGATATGAATATTTATGCATATTGGTGATAAGATCTTTATTAAGAGGTTTAGCACTGCAAGGAAGACATCCTGTCCCATGTGTTCAACAAATGCTCATATTCTTTTAACTTGTTAATAATCTATCCCAGTCTCCAGAGCTTGTTTGTAAAAGCCCTTTGAATGTTTATTTATCAAAAAAAAAAAACACAAATAAATATTCAAATACTTCAAAATGCTAATTTAATTACGGTTCATTTAAATCCCAAATTGGGCATATGGAAGAAAGGTCACACGGGAATTTGAAAAATAATGAGGCCTTCTGAATGATTTGTGTTTTGTTTGAGCCAGTTCAGATGTGAGATCCGAAACAATTGAGAAACCGTGTTTACAACAGATAGAAAGTTACAGAATACGTGTCCACTGGGTTACTTGTCGCACGCCATCTTCCACGTTCGGCTGTGGGTAAATTAACCCTCAGATCTGTTAAAACGCGAGCTATGTGTTAAAAAACCTGATGAAATTAAAAGTAGGCTATAGTTTAAAAAGTTATAATTCAAAACTGTACTCTCCATAATCACTTGTTGAAGATGCAGGATTGCAGGTGTGATTCCTGGCAGGGTCCAGACTTTTTTCTGAGATCAACACACTGAGTACAATGAAAAGAAAACAAAGTAAAATAATTAAATACATCTTAATGCAACTTTTTTGTATTTCATTTTTTTGCAACTCCTAACATAAAGGGAGAAAGAAGAAACTACTGTGTAGACCAGTGGAAAGTATAGTATTTCCCTTTAATCAATGGATAAACATAAATAATAAAAACACATATACATGTAAAGGTTACACTGGGTAGAATGTTGTAGTAGAACCTTGTTGGTAAAAACCTGATGCATTTCACCAACAGGCTTCCTCAAAGGGTTCCAATTTACAATGGTGCAAACACTATTTGCATGTAGATGGTAGATATGTGCACTCTCGTTTCAGAGATGGATGTGTAATAGAATGATGAACCTGTTGCTGTATAGAGCACTCCTGGATTGGCAGGATAGCTGGGCCTAGATGCCTACAAGTATGTAGGTACTCTTAGGTCCTCAGATGTCTCCGCAGAGCCATGGGTGGACATATGGAATATACGAGAGAAAAAGAAAAACAAAACAATAGTGTGGTACTGTAAAACAAATAGACACAGACACTTCACTCTGCTCCTGACGAAGTCTGGTGAACTAGAAGAAATGAGTTGAGCGGGGGGTGATAGTGTACCTTTCTATATGTTGAAATCATTTTATTATATTGATAGGAAGGTTGCCCATCAAGAAGTTGACCAGAAAGTCTGCTTGATTGCAAGAACATGCGGATTTGCCATCAACTACCAATCCGGATGGGGTAACCTTTCCTGTTTTACATGCGTTAGTTGCACTTGAGCTGGTTCTCGGTGCAACTTTTCCTGTGATTGTGATTCTAATAAATGAACGTTTTTATATTTGTTAAACAGTACCACACTATGGTTTTGTTTTTCCTCTTCTCTCATAAATTCCATATGTCCACCCGTGTTTCTGGGGAGACATACAGTCTGAGGACCTAAGAGTACCCACATTTTGCGATTTCTGTTCAGATTAAATAGTGCAGTTTGGGAGTTGAGGAGTCCTTGCAGACATCAGCTTTCCTGAAGGAAAGTATTTTTCTGGTTATTTGGTCCTATTGGATTATTGGCAGTGATACAGGTCAATTTTGGGCTGATCAGTTTAGTTCTGGTGTTTTCCTGAAAGTTCGGGAGCAGTTCTAGATAACTACTGCTACAGCATGTCAAATGCACACATGCCCAGTGATTCCCTTAGTTTTTCAATGCATTAATTTAGATATATAGATTATTTTACTAAATTAATTATTATAGAGGTAAACCACATTATAACAGGGTTTCCACGATGGCCCACTATCTGCCTTCAACTTCTATCTCAAAGATCTATAGAATCCCATAACACTGCCATTTATATTGCTATACATCCGGGCACTGTGCTATAGTGGGGCCTATATGTAGTAAAAGTAACAGTACAGGGACATTTCGGACATTTTATCTTGTTTTCCTGTAATGCCTTATCATGGGTGGCTTAGGGGTTCCAAAGCAAAAAAATCAGATGACACCCCCTCATTTCATTTATTTGTCCTATCTCCATAACTGTCTTCCCTGTATTTAATAGACAAGAATCCTTCCTTTCCATGTGATACCTTCATTAATACATAAACAGAAAGAACTAGTGTGGGAGAAAAGAAAAAAAGAAAAAGTAAAAACATAATTTACATAAGGCTCCAATGCAGAGAAAAAGCTATAATAATTCTGCATTTTATAACAATACAAACGTTGTCAGATTTAATTGGTCATGGGGCTGACAGTGTTTTTAAATATGTTAAGTAGGTCTCCAAACTTGATAGAAGGTATTGTTCATTCTTTATTGTTTTAATATTATTCTGCTAGCTAGCTGATATCACGCTGGGGTAATATATATATATTTTTTTTTTCCACCCAAGGAAATGTAAAACGAATAATGAACATTGTTTTATTAAACATAATGTTTTTTTCCTAAGGCTAACATCTAACAATATCGTTGTAGCACACACTTGTTTAGTTAAAGATACATAAAGGTTAATTATTGTGGTCGTACAAACAGCTTGTACCTTTTTTTTAAGCAGTATCCATGCGTCTGGGGGAAAATAAGAAAGTCAGCTAGCTTACTTCGGGAAGACTCTATTAAAAAAAACAATAATACATTGATTTTGGAACTGCTACAATGTAAGATGCAGAATGATAATTCATGAGTCTGAGCTCATAATTTGAAACTTGGCATTCGACTCCAGAAATAACGACTGAGAAGGTTGTCATAAAAATGAATTGATCATAGATCTATATACAGTAGAGTCTATTATAGTTTGCATGGCGGGAATTTTGGGAAAATTATATGGTTTGTTGTTAGATTATAGCACAGCTGACAACAAAAAGTGAAAGATTCCATCTAGTGTAGTCATTTTAAACAGAAAGGTCTTAATGAAAGAATATGCGTGCGGATTTTTTTGAGCCCTCTTTGGTCTGATTTTTTTTAGAATCAGATAAAGAAAGATCCGACTCATTCGAGCTAAGATTCTAAACAAGATTTCTTGAAAATTCTTCTGTCATATATTCTGATATCGTATTAGAACAAAGTCTTTGCCCAACAATAGCATTAACAGCGATATTACATATACCTAATACAAAGATTCCAAAATATATCCCAAATAATCCTTTACTGATGTCTACTATTAAAGCTGGGAAACTAGTGAGAACTAGATGGGGCATGCAATGGAGATATTCTATTTTTCATCCATTTTGTGATAATTCACAATTTTTACATAATAGTGAGACTAAATAATTTCTAGAATGGAAAAAAACATAATATAAGCAACCCCACAGCATTTATTAAAAATAAGTCGACTTCCTTGATGAGTTTCACTGACTGTAAAGAGAACCTTCCTCAGTTAAATATTAAATGGTATGAATTTCTACACATACAAGAATTCGCAAGAATACAATTTCAAAAACAAAAACAAACAGATTGGGACAACATCTTTGATAGTAAAATAAGATTATCAACATAACTTACTATATCTGCAAAATTAATATATAAAGAAATACAAGAAACAAAATTTATTAAGGATATTCCTAAGGGTACTAAAAAATGGTTAACACATTTTCCAAATATAAAACTAGAAGATATAATAAAACAAACCATAATAACATGCAAAATAATGCCAGCAATATCATACACTGAAATGCAGTATAAAATTATACACTATACATATCTGTCAACACATTGACAATATCTAATGGGTATTATTCCCAAAGACATGTGTCAAAAATGTGGTTCAAAAAATGCAAACTTAATACATAATTTTTGGGAGTGTCCAAAGATTAATACCTTTTGGAATAATATTGAACAATTTCTAAATATAATCAAAATAGTTAATTATAAAATACAAGCCGAAGAAGCCATTCTTGGTATAGTTAAAAGAAAAAATTATATTATTGAAAATATATTTATATTACGTATTACATTGGCTGTAGCAAGAAAATGTATATTACAACAATGGATAAGTAAAGATATACCAACGATGTCATTATTCCATATAAAAATGTTATTTTTACTCAAAATGGATTGGATGGAAGCTACACTACACAAAGAAAAAGACAGAATATCAAAAAATGGGAAAATTATATAGATACATTGGATGATAATTACAAGAAAAAAATACTAATGGCATTTCAGGAAACAATGTGGTATTCTAAACAACTATTAAGTGGTAGAACACCATGTACATAAATGAAAATGATAAATAAGATACCTAAAAAATAAATTTATAGAATAAAATGACATATAGAATAAAATGACATAAATAGAGATAGTAGAATAGTTAATTAATATTATGAGAAATTGGTAAAGTAATGGATGAATAAAATTAAATTGAAATACATATGATTGGTATATAAAATGAAAATGTTGTTATTATATATATATATATTGTATTGTATTATTTTGTTTATTGATGTTATTATATATGTAATGTATTGTATTATTATATTTATTGTAATTGTGTGTATTATTGATATTGTATAACATTGTAATGTATACTTATTATTATTTTTAAATGTATAATGTAACAATATTAACTTAAATAGAATATAATATAAGTTATAATTAAAAAAATTGAAATAAAAAGAATAAAAAAAAAAACGAAATTCTTCTGTTTTCTTGATCATTACTTGGAAATGACTGTTGTTTTAGATAATTTACTGGATGATACTGTCAAGATCTAGAAAAAAAAGATGTAATGTTTAGCTTAATTTGTATTTGGACACTTGCTGGTACAAGGGTTCATGCAGTATTATGAATTTGTAGGTTTATTTTGGTGAATTAGCTACACAGTAGGTAAAATCATATACAAAAAGATGATTGTGAAAATATGGCAACCATGGCTATTTGCTCATATGCCATCTACACCTAAACCACAAGTAAGATAAAAACGTATTATTGTATTTTTAGTGATATCATTAAAATTATTATTAATTATATTAATCAAAATAGTATTTTAATACAGAGAATACTCTTACATAACATAAAGAATTCATAGATTTAGAGATGCAATATATAGTATTAATAGTATATATAATATATATATATATATATATATATATATATATATATATACTACAAAGATATGGTAAGAGTAAAGTGTAATGTAAAAAAAACTTGATATCAACCTATTTTTTTTTTATTATTATGTTTATCCTTCAAAGATACCTCTTAAATGGTATGATATGTAATAAATAAGGACATTGTTTCTACATATTATAAGAAACATATATTTTGTGGGCTTTTATATTACGTACAAATCTATATAAATATACAATAGAGACATAATAAGAATGTGAAAATGACTTTACAAAACCTGATGTAATTATAAATATTGATTTATTGATCAATAAACACTTTCTTTTTTCTTTTTCCTTCCACTAAATTATATAAAAAAGACTGAACGATAAATTTTCAGTTTCAAGAAATTGTTACTCATTAATCATGTTTAAGTCCATGGACCACCCAACCTGATCCCAAGACTTTGAAGGTCCACGCCAGTTACAAGATGGTGTTGGTCAGCATTCTCCATCCATAAGACAAAGAGCATTATGCATGCAGAATACATGTATTGACAATGGGCAAACTACTCAGTAATGATAATGTCTGGCATCAAACCAGTTATACCCGGGAGACAACTGTATCATAAAGTATAATTCTCTCCCCGTCCAGGATTATGAAAACATTTTTTCAGAGCTATAAATGAGTTGTATAACTGAAGCTGATGGACTTTCCATAGGATTCTATGGGGAGGACGGAGGCTACAATTTTGTTTAGGTGCATTTCATCTGATTTTGATGTCAGAATATATCAGTGTGCAATCGACTGTGATGTCCGAATTCCACCTGAATCGTGCCACCGATGTGATCTCAATCCCAATTTGAAGGCACCGTTTCACAAACCTAGTTATCTTTATACACAGCATGAAACCTGTTCATAGTTCTCTTTATACATAACATTTTATCATCTAGGGTAATCTAGAAACAAATCATATTCACATATTCCATATTTTGCTCCTCCGAAATGTGCTAGAAAGCTACAATGAATGAACGTATCCATACATAACCTCTTTTTAAAGGGATCAGCACGTGGTTACCTTCTATATAGAGTACTCCTTGGAGTTCTAATTAGGGAGAAGACACCTTAGAACATTAGAAAGCATATTATAAAGTTCTGTGCATTGATTTCTACTTCTCTCCTCGCCTTCTAGGCCATATACACTGTGGTGTGCATGGGCACAATCTTTAGTTTTTCGTATGCTTAAAGGGACATTACAGCCATTTTGACCCTGGTGTTTTTTGCATAAAAATGCATGTAGGGAGTGCTCAGACATGTCTTTTGACTCTATCCATGCTATTGTTTACATTGCAAGAGGAATAGTGCAGATGAGCATGAATATGACAGGTGTAGCTTCCATCTTCGGGACATGTATTTGCCTAGAAATAACTTATACCAAAACCTTCTGGGGTAGAAAATGGCCACAGCCCACCTAATTTTATTGAACCAATACTCACTGATATACATTTAAAACATTTCCAATGCATAATACAATATTACAATTTAACTTGCTTAAAAAAGACCCAAACCAAGCAAGCACGAGCGTCCAAGTGGCTACCAAGTAAATTACAAGTTCTGGGCATATCTAATGCCCCCATAACCTGAGATTCGATGTACCAATCCCCCCTCAAACCTTCCACCATATACTTTCACAAAGTATTGTCTGGGTGAGACAATAGGTGGGTGAGACAATATTTGTTAAAATTTCCTCTATTTCATTGCTTAAATTAACTCCACCCCAAACCTAACTACCAATAAGCTAACATGTCCCCTCCTCACCCTGTCAAGTCAGCCCATCACCAATTCTGTCTGGGGCATACCGTCACAATTGCATTCAGTATCTGTTTTTATTGACAGCAGTAATTTGGGAGCAGGGCAGTTGTGTGATGTCACCAGTGACAATACTCATATATTGCGCTTGTATTTTTATGGGATCCCACTGATTCCCTACCAGTATATTCTGGGGAAGTTTTTGTGTTTTTTTTTTTTGCTTTTCCATCCCCTGACAAAAGCAAGTTTTCAAATTAGATATTTCAAACACTAAAAAAAAAATCTGAACTTATAAATCCATAATTACATTAAAGTGTCAGCTTTAATAAACTTTTATTTGTCCATTTTTTGGTCTGCAGTAGCTTTAATACTAATAAGTGACCCAAGAGTTTTTGAATTCTAACTATTTGTACAGCAATCCTAAAAATTTGGAGAGAACCACCACTTGACGCATTTCACACAACCGTGCTTATTCGTAAGCTTACAAATGAGCACTGTTGTGCGAAACGCATCAAGTAGTGGTTACGTTTATCTTGCTCCTGTGTTGTAATTAACGAATTATTACTTTTTGGAGTCATGGATTATTTCACTTATGTGAAGTGTGCACTGGATCTTCTTATCTACTTACCCCAACGAGCTGGATGCACTGCTTTCTCCAGCTGCACCTGTCAGCACTAATCCTGATGGTTTTACCATTGTTTCTTAAACTTGTCCCTAAGGGCCTGTGATCCTTGTTCTCGGTTAGCACGGTCCTCTTGGGCAAACAACATGTGCAGTCATTTGAATTGTATAAACTCCAGGTGCTTTATTGGTATGCTTCAATCCAGATACAGCAGAAAGTAACCAAAATATAACATAAATCGGTGTAAACAAAAACCTAGCTCGTCTGAGCTCTAACTAACATAAATCTCCCTATCTATCAAGGGTTTAAACCATAAGAAAATAATCCAGGTTTCACCAACCTATTTGCTTGTCAGCCTTCTGTTCTCTGGTTCTCAGGCAGCCTGTCGTTTTGCAGCCCTTCCAGCGAGAAACAAACAGAAATCTCTCTCTTTTTTCCTGCCTAGCAGGGAGGGGTTTATTCCTATTGCTGCAGCTGATTACCAGCAGCTGAGCAGTGTAATTTGAGACAGTCCAAAACCCAGACATGGACCTATGTCTCCCAAGAAAACAGCGGAGTGGAGCACTGGCCCACCCTGCTCTCCAAATGCCCCACCCCAGTGGCCCATAACAGTAGTTTGTCACATACACACAAATATATAACACCTACTCCCCCTGGGGTTAAATATCATATGCCCCTCTGAGCATTTTATGGGGAATATTTCCTCCCTCACAAACCACCCCATTCACCTTATCACAGGCCCCAATGATTCAGTATTTAGGGATTACCCAGTTGTGTTTAAATAAGAATATGTATAACACATGGTGTGGTTTCCTAACGGCTAGGAAACCACACCAGGTGTAATACATATTCTTATTTAAACACAACTGGGTAATCCCTAAATACTGGACATTTGGATGTCCTTGAGGACAGGTATAAGAATCACTGGTTTATGCTGACAAGGAATCCTGCAGGGAGTGTGCGCTCTATGACTGTACACATTTGACGCGCTCACCCCATTAATTATAAGAGGTATTGGGGAAAGAGGTGGTTTAAGGATTTTTAAGAATATTTTTTTTTTTTACAATTTAATAATACAGTGGCTAGTTTACTACACTCACTGATGTTCCTTTAATACTATTCCACAAATAACAGCAGCCAGGATATTATAAATATCAAGATACAGAAAAAAAATACAGCATTATTGCACAATACATCAAACTGATAATGCAGAGTTTTGTAACGAGACAGATAAAATTACAACCACCTTGCAATCAAATTTCTGTTATTTGTCTTGTATTCCTGAACTTGTTTAGAGGCTTCTGGCATACATGGCTTTTCTAGAATTCAATGTATTTAAAACAATGGCAACATTTTTTAGATTTAATTTATATTCGTCTGTAGAATTAAAAAAAACCTCCCCATAAATTGCATCTATTCTTCAGGAATGGAACCCCATGATAAACGATATGTTTGAATCTATTAAATGAATGTTTTTATTTCTGTGAGTGCTTTATTGAAAGCAAGGAAAGGACAAATTTGCTGAATGATTCTAAGTGAAAGAGACACAATATATCATAAGATCTATATGCATCCTTTACACCCATAAATATGCAAACCATTTGATAAACAGCTGACACATATTTCCATTTCAAGTGACAAGCTGCTATCATTATAGATTACATAGATATAGTTGACAGTAGTCCTGGATTTGCCGTGACATTCACGTTTAAACTTTGATGTCTATAAGATATACATATACGGCTATTCACTAGAAGGTGAGTTGAGGTGAGAAGCAGGTGAGTTGAAGTGAGTGGCAGGTGAGTTAAAGTGAATAGCAGGTGAGATGAACATTTAGTTATACATTGTGCAGGAACAAACCTGGTTAGTTCCCTTCACTAATTAGCTGACTTTGTTGGATGAAATGTTCATCCCACCTCAACTCACCTGCTACTCACCTCAACTCACCATTTAGTGAATAGCCCCAATAAAGTTAATGGTCAGGGACTGAGCTCCAGACACCTGGTACCTGTACTGGGGAGGCTGGAGCTCAATCTTACTGGGTCGAGTAACATTACTTGATATCCACGACTCCACCCCTTTTGAGCCCTGCCCCGGCCAATATCTCAGGACACCCACGGATTGGACATCAGATGGCCCTTCTCTAGACATCGTAAGTAGTGTTGAGCTAACCCGAACCGCACTGTTCGGGTTCTTACCGAACATTACGGTGTTTGGATCCTGAACCCGAACCCGAACACTCCACTGTATGTTCGTGTTGGAGTTCAGAGTTCGGCTATAAACCGAAAGTCTATAAACCGAAAGACATTCTGTTTATAGACTTTCTTTTTATGGAATAGCAATGGCATTACATGTATTCTATAAAACGAAAGTCTATAAACCGAATGTCTTTCGGTTTATAGACTTTCGGTTTATGGAATACATGAAATTCTATTGCTATTCTATAAACCGAAATAGAGTCCCCATTCATATGAATAGGTCAATTGACCTATTCGCATGAATGGGTACACTCACCCACATTTTACTTCATTTTTAAGCCCTCTAGCCCTTTCCAGGACTTTTTTAGAGGCATTTTAGTGGCCAAAAGTTTGGGTCCCCATTGACTTCAATGAGGTTCGGTTTCGTGGTCAAGTTCGACCCCGAACCCAGACTTTTTTCCGAAGTTCGTCCGAACCCGCCGAACTCGAACATCCAGGTGTCCGCTCAACTCTACTCGTAAGACATTAAATATTTCTTGGGAGCATATCGGCATAAGTTGGCCCAACTTATAGCTAGAAGAGGTTAAACAAACCAAGAAATAAAAATACATAAAAACAACTTGTTACGAAATCCAGATATTTATAGGAAAACAATGCAACCTTTAAAAAATCACAGCGCGCTGGGAATGACACTTGAGATAAAGTTGATGTGATTGGGGCAATCAAAAGAATGTTCCCTTCACCTTTCGATGTGGGTCACTTATCTTTTATGTGATGAAGTCATCTGTACGGAATAAAAAACAATGGCAGGATAAAAGTATGGACATAATCAGTTTGTTTTAACAAAACTCAGAGAAAGTGTGAAGATGTTAATTTAAATGTGTGTCTTACTGCAACCAGAGACGCTCACATCTCATTTCATATCTTTCTGAAACTGTCTTCAACCCATCGATAAACAAAGAGGAAAACTCTTGAAATGCGTATTACATAGGAACCTGAAAGTTGATAGGCAACTAAGTCCAATCATTGAATCACCATAGACTATTTATATATGAAAAAACTTGCTTATTTTAAACAGTGCATATTATGTATATTCAGAGCAGAAAAGTTTATCTATACATTGTATTTGAAGTGAACTTGCAGAGCTAGAGCAATGGGATATGAGATCCAAGATTCTAAACAACATGTCCGCCCCTGATTGAGCTATACCAGTGGTTCCCAATCGTGGGCCATTCATTGTCTTTTTTTTATTGGCAGACTTATGGCCACACCCTTTTCAAGGTGTACTCAGCAAAGTTAGCAGAACATGGTATGACAAATTGAATACTACATGTTCTGCGTGCGTACCACTCTCTCATGCTTATCACCTTCCAAGACAATATTCCTAGGTAAGATATCTTGTTCATATATTTCATGGTAACAACTTCTACAGTAACACGTATGTTATAATACAGATATACACCAATCAGCTGTAACATTATGACCACCTGCCTAATACCGTGTAGCTCCCCTTTTGCCGCCAGTACCCTGACTTGTCAAGACATTTACTTCACTAGACGTTTTAAGGTGTGCTGTGTCATTAGCAAAAGATGAGTTGAGTCCAGTAGGTTGCAAGGTGGGGCCCCATGAATCAGAATTATTAGTCCAGCACATCCCACAGATGTTCGATTAGTTTGAGATCTGGGGAATTTGGAGGCCAAGTCAACACCTTGAACTCGTTGCTGTGATTTTACCATCAAAAGCCATAACAATGCTATGCTCTAGGATTCACCTGTGGTATGATCATTTCCTTTTAGTCCTATTTATTTGAAACTGTTTTTATGTACTTGCATTTATGTCTGTATCTTTTTATATACAATTTTTTTTGTCACAGCACTGTGACTCATTTTCCTCATTTTCCTCAAATTAAATATTTTTAATCAGTCCTGTCTCCTGTTCTCTAATAAAATTCAGCCTAGAGATAGCCTTTTTATATCACGTTACTAGAGGGTTAATTGTCTATATGGTTGGTTGGTAAAAGTTTGTGTATATTATAATTTTACTGTGTTTTGGGGGTAATTGAAGACACCCGTAAGTCTTAGTGATGGCAGCTTTTGTTCTTTTAGCTGTTTAGCTGGGAGTTTTGGGGGTGACCATTGGGGGTTTGTGGTGGTTGCTTTTTGCCCTGTGGAATGCACAGGAAGTCTGGGTGGCGTTTAGTCCTTTTCACACCCATACTCCTACATCACGGCTCGGCCGATAGCCTGTCCATGACACCATGCTATTCAAACTATTCCTAGATCTGAAATCCAAGCTGATCGCTATGATAAAAAGTCTATTTTTCTATTCCCTGCATATTATCGTTAGTCTTTTGTTTTATTTATTTTTTACATTAGTTTATTTGTTTTTTCCTATTCAAAGTTTTACTCCAGAAGCACTTATAAAATTAGTAAAACATAAAGTTTGGATTCACATCCTTCCATGATCTTGGAGAATTGAAGGGACAATGTGTCCTGTGCCAAAAAACAACTATGAAATAACTCGTTGCACCCATGAAAGTTGAAGCTCCATTTAGAGAAGATGCATCCACAGCATCAATGTAAGAATATGGAGTTCTTCAAGCTAATGGAAGAGAATTTGAAGCATCAGCTCAATTATCAAACTGGAGCATTGCTTCAGCAAGACGAATGTCTTTCAGAGTCTTCTTATGCCATCAACTTCCTCATTGGGCAACAGAAGAAAGCTCACACAGTGGGAGAGGCTCTTATTATGCCATGTTCTCTGAAGATGGCTCGTGTACCATTTGGAGAAAAAGCTGAACACAATTTAACAAAACGTTCTTAATTGGTTCAAAGGAGGACTGCATTTGGATTGCTCTCAGTTGAGTTGGACAAATACTCAGATGTTTCATCCTGTTCCCAGTTTGTGTCTTCATTCAGTATGTGAATGGTGACTCCACCAAGGAAAAATTATTTTGCTGCTGTTATTTTGAAAGAAGTAGCTGTGGAGGTGATGGATATAGTATCAGGGTTGTTTGTCTATGAGAGACTCCAATATCTATGTAGAGTGCACTCATGGCAGTCTAGCTATGCCAGGTGCAAAAAAATAGCTTCCAAACTCTTGTTTGAGATCAGTCTTCAGCTATCACCGATGTTGACTGTCTGATTCATCCAAAAATGATCTGCTGGAGAGATGCACTTAGTGGAGTCAGGTGCTGCAGCAGTGATTCCATCGGGTCTCCAAATAGCATAAAAATCCAAAAATGACTAGAAACATTACAACTTATTATTTCATATTATTATCACTGCTTGATAAAGACTCACAGAGTTGAAACGTTGCCACGCTTTGTTGCAGTACATCACTTTTTCTCAATATATATCAGTGTGCTGAGCATTTTGGGATATTTGTAGAAAGATTAAGGTTTGTAAGAAGTTAAACAAAGTCCAACCCTAACCTACATAATACTTCTAACAGGGGTCCTCTTGAGTGTAAAAGGAATACAAAAGAAAAAGCATCCTCAAGTACCACAGCACACAAAATTGTTATTCTGAGAAGGTGGTACCAAATTTATTCATATGCAAAAATGCATATGATATAAATTATGCATAGATATAAATGCACCTTATATATGGAATATACAACAATTTCCACAATCTACAAAATTAACCCCTTCCCGCTTGTAGGACCTTCTATGTCATCCTTCTTTTTAGTGCTTAAAGGCTTATAGGACGGCATAGAACATCCTGTGTTAAACAGCTCACTGCGCTCCCCCCCTACCCCGCGATGAGCTGTGTGTGGATCCCGTTGTTAAGGACCAAAGCACCAACTGACACGAAGGGGTTAGATATATATCAACTCAGCTGGTAAAATTAGGTGCTCAAATAGATGTAGCAGCAATACATACAGCCATAAATAAGGTGATTAGAATACTAATGGCCACTTAGCATTATAATGCTGCAAGGTAAGTTCTGTAGAATCAGCAGAGCAGCAGATAGGCACAAATAATTGGAAGAGCAAGGTGGTTTGGACAAAGGCTGTTAGTAAGCGTACACCAATGTTAAACCTTTCAATAGATAACAGTTCTCCAGAATGCACACAAGGGTCTGATTGCGAAACAGAGAACCAGTCTGTTGCGCTAGGAGAGTGAGCGCACTTAGCGAATATCCATGACTGGAGTTCATGAGCCATCCTTTTCTTGTTAAAGTCAGTGACATCCAAGATGACCTGCAAGATGAACTGATTGAACTTCAATGATTCTTGATGCAGAGATGTCTTTGAGGGTCTATGACTGTTCTTATCACAACCTGGGATAACCGACCAGGGAGGAGCCTCTTTGCAGGGCAGGGTGTGTGGTCTGTCTGCACCTCACGATGCATAACTGGGACTGGACTGAGACTGGACTGGTAGCAGAGACTGGGACTGAGACAGGACTGGTAGCAGAGACTGGGACTGAGACTGGACTGGTAGCAGAGACTGGAACTGAGACAGGACTGGTAGCAGAGACTGGGACTGAGAGAGGACTGGTAGCAGAGACTGGAACTGAGAAAGGACTGGTCGCTGAGACTGGAACTGAGGCAGGACAAGTACCAGACTGGAACTAAGGCAGGACAAGTACCAGACTGGAACTAAGGCAGGACAAGTACCAGATTGGAACTAAGGCAGGACAAGTAGCTGAGACTTGAACAAAGACAGGACAATTAACTGAGACTTGAACAAAGACAGGACAATTAGCTGAGACTTGAACAAAGACAGGACAAGTAGCTGAGACTTGAACAAAGACAGGACAAGTAGCTGAGACTTAAACAAAAGACAGGACTGGTAGCTGTGACCAGACTGAGACAGGACTGGTAGCTCTCAGAGCAGGACACGGTATGAGGCTGGAACTGCTGTGCAGACTCGATATAGGCCTTTTGTAATGGACCCCGGCAACTGAACAGAATATTCTGCCTGAAGGAATTCCACCCTATGGTTGAACCACAGGTTTCTTTCCCCCAGGACTTTTGCACTCTGAACCATTACCAGGATACCAAAACTAAACCCAACAAACAGGAAGCTGGATAAGGAATACTGGATCAAGGTGAAGGTACAGTGGCTCAGGCAGAAGAATAGTCAGACAGGCAAATAGGTCAGGACCGGAAGCAAAACAGACAAGGTAAGGGCTAGCAGGAGTCGGCAACAGATAATCAAAAATAGAATACACAGGGCACTATCAGGCAGCAACCAAAGCAATGCAAAGGCACTGATTGCCGTAAGCTGCAGGTTTAAATAGGGAAGGACTGAGAATAACAAGGCAGCTGACAACAGGAGTAGAATGGGCACCCTAGAATAGCGGCCACTGGATGCTGAATAGGAAACAGCCACAAACCCAGAATAACCATGACAGTTCTTTGCCCTGCTTTCCTTCCGACAGTTTATAGAGGACGTTACAGCGCTGATAGTTCAACGTGGCTATTTCGACACTGAACTATCTGTGCCATTCTTTAACCCTAACCTCTAAACCAAATACTAACCTTAGTACTAACCCTAAAAGTAACCCCTAACTCCAACACTATTCCTAAAAGTAACCCATAACACAAAAATTAAACACAAAACCTTATAATAACCTTTGTACTAACCCTAAAAATGACACCTAATCCCAATACTAATCCTAAAAGTAACCCATAACAATAAAAGTAACCCTAAAACTAACCCCAAAACCCTGCAATAACCCTAGCACTAACCTTAAAAATAGCACATAATCCCAATGATAATCCTAAAAGTAACCCATAACACTAAAACTAACCCTAAAACTAACCCCAAAACCTTATAACCCCAGCACTAACCCTAAAAATAACACCTAATCCCAATACTAATCTTAAAAGTAAACCAGAACACTAAAACTAACCCTAAAACAGACTCCAAAACTTTATAACCATAGCACTAACCCTAAAAATAATACCTAATCCCAATACTAATCCTAAAAGTAACCCATAGCACTAAAACTAACCCTAAAACTAAACCGAGACCATTATTATAACAATTATACTGACCCTAATAGTAATCCTAAAAGTAACCCATAACACAAAAACTAACCCTAAAGCTAACCCCATACTATTATACTATCCCTTATACCAACCCAAATACTCATCCTAAAAGTAACCCATAACACTAAAACTAACCCCAAAACCTTATAACCCTAGCACTAACCCTAAAAATAACACATAATCCCAATAATAATCCTAAAAGTAACCCATAACACTAAAACTAACCCTCAAAACTAACCCCAAACTCGTAAACTATCCCTTATACCAACCCAAATACTAATCCTAAAAGTAACCCATAACACTAAAACTAACCCTAAAACAAATCCTTAAACTATAACTTATACCAACCCAAATACTAATCCTACAAGTATCCCCTAACACTAAAGCGAACCCTTATACTAACCCTAAAACGAACCCTAACAGTAACCGTAACACTAAAACTAACTCTAAAAGGAACCTTAAGTTCAGCACACCATGACGAATCAGCCTTGCTGGACTATTGGCTGCTGAAAGGTCCATGATGAAATGGACGCTGAAAGAACAGTCCCATTCTATATATTTTGACCAAACCTTTTGGGAAGCTACTACAACATTGGAAAGGAATGCCTTAGTAAATTCCACATGAGTTTAGCGGTATTACATAGCTCATAGCCCTGTTCTAGATTAAAGTGTCAGCTCATGAATATGGAGGAACCAAAGAACCAGAACTTGGCTATGTTTAAGAAACCGATGTTAGACAATGATGTTCTACCAGAAGTTGACTAGCAATTGTATGGAGCTGTGGGGGGGGGGGGAAGACACAGGGAAAAATTCAAGGTTAGCAGAAATCAGATATTTATAGTAAAGTTATTGATAAGTTAGTTTTAAATAGTGGAGAGTGTATAGGTAAATAGAAGGCTTAAATCAACCAGGGATTAAAAAAAAAGTTAGAGTTATAACTAAAGTCACATACTATGAGATAAAACTGTAAATAAAGCAAGGAATTATCAGAGACAAGCATGAGGTTCTGCAAAACAAGTAAGCAGTGCACGAGTTTCAGGAAATAACAATTAAGAATTCAAAGAGAATGGGCAACATTGTTTAGTATGCAATTAGCAAACATAAACGATTTAACATTGAAATGTAGGAATGGGCTTGCATAGAAAGAGGCAAAGTAATCCACCGCTCAGCCAGCCTTGGGAGGCCCAGCACGACAGGGATGTAGAGGTAACCTGGCTTGAAATAAGGTGATAACTTAAGAGCTGTGCAACATAATATAGTGAGTTCCCTCTGGGTCGGATTTATCTCATTTGAGATTATATGATATTTCATGGGAATTTTTCTTTCTTTTGTACACTACTGAAGTATGCTAATGTGCTAGAATCCATAAGAGAATGATGGCCAAATGAGACCTAAGTTGTCTTGTAATCATCTCTGGCAAGCATCTAATTCATTGTTGATTCTTTCTGAGTTTTCTGTTTTTCTTGTCTGTGATGTTTGCAATTTATCCCCATTCCCTTATTGACTTTGCTAATTGCGGTACAGTGTGTGAATATCTAATGAAGTGGTTTAGAGTAATGATGATTATCTGATACTCTGAATGTATTAGCAGTCCTGTAAACTTCTTTTGGATGCAAAAACAGTAAACAATGACAAGATACACAAGTTTATTGAGCCCTGGAGCAAGGAAGAAAGCAGTCAATGAGACTGTGAATATAAAGACTTAACTCAATTGGTAAAAATACTAAAACGAGAGTTAACCGTATGATAAAAACAAAGAATCAATTCAAGTTAAAAAAAATAAAAGTGGAAAGGCACATCAGAAACAAAAATAATAAACCCTTTAAAGGGACAGTCTAGTCCCCAAACTCACTTTGGTGCAAGATGAAGATCACTGCTTGTATAGTGCACAGGCTTTTATCCCTGTGTGATTTGATGCAGGCATTGTGTATAAATCACATTTTTAATATTTGACACAAGCCCTCCCCAGTGATTACTCTGCATGTTTACTGCAGGTGCGGCAGCACTGATTCTATAGACACTGAGGATATAAAGTTTTGTTTCATATTCCTGTCCTCCTCAAAGTCCTTGTTTCTTCAAAACTGCTGTAATTTCACAGTTTCTTCTAGCTGTACATATTTTATATTTTAAACAATGTAAAATGTAAGACACTCATTATAAAGTACTTTGAAAGCACATTAATATGCATTAATATTTGGAAGATGTATTTTGGGCACTAGACAGTCTCTTTAAGTGCCAGATGGAGAGAGTCACACATTAGTATTGCCAATACACTTTATTCAAACACTGGGATGTTGAATATCACATTACTAAGCCCCCTGAAAACTACAATGTTAAGACACAGAAGAGTTTAAGAAAAAGACGTGTAAGAGTACAGCCATGTTGTTTATAACTTCTTCGGAGGTGAGAGACCACCAACACTAGAAGAAAGCAGTTTCATAAAGCCCTGAAAACCTCTTATACTTTGCTTGTTTTACAATGTATATATTATTTTATGATGAATTGAAAGACTACATCAGGTCTAGTCATTTTAAATAGAAGTGCTTTAATGAAAGAATACTAATTTAAAAAGCCATTTTTGCTTTAGCATAGCTCCATCAAGGTTTGTATATGTTGTTTGGAATGTTGGATTGGATGAAGGAAGTTCTAACCCAAGATTATAAAACAATATGGAGGAAAGTGTACTCAATAAGGTACGTGTTTGTCATAAGATTGCTGGACAATACACTCAAACATTTGTTTCATATTAAGTGTTACTTTATATGTAATCTTCATTAGCAATTCACATTACAGGTTGAGTATCCCTTATCCAGAAATCCATTATCCAAAAGCATCCATTATTCAAAAATAGTTTTGCCCCAAGTTACAAGTTCCACACACCCCTGTCAGAATGCAAGCGCACAACAGTTTATTCAGTGTCCAGGACCTTAAGCTGTGATATAGCCTTTCCATGCATGCTCAGATTGCCCCGCGCCCACAAAGAGTAATACAATGGCATGTGTGTAGGCCTGACACGCCAACGGCAGGTTCCCAACAATGCCTCACATCACAGCTACATCACACTAAAAGTGATTTATTTGCGCTATATATATTTGCATTGATACTACTGTATTTCTTGAGTGCTGAGAGGCTTTAATATGTCTTATTGGTGAAAATGATCCTCTATCCACAATACTTCTGGTCCCACGCATTTTGGATAACCCTTATTTTCCAACTGTTTACACAATACAAGATAGTTAGCATTGAAGACATGATAATAATTAAGTAATAAATAACAACCACAGATGCTACACAAATAGACTAGACAATAAAGGTCAGATGTTTCTTATGTGTGATGACACGTATCTGCCCTTTAGAAATACACAAATCAAGCAAAACTATTACAATTTGTTATCTCTAACCTCAAATTCAGAATATTGCAGATTTTTTTTAATGAACCAAGAGTATTTTATCCAACTATGAGCTTTGGGAGTCCTCCCTTTATCATTTAGGCTAAAGAGAAACTAAAGCCCATTTTATTTTATTTTAATGAGGCAGTCCTGCCTCATTAAAAGTGTAGTTTGAATGGTGCACTATAGAGTTGTATATGCTAGTGCATAACTACAACCCCCCCCCCCCCCCCGAAATTTGATGATTAATAATTATGGACTCTGTCAGTAAGTTCTCTTTTGGTGATACATGGGTATAACATAGCTCCCATAATTATATAGTTGGTCAGACTCTCACAGTAGTATAACAAAGCTTCCATCAGTATATAGTTAGCCAGACACGGACAGTGGTAAGATGACTTTTTAAGTATATACAGTAGGTGTTCAGACAGTGGTGGAACAGAATAGCTTATTTGAATATTAAAAATAGAAATGTGTGTGACAGTCAAACAACTAAAAATGCCTGCGCATACGCATCTCAAGGCAGGGCATCAGTCTAGTTATACAGCATAAGACCTCTGTATTTCAAAGCAGAAGACCTAAGCCTATCATGACAGCATGCAGTAGTGACTCAGTCGCCACAGACTTGTGACCCAGTCACCACATCCTTGTTACTCCTGTGTTTAACCCTAGTCTTTGCTCAAAGCTAAGACTAGATGGCTCCAGTTTCACAGGGCACTGCTCCGAGGCTTCAGAGAGAGTCCGACAACCAAACACCATGAAGCCAACCAATGAAGAGGAGATATATATCTCCTCCCCAGCTTGAGGTGTGTTTGGTGTTATAGACGCCGCACACACTTTCCAGGTCACAGAGTTACCACCTTTTTACATGGAAGTCTTAGATGTCTGTTTGACTTCCAAAAGAGTATTGTACAGAAATGTTTTTTAACCAGTAGTAAGATATTTTCTGCCTGATTAAACGATTGACATAAGCGTTGAGTTCCCTCCACCCTCAACTTGTCTTTAGATCTCACAAACACAACCAGGGTTAAAACAACAAGACAGGGAATTCACTGGTCTAGTCCATAAACATAATCTTCGGAAAGGAGAGAGAGGCAAATAACACGTACATATAACTGTCATGGGGACATCCAAGAGGTTTGGATAATTACACAGTACAAGTCATACAGTAGAATGCTTTAATAATGTACTTGGAAGCTCAAATTTGAACTATGTCGCTACCAACATAAATAGAGTATGTTCCTTCCTTTTCATCTGCGAAGGATACAAACCAATCGTGTGTGAGTGTTATATACATTGTTCATATTTATGCCAGTTTGGTAAACAGATATAATTAAAATAGCAATATGTGTGTATTTTTGTATATATATAGGGATATATATATATATATATATATATATATATATATATATATATATATATATATATATATATAACCCTATATATAGATTTAAATGTGTGTGGTATATGCAGATTGCAGTTTTTCTAAGCAACAGTGTTTCCAGATAAACATAGAAACAGAGACTGTGTCGGCAGATAAGAACGATTCGACCCATCTAGTCTGCCAATTTTCTAAATACTTTTATAAGTCCCCCGTTCCCTATCTTTGTGCCTATCCCAGGCATGCTTAAAATCCTTCACTGTGTTTACCTTTACCACTTCCGCTGGAAGGCTATTCATACATCCACTACCCTCTCAGTAAAGTAATACTTCCTGATATTATTTTTAAATCGTTGCCCCTTTAATTTTAGACTATGTACTCTAGTTGTGGTAGTTTTTCTTCTTTTAAATATACTCTCTTCCTTTACTGTGTTGGTTCCCTTTATGTATTTAAATGTTTCTATCATATCTCCCCTGTTACGTCTTTCCTCCAAGCTAAACATGTTAAGATGCTTTCACCTTTCTTGGTAAGTTTTATCCTTCAACCCATGAACCAGTTTAGTAGCCCTTCTCTGAACTCCCTCCAAAGTATCAATATCCTTCTGGAGATACAGTCTCACCAGGGCTCTGTAGCTATTGTTCAAAGCTGGACTGTAAACAACATGAAGTCTGAAAGTTAGCAGCAGTCTGGTCATCTGACCAGTGTTACAATGAAAAATCTGTACCAACAAGAGCCTCCATCTAAAGATATACAGAGGAAAGAGATTTCAGATATTGATGCTTGAACAAAGGACATCACCCAAAAGAAGCTGCTGAAGCCAGTTTTTCCACCTGAGTTCTCTTGGCACCGTAACATCTAAATATTAGCTTTCCTATATATTACTTTACCTTCTTCGACTTGAATAGAGTTAACTATTCTTCTTTCTGTTAATAGATTGAGCATTTTAGCATTGTTTACTTGTATAACCTATAGTAGATATTGTTGTAGAGTTATCATTAAACTTTGTTATTCTTTAACCTATTAGAATGTGTGAATATTCTGCTATTTGGTTATTGAATATAACTATCTAATGATAGCTTGTAATTAAATTTGATTGTTGTATTTTACATTATTACCATATATATATATAAATTTGCTGTTGCAGTAATGCTTATTTGACTCCTATTATGGTTTTTTCACTAACCATACGAGCCATAGTTTAAAGTGTTAAACAGATACCATTTGATACCATATCTGGTTTTAATTTAGATATTGGGCATTCAAGGACCCTCACTTTTCAATACAGTGAGTGTGCACAATGTCACATTTGGAAAATGTCGATGACTACATGCCAGATAAATAAAAGTATATATTACAATGTCTAAAT
Source organism: Pelodytes ibericus (assembly GCA_036172795.1). NCBI lineage: Eukaryota > Metazoa > Chordata > Amphibia > Anura > Pelodytidae > Pelodytes > Pelodytes ibericus. The sequence goes on from CM069862.1 coordinate 185,603,321, forward strand.
TCCAAAAGTCGGCTATACTTCCCGAGACAAGACAAGCAGACAAGCCGTAATCCAAAAAGCCACACAGAGGGTTTACATGAAGATAATGACACCTCTAGTGTGCAAATCATGTTTACTTTGACTTTTATAAAGAGGTAATTTGCAAGAGCAGAGATAATCCTACTACACTTTATAATTTGAATGTCATCTGAAATCTGTGATGGCAGGCAGCTGATTACGCACTGACTCCTCTAGCAAATTAATCAGTATTTAATCCAGAGTCCATAATGAGATAAGATAAAAATAACTTGTGTATACTGGAAGTCATTGTGTTGGTGCGTTAACTTTTACATTTAAAAAAAATATTTTTATGAATACAGGAATTATCAAAGGCTGGGGCTAAACCCATATCGCAAATACATGAATCTAATTTATCTTTAAGTCAAAACAATACGTTATGGAAATGATGAACAATCAAAGGCGTTTGCAAACATCTAAGATAGTTAGCGTCTGTCAGCTGACATGATATTATTTTTAGAGACGCCATTTTATCATAAGATAAATTCTGCAGAATGCTATTATGCATCTCCACAAGATGGGGCTTGTTGGGAATCTGCAGGGGGGAATATTTTGCACATTACATAGTATTATGTCCACTGTCAAAGTCTAATTCAGGGTTTTATGACTTTAATTCAGTGTACCGGGCCTCAAAGTTAGCGAGCAAATGGCCAATATTTAAGGTCACATAGTACGAAACAAAATAATTTGTAATTACACTTGCTCAATGATCACTGGGTCCCCAATTGGTAATATTCTTGCCTTTTATGCTAGTAAGTCCTGCTTGAACACAGTTAAAGATCATTTCCCAACAAATAGAAGCCATGTCCGCTATATGCCCCCTACAACAAGGAGGTTGTGGTTCACTGTCTAGAGGCCGTACCAAGGCAGACAACATGAATGTCACTAGAATTAGGCCTTGGGATGCTCATGCAGGGGCTATTGATTGTTGGTGGCAAGTGATCAGCGCGGGGGGGGGGGGGGGAATCCTTTGACCTGGCCCGTGGAGAATGCTCTGGAGGAACTGTGTGTCCCCTCATTACCACTTTGAATTGAGAAAATACATGCTGCGGAGGGTTATAGGGGGACCATACTGCCATTTTATTCAGGAATGCTTAATTTAAATGTATGTCCCAGGATGGAAATAGGTAAAACACACGCCTCTTTGCAATCTTCCATGTGTCCAATTCAGCCCTGGAGCATGCATCCCTCATAATGGGTCTCAAAATATAACAGTGATGAGGTTATGTTACTTGATGGTCATAGCATCCAATTTAGCTCCTCTTCCAGCCACAACACAGAGTATTAATCTTTTCCTGAATAGGATTATACTGTGGTTTGTATCAGTACACCGTTTTTGTACAAGGACACCAGTGTGCAAGGAAAGCCCTTTAATTAAGCATTGGAAAGGCAGGGATTATATTATTAGGACTTGGGAAATATCCTCAGTGATATGAGTGATAGTTCCATATTGCACATGTTAGATAAGCAGTGGTAGTAAGACGTTTGGCTGTATCATGGGGTATAAAACAACAATGACATACAGAGCACAGGGTTTAGATTATTATGCATATTTAATATCAGCTCTGGCAGTGAGGATTGATAAAAAGACTGAATGCAGACTTGGGTTCTTTACATTTGGGCAAAAGTCTTGAGTGGCACAGGAGAGGGATTAGGTTATAAGTAAGGTCATGCTAGGCTATAAAAGGAAACACCAGAAAGGGGCCAGCCCTCTTTGGATAATTTACCAAAAGGAATAGTATCCTTCCTCCTTTTTTCTGTTTCAGGTTCATCTAAGTGGCTCTAACGTGGGTCCTTGAGGTCTGACATCAGTGCAGGAGCTTGCTGTCCACGGTACAGACAACTTGTGTGGTACTAGCGAAGTGCACTGGATCAGGACCATGGACAGTTGCATTGTGACTACCATGCAGGGAATGTTACGTTGGTATCCAATCAGCAAGATCGACATTATACCTATGTCTGTATTCTCAACGACGGCATATCCAAATTTTAAGGAATAAACTCAGTTAGCCAGTGCAGGCCACTAATTTGGTGATAAGTGAATTTAGTTATATTTGTTAGTGTGTTAAATATACCAAAAAATTGTCACCGTGTTTTCATAAACACTGTGGCCAGTATAATCCAGTGTGCCTGTATTATAGACAGATTAATGACATTTTTCCCAAAGTCTACTCATTGTCCAATATTGGTGCGTTCTACTGCTTAGTATGGATGTGTCGGAAGAAAAGAAAAAAAAGAAATAAACTGAATTCATTTTTTGTTATATCCCTGTTGCAAAACATTCAACGTTTTAGATGTTTACACTGTATCCGCAGCTTCAACAATCACATATCTCTTATTTATTGCCAACAAACAATTTCTCTTCTGACAATTTTGACTTTTCTTTGACTGAGAGTAAAAACACTGTAAAATTGAGTAGACTGATTGTTCTGATAAAGCAGAGAAAACATATAACCATAAATCTATCACTTTTGTGTATTTCTGCTGAGCAAAAACATTTTTAAAAGGGGTCAGCAGTTTTATATATATATATATATATATATATATATATATATATATATATATATAGTGTCTTCTGTGATGAAGTATACTTTTACAGATGTCATCGAATCTAGGCACATTGGTTGTCTAAGAGTCCGTTCAGATAATCTACCTTGATGTGGATTGACGGTTTTAAGTTGAAAGACTGTCAAGGGAGAACCGTGCAGTAGGATGTTCTAAAAATGTAATCAACGGTTTATATTCTGTGTTGTTTTGTCTGCATGCATATTGTTTTAGCAGGCATATGAGAATTAATAAAAAAAAGCGTGCAACTGTTATGGCATGTCCTCTTCATTCAGTGTTAGCTTTTCATGGTGATAAAGAGGTTCCCTAGCGCCTTTAACCCTACGGGAAACATCCATTAACAGCAATGGACATGTCCAGCACACCATGCAGATCCGATCGGGCTGTAAGTGACATAGCTAATTGCTTCGGGACTGAGGAATCCAGAGGCCCCCTGGATACACATCTGATTGTTGTGACAGCCAATCACAGTGATTCAAATTGTAAAGCTGTCAAATTAAGTGCCTGGCTTTGACAGATATAGTCTCAACCTGCCCATGTCCCACAAGCACCTCCCCAGCCCTTTAACCATCTCCAGGATTTTTTAATTTATAAAATATACACTTTTTTTCCATTGGTTAGGCTAAGGTTAGGGTTAGAGTTATGTCTAGGGCTTAGATAAAAAAAAATACTGTTGTTGGAGCCAGTGCTTTTCAGTGAGAGTAGACTATATATAAAAAAAATTGTTAGGAAATAGCAATGCACTTCTTGTACTTATGGTCTGATAAGCTGCAAACACATTTTAAAAACATGGGCTGTTCGCAAACTCAAGACAAATATTTAATCTATTTAAGTTTTGTCATTAGCTTTTGAGCATGAGTCAAAAAAAATTCAAGTAAAAGTGAAGAAAGTGTTATTTATTTCAATTTTCCAGACTGTTTTATTATTTTTTAATAATACATTTTATGTAATGAATATAAAAAATTCATATAAAGAAGTCGGAAAAAAACAATATGTGTGTGGGTACAGTAAATGAGAAAGAAGAAAAATGACAGCTAAACACAAACACTGCAGAAATGTTAAAACAGCCATTGACCAGAACAAAAAAAACCATTTCAAAATATCTGGTTACAATGGGGTTTAAGCAGGGCCGCCAACAAGGGGAGACGGGTGATACACTCATGTAGGCAAACGGGGCAGCTAACAGGGCCCATTCATTCATGGGGTCCAAAGAAACTTTCCCATGGGCCCCCGATGCCCATGCTGAGGAGACTGTAGAGGACAATCAGCATCCAGGTAAGCAGAATTTTTTTCAGTAAGGGGCCCTGAAATTTCTGATTGTGGCCCTGGGTTTAAGGACTACTTTTGGTAAACATTATTTTTTTTTTACTTTAAAAAGATTGTATCAAGTATAGGCATTGATGTAAACAAAAATGTAAACGCACATGAAAAATTGCTTAAGGAGGAGGTGGAACCCGATGAGGGGGTTGAGCACAGAAAGCTTTGGACAGATAATTGAGATGAAATCTTGACCACCAAACTCACTGGGACTCGACCTGCCTCATCTGGCCCCATTTCAAATATGATTCTAATACAGGTCCTTTCATGTATAAAAAATATTTTGGGGTTTACTCCCTCTTTAAAGTTTAAAAAATATATATTAATTGATTGTAATATAATCACAAGAATAGGTTTTTGTGTATTGTCTAGTTCGTTCTCTTGATCTGGGGAATCCAGGTCTTTTCTGAAGTGGGTCATATATTCAAAAAAGCAAATATGTATTGGGATGCATGAAACATTTTTATCTACAGCAGTGATAAACAGAAGCTTGTTAGTCATAGAAAAATGTTTGGTTATTTAGCGATAATATTACGGATGTCCAGAAAGAGGTTAAATCAACGTCATCGATAGAAAACGACACAATTGTCGGTTTAATGAGAATTTGGGCAGCCAAATCAATTGGGCCACATCTTGCGGTCAGATAGGCCGCAGTTGGTCTGTGGGCCGCACATTGGACGCCCCTGTTCCAGATAATGATTAGTAACAATCTATTTCTTGACTGATAGACAAGATTTCCAGTTCTAAAAGCACGTCTGCAGCCAGCGGGGTTTCCATTGCATTTACCAAGGGTAAATGCCCAGCTGTTAGTAGTTAAGGATAAAAATGGCTAATGTCTCTTGCTTAGTTTGTGCTCGAGCAAAATTTGGCAGGCATATTTGGCCACACTAATGAATAAAGCTGAAATCAATACAAACACCGATATGAACACACTCAAAAAGCAAAAGCAGTTTCATAGATTAGAGCTAAATATAAGATGCAGGCAGCTGTAAGAAAGCGGCAGATGGAGAGTGTTTAATTTAACTTTGACACGTTTTGTCTTATCCTCTGGACAAAAAAAAAAAAATATATTTCCTTTCCGCAATGATATAATGATATATGTGCCTGGAGATAATTATCTTGTGCCTTATTGCTAGGGACGTGAGACAAAAGCATTGCCATTCACATGGGGGCCAGAAATAGCTCATTAGGATTCCAGCATAGCGGTGGATTTATTCTGTGAACAGATTATATTGCTCTGTATGATAAGGTCTTGATAAGTGGCAAAACAAATATATTGTCTCTTGACTCAGAATTCTGCAAATGTCTGTGTGTGGCTAATGAGTTATGGCCGGTGAGAGCTATGGCCTATTTAAATTAGTACCGGGACCAAATTTAAAAGGCTAAGGACTTCTAATGGCATGGGAATCCAAGCCTTATGATCTCAGTATCCTCTCCACCTATAATAATAACTCCTTATTTTAGGTTTGCTCTTAGATACTCTGGTTTGTCGTATGTGGTTTTAACATACCAGCTCCTCTGAAGATCAGGTAGGATCCCCACCATGACTATCTTACAATAGCTAAAGTAATGATTGTGGGTCTGGGGCCAGAAAAGCAGCCACACTGGGCCCCAATCCAGACCTAATTATTCCCCACTGCTGCAGCCACCTGCTCCTTCCTGTACAAGGTCCCACTTATGTTCGGCGGTCACTGTCAACAGTCCATCCCAAAATTCCGACAAGTTATCCAAGCCAAGTTATCTAAACAGAACACAGACTGGAGAATGTGCAATAAATAAACAGTAATATCAAATGCTGATCTGCTGGCTTTTATTTTTTTCTTTTACTTTGCTTTCATTAAGTGTTAATAATGACTTATTATTTAATAAAGCTTTACATTCATTCAGCATAATATGATAGCCTTTGGGATTTTTGATATGGTCCTTTCCCCAATAAACTGTAGTTTACATTGGTAAAAAACTTGTTGTTTACTAAACAATATTAACAATGTAAATATTGAGCTTAAAAAAATATTTCTACATTGCAAAGTTACAAACAGATCTAGATTTGTCAAGACAATCCTTTACCTTCTGGATGGCAAACTGAAGGGGGTGGCAGCAGACTGAAGGGGGCGACAGCAAAGCCAGCTCCACCACTGTTGGTGATACCCTCCAAGGTTCCGTCGCTGCCTTGCTCTGCCTTGCTCTGCCTTGCTCTGCCTTGCTCTGCCTTGCTCTGCCTTGCTCTGCCTGTATAGACATCTATGGGGGCACTGTTGTAAGGTATATGGGGGCAATCTGGCATAGGGAACAGAGTATGTGAGGAAGAGGTGCAGTCTGGAGGGGAAGGGGGGCAAAAAATAAGGGTTGGAGCAGCTCATCAGTTTAGTGAGACCTAAGGTAGCATGAAACCTAAATACACCCCTGGTCACATTGGTTTGATTCCTAACTCTTACATTCAATGCTTTCTATCAAATTATATGAATTATAACCAACCAGACTCTGCAAATACTGTGCTGTGGCAGAGATATATGGGAAAATATACAGGGATTATGGAGGTATTGACAGGATGTGTAATTTGTCATATAAATGTCATCGGAGTCTGGCTAGTGACATGTGGCATGTAATAACATTTTCTAATGTATCCTATCATGCATTCAACTATCTTGAGTGATTTCCCATTATACAGAGCTGTGGAATATGACGATGCTTTATAAATTTATAATATACTTTCACATAAAAAAATAGCTGCAGCAGACATGTCTAAAGAGACTGCGGATATTATATGCTTTGTGTTTAACAGGTTAAAAAAACATCACTGTTCTGGGAAAATGGCACACTATAATATAAAAGTTTTGTGAACTATTCTAGAATGATAACATAAGAACCCAATCCTGAGTCAATTAGGAAGGAGGGGATGATGTCTAGGCAGTAGTGTGGGGCCCACAGAACAGAAGTAACAATAATGGGAACATACATTACTCATATACTTTTACCATATCAGTAGTGGTACCCCTCAGGCTCAGGTCTGCATGTACTGCCTCCTCTTGATTCCACTCTCTCCCTCGCATGCTGTCTCTTTGTCAGGCTATATCCGGCATGCAGGAACATCCCATGTCCAACCATCCAGTTTGAATCCAGTTATTTCAGTTTCCTTTCCATCCTTGGTTTTCTATTTATTATCTTTGCTTGTTCCTGCCCTTCCTTTGTGTCCTGCTCCTGTCCCTTCCTTGTTCCTCAATCCTGAACCCTGTCCTGAGCTGGTTAAAGGTCTTCCAGGAGCCCTGTTAAAGGGTCTGCCCTGAGCCCTGTCAGTGGGCTATCCTAAACCATGTTAAGGGCCTATGCCCTACCAGAGGGCTATCCCCTGGCCATGCCTACCAGAGAGCTATCTCCTGGAAATACTCTACCAGAGGGCTATCCCCTGGCCATGCCCTTTCAGAGGGTCTTTGTGTCAGAACCCCATTAGAGGGTCTCCAACTCAGAACCACATTAGAGGGTCCCTGTCTCAGAACCCCATTAGAGGGTCCCTATCTCAGAACCCTGTTAAGGGCTCCCCCTCTCCGAACCCCATTATTGGGTTACCCTGTTCTCTGTTTCTGTATTTCCTTTGTTCCCTGTTCTGATCCATTTTTGGTTTTCCTTTCTGCCTGTTATTATATGTTATTCCTTATTTTCTCTGTTTCCCTCTGCCCTTGTTACTTTGCTTCTATTTAAGTGTGCTCTACCCATTTCCTCACTTTGTTTACTCCTTAGCCAGTCCTGCTGCAGGTATGTTTTTATGTGTTGGCGTGTTTCTGTGTAATTCAGTTATTAGTTTGTTATTTAATTTTAGTCTTAAGGACTTGCTTTATTGTGAGGTACCTAATGGTTGGTAAGCTTAACATTTTATGGCGATAAGATTAACCAAATCCTCTCTAGTACTATCTCTTAGTATTCCATATCTGCTCCAGGATGACTGCAGGATTTCTTCAGTTCCATTTTCTGCTCTCTCTATACTGGATACAATAGCTGGAATGCGACTGCACCAACCTGGGGCCTCTTGGGAAGTGTGTTTACCCTGCACCAGGCCCTGTGACATTCTGCCAATGGACTCCTGAATACCATCACTGGGTGCTTAGGGTCCTATGTTATCTGGAGCCTGTCCCTGACACTCTTACAGCATTTTGGGAGCCCTCAGGAGTGATACCATGCAGATGTGAGTCCAAGGGGATTGTTCTTGCCCCTGAACCAGGGAGGCAATAGTTAACAAGGCAAGTGGGAGGCCTCTCTTGCTCCATTACATTTACCCTGATACTCAGACAACAATCTTGGACTGTTGGCAGATCTGTGTAGGTTTTTCTAATTCAATTCATCACACCCGTTTAAATTCTGGACCATGCACTTTTTAAAGTGCTGTCATTCTATAAATAAACATTAATGTAAAAGTTAATTCCTCTGGCTCATAAGTAAAGGTAAATGATCAAATTGAGGTTAAACTAATTTTACAAAAATGTGTCGACTATGTTGCCAACACCCTATTAATGAATGTAGCTGCAGTCATATTACTACAATAATTGCCAATTAGCAAAGTGATTACAATGAGTATTCATGCAAGATTGAATCTGCACTACCATTGGTTCTAAGTATAGGTGTTAGTAGCTGCCAATCAATTGCTGGTTTCATTAACAAGTGCAATATTATCATAACACACTGCTTATTTCCATATTGCTTTCCTACCTCTAGTTTGCCTTGCAAGAAGAAAAAGAAGAGAAAGTTATACTGGAGCCTCCAGGGGCAGCGTAGCTTAGCCAGAGGAGGCCTTGACAGGGTTAGGAATAGGGTTAATGCAGGATCTCTTTGATTGGGCTGCAGTGGTAGTGGGGGGCGGGGTTTTGGTAGTATAAAGGGGCTCAGCCATTTTAGTCTGCAGCCATTTTATTAAATAAATCACCTACCCTTGATCTTCCCTCCATCCCTGTTTTTAGGTTTATGTCACTACAGGCGTAGTTTGCAAGGGTAGTTAGTGTAGCATGTGCTGGATTGTTAAATATTTGTTTGTTTATGTGGTTTGTGGTTGTTGAGCAAGGGTAGCTCAAACCGGGGTGGGAGGAGCATCTCGGCATGCCCTTCCTTTGTAGTAATGTCATTTGTGTGTTGTTTAATGTTATTTAATGTTTATTGTTATTTAGCCCCTTCGTGACCAATGGACCGTCATGATCAAAAACTCCCTTCGTGACCAATGACAGTCCAGGACCGTCATGCAGATCTGATCGCGGTATGCGCTCTGGCATGCCGCGATCGTGATTTAAACGGCATGGCTAAGTGTCTCGATATCGAGACACTTCAGCCATGTCGGTCGAGGCCCCCCCGGAAAAATCCGGGCACCGTGACAGCCAATCACAGTGCCCGGATGTTAATAGCTGTAAAAGCAGTTGCCTGCTTTGACAGCTATAATCTCTCCATGCTCCACAGCGATCGTGGGGCAGGGAGAGACTAAATATAGTGCTGGAAGCCACCCCTGGTCCCCCCAAGCCCATCCAGGCCTCCCAGGTTTTTTTTTTATTAAAAAAAAATATATATATATATATATTTTTTATTTATATTTTTATTTTGCTAACCTTAACCCTTGGGTTAGGGTTAGAGATCATCAAAACCCTAATCCTAGAGTTATAATTAGGGTTTGTACTAACCATAACCCTAGGGATAAAGTTAGAGTCTAATATAAATAAAAAAGTAAATACAATTAAATAAATAAATAATAATAATAATAAAAAGAAAATCAATAAATAAATTCTATTAAATTAAATAAAAATAAGACGTTAATCCGTAGAGGACCATGTTAGGTCTGTTGGTGTTCCTCTATGGATATTTTATATTAAAAAAAAAACTGCTAGTGGGGCCAGTGCCTTGCATTGGCCCCCCAACAGTAGATAGGGACCCACAGCAGCTGGATATATCATACATGCAGCCGCAGGATCGCAAGGATAGCAACAATTTGTGCTTCCTACTATAGACTACATTCCCTATGATGCTACGGTCACTTTTGGCTGGCTGAGCATGATAGGAAATGTAGTCACAAGCATTACATAATAAATACATGTTTTAAAGCTGCAATGACCGTATCCTAAATTTGTCCCTTTACTTGCCACATAACACTAGCAAACCTATACATGTGGGGTACTGCTATACTCAGGGGAAGTTGCTTAACATATATTGTGGTGTTGTTTGGCAAAAAAACCCAGAACAACCCCTTTAAATTCTTACCTAAATACAAAGAGTGTGGGGGAAAAAACACCAAAAAATGACTACGCCAAAACTTGTCAAAGATTGGTGGGAAAATTACTGCATGAAAAGTGTCAAAATACCCCAATTTGACTACCCTGGGATGTTTACTTTAAAAAAAATGTGTACATGCGGGGCTGATTCAGCAATGCATGTCTAATATCGATGTTACAATGTCAGTAACACAAATTTTGGAAAAAATGGTTTTGAAACAGCTAGGTGCTACTTGTATTTATTACAATACAACATTAAAAAAAAAGCAAAAAAAACATATAAACATTGGGTATTTCTAAACTCAGAACCAATATTAGAATCTAATTAGCAAGTTTTTTTTAATTTGCTTTTGTAGCTTAGTAAAAAATTTTACAAATAAAAGTCAAGAAAAGTGGTTTTTTTATACATTTTTCAACATATTTTTCTATTTTTTTCATAATAATATAAATGATATAAACAAAATAATGGCATCAAAAGAAAGCCCTTCTTGTCCTGAAAAAAACAATATATAATATTTGTTGGTACAGCAAATAACAAAGAATAAGATTACAGCTAAACACAAACACCTCAGAAGTGTAAAAACAGCCACGGTCATTAACGCACAACATTCCAAAAACAGTCTGGTCATGAAGGGGTTAATGTTTTAATGTGATGTATTATGTGTACAATTTTGTTACAGATTACATTATTACCTTTTGGGGTGTCATTGCCAGGTCTGTGTAAATAAGGGGCGGGGTTTTGTTATAGTAGGCAATGACAATTTATTGTTATATTTTATTAAAGCTGTGGCCTTATATATTTTACCATCACCAAGTGTCTGTCGTTATTGGGGTTTAAAGGGAGTATTAACTAGGCCATTGACTATACCATTGTCAATTGGCTTGAGGTCAATGCTAAGTCTAACCATTGGTGTTTTGTTTTGTTTTTTTATGAAAAGGTGACAAGCCTAAGATAATCAGGCACAAGACTCCTGATATACTTTTATGGAGACTTATTTTCTCCTCAGTTATTACATAGGGTTATATTCCATCATTACAATATGAGGTTAGATAAATAGTGGTGAAAGCTATACAAAGACACAAAGATGCAAAGAAATGCTTAATTTGATAAACATCATTATAAGATGTTTTAATGTATCCTCTGTGACAATTTGTCCATCTTACTAACTGGTTGATAGATAGCGTAGTTGTCAACAGTGTTGAATTTATGCAACAGTCCTGATTTTTGAAGGTCCTGTCAAATTTTGGCTACTGTTTTGGCATGACTGCTGCCTATGCAAAAATAGTATTGCTTTTAAACTATGTACCTGTACTGCAAATATATAAAACTCAGTTGTATGGGGTTACACAACATAACTACTCCATCTTCTGGTTCCACCATTACCTGGGGCATTACTAGGTATGTAGTAGGGTGGTTAACAATACGGCGCAATCAATTTAAATTCTAAACTTGCCAAAGTTTTCTTACCTTCAGAAGTGACATTATATGTATAGTGTTACCACCACACCGGTATTATTACTTGACCTCCAACATTCCCACATTATGCTGGACAGTGCTGATTCACTGCTGCAATCTCGCGGTCCTGGTCTCCGGGTCCACAGCAGAGATCTGTAGAATGCCAGTAGGCTGTTTATAGGCTGTCGGCATTTCACTACACGGAGACAGAGTCTCCATTCATATGAATGTGTACACTCCGTGTAGTGAAATGCCGACAGCCTATAAACTGAACGTTCGCTTTATAGGCTGTCGGCTTATGTAATACATGTAATCCTATTGCAATTCTATAAACCGAACTTTCGGTTTATAGAATGCCAATAGACTTACATGCATTCCATAAACCGAAAGTCGTTCATTATGTCGGTTTATGGAATGTAAGTGTACTATGCTATTGTATTCTATAAACCGACTCTATTTCGGCTTATAGAATGCAATAGTACTACCAATGGACAAATGAATGAATGATTTTCGTTTATTAACCATTCGTTCATTCGGCTTTCGTTAGCTTAGCATTTTCGTTATTCGTTTTTCGGACGAATGGACGAAAATGCTATTTTCGGACGAAAATGCATTCGTCCGAAAACGAATGCACATGTCTACTAGAAGGCCAGAACAAAAACTGTCTTGAAAAGTTAAGTGAAACAAAGGAGGTGGAGGGGGTCTGTCTGTTTGTATTTCTCACCTGCATTTTTGCCTCATTTGCAGGAAGATATATATAATGACAGTAGTAAACATGTGGAATCATTGTGGGTTGAGATAGTCAGTGAGGGTAGAACTGCCCAGAAAACATTAGTGGCCATTTATTACAAACCACCAAGTATTGATGATCTTGAAGAATCCCAACTATCAATGTAGATAGAAAAGACTTCTCGAATAGGGTGTTCTATCATTATGGGGGATTTTGAAGAATGGAAGTTGTGAAAAGTCCTCCATTAATAAACAAACACTCAATGTGATAAATGAGTGCATCTATAGCTCACGCAGTGTTACATTAATGCGCAGATCACATTAAGTGATCCTCGATTGCATTGAGTGACCCTCAATTGCAAGAGCGGGCGCCATAGTGAAATTTTCGGAAGTGACTAATATGCACTTCCGTCACTCTGTTGCTTTTGCTAGACTGCCTCTAGAGGCACTCAACAAAATCACACTTAAAAAACTTTAGTTAGCTGTAGATGTAGAGTTAGGGTTACAATTAGTTAGCTAGGGTTAGCATTAGGGTCACAGTTATTGATAGAGTTAGTTTATGATTAGGGTTAGAGTTGGTTTAGGGTTAGCATTAGGATTACAGTTAGGGTCAGTGTAAGGTTAGGGTTAGGATTATGTTTGGGCCAAAAGGTTACTGTAGGAGAAAATGATTAGGAAATAGAAAAAAAAGTGAATTACATGATATGACCAAAATAATGGTATCTAAAGAAATTCCTTCTTCTCCCAAAAGTACAGTAAATGAGAAAGAGGAAAACTACAGCTAAACACAAACACCAAAGAAGTGTAAAAACAGCCTTTGTCCTATGGGCACAACATTCCCAAAAAAACAGTCTCATTCTGAAGGGGTTAATTACTCAGAAGTAGTTTGGAACAACTGAACTACTCATTCTGCTAAAAGTAGTACTTTTCTGAATTTGTTGTATGACAATCTTTTGTCTAACATACAAGTAAGGCACCACTTGGGGAATAGTGACCATAACATGTTATCCTTTTGAGATTAATCCAAAAAGGCAAATTGGTTTGGGTCCAACCAAAACACTGAAATTGTAAAAGGCCAACTTTAGCAGACTTAATACATCTCTTGGTCTTGTTGACTAGGATGGATTATTTTAGGGAACAAACATAGAAGGTAAGGATACATAAACATGTGCGCCCTTTTGAAACAAATCTAAAATAAGCAAACTAAAACCAATGTGGCTAACCAGTAGAGTAAATCAGGAAATAAATAAATAAAAAGAAAGTAACTTTCAAAAATGATAGGAGTCAGTGTGGGACTGAGTGTGATGGGAATCAGAGTGTGATGGGAGTGCATGACTGAGTGTGATGGGAGTATGAGTGTGTGAGACTGAGTGTGATGGAAAGTCTGTGTGTGTGTGTGTGACTGAGTGTGATGTGAGTCTGTGTTTATGAGTGTGATGGCAGTATGAGCTTAATATGAGTCTGCATGTGATGTGTGATGGGGGGTCATGTAATGGAGGTGATGGGGGTCATGTAATGGAGGTAATGGGGGTCATGTAATGGGTCATTAATCGGGGTGATGGGGACATATAATGGATGTGGTGGGGGCATGTAATATGGCTGATGTGGGCATGTAATGGGCTAATGGAACATGTGATGGGGACATATAATGAGTCATTAATCGGGGTGATGGTGGCATGTAAGGGGGGTAATAGGAGCATGTTGTAGGCGTGCAACATGGGTGTGGGAGTGCCCAAATTTTGTCTGCCTAGGGCAGCACTAAACCAAGATACACCACTGCCGCTGCATTCTTTTGCATTCATTTTTAAATTCAGCTGGAGCTACTACCTACAATTCTGCCTGTTTTCACTGCAGTTAAACTACGGTTGTTTACAGTTATATTTAATTTGCCAGCGTTCACTACTCTGACTCTTTTATGAAATTGTTCTTGAACAGAGATATTGTTTGTTTATGAGGAATGGAGACTTTTAAACATATTTTCAAAAAATGACAAAAAAATAAAAATAATAATACCTTGAAGTGATGTGCTGTCAAAACAGCTAGGAGAGAAACATATCAGAAGACAAACTGGCAAGTTGAATAGCAAGATGAGTAATTGTATACTAGAAATGGCTGGATTTTGGCTGTGGAACACAATTAGATAGGTTCGCTGTCATGGTATGCAAAAAGATCTTTATGAGGTTCCCAAGCTACACAGTCAGAGTGCTAGAGTGGGAGATTATTATATCTTGCAGTCTCTATGCAGAGTTTCTGTCTGTAGTTTTACTTAGTACTCTAAAAGCTAGGCGTGGTGCTGTGCAACGTTTTTAAGAAGTAGGCCCCAAATTTTCTAGATCAGGTGTTCCCAACGTCTGATACGAATTTTCGCCTTTTTGCTCTATAATTGAATGTGATAAAGTATTGAATACAAATAAAATAACCTTTTCAACTGAAAACCTCAGTGCGCATGTCTGAATTTGTTTGTCTTTGTCCCTCTCCTCAGGAAAGCCTTTATTTCCTATGACACTAGTGGCTCTCACCTACTTTTTATGTACAGGCTAAGAAGAGGTGTTGTTATCATGATATTGCATCTGTTGGAGATGACGACTGATGTGGACGATCCCCCTGACCGCTAGGGGGTGTGGCTACAGACAAGGTAAAAAAGTGCCAACCGGGGAAACAATGAAGGTAAATCACAGGTTATATTGGCAACTTATACATAAAAAACAAATAAATCAGAGGTAGGCTTCAACCTTGTTCATGTTGCACATTTACTGGATTTTTAGAGGGACAATTTAATAATGTCACATGGATCTTCACAAGACTTTGCCTATTCCCCGATAAAAAAACATTAATTCCCATCCTTCTAAGAAGAGGTTAGGTCACAATAAAATGGTGGGTTTTATAACAGAATTACCACTAAGATCTCTTAGTTCATATGGAGGGCTTGACATTCATACATTTCTCTTATACTATCTTGGATGTTGTCAGCAAGCTTGTCATGTTTAAACCTGGTTATATTATTAATCAAAGTTCCAGCTTCCAAAGGATTTCTCGTCCAGTCTATCAGCTGCGGCTTTTGACATTCAGTGACAGACTGATTCAAATATCTTTTCAGATTTTATTTTTTTTCTTTCCTGACTGATTGAACTCTTGGATTCACTCTGTGTTTTCAGAACTAATTTATCGACTAACTTCACTCTGCTTGTTTATTTCTTCTTCTTTAGTTTGGTGTGGAAAAAGCCAAACTTGTTTTTTCAAGAAAGTATTTAAGGTGTACTGACATTCTGCTTTCTAAAACATTTTTATGTAGAGAAAGCAAAAAAAAAAAAAGATGTTAAAGAGCAAGTGAATGTGTTAATGTATGCAGGGCCACCTTACAATAGTGTATCTTCCACAAGGCAAACAAGGCACTCCCATAGGGCGACACTTTGCCAGAGGGTGTTAAAGCACACTTATGGTGCTTCAAACATTTTCGCTCCCTCATCATTCAGCAAGCTTTAGCTCCTTCCAAATTAATCGGGGTGAATGTAATGGATGTGGTGGGGGTATGTAGGGTGATGGTGGCATGTAATGGGGTTGTTAGGCATTTAATGTGTGTGCAATGTGGGTGATGGGCAGGGGCGTCACTAGGGTTGGTGTCACCCGGTGCGGAAACTCATGGTGTCACCCCCCTGGATTTCCTCCATACAATGCCAAACAGATTCCTTAGTAATGCCAGTTAGATGGCCTATTAACTATGCCACACACAGGAGCCCCATAACTATGCCACACACAGGAGCCCCATAACTTATGCAACACCAGAGCCCCATAACTTATGCAGCACCAGAGCCCCATAAATTATGCCACACCAGAGCCCCACTATTTATGCCTCACCTCTGCCCAATTAATTATGACACACACACAGGTGCCCCATAATTATGCCACACACACACAGGTGCCCCATAATTATGCCACACAAAAGAGTCCCTTAATTACGCCACAAAAAAGAGTCCCTTAATTATGCCACACATGGGGCCCAATAAATATGCCACACACAAGTGCCCCATAAGTATGCACACTTGGGGCCGCCATTAATTATGCAACACACAGGAGCCCCACGAGGTGACAATCTTACAATTATAGATACCAGTAATATTGTGCCATTCAGATCCCAGTAGTATTGTCCCACTCAGAGCCCAGTAATATTGTGCCACTCAGAGCCCAGTAATAGTGTGCCAGTCAGATACCAGGAATATTGTGCCATTCAGAGCCCAGTAGTATTGTCCCACTCAGAGCCCAGTAATATTGTGCCAGTCAGATACCAGGAATATTGTGCCATTAAGAGCCGAGGAATATTGTGCCAGTCAGATGCCAGTAATATTGTGCCAGTCAGAGCCCAAAAAATATTGTGCCACGTAGAGCCCAGTAATTTTGTGCCAGTCAGATACCAGGAATATAGTGCCAGTCAGAGCCCAGTAATAGTGTGCCAGTCAGAACCCAGTAATATTGTGCCAGTCTGAGCCCTGTAATATTGTGCCAGTAAGAGCCCAGGAATATTGTGCCAGTCAGATACCAGTAATATAGTGCAAGTCAGATACCAGGAATATTGTGCCAGTCAGATACCAGGAATATTGTGCCAGTCAGATACCAGTAATATAGTGCCAGTCACATATTAGTAATATTATGCCAGTCAGAGCTCAGTAATATAGTACCAGCCAGATCCCAGTAATATAGTGCCAGCCAGATGCCCAGTAATATAGTGCCAGCCAGAGCCCAGTAATATAGTGCCAGCCAGATGCCCAGTAATATAGTGCCAGCCAGAGCCCAGTAATATAGTGCCAGCCAGAGCCCAGTAATATAGTGCCAGCCAGATGCCCAGTAATAAAGTGCCAGCCAGAACCCAGTAATTTAGTGCCAGCCAGATGCCCAGTAATATAGTGCCAGCCAGAGCCCAGTAATATATGCCAGCCAGAGCCCAGTAATATAGTGCCAGCCAGAGCCCAGTAATAAACTGCTCATTTCAAACCACCCTCCTCCCCCCCTCCCCCCGTCCAGCGGATGCGGCTGCCGGAAAAAAGAAAAAAGTTAAGCAGCACGATGCTGGGGGGGGGGGGGGGGGTTGGTGCTGGCAGAACGGGTGTCACCCTCGCTGGAGATGTCACCCGGTGCGGTCCGGCAAATCCCCCCCCCCGCCCCCCGCTCGGGACGCCACTGGTGATGGGGCATGTAATGGGGTGATGGGACATGTCGTGGGTGTGCAACATGGGTGATGGGGCATGTTGTAGGTGTGCAACGTGAGGGGGGGGGGGTCTCCCTACCTTACTTTGCTTGTATTCCTTCCCCTCTGTTTGGTGTCAGGTGGGCTCGTTACCTTTTGCTCACACCCAGGTGAAATAGCTGCAGTTTCTGGCAAACAGTGCTTTTGCATTGAAGTTGGATGCCTGATTTCTGAGAGCTGCTGCTTCTGTTCCTGATACTCTCCTTAAAGCCCATTTGTATTGTGACCCTGTCCAGAAACTGGGAATCTGAACCTGATTGGCTCAATCAACTCAGTAGACGATTTTCAGCAGCTCCTGAGACCCTCTGACTACATCAAGATCTCTTCAGCTAAGTTGTTCCATTAAAGCTACCCTTCTCAATTCTCACCCTCACTAGGGTGCTCCTTACTGCTTAGCTACCCTTCTCATTTCTCACCCCTCTTGGGTGTTCCTGCTTAGCTACCAACCTCTGACCTCGCCCCCTCTCGGGTGTTCCTGCTTAGCTACCAACCTCTGACCTCACCCCCTCTCGGGTGTTCTTGCTTAGCTACTAACCTCTGACCTCACCCTCTCTCGGGTGTTCCTGTTTAGCTACTTACCTTTGACCTTAACCTTTACCTCTGGCCTTAACCCTTACCTCTGGCCTCTCCCCTTGTTTAACTCTCTCCACCCCTACCTTTGCTTTGTCTAAAGTCCCTGCTATAGATCTTTGTTCATACTGCAGTTCCTACTCAAACCCTTTTCCTATTCTGCAGTTCTTTGCTAAATTCCCCTTTGTCTCTCCTTCAGTCTTTATTCCTATACCTAGCTCTTTGTTTCTTTATCTGTTCTCCCTCTGCACAATATATAACATGCAACCAGACACCTCCACTATCCCTGCGCTAAAACTCCTACCTGACCTGGTAAAGGCCCTGACAGGTATAATATTTTATTGTAAAGAAAAAGATAAACATGACTTGCATGGTAGATATTACTAAAGAGATTTTGTGGGGTCCCACATCATGATTCTCTACCTTCCAACGGTTCAAATGTCCTTAGTGGAATATTTTTATTTTTTTAGGGAGTGGCTAGAGGTGTGACTATGGGCGGGGCATTACCAGAACATTTTAAGTGAGTTTATGGTCAATTGGTATCTATAATGTCATTTGATAAGTCCTTTAGAACAAGAACAATGTATTTTATGTACACAAATTAATATTTAACACACTTACTGCAGTTTAAACTTTATTTTATTGTGAGTTTTATTGCTGTGGAGCTCTGTGATACAGTGAAACAAACAACAAATTCAGAGCTCAAAGAAAAAGAGAGACAATAGAGGAGGAATGTATGATGTATTTTTTTTAATTTTATTTATGAGGCCAGTGGCCTCAGGGGAACAAATTTTTAAATTATTTTTTCTTTATTTTCATGTAAATTCTCCAATTGCAAATACAAAATGGATAATTGAAATGCCCGAAATGTGGCTGTTTTAGTTGATTTCAGTTTCTTTTCAGAGGATTTCGGCCCATAATGAGTAGGATAAATGTATAGGATTTACAGGGCCGAAAATCCGAAACCGAATATGGTTAAAAATAATCTGTGAAAATTCCGAAATGCGGCTGCTTTGACAAATCTGGCCCCATTATGGATCTCAATATCTAAAGGATCTTATATATAATGCAATCTCAGACCTCCTGACACGACCCACCAGCGCTTTGGTGGACAGACGTTAATAAAAATAAATTCTTGATCAAATGCTACATGTAATGTAAAACAAAAGACTACACTGAATGAGTCAGAGTTTAAAGGTAAATATGACTACATAAACCTCTTATAATTGAATTCCATTTAATGCTGAATGGCAGAACACAATAAACAAACACAATTGATTTGTCAGTACGTAAGCTACATTATTTAAGCCAATCATTTTTTTCTAAAAATAAATATCATTTTTTTCTTCAGTTAGCAAAAACTAAACACTGCCATGTCAAATATTATAATACAAATTAAAGGATTACTATACAAATAACTTGTGCTTAACTAGTTTTGTGCAAATGGACCAATATACGTCCGCACTGCAATGGTCTTTGAGGACTCGCATCCACCGGCTCCCAAAAGAAGACTGAGCCTCGAAAAAGAGGCAGTCTGCTGGGACCCTGTTCAGAGCACTTCCAGGGTATATAATTTCTGCGATCACCAATCACAGTGATCATATTCCACCGGTGACAAAGCCCATTGGTTTCTCAGCTTTAGGATTGGTCAAAGGCACCAAAATTTTGACCTTAATGGTTTAATTGAAAGACTGCATCAAGTGTAGATGTTTTAACTGAAACTCTGTCATGAAATAATACAAAAAAAAAGGACCTTATTGTACCCACATTGATATACACGATCAGGGGGGAGACATATTGTTTAGAATCTTGGGTCAGTCCCAGGGCCGGACTGGGAACAAAAACCAGCCCTGTAAAAAATTTGTATACCAGCCCCATCGCATAACATTTTTAAACCAGCCCATAGCATAATATAATTTTTTTGTTCATAGAAGGGAAAATCATGCATTTTAAAAAGCACATCTGAACAGTGTATTATTTATAGATAAGACTGATATAAAAGCCTGCCTAGGGCAATATATATACCTCCAGTATGTACACAGAGTTATATGAATTGCCCTGTGGAGAGGTATATATCAGGGCAGTGTGTGAGACATATCCTGTAGCATGTCTCTCGCATATCTGTAGCCTGTCTCTCTCTGTCCTTTCTGTGGCGTCTCTCTCTGTCCTTTCTGTGGCATCTCTCTCTGTCCTTTCTGTGGCATCTCTCTCTGTCCTTTCTGTGGCGTCTCTCTCTGTCCTTTCTGTGGTGTATCTCTCTGTCCTTTCTGTGGCGTCTCTCTCTCTGTCCTTTCTGTGGCGTCTCTTTCTCTGTCCTTTCTGTGGCGTCTCTTTCTCTGTCCTTTCTGTGGCGTCTCTCTCTCTGTCCTTTCTGTGGCGTCTCTCTCTCTGTCCTTTCTGTGGCGTCTCTCTCTCTGTCCTTTCTGTGGCGTCTCTCTCTCTGTGTCCTTTCTGTGCCGTCTCTCTCTCTGTGTCCTTTCTGTGGCATCTCTCTCTCTCTGTCCTTTCTGTGGCATCTCTCTCTCTCTGTCCTTTCTGTGGCATCTCTCTCTCTCTGTCCTTT
Organism: Pelodytes ibericus; assembly: GCA_036172795.1. Lineage (NCBI taxonomy): Eukaryota > Metazoa > Chordata > Amphibia > Anura > Pelodytidae > Pelodytes > Pelodytes ibericus. The sequence goes on from CM069862.1 coordinate 185,624,053, forward strand.
CTGTGGCGTCTCTCTTCCCCCCTCCCCCTGTAGTGTCTTTCACCCCCTTTCCCCCTGTAGTCTTTCACCCCCTTCCCCCTGTAGTCTTTCACCCCCTTCCCCCTGTAGTCTTTCACCCCCTTCCCCCTGTAGTCTTTCACTCCCTTCCCCCTGTAGTGTATTTCACCCCCTCCCCTTCCCCCTGTAATGTCTTTCACCCCCTCCCCTTCTCCCTGTAGTGTCTTTCACCCCCTACCCTTCTCCCTGTAGTGTCTTTCACCCCCTCCCCTTCTCCCTGTAGTGTCTTTCACCCCCTCCCCTTCTCCCTGTAGTGTCTTTCATCCCCTCCCCTTCTCCCTGTAGTGTCTTTCATCCCCTCCCCTTCTCCCTGTAGTGTCTTTCACCCCCTCCCCTTCTCCCTGTAGTGTCTTTCACCCCCTCCCCTTCTCCCTGTAGTGTCTTTCACCCCCTCCCCTTCTCCCTGTAGTGTCTTTCACCCCCTCCCCTTCCCCCTGTAGTGTCTTTCACCCCCTTCCCCCTGTAGTGTCTTTCACCCCCTGCCCTTTATGTCACACTCACCTTGCTTTCTCTGTTCCCCATCCCGCCACCGGAACTGCTGCTGCAACATCCGGCAGCAGCAGGCGAACTTCTTAAAGCGGCGGGGGCCGCCGGTTCACTTTAAGTGGCCAAGGCGGCCCCGGGGCAGGCGGCCCCGGGGCAGGCAGCCCACCGGGATTTTTCCCGGTATCCCGGTGGGCCAGTCCGACCCTGGTCAGTCCCTACTTCATTGAGCTTAAGATTCTAAAAACGTCAGCCCTGATAGAGCTAAACAATCAAAAAGGTATCAAAGGGATCTTTTTTTGTGTTCTTTCAATAATCTATTTCTATTTAAATCATGTTCGGTTGATGCAATCTTAATTAAACCATTAAACAAAAGAAACATTTTTTCCTACAATTGTCCTTTAAACATTTATCATTTCACATTGTATCAAAAGTATGCAAGTTATAGTGCAAATTACATCTTGTAACGCTAGTTTATACATGTTCTTTAATCCTTTTAGTAATTACTACTTTACGAACACTAAATTCCCCAGTGCCATACAGATGTGTATTTGATGTGTAATGTAAGGTGATGTGCCTTTTTTTTAATGTGACAGTTCCCTTGATTGAAACCTCTGTCCCCTGATACATTCTGCTCCTGGAAAAAGCTCTTGATCCCAGATAAATAAGACCACTTTTCATATACCTATTAAATATTAATCTTAAGGGAGTGCATGTCTGATGTGCAACATGGAGACTATTGCTGAGAGTGACATAACATGGCATCTGACCCAATAAAAGTGTTTCTACTACCCATGTTATCTTCTGAAGACTATCTTTAAACATCTAAAATTAAAATTAAATTTTTAGTAGTACAGTTTTTAAAAAACATTTCTGTAGTTTCCTAGAGAGAAAATGTGTATAAATACAATTCTCCCAAGGCCTCAAATGGTTGGAGTAATGTATAGAACCTAGGAGTCCAACTGCGGCCCTCTAGTTGCTGCAGAACTACAAACCCCATAATTCCCCACCAGTTTTCTAAAATGGCAGGGAATGATGGTAGTTGTAGTATCAAAACAGCTGGAGGGCCACAGTTGGATGACCAGGTTTTGGAGCATAGCAAAATGTCAGAAAAATTATTTAATTATAAAAAAGTTGAAATCGCTGAGGTAACATTTACAACACTTATTTTTTCCGAAATGCCAACAATTCATGGGTGCCATATTTTAGTCAGAACACCACCACTTTTCAAGGATATTTCTGGGCCTGCATACTTATATATGGGATGCGCTGGCACAAATAGCACCAGCGCACAACAGAACTGTGGTAGTTATGGCACTAACTCCTGACATTTGTCATTATTTTTTTACATTGGCCCACACAGTGATAGAGACACTATGGGGGTAATGTATAAAATCTCCCACATGGCAAAGTATCGGGAGTTTTATAAAAAGGCTCAATCAGCATTTATTATGTATAACGGCGATTGCGCTTTTTTATAACTCGACATTTTACTGTGCGGGAAAAACAGCGCTTGGCGGAGGTTCCCCGACACAAATGATTTTTTTAGACATAGGCTGTGCCAACAAAACAATCGCCGACACAACCTACATTTACGCATCCAGCGTAAGTAGCACAGATTAATTAAGGGTCAAATTGGTTTCTGAAATAGACTAACAAATCCCCCTTTGATGAAATATAATTGGGGAAAGTGGTCCTTGCAGCTTGTGGTAATTTTACGTAACGATTTGTTTTCTAATAATTGTATTTACATATTCTCAAATTACCTTTTATATTGAAAATTAAAAAAAATATGTATATTAGCGCTATTGTGGGGTAAAGGCCTAAATTTGGGCTTTGTGCCCTGGTATATATGGCTCTGTGCATCAGCAAAAAGCAACCAAACCTCGGCAATAAAAGAAGCCTGGTGGTGGTCCCTGTGAGTTCCTGAAACACAGGAGAATGAAAATTGGGAGTGTCTGACTTAATGTGACACAGTTGGGGGTATGAGATTGGGTTGTCACCTTTCTCTTGCAGCTGCACCACATGCAATGAATAAGCTTCTATGTTTAAGTTGGATTTTTGGAGCCCAACAACCAGCAGTGCAATAAGACTACACTGCCCAAATATTTGCCGGAACATAGATTGACAGCCCTCTTATTTGTTAGATATCTGGAGAAACGGTTTCATTTTTCATTGATAGGAGCATGTTAAATATACACAAAGAACATATATTTGAAAAGGACAACTTTATTTAAAAGGTGTGTTACTTTATTTACAGGACAGGCGGATACCAAATACGTGTAGATAAATACTACTGGGGTTCTTTGTGTCTCAGGACTCCATACAGATCTGAAACCATTTAACATCATAATGAATATTCCCTTCCTATTCAGGCATATTATGGAAAATTAAATATACAGTGAGAGTCTAATTTCATTGTGTCAAACAGATTTAAACTCTGGCATTTATAACCCGAACTTGAAGTCTATTAATATCCATTAGCCCAACAGCAGAGGTCGTCGTGCACTTTATCTTGGTTTGGCTGATGGTCCATGCGGTATGTTCCATTTCGATATGCTTTATTACGAAAGATATAATAAAAAAATTAAGTGCTGAAAGTAACACAATTATTTGCAGGTTGAGTTTTGTCAGGCTTAGAGCAGCATGGAGCCTATATACACCATTGGTGTGATCACAAACTGTACCAGTTGGGATATTAGGGTAGATTTGCAGAGTCCCTAGTGTGGCACCTGACCTTTAGAGTTTTATTTTTGGATTTCAGAATAAATATAGCCAATCACAGTGCTGCATACTAAGATGCAGAATGTAGGTAAGATTTATTCAGGTTCAAAATAAGAAAATGGTAGCAATTCAGAAGGTGTGGTTGAGTGGGGTGGCTGCTTTGGACAGGGCTTGACAAATCCCATGAACAGTAGTTTCCACAAACCTTACTACTGTGTACTCCGAAATATTTTGGCTTGCTTTTCATAGAACTCTATGGAAGTACCACTTCCTGGCTCCTAAGAATAACTTGTCTGGCTCTTAAACTCATTTGCCTGACTCGTAAAGTATACATGTATTTGGCAAATCCTGACATAGGGTGCATGTGCTTAAAAGAGTGCATGGGAGTTGTTTTAACGGGTCCTTCAAAGAAAGTAAGCATGGTTAATAAAAAAGATTTCCAAAAGAACTAGAGGCTCTGTGTGTTTATCTTCAGAAGGGGAGGTGGTTGAGTTGTGTATGAGGATGGTTATTTAATTTATTTTTTTATCATTAAAAATAACAAGTATAATTAATGGATTTTGTGTTTTCCCAGGAGATAAGGATATGCAGACTGATGTCAAACAGTTATTGTCTGCGGTCAGTTTTCTATCCTAGCACAAATTATTAGAATACAATTCATGGCATGTTTCACAGAACCCTGGTGATTACATTCAGAATTTTCTCTTCACATCATTTTACGTTTTAGTGTTTCTGATAATCCCTTCGATTCTCTGATTTCCAGAGGGGCTGACCACTTACTAAAGACTCTTATTGAGTTTACTTTGAGAAAAAGAACACTAGTCTTCTTCATTATTCCACATATCCTTTCTGATGATGTGTCCAACTGTGGCCCTCCAGCTGTTTTTGGACTACAACTACCATAATTGGCTGCCATTTTGGAAAGCTAGTGGGGAGTTATAGGATTGGTAGTTCAGCAGCATATGGACAGCTGCAGTTGGTCACCTAGGCATTAAATGAATCTGACCTGGAGACTGAACAGTAGAATTGTGTAAGGAACAGTTCAGGTAGTAGATGCTACAGTGGAACAATCAACAGGGACATTGGTTCCCAAGGCGATTGCTGCACTATTAGATCTTAGCTACAGAAGTGCTCTTCATTCCCATTTCTCAGTGGATTTCATTCCCCCATCATAACATGTTAAGTAGTGTTTGGGATAATGGACTTCCAGATGGCATGAGTCCCTTGCTCTTGAGAACCAATGATGTGTGTGCCTGAGCCTGTGGATGTCTGATGACTCTATCACTATGGCAACTGATACATTCAACAGGTACAACATATCAAGAAGGATGTGCAGCAAATACAATAACTGATACATTGCACTCTGTGCTACAGTGAGTTAGTTAGATATAGACAGTAGAAAGGTACACTATTGTTTTGGCATAGGTACATGATTTTCCATTACATTAGTTAACTTGCACACAGGGTTCAAGGTGACTGTAAAACTAGTGGAAACTCATAAAGAGATAATAGTAGGGCTGAGCCAAGTTTTTCACCTTTAACCTCTTCATGATAATTATTGTGCCAGCCATGCCTAGGAAATATATGTGAGCATAGATTAGCGCCACCAAGCTCAGTAAAATTTCTTATACAATGGTTACTGCGCCAACCCCGTCTGCTCTAGGATTAAATAAAAAAATGTGTCTTTAACTTACAAAACCCTTGACTCCTTGGCCCCTCCGTACATTCAAAACAAATAAGTGAAATCGTGCGCTTCCCAAAACACTACACACTGTTATTTACCCTTATAGGAGGCCCCACCCTTACCCTTATAGATTACCTATAAGGGTAAAAAACAGTGTGTAGTGTTTTGGGAAGTGCACAATTTCACTTATTTGTTTTGTGTGTATTTTATGTACCAGGAGTGAAGCACTGGTTGTGTTTTTGTGCCGCTACTCCTATCACAGTTAAAGGCGCAGTGTACTCTATTTTTGTTTCCCCTCAGTACATTGCCTTCCTCTTTAACTGATGCTTGCCTGCATGACCTCTGGACTCCTCAATGGGACTACAGCTCTCCTCCAGCCTCATCACCTGTTCCCACTTGAGCCTCCAAGATTTTGCCCGGGCTGCTCCCTCTCTATGGAAATCCCTTCAGCAGAGCATCAAGCTCTCTCCTTCCTTTTCAAACTTTTAAAAAATCCCTGAGAAACTCATCATTTTAAAGAAGCCACTAGACTACCGGTTGATTTACCTCTAGCTCATCCCACCTAGCTCTCGCTGCCCTCTACCACTGTTAGTATCAGGTAGCTTACAACTGAACCAGCTAGAACGCACACAATTAAGCTTTGGCCAAACCCACCTAATGCCAACTATCTACATTACTGTTACTACCACTACCTTCCCTCTGACCTCTTCATTCCCTTATGTGTTTCATGTACCCCATTCCCTCTAGATTGTAAGCTTACAAGCAGGGCTCTCTACTTCATGTACCAGTCTGTTCTAGTTTGTCTAACTTAGTATGTAGTTTTTTTTCTATGCTCTGTACCTGGCGCTACGTAAATTGTTGGCACTGTATAAATAAATGGTAATGTAATGTAATGAGCAACTACAGAGGTGATGACCTCACCGACTCCAACCACTACATTAATTTGCGTCAAAATATGAATAAGCCAAAATGGCTTCCACAAAGCCGCGAGTTTGACTCAATGGAATTCAAGTTTGTTTTGAGCAGAGAGAACAACATTTCTGTAAAGATCCATCTCCAATTGTCAAGCCGTTTCTCGTCAATGATGGTTGATCCTTCCTCTAGCTCATATATCTGCCTTATTCATCTCTAAACAAGTGACATACATTTTATTTGGACAGGTTAAAAAAAAAGAATTGGGGAGAATTTCCTGGAGGCGCTTACTAAGTAATTCATTTTATTTACCGCTCTATCACTATTAGTTAGTATCACAGTCACTATCAGGTCATGCAGACTGATTCTTTTTTTTCTTTGTCTATTTTTTTTTTTTTTTTTTATAAAGCTGTCACTTACTTTGGGTTGTTGACAGAATACAAAAATACTGCATAGGGTGACTCTTTGATGACAAATGTTTTCAGAGATAGGGACCTATATTTCATCCTAAATGCAGCAAACAGTGTTATTTGTGCACTGTTGAACAGGATCTGCAGTCTATGGCGAGGGAGCAAGAAACCACAGATGCATAATTCATAAAGAGAATATTTCAAAGTCTGTTAACACAAGGCTCAATCTGACCATGCTGCATTTGCAGGCTTTTAACGCTTTCAGCCACAGATGGGCAACGCGTTCCTCGAAGATGTGCATTCATGATGTCAACCATTTTTTGTGGCACCAAAGTTCTAGAAGGCAGAGTAAAGAGTGGGAGAAGGGGAATACATAACGACTGCTAAAAACACAACCACCTGCTAACAGTAAATACAGCTTTGTTAGCTTCAGAAAGAAGTAAAACATTACTATTTTGGAGTGGTATCGTCTTAACACCAAAAGCTGGGAGTCCAAAATGAAGCCGACATCTAACTGCATAAAAAAAAAATATGTCAACAATTAGAGAGATTTGGAATATTTGAATAGAACTTCTGTCAATTGAGTCAATTGTCATCCAGGCTGTTAAAAAATTGAATCGACACAGTGATAAGTCTAAGGAGGAAATAAAATGGCCGGCATTTTATTGAAGAAAAAGTGGCAACCCTACTGTCAATAGTTATGATGTTCATTTCAAAACAAACAAGAATGTAAGCTCACCCACCCTGCTTAAATCCTTGTCCACGTATTCCTGATAGTTCTGGTCTTTTTAACCCCACTTCCTTTAATTTGTATTCCCACTTGCTATAGAATTATCAGAAATGATGCGCTATATACAAACATGTATGTAAGAAATCCATATATCCATGATAATTTGTCTTTCACATCGGAATTCGACTCAGAGGTTAGTTAAGCATTGCATAGCAAGGGTTAAATGGCTTGCAATAAGGCGCTTACACCATATGCGCAAATTAGAGGTTTGGAGGGGCTTTTGGCAAAATGTCTATACATATAGATTTTCCACAAGGTAGAGAAGGAGGTGTAAAAAGTCAAAGTAGTAAGAAAAATATATCCATAATGTGAGCACAAATTTGAAAGCTTCTTACTTTACAGAAGAGTGGAATATCTTCACAATTTGATCAAGTGACACTTTTTAGAGTAGTAGCTCCCAACCCAGCCCTCATGGCCCAAAAACCGTAGACACAACTGGCTAATCTGTCAATCCTGGACTGTTGAGTTGGTCTTGAGGACCGGGTTGGGGCCTGTGCTATGGAGGGAACTCATTTAAAAGAAAACTAGATGGTAGCAGATGTTAACAAAATAGTGAATAAATAAGGCACATTAACAAGAGCCCATGTTATATATATATATATATATATATATATATATATATATATATATATATATATAACAGTCCAAAAAAACAGAAAAAATACACGCACTCAGACTAGTCTTGATAAAGGTCCAAGATTCGGACCGAAACGTCGACCACATGGTTAAATGTATCTGAAATACTATCATTTGGCAATCGACTATAAAGATCATGATTTCTTCAATTGAAAAGACCCGTGAGTTCGTGTATTTTTTCTGTTTTTTTGGACTGTTATGTACTTAGAGCTACACAGCACCCGGGCAGTAGCTGAGTTTGTATATATTTTTTTGTCTCTTAATAGCTGAGTGCACCTGCTTTGGATTACGTATATATATATATATATATATATATATATATATATATATATATACACACACCGATCAGCCATAACTATATGACCAGCTGCCCAACATTGTGTAGTTTCTCTTTTGCCACCAAAACAGCCCTAACCTGTTGAGGCATGGACTCCACTAGATCTCTGAAGGTGTGCTGTGATATATGGCACCAAGACCTGTAAGTTGCAAGGTGGAGCCTCCATGGATCGGACTTGTTTGTCCAACACATCCCACAGGTGCTCCATTGGATTGAGATCTGCGGAATTGGAAGGTTGTTGTGTTCCTCAAACCATTTCTGAACCATTTTATTTTGTGGCAGGGGCGCATTATCCTGCTTAAAGATGCCAGTGCCATCAGGGAAAAATACCGTTTCCATGAAAGGGTGTAAATAGTCTACAACAATACATAGGCATGTAGTACATGTGTCAAAGTAATATCCACCTGAATGAGAGGACTCAAGGAGAACATTGCCCAAAACATCACACTGCCTCCACCAGCTTGCCATCAAAATGTATCCCACATGCCTCCTGGGATTAGATGCCAGGGATGAGACAAAAGCGGAGTGGGGACAGTCCAGGAGGTCGAGGCAGGCAGCAGCACAGAGTAAACAGAGAGATGAGCCAAGGTCGGGGGGAGTGTATCACCTATGAACACTCTCAATTCCATTAACCCCTAATTATTCTAAAATGTGCATGACATTCATAGATTATATAAATTAATAGGTGTGTACTAGGGCAGATGATGCATTTTACACAGGCCCGTAGTTCCGTGCAGTGGTAAAAATAATGCTGCCTTCTAATTACAATTAGCCCGAGCTAGTCTATGTCATTGCACATTTCAATTTGCGCCACTAGAGATGCCACCTTTTATTTAAAAAAATAAAGGCCTCCCCTAATGTAAAATTAGCATAAACAATCTATGTAGGCCTCGTAAACATTTTTTATACCCATGTTGGATATTTGAACATCGGCTATTACTTTTTTTTTTTGCCATAATTTTCATTTTGCCACATTAAACCCATCATTAAGAAAATAAAACGAAATATAACGCATGTAGGCCTGTCCATTAACTATTGTTTTTGTCATTTGTTGAGCATCTTTCTGTAGCTTAAAGGGTTAACAAAAAAACCTTTTAGACTGACTTTTTTTTAATGTTAACACAATGAGGCCTTGTTCTGTACTCTGTGATTAATGAATCTCAGTACATTGCTCCTCCAGCTCTGGGGTTTATATCCTGTTGTATAGTTTTGAATGGTTTATATTTGCAAGTAGAGAGTCTGTTTTTTCTCAGTCATACATCACTAAAAAAAAATAAAAAATTATAATAATTCCAGTAGTGTCTTTTTATTTTACATCTTTTTGACGAATCTTTGCTTCGCCACCTGCCATGTTTGATCCTACAGATATCAGCGAATGTTAAATAACATCTGTTTTTCTTTACCATATTGTGTAAATACAAAATGTGTAAATGAGGTGTTGGTCGACTCCTAAAAATAGTTGGATGGAAAATCACAAGCTTAAAATTGTGAGTCTTTCATCCTGTTTTCTAAAGTCAATTGTTTGTGTAGTTTTTTTTTTAGAATAAAATAGATTGGCTAAGGCAATCTTTTTTTTTTTAGCAAGGACTGAATTTATTTCGTATGCTCATATTTACCAATGCATAACATGTCTGAGCATCACATATCTTCCGACAGGCCTCATGGACAACACAGGGGGGCTGGGGGCAAGGACTGTTGTTGCTGCTACACTGCCCTGAACACCGGAGCTAGCAGTCTTCTAAAAATGGGGGGCAGCATAATGGGAAGTCTAGTCCACACAGCTGGAGTTTCATTCTTTGCAATCATTGGATTAGGTTGTAGGCTGCATTTCCATGCCTCCCAACTGTCCCGATCTGCGGTGGACAGTCCTGATTTTGTGCACAGCGGGATTTGGAACCGAAGTACCGCGGTTCTAATTGTATTCTCCAGTGTTCAGGACACTGGATAATGCATACTGCGCATGCTCAGGATTGTGTGCAATAGCACTTTCAGCTTCTGGCTTTTTTTTTTTTTTTTAGAAGAAAAAAGGGTTTTATAAGGTTCAAGTTGAATTCTAACTATGCTCCAATTCTTCTGTGAGTGCTTTACTTTTCTTGACAGTCACACACATGTTGTAGGACAGGCCATGGACTACAAGAAGAGCAAGCCAAAGCTAATTTTCAGTGGACATCAATGAAGATCTTAGCATAATTTTTTCTGTACAATATACAGTGTACGGTCAGTTGTGCTGCCCTGGTCTCCTTATTAAGACCATTTATGAAGCGTTCTGTTGTGCAAACAACGCATTCCGCGGCCATCTGGCATTCTGTGCTACAGCCACCTTTCACCAGCCAGGAACGTATCATATTCGGAATCTTGCAGTCCAGCTGAGAACGATGAATCCAAACTTGTTGAAGCAGCAATAGGAAGGTCTCCTATTCAATTTTTCATGCATGCCCCGGAGATTTAGCCCTCATGAATTCCATGCTAATCTATTGCAGCACTAAAATTCCATGATAGAAATGTGAGTGTGATCCAAACATACGCCGTCTCTCTACTTTAATCAATATCAATGATCATATGCTCTTACCCATAAGCCTCACTGGTTCACGGCCCATGTAAGCCATTTGGTTGCCAAGGTGCTGCAAGGGACTGACGAGCCATAATTTAAATTGCACGGATGGCCCCTCAAGCTTTGAAGCATTTAAAGAGTCAACTGAAATCATGTCAGTTTGTATATTTATCAAATGCCTCATTCATTTACTTGACTACACTGGTGATTTGGCCAGTGTCCTCGTCGGAATTTGGTTGCTAGGAAACAAGATGTCATCTATGACATGCATGTGCAGCATTTTTTTTTTGTGAATGAAAAAAATCTCACTGTGTGCCAGTAATGTGTTGGTGCTTTTACAAGAATACAATGTGACAGGGGGCTCTGCAGGCCCCCAAAAACTAGGTTTTCTCATGAGCACAAGGCTACATTTCCCTAATACATAAGGATTGATTGATGTGTCAGTGAAACAGAAGCTACACAGCATGAGCAGAAATGTATTTATTTTGTAGATTTTTTTTTTACCCAAGTTTTATTCCTTTCTCTATATTCAACTCAAATTTCTGAAGTTTTATCTTTAATATTATTATTATTATTTCTTTATTATTTTTTGGGGTGAAAAAAAGGTGATAGGAGCCAAGTGGTGATATCTTTCTGTAATACACAGGGCTGGGGGCAGGAGTGGTTTAGCCAGTACCCCAGTAAGGGGCTCAGCAATCCAGGGGGCCCTCAGCCAGAGGATGTCTTGCACTACGCATTGGCAATTTTAAGTATGAAAATATTCTTACTAAGAAAACTTTTTTCCCTGTAGTGTCATCTTATTTTAGGCCTTTCTTTTCATAAATTATCCTTAGGTCACGGCACAAACAATGTTGAAGTCATGGACTCGCTTTCAGGGGCGATGGGAACTTTGTGCTCTTCTAGCAAAGTGAATTATTTATGAAGCGAAATTAAGATGATATAAAACAGCACAATAACTCATATGGTCTCAACCCTGGGAAATCATATTTTTGAAACTTTGACATATCTGTGTATTAATTGGTAGAATTGTAAAAAAATAAAAAAATAAAAAAATAAAAAATAGAAATAGATTGTAAAAAATGTAAAAGTTGGAAAATAATCACTCCAAACGCTTTTTATTATGGTCAGCTAAATCAACATTACGTTTTAAATTTTGGACAGTTTTTCAATAAAGCATTTTTTTTTTTCAGAAATGAAGAGCGAATCGAAATTAAAGTAAGGAGCACTTTGAGGGCTATGATACATCTTTAATAAATCTAAAATAGTCTCAGAGATACATTCCTGAATATGTTGCCAACCACTACTCTGTCGGAGGATTAGGCTCCTCTGATATAAGACTTAAGTTGTTTAAAACGAAGGAACTCCCAATTCTTTTGCCAAGAGCTCTGTAAAATATATTTAAGAAAGATGCATTGCTTTGAAGCTGGGAAAAATTTGCTTTTGATCACAAGCATAAATCCCTCCCATGAATCATTGTAAATATAAAGTCAAGTTTTTTTTTTTTTGCTATCATGTTTTCAGAATTAAAACTTGGCCATTGCACAAAATATAACAAATGTTATAAAACACAAAATGCAGTCATTTTTAGAGCCCAGTAAGATCTTAAAATTAGATTTTAAATATATTGTTTTTTTTTTTCCAAATATGTTTTATTAAAGAGATATTTTTACAATAACAATAACTTTTTGTTTATATATATTTTTGGTTCTTTTTATATACCTTACTTGTTTGTTAATTACCGACCAGATAAAGGAATTCGGCAACATACAAGGAGCTAAAAACTTACCAGAGACTTTTATTTGCAAGATGAAAGGGCAATTAATCATTATTATAACTACATTTATGTGTACAGTGTTTTATGCTACCGTCTGTCTTGGAAGGCTTTTGCTAATTTGCACATTTATATGAGAACTGACGAGACTGAAAAATCCTAAAATGTTTTCAAAAGCTGTTGCATGTTACAAAATTACTTGAATCAAATAATATTCATTCAGGTAATGCATATTAATGTACATGGTCGCACGGAATGAGGATATTTTCGGCCTGTGAGATTGGATTAATTGCCGGATGTAGTGTGTTAAAGGCATCTTACGTCGGTCAAAAAATATATGTGAATTTGCAATAATTCAGAAATGCCAATGTGTCTTAAAAATAGCACATGCCTCTACTTATTAATGACTTATAATTTGTATATACCAGTTTTTTTTTTCTTGTTTCAACGAATATCTCAGAAGTGCCCTTCTAGATTATTTTATGTCTTTCCCTTATGTTTGCAAATAAGTAATAGTCACTGTGGTTTACTGAAAAATTAAAAGGTGGGTTATTTATTTTTTTTATTACAAATTTTCTATGTAAGTTTAACCTACATTTTTGTAACACTTAGAAATATTAAAATAGTTCCATTCTTTGACAGCACAATTAATGTTAAAACGTATGTTGTATTCCTGCATCCTGCTCTGTGTCCAAAAAGATCAATATAACAGTACAAAATATCTGTCAAGTCCGGAAAATGGCAATTTTAATTCACTGACAGACATCCAATGTCATACCCCCTTTTTTTTGGGGGGGGGGGGGGGGGGGAGGGACTCTTCTGATTCGGGAAGATATCCTGTGACCATGGCATTCTCTGGTCTTTGGTACCCCATAGGATGACTGCTTTGTACAAACTCAGAGTTTTGTACATGCATAGTAGTGCTGATATGGTTCCTCCTCAGTCACGCCTCTAGGTGTGGCCTCTGGAGGTTGCATGCCAATAACACATGCAACATGCAAGTATCCAACATTAAAAATATTAATAGACAGGGATGGGCAAAAACTTTAAAACGAAAATTTCAATAAAAAATGTAAAAATGTGTGTTTTTGTCAGCTGGGAAATAAATCATGTATAAATGCACCCCAAAAAATTCTCTCACTCGTTTATTTAATCTTACTTTGATTGTGTATATACCAATAATCACCGGAAGCAGGGTTAAGCACAATGTCACAGGACATCGCTGAAGGTGCATGTTTCTGAACCTGGCCCAGGCTGGCAGAACAGCAAGAGTGTGTTTTTTTTAAAGGGACTGTGACACTTGAATATTGATTTCACTGTCTATGTAGAGCATGAAAAATGATTGAAAATGATTTATACACAGTTTGCAAATTCCACATTTCCCATTGAAAATCAGTTCATTTGCATACCGTGCCACAGGTGATGTCATAAGCAGCAGACTCCACATACTCCACTTTTCTCCTTATTTAGGCATTTGCTTGTAGTTTTGCTAATACAATGTATAGATCATTTTAAATAATTTTTCATGCTTTACATGTGCAGTAATGTGATACAGTCCCTTTAAGCTATTTATACGCCGATGAATATGAATACTTTGTACTCTTATGTCTAATAAAAGAAAAATACGTAGGGGGATTTGCAAGAAAAATACTCACCCCCTTTTGAGTGTAGGTTACAGGCTTTATAGCAGATACATAGGAATGGAAAACTGCGTCTCGGACCCTTCTTTGTGGCTGATTCACCGCTGACAGTTCAGCGCGGCAGTTTGAACGCTGAACTGTCGGCGGTGAAGATGAACGCGGCCGATTCATCGCGGCAATGTAAGGGCTGACAGTTCAGCGCTGAATTGTAAGCACTTACAAACATACACCCCCAAATAAATTAACCCCCCCCTAATAAATGAAACCCCCCCAAAACTGAAACCCCCTAAATCCTAATACTAAAATTAACCCCCGATCCCTAATACTAAAATAAACCCCTGAAAATTAACCCTAATACTAATGCTACCTCCCAAACCCTAATACTAAAATTAACCCCCGAACTCTAATACCCCTATTAAACATTAAAAATATTCACCTTTAGCGATGAAATGTCCCGCGATGACCTCTCGCGCTATGAACTGGCCATCGCACGAGAGGAGGCGGTGAAGCGGCTGCTTTAATGCAGCCGCGATGAACTGTCCCATCCCCTGGAAAGTATGCAAAATATGATTGGAATGATTGACTAAAACAATTTAATTCTGAGATTGTGAGTAACATGCTTTGAGAAAGTAACAGAAAAATGTTCAGCTTTTCCCAGACATTCACTAAGCCCCAGGGCATCAATTTACCTCAATGGTTTGTTTCCAGAACCCCAGTATTATATTTTAAATGATAGGATAACTTGCTTACATTGGCAGAATAATAAGCTTCCTATGCCAGCTTTTCTTTCTTTCTTTTTTCTAGTCAGCCCTGCATTTTGTATTATTCCCTTCCCTAAATTTGTCAAAGCACCCTAATTACAGTCTACCAAACAGTAAATAGTCAAAACATCTATCACTTGCGATCTGACAAAATGCTGTATTATTTTCCATAGCCTCAACGTTTCATTGATAAATATGAAAGCTTTTGTCTAGTGAGACAAAACTTGAAAAGAAAAAATAAACCACACAAATCCTGTGCCTTTGATAATCGTAGAAAAAAAAAAAAATGAGTCTGGGGATTTTGAGAAACAGGAGGGGTTCCAGTAGTCCGCCTATATGAAGTCTCCACATTGAGGAAATAAAAAAGGAGCATGGTTTGATAAGCCTTGTTAACAGTATCCCTGGAATGTTAGGCAGTGGTAGTCTGCATAAAAGGTTCTAGAAGATTAGCCGGCTTCTAGATGATGATTGGGGGGATATTCTTGTATTTATGTTTGGGGATTATGTGGCATTCTGTTTATCGATCCTGCTAAATATCCCTATTTTCTTGCGTTTTTGGTAATTAGGATGGCTCCTAATGACGAGACAAAAAGGGTGAGGTATTTTGCACTCCCTTTACCACTCACTGTGGGTAAGCAAGGAAACATGCACCAACGATGGAGTCACTATGTTACCCATCTCTTGGGTTTGTAGTAGCACTTACTCGGGGCATTGGAGCATGACAGTGGAGTGATCCTTTTGGTGCCACTAGAATTTCCACATCTCTGCTCACTCTATCCTGATCATCACTAACCATTTAGGGATGTGGGTAAAATAGATACTCTGTAGGGTTCTGTGTTTATTTTTGTCTATTTTATAGATTTTTTTCCTTATCCTTTTTTTTTTTTTGGTCTATGGGTCCACCTGCCAGAAATACAAGCTACCCTTTTTCACTGATCACACACAGCTGCTAGTAATATATTTATCTACCGTTAGTAGATAATGTGGTGCATACAAAATACTGAGTAAAACCTCAGTTCTAGAAGTGTCTGATCCTATACATGGAGAGTTCCAGATTGGTGCACACCATGCAGTCTCCTGGCATTTGTCGGGAGTCAGGGTTATATATACACCAATCAGCCATAACATTATGACCACTGACAGGCGGCAAGCTGACGGAGGAAGGGTGATGCTATGGGCAGTGTTCTACTGGGAAACCTTGGGTTCTGCCATTAATGCGAAGTTCCTTTGACATGTACCATCTACCTACGCATTGATGCAGACCATGGACACCCTTTCATGGAAAAGAGTATTCTCTGATGGCCATTTTCAGTGGCGCCCTGCCACAGAGCAAAAATGCTTCAGGAATCGGATCCTTCTAATAAATATTCATCTATTTTTCACCGCATTAGGAGTGCATACGCCTTTGTTCGCTACTTTCTTCCTCATTATCAGCGCTGCCACTACAGCCCGGCTGGAGCACCCCTTATCAGGTGATATTTACGAGACATATGTCAATTGTTCTCTGGTGGAGCCGGCTTGTTTTCTCTTTGGTTCAGGAATGGTTTGATCTCCGTGGAATGTGCTGGACAAACTGCAAACCCTGCAAACTTACAAGACTTAAAGGATCTGCTGCTAACAATACCTTCAGTGACAGCTAATAGAGTCCATGCCTTATCGGGTCAGGGATGTTTTGGCGTTAGAAGGGAAATACACAATATTAGGCCGGTGTTATGGTTGACCAGTGTACCTTTTTGTTGACAGTTGTTCTTTAGCCTAATCTAAAAAACTGTGAATAATGAACGCATGTACACAACAAATGTAATATTTAATAAAATTAGCAAGTGATCTTCACTCAGTGGGATGCCACACCTCCGATTATGCTGAGGCAGGGAAAGCTCAGAGCACTGCATCCTGCATTAATATTCACTAGAGTCAGGCACACCTTAGGAAAAATACAATATTTTGTTCAGTATTTCGCTTCCCACTGAAACCTGCCTTAAGAACTCAATAGGAAGTGAAACAGCTTACAATAAACACAGCGTTTTTTCCGCCGTGTGCCTGGTCTTTGGAGAATGGGAACATGGGTTTGGCCTGAAGATACTTTTTTCGGAGAAAAACAAAATTTGTTTCAGCATCTTCAAACATAGGTGGCATTTGGTTTATATCCCTCCTGGGAACAGATTATTTTTTTTCACCTGCTGAGTTTTTTTTTTTTTTCTTTAATGTTTTCGAGATTGGTTCATCGACAGTTCATTATCTTCCAGGCTTAAAGTTTAATTGTTACATGCCTTGCAATTTACAATGTTTGGTATTTAGATAATGTTTATGTTATTAGTGTCTCGAAGGCACAATCCTTATAACTTGTGTGTGATATTATGCGTGTCTTCTAATAATAATACTGGCAAAATCTTTATTATTTTTTTGAACAATGGGTAATACGGATTTGGAAAAAAATGCTGTTGTAAACGTATTTAATTTAAATTGATTCATAAATTTATCAGACACGCGGAAGCTGCTTTTCTAATACGCTTGGAGACAAACCAAAATTAAACACATGCATTTAAAGGCACTGTCAACTAAACAGTGTTGAGAGTTTGAATTTAGTTTATAATAATAATAAACATATACACAGATTTGTGTGCGACTCACTAAATCTGCGAATGGAAGCCGACATTAACACTGATCTCGACCTCCAGCCTTGGACACATTCACTCCCTCCCCTTGGATGACTCATATTGACCTTGCATATTAAATAATAATTTTTCAAAGATAGAGATGATGTGAAGCATGTTGGAATGGATGGGAGGTGCCTTGTACACAAACATATCCTGCCAATAATGTATATGAGGGTCCTGGGACTTTCCCTGGCCCATAATTAAACATTCCCATGGTGATGGGGGGGGGGGTGATAATTAACCACCCAATCTACTGTATGCTAATATCCCAAGGCTTGTCTAAGGTCCAAAGTCCATGGTATCAAAATAAATAATAACCCTCCACCCCCAAATAAATATTACCCCCAACATATTTAATAACCCCCTTTGGGCAAGCCCTGGGCCATTTGATTGATAAATTACCATATGGTGGATAGAGTAATTAGTAATGGGCAAGGGACTTCATGATTGATTAATTAATTAAGCTGTCCGTTAATAGTTGGGGGGGGGGGCAGGGCCACTTGCCTTGAGCCCCTATATGCAAAATTGGTGCCAGGAACATTGGCAGCTCCCGGAACTGTTTTTATTGTGGAGTAGGGACAGGGGTACTAGCCCCATTCCCCAGGAATTTAGACGTGGGGAAGGGATTTCTTTTAAAATTCAACTCGCCACATATAAAAGATGCAAGTTGCGGGAAGGGGGTAGGGTGTCAAAGACCAACTTGCCCCCCAATTCGCAAGCCCTTCGGTTTTTAGTGAATGGCTATTTTTATTGCTTTTTCACTGAATGGAGTTTGAGATGGAAGAAGGAGATTGTGATGTACTGATATAGGGAGGAAGGAGAGACCGCTATGCAGGGTTGGATAAAGTACACACAGGTAAAATATTGGAATTCGGCACGAACTTGACACAGATGATACTTGACTGAAGAGAGATACCGTCTCCGGTCCTTGACAATATTTGTAATCCAATAAAAGGAGAACCAAAAATATCGTGGTGACACGGTTCAGCAGGATAAAATAACACAATAACTCCGTAGGATAATCAGCAGAGATCTCCTCAGTACAGATAAGGGTATGCGAAATAGAATAGTCGGGGGGGCAAACCAATATCAGGGGAATCAGCAAACTTCATAAACGTTAAATAGTCCAGGGTCATACACAGAAAAACAGCAAAACAGGTAACAGACCAGGAGTAGGGAAACCAGAAGATCAGAGTAATCCAGGGAACAATCCAAATCGGCAACAAGAAATCCACACGAGAATCACCAAGCATAGGTATTACTGTGAAGATCACTTTTAATTGTTCCCGCTAGTCGCGCGCTGACGTCAGACGTGACGTCATCAGAGGCGCGCCTGAGCTCCGATAGCGGAGAAACGCGCGTCCCCGGCTGTGTGCAGTTAGGCACAGCTGGGTGCGCTATTAGAAGGGGATACTCCGGGGATCTGCTGCGAGGTATGTTATGACAGAGATGTACTTTGTCAAAGTGGAGAGAGAGGGAGATCAACTTCTTTTTAGTGAATAGTGTGAGGGGGAGTCAAAATAAGACCTCCCAATCTGACCTCCTTGCCCTACTCTCAAATATTAGTGAAGAACAGAACCTGTCTTACATCAGATACCTTTATAATTCACCACATTCTAATGAACAACAATTTTTTTAAATATAATATGGTGCTGTAATGCAATATCACAGAGTGGGTGGAGTCAAATAATGTAAAACCATTTCTCCACTGTAATAAAGCTCATCTCAGTAGTCACACTGAATGCTTTGTAATGCCAGGGGCAGGCACCAGAAGTGCTCATGGTGAACATTTACTGGACTCTGACAGACAATTTGCTGATGTTTTCTGGATCTTCACAGACCTAGCTACGTAATGTACAGTATTCCAATCAGAAAACAACATGAAATAAAGCCTTTCAGCCTTTGTCCTGCTTTCATTTGTGTAAATTAAATGTTCATCTCCTCTCATCTCACCTCATCTCACCTGCAACTCACATTTTAGTCAATAGCCTCCTCAGAGTAATATATTGGGACCCACAGAAATAGCACCAATACTTCATATTCCCTTTTGGTTGTTCATGCCTGTTATGGAGAAGCTTGTATTACTACCCACAGGTTGTCCTAGGATGAGGCCTATTTTATGAACTGTGTGCAGCACAGACTGTTGTATGCTAGGCAAATGTATGGTATGCTAGTACAATTGGCTGCTAGTCATACACGCAGGGGCATACAAGGACACCAGTGTCTGTGTCAAGCTGAGCAGTAACGAGGGTGAGGTGACTGAGGAACAAGCCTCAGGCAAACACAATTGAGGGAATGTAACATTGACAGTTACATAACTAGGTTGATGCCCTCATACACAGGTCTGTGTTCTATCTGACCTTCTCTCAGGTCACATAGCACATGGATCTAATCAGACCGGTGCATGGAATATAAAGCCACATTGTCATACCCCAGCCCAGCATCTTTGGCTGCATGGACTAGAGCTGGTCCTTTGCCAGGAAGAGACAAAGACCAACCTACAGATTCCTCAGCATCACTGATAACCAAGGAAAATCCCCCCCTGGTACCAACAGGGAGAACATGAGCATCCCAACCAGATGAACACCCCAATATATTAGGTTATTTTAATGTATGCATGGGTTTTAATTGTTATACAAAAAAATGTATGCAACTATACATAAGGGGTGCACAAGTCTTTATTCTGGCCTTGGTCGCAGAAAGTGCTAGCTACGACTATGGTGTCAAGGTCTGTGAAGGAACATTATTAGATTATCAAAAAGTCCAGTCAATAATTATATTATCACAAAGCAAACCATGCACAATTCTTGTGTGAACCCCTGCATAGCGGGAATTCTCAACGTCCGTCCGAGTCGCCCCCTCACTGTTCTACGCCTGATGCCATAGGGGAGAAAGCTAAGGATCACTTGCAGATCAGAAACGGTTAACCTCCGCGCTAGCAGTTTAATGTGTTGTGAGCACAGACACTCGGTGGCTCGTTTTGCAGTCTCAGTCACTTATACTGTGTGACCTTGGGCAAGTTAATCACCCTGTGCATTAGGTATCCGAAATGAGATTGTAAGATCTTTTTGGAAGCCTCGTTGTATTATTGTACTGTGCTCACTGGTGCATTCGGAGGTGGTTTAATACAAAGATAAAATATTACTGCACCCAATCCGTTATTAGCAGAGGAGCCTGTAGCTACATTGATCTCTGGAAGAGCAAGTGACATTATTGTTCAATTCATTATAATAATAAAAAGTGATTTGGCTGAGTTGAACTTAAAATAATGTAGAACTATAGCATGTATATTCATGGCTGTATTTAATGCAGGCTGTGCTCTGAGCAAAGACAGATAACACTTTCTACACTATAGTGGACACTCTAAAACTGGAAAGTAGCCAGATGCTGCTAAACTACAGAGCAACACTTTCATTTAACTTAAAGGGACAGCGCAACAAGTTTATTTTCTGTATGTCAGGGCTTGACAGATTCCAGGAGCCAGGGGATCATGGCTCCTAAATTCCTTGCTGCTGGCTACTAACTTTTTTTTTATTGTTTTATATTGTGTGGAAGTAGCACCTCCCTGGCTCCTAATTATTTGTATCCTGGCTCCTAAATGGTTCTGTTTGGCTCCAAAGGTCTACCCACATTTGTCAAGCCTTAGTGTATGTTGCATGTTTCATATATGTGAAATGCACTTTTTACTTTAAAACAATGTACTTTTCTGTAGTTTTATATAGAAAATAATTACACTGGGGCCTTTACTATTTAAGTGACATTCAAAACAGAGGGCTTTGCGAGACAGGCAGGAGTATTGCTATAGGAACAGCAATGACGTTATACATTTTGTTGGCACTTTGTAGGAGACACAAAACGTTGAGGACAAAACTGAGGAAACAGATCTGTTTTTTGTCTTTTCTTTACATTTAGGTTTTTATTCTTTCCATTCATAGTGCAAATATTCAAGATCATTTAAATGGTGCTCTAATCCAGGAACTCACATTTTTCTCTTGTGTACTAGTGTCACTAGATGCAGATACACCATAGATTGCAAGCTCGTAAGGCCAGGGTGATCAATGTATAATTAATGATACATTCTGATTAAGTTCCAAGTCTGTTCAAGAGAGTTCCAATCATGGTTTTCCTTATCACAGACACCTTTCCTGAGAATAGTGAACAGAAGCAGGTTTCTGCGGCCCCTACAAATAGGTTGCTTTCGCACTCTGAAAATGATGGTGAGAAATATAATTGACACCTTGGCAGTGATTTTCATTCCCATACAACTTTCATAAGGGACAACTGTCAGCGGAAAATTATATTTAATTGAAAGACTGTAGAGATCAAGTGTAGAGATGATTAAATATCATGCTTAATGAGAGAATACAACTAAAGCACCTTACTCTTTTTCTCCGTACATCTTTATCAGGGGGCGGAAATGTTGTTCAGAGGGGTCTATCTACTGATTGATTGAGGAGGTCAACCTTGGAGGTCGACTTTGACTATGAGACTATGGGAGTCAAATTCAACCTCCCAACTCGACCTTCTCGAGGTATTCACTGAAGACTAACTCAGCATCCTAGTTGACTCTAGTTCAACACCTTCGTCAGAGTCGACCTACCATCTCGCCATCGAGTTCCATAGAAAGAATAAAACAAATGGTCTTCACTAAAAATCTCGTAAAGGTCAAGTTGGGTCTTTCCAACTTGACTATATTAATGCTGGTGAGCGTGTTATTTCCTATGGGGGGGGGGGGGTATTTTTTTGAGACTATGGGGTCTATTCACTAAAAGGTTAGTAGCAGGTAAAGTAAGAGGCGGTGAGTTGAGTTGAGATGAGCATTTAATCTCACCAATTTAGCTAAACATAGGTATATATTTGTTATTTGTATTCTTTCACTAAAGCCTTTTTATTGAAAATCTCTACACTTCATGCAATATTTTACCTAAAAATAAGTAAATTTGTTTGCAGTAGTAGGGCAGGAAAATCCCCTTTGCTCCCTACCACATATGTATTTGAAGCACATTTTGCCTAGGGAACATCTGCTTTGAACTCACCTGTGTGCATGCACGTATCTGTGTCCTGTGGTTTCCACAGGCATGTTTCTTATGTCAGATCCTTCATCTTGGATCTGTTGTGTAACATTACACTGCACCTGTCTATACATTAAAACGTTTCTCGTGAGTACTGCGGCACACTGTCTGCCATTACCTCCTGCTGTGTCCCAATTTCTAAACCACTTCTGCTTTTTTTTTGTGTGTGCAAAAAAAGGATAAATAGTGTTTAAATACATATAGCTCCTTGACGTACCAGATCCCTGTACTGTATTACCTACTAAACAACTTTGTCAATACTATAGCCTCTCGTTAGCAGATAAAAAAGACATTTATGAGTCAGACTATCAATGTTGACATCATTATGAAAAGATAGAAAATGTACCAATACTGCAGCTATCTGCACGAACTGTTCTAACAACCCCTGCGCCTTCTCAAAAATATATTTTTGGGATGGTGCCCAGGGAAGCAGATTCACTTAACAGACAGTAAGACTGTCTTTGTGTCTAACGGCATGGCAGAATGTGAAATGACTCCCACAAATCAGGATTTCTAACTTAGATACCTGGCTGCTCCCTTCTTGAGGAAGCATAGCCGCGGGCAGAAATAATAAGAGACATTCTCTTAATGCAGACAGACAGCTCAGAAAACTCACTCAGAGGAAGGTATTTTGAAGGATAGTCTATGTTCTTTTTCAGATTTAAGGCCGGGATGCTGTTAAGTGCTTACTTGGGATTATACTTCTCTTTTGTATTTATTTTTATATGGCACATTAGATAAGGTATTTTGCTATCAGTATCTCGGAAAATAGTTTTTTTAAAGGACAACTAAAGTTAATTTTTCACTTGTGAGTCTTGCATAGAAGTAACACTGGAAAATTTGTTTTTACTAGGATGAACTCGAATGCCTTATAGAAAGAGGCAGGTCACCGATGTAGCTATACATTGTGCAGGGACAAGCCTGGTAAGATGTTTATCTCACCTCAATTCATCTTTTATTGAATAGCCCCAATTGTGCAAGGACATACCAGGTGAGTTTATACTGCTAACACAGACCTGCCATCATAAAAAAAAAACTTATTGCAAATACATATTATATTAATGGATCTTAAAATTGATCCAAATGGCCTTTTTTTGCTGGGCAGTGTGCATCACTCGGAGCAATTCAGGGATCAGTGAAGACCATAAGTCTAGAGTCCCCGTCAATTGGGAGTTTTCACTGTTAGTGACATGATGACTGGCTGGCTGGCTATACATCACTGGTACAGTAGTCCAAGAACACTACACTGCCAATGGGAATATGTAACTTAACACCAGTGTGTGTTGTGAGTCCAAACACCCTAGCTAGAGATAGTTGGGATTCTCAATAATAATCTGTTTTTTATTAAAACAGCAGCACAAGCTCTCTGGCTTTACCAAATTGACCATTAATAACAGATGTTACCCAGGTTAATGGTGCTCATTTTATTGAGTTTAGAAGGGAGAAATGCGGAGTTGACCTGCTGGTAATCAAACCAGGAACTGCAGCTGGATTTCAATCCGTGCTTCCCTTATTTCTCATTTAAAGAGTCAGTACACTGTATTCACTCTCCCTCTACTGTAGACTCTCTTGGGTCTATTCACTAAAATTCGAGAATTACTCGACTTTGGATGTCGACTTTCATTTTGATTCGGCACCCGAGTTTGACTTAATGTAATGGGTGGTGAAATGATTGAAGCGATTTTTGAGACTAAGTCAAACTCGGGAGCTGAATTTGACTAAGAGGGGCATGTACTAAAAAAACGCAAACATATTTTATGTGCAAAACTAGTTTTGCGCTTGGCTCCTATTGCAATGTACTAAACATTTAACACTTAAATAGTACATACGAGCAAATTGCGAATAAAAACAGGCAATTTTGCCAATATTTTTTCTACCTCTTTCGATAGCACTCGCTAAAAGCTGGTGTAATTATTATTATTAGTAATTATTATTATTTTCACAAAATATTCACAAAACTCTTTAGCGTGGCGCAAATCTAATCGCAATTTATTAGCGCCACCGGAAAAATGCACGCTAAATCAAAATAAACGGAAGAGACGCAAATCAGGGAAAACAGGTACAAAATGTTACAAATAGTCGCACATTGCTCCCTACTCATGCTTTACCAACTTTTTTTCCCCACTGCACTTGTTTAGTACATGACCCCCTTAGTCTCAAAAATAGCTTTGATCATTTTGCCTCCCATGACTTTCAATGGGCAATATTCGAACCTGGGTATTTTTTCCAAGTCAAACTCGGGTGCCAAATCAAAAAGTCGACCTTGTTGAGCTATTCTCAAATTGTTTTGTGAATGGATTCATCTGTCATTGGTGTGTGCACATGTCAATCGACCGCCTCACTGCATTTAAATATTGACAACAGAGTGTGTCTCTTTGTTCCTCTCTACGGGTAAGAAGGCGGATGGATTAGTATTTGGGATCTTGGCATGCAGATCCAGTATTAATGGTCAACTCAATAAAGAGAGAATTCCACAGAATTGAGATGGGAATTTAAAATTGTAGGCCAATGTAGCCGAGATGGAAAAAAAACTGACCATTACTTTTATCTACAACTATATTGAGGACCCCATTAAGTTTATCTACATTTTCATCCTCACCCAAATGTGGATTCTCCGATGAACACTTCTCATACCAGCACAGAAACAATATATCAATGGTATCCGATGAAACGTCAGACTGCAAGGGTTTATTCATTCTTTTATAATGATTTTTTTTTTTTTTTTTTTTTTAATATAGAGCAGACATCATTTTGCATTCGAACTCCAAACTATTACAAAAGGGGCAGGGGGTAATTCATTCAATTTAAGAAAGAGGTTATCATGGTAAGGAGACAAAGATATAATTACTGTGTGTCTCCTGCTAATATGATTGAAGAAAAAAAAAAAAAACAATTAATAGGACACATAATGACGCATCTAAAAATAGTGAAGAAATGAATAGAATGTTCTTTTGCTGGATATACTGTCACTAATGAAGCAAGTTAGACTTCTTTTTTCCGGTTTTACTGGGGCATTCTGTACAAGGCAAACATGAAATCTCTAATGTTCTCTGACAGTGTTGTACAAAGGATTATACAGACATTTAGAAGACCTTTTGTTTTTATAATTATACTGTGCATGGAAAAGTCCAAGTGTTGTGTGCTCGCTAATTAACACTGCTGGATCTATTAGAAAATAAGTACTTGGAGAGGTGACATGGAGCAATCAGTGGATTAGGAGGTACTGAAGTTTCAACCCATGTCCACCTTTTAAATTCTGGAGAACTATTTCGGTACAACTTCCTAGGAAACTTAAAATAAACATTCTAGAATGTCTGTATAGATATTTTGTGTATTATGTGTATAAATTGACTGATCAGCCATAACATTATGAGCAGTGACAGGTGGCAAGCCGGCAGGAGGCAGTGTGATGCTTTGGGCAGTGTTCTGCTGGGAAACCTTGGGTCCTGCCATTCATCTGGATGTTTGACACGTTCCACCTACCTAAGCGTTGTTGCAGACCATGTACACATTTTAAGCAGGATAATGCGCCTGCCACTAAGCAAAAATGGTTCAGAAATGGTTTGAGGAACACAACAACAGGTTCAAAGTGTAGACTTGATCTCAATCCAATAGAGCATCTGTGGGATGTGCTGGACAAACAAGTTCGATCCATGGGGGCCCCACCTCACAACTTACACGACTTAAAGGATCTGCTGCTAACCTCTTGGTGCCAGATACCACAGCACACCTTCAGAGGTCTAGTGGAGTCCATGCCTCGATGGGTCAGGGCTATTTCGGCTGATCACCTGCCTACACAATATTAGGTAGGTGGTCATAATGTTATGGCTGATCAGTGTATATAAGTATATGCACATGTTTGCACCTCCGCTGCTGGGTCTGTTCAAATATTGTCTAGTACAGCAGTCAGTTGCTCCAAGGTTTCCATTTATTAAGTAGATGTAGAGGAAAAAAGTTTATTTGTATTAACCTTATTTGCATATATGCCTACCCAGAATCCCTTGCAGTGGAACAGCACTGCAAGATTGGGATTTCTGTGGGAAAAGCGAGACTTCTGGCTTGTTTTGTATTTGTAGATTTGCAAGTATTAATGCCTCTGCTACTCTCTTAATTTTAAGTAAAGGGGTTTTCCCATCCCCTTTACCCCCACCATAACTATGTTGTTCTTCATATACTTATACATGTACTCACACGTATTTGTTTGAAAGATGAAAAATTGCTGCACTCAGCTGAAGTGGGGCGTCTTCTAGGACGTTAAGTACCATGCATCTTGAAGGGGTTATGTTTTGTGCCACTCTTTTGGCTCCTCTCCAATGGAGACAAAGGGTGTTAGGACATGACAGTAGGTTATGGCGTCCACGGTATTTATTTAAACAGACAGTCTAGTCCCCAAACTCACTTTGGTGCAAAATGAAGATCACTGCTTGTATAGTGCACAGGCTTTTATCCCTGTGTGATTTGATGCAGGCATTCTTTATAAATAACATTTTTAATATTTGACTCAAGCCCTCCCCAGTGATTACTCTGCATGTTTCCTGCAGGTGCGGCAGCACTGATTCTATAGACACTGAGGATATAAAGTTTTGTTTCATATTCCTGTCCTCCTCAAATTGAGACTATTGAGTGGCCTATGAGTGACCTTGCTCTTGTACACAGTAGGATCTCTTAACAGTGCAACACATTGTCTGATGACATCTCTAGACAGACAGGATATTCAGTTCCTTTGAATGGCATTATTCTCAATGGTTCCTGTAGCAAATAAAAAGGAAATTACTTTTACTCATCTAGTGTGGGCCGTCCTGGTTTCTTGCAAACTGCTGTAATTTCACAATTTCTTCTAGCTGTAAGTATTTTATATTTTAAGCAATGCAAAATTTAAGACATGCATTTTAAAGTACTTTGAAAGCACATTAATATGCGTTTTGGGCACTAGACAGTCCCTTTAACATGAAATAAAATGCATGGATTAAGAGAAAAGTGTGTTTCAAATGTGTCTTTATTCCATCACCTTGTGGCTTTGCATATCCAAACCACAGGTGATGTCATAAATAGGAGCCACCAGAGACATGTGTTAACATATTTATCTCTTAATTTATATACTTGCTGGCATTTCTGCTAACACAAAACGTATAGATGATTTAAAAAAAAAAGTATTTTCCACATTCATGGTATCAAATGTTTAGGTGACAGTGTCGCCCCAGGGTCACACAGTTAAGGTTGCCACCTTTTCTTTAGCCTTGGTACTGTCTCCATAGACTTAACATTGGCCTGATGCCAATTGTTTTACCGACCTGCCGGTAAAATACCGGCCAGGTGGCAACCCTACACACAGTCTGCCCATCAATGGGTTAAATGCTTGCAAGCAACAAGATGTATATTTAATCTTTATGTGGGTCTGAAACATTATATGTACTTTACTTGATTCATGGATATGTAGACTGATTGCATAGGCAGAGAGTAATGTGCTTAAAGACATTCTGATCTTGCAAGATTCATTGGCACACCTGCTCGGAGTTTTAAGTCACAGGCAAATGATTAAATGAAGGTGGCATTTTCTATCAGCACGTCCCTTTCTTATGCATATCGCTGGTTCCCCAAGGGCCCCTTCCCATATTAAAATGAATTACTCAAACAACCGAGCGCTGAGTGGTTTAAAAATAACAACATGAAGTTTTTTTGTTGTTGTTTTCCCCTCACTGCAGCCACCAAACACAATACCGGAGGGTTATATAACATCATCTCTGCCAGAAAAACCACACGACGGATAGATTGAATATGAGTTGCACAGGATCTGAGATGCAGCCTCAACTTTATATCCACTTGGGAAGGTAAATCAGAGTATAAAGGTGCAATGGGAAAATATTGGAAACATGTTCTTCCCTCTCTCCGTTTTAATTGTCCATTTTATAGAATGTGTCGGCAGATAAGAACCATTCGGTCCACCTAGTCTGCCCAATTTTATAAATACTTTTATTAGGATAGCCTTGTGCCTATCCCACGCATGCTTAAACTCCTTCACTGTGTCTACCTCTACCACTTCCCCTGGGAGGCTATTTCATACATCCACTACCCTCTCAGTAAAGTAATACTTCTTGAAAATTACTTTTAAATCGTTGTTCCTCTAATTTTAGACTATGTCCTCTAACTGTGGTAGTTTTTTTTCTTTTAAATATACTCTTTTCCTTTACTGTGTTGATTCCCTTTATGTATTTAAATGTTTCTATCATTTCCCCCCTGTTACGTCTTTCCTCCAAGCTATACTATGTATTTTATTATACATGTGAGAAATTGAAGGGAATATTTTGAAAAGTTAATGATTATTTTTGATTATCTACTAAAAAATAAATTTCATATTATTTTTTAGGTTCACATTCCTTTTTCTTAAACAAAACTTACGCTGGCAGCTAGTTTTATTTATATAGGACAGTTTTTTAGCGTATATAAGGCTAGCCCCCAGTCCTAAAGAAGGTCTACACTCAAATGCTGGGTATACTCTTCTTCACGAGGGATCCATATAAGGAACAGGTCTATTTAAGGACGCCTGTGCCTGTGGCAAGTCTGTGGAGGTCCATAGAAAATCTTAATCTGTCAGGAATGATTCTAGAGTCTTGAAGGCATTAAGCAAATTGGGTTTCCCCCATACCAGTTATTTGCTCCATCTCGGTAATTGCCATCCATCAGTTAGCAGCTGCTTAACTGGCTTATGTGGTAGCGCACAATAAATGGATAGAAGAGCATCTTTTGTAGTGCTTTGTCTTTTTTTCATAGAGGGGGAGAAATCAGGTGCAAAATATTATTTAAATAAAAGTCTCCACTATGTTTTTTTATAATTTTTTTTACACCCATTGTCAGTCAAAAAAGCAAGATCTTTGGCCATCTGCAGTAATAATATTTTATATTATCTATTTCTGACTTCCCAGCAAGGTCACAGAGTCCCCATGCAAACATCCCGCTTACAATAAATGACGGGTAATTCCTTGGGCGCATATAATTCATCTTAATATCGCGGATGAAATAGAGAATTAGAATGTGGCAGCCAAAAGGATTTGCAAAGCTGGCCGTCGCGAGCGGATCGCCTTACACACGCCTCACCTAGTGCTACCAAGACGTCCCTTCTCCCACGTAATTCATTATGAAATTTTACGATCGCTATTAAAGACTTTTTAACCTGTCTCTGAAATCCTTGGGAAGAAAAAAAAAAATTGATGGCTTTTATAAAACCGTTAAGGGTGGAAGAAGACATTAATAAGGATACCGTACACTGTAAAAAGTTATCATCTCGATGCATTCAGATCTTACAGCCAACCAATAATGGCTTTAAAAATATATGTTTTGCTTAACTGTTAGTGTAATGTATCATCCCAGTCGAGTTTTACAGGCCGGAATCTCTTCAAGTTCATAATAAAGAGGGCAGGTGGCTCTTATATCCTCTATTTTATGTCTTATGATTCACTGTGTATAATAATGCACTTTTATAAATATAATCACATACAAGGTAGACAGGCTCAGAATGTTAAAACTACAGTGTTAAGTAAATGTCTTGTCGATATGCTTATATATGTTTGATGAACTGAACGGCATCTGTAGATCACGCAGGATAAATCTATTTTATACAAACACTAAACACCGATCATAAGGTACGTGTGGCATGTCTAGTAGGGAAACTGCAGCTAAAGACCATATGACAATATGACGAGAACTAAGGAGATGTGTGAGACAAGCTCAAACCAAGAACGGAAATAGCTAAAACAGCTAACCTGGTAACCCCAGTGGTACAACTGGTGGAGAATAACATAGAGGCTCCTGTGCAATACATGTATGCACCTGTAAGGGTGGCGCAGATCTGAAATGCACGGCAAGTCTCCTTCTCAAAAGGAGCACATAAATCACAAACATTTTCCGGACTATCGTGGGCCTCATCTGTTGTCTTTCTAGGTTCAGTGTCTATATTCTGTGATGACTTAACATCTTTGGATACCCCCGTGGCATCCACGCTCCACCCACTTTACCAGTCACAGACAGTGGTAAAATATAAAATATAATGAAATATTTTTTTCCTTCCTCTGCCACCTTCACTCCATTTCTCTTGCTCGCATTACTGCGTCCACATCTATTGCCATTTCACCCACATTACCTGATTGCACCCATATATCTTGCCACAGCACCAAGATTGCACATATAGGACTTGCCCCAGCACTATTTAACTCACTGGACTTGCCTCAGCACCCATTCCAATCACATGCCTTGCCCCATCACTCACATTGCACTCACAGGGCTTTCCCCAGCACTCATATTGCACCCAGGACTTTCCTCAGCACCCAGATTATAACCAGGATTTACACTAGCACCCATATTTCACCCAACATGTAGATTGCACATAGGACTATTTCCAGCATGCAGGTTGCACCCAGAACTCACCTCAGCACCCAGTTTGCACTCAAGTACATACCCCAGCACACATATTGCACCCAGAACTCACTCTAGAGCCTGCCTCTCCCTGCTACTATGTGGAGTATGAACATTGGGATGTCACATCATCCCCAAAGCTTTGATATTCACGGAGATTGAAAGGATGTCTGTGCACCTGGGAGATCTTTTGATCTTCCCATCCAGCGCCTCAAGCTGCCCAAAGGTGTTCTCTGGAATGCACAGGTTGCACACCCCTAAGACCAGTTCAAACCAAGAATGGAAATAACTAAAATAGCCTGCTCGGGGTGGGGGGGGGGGGGGGGGAGATGGAAATCACTTGTTCACAAGTTTATTTGCTTACTTGGCCTATTCATCTGGGGGTGGATAACTCCAGGTAGCAGATGGTCAAAGGGTGCCATCAGGGGCACCAGTCACAGCCATCTCCTGATGGATGCAGGGTAAATGCAATGATACGAATGAATGTTAGAAGGTAGGGTGTCACAGAGACACCTGGTAGCACAGGGTGTGTCCATGTACATATGCTTGCACCATTACAGGGCAGACCTCCCTTTTAGCATTTTAGACTGTGCACAAGGAGCACAGCAACTACAGCAACACAAGCCTCGCCAGTGTAATACAGACAGTATCTTTCTAGGAGCAGAGTCTGTGTCTTCTTACCCCTTATTTTTCACTGCCTTTAAAAATGCAGCTCCTATAAATATAGTCATATAAAGTGTAGACAGAATCTTAAAAAGTAATTGTTCAATAAACATCTTGTGGCTGTGTTTATATAGGTTTGATGAACCCAGCTGCATCTGTAGACAAGGATCAAGTGGGATAAATGTACTTTATACAAATACTAAATGTTGTGGATAGCTTGCATGTCTAGTAGGGAAACTATGGCTAAGAGCTATGAATAGGACTCCCCTGGAGACTATGATCAAAAATGCAGATTTCTGCTGACACTGAATGCAGCCAAAATGCACCAAAACAAAATGATAACCTCGGTAATACCCTATGGGGAGTACTTCAGCTTATATCAGGGCTATTTAAGGTAACAAAACAACTATGGTATTCATGGCAAAAATGTCCCAATCTGAAAGAGATCCCCAATAGGGAAGGGATGACTGCTGGGCTGAATTAAGCTTTGCAGTAATTGGATAAAGGGTAAAAGATTCATTGATAAATAACATGAAGCTGGGGGTGGATCCTACCTCTTTGGAGATTCCTCAGATCAGGCTGACAGCTCCAAGATTACCACCCTCCCTCCCTAATGCTTTGTTTCTTGTTGTATGTTGTTTTCTGTACATGTGTTTACATAGGTTATTGTCACAGCAGCGGAAGATACCTAGCCAACATCTGCTCTTTGAGGATTTAGAAGGCAGTTCTAGTGGGCTATAGTGGGCTCGTGCCAAGGCTGGCCTAGAAAGCCTTGGGATCAGGACTCTTGGGCTGAAGAAGGTTATCCGTTTACTTTGCTTCGTGGTAGCTGCTGGTGGTTAAAGTTTAATATATGTTGTTGATTGTTAATTGTTTAATAAAGCTGTGGCCAATGCCCTTACCCCAAATATGTTGTCTGAGTTTTATTTGGGGAGCGGTGTCTAGGCCAATAAGATACAGGGCTAAGCAGTCATGCCCCTGATGCTTTGGTCTTCAGATGGCCCAAACAGTCAATTCAGATACAGATTCAGGCATATTTCGGCTATTTGTGAAATTCGACAACAGTGTCCAACCCATATCCAGATTGGTGTATTTAGTAGACCCTTTAGTGACGAACTCCAGAGATTGGAGTTTGTGAAATTACTGTCAAGGTTAGCTTGAATGAGAGAGATATGGTGAAGAAGGCTGGAGCACTTCACGCAATGCTGCACTCGCTCCCACGTAAGGGTCGGCTGGAGGCCCGGTGGGATTGAACGCAGACATAATAAATAGAAATAACCACCTGATGGAGACAATGCTAAATTATATACACAGGCAGCGGAATCAAACAACAATGGAAAAATCCCTGCTGCCGAGGCGAAGCAATCACACTGTGTGGAAGCAAATGCCCAATGCCACAAATAGTGTACTTTGATCCTGACCTCTTTGCATTTTATTAGTGAGCAGTGTGTTATCCTTTGTGACTGCATTATCCACGGCTAGTTAAAAATCAATGGGGGTCTTAGTGCAAAAAAATGAATGCTGGAAGAAAACCTGATATCGGCCGCTGGTAAGCCCTTCCGACGTCTCAACAGATGCCACTGAACTACCGCTTCCATAATACTCAGCTCCGCTTTGCTTAGGATTTTAGCCTAACAACAGATGGACAGCTAACCGTCGCTTATAGATAGCTTAGTAGAAAGAAACGAAAAATCGTGGAATGTTTTGCAGTAAAGTAAGGATTTGAAACGCACTGTACAGTTCCTATTTCATTATTGGAAAAAAATATTAAATGACAATGTATGCAGATCTAGTACGGATACATTGCAGCTTTGCAGAAACTCCTCAAAGTCCAAGACTGCCTCCAAAAGCTCCAAAGGTTTTTAATTTTGAAACAGAGCGCTTTCACCGTGGTGGGAGGAAGTTGCGTCACAATGGCAGCACTGCAAAGCCAAATAATGAATGGACAAACATATTAACCCTTTCACTACTGGGGAGTGCATGCAGCTCTCGCCACACTCAATAATTAGACAGCCCTCTCCCCAATATAATATCACACATAGAAATTGCTAAAAATATAACTCCCTTCCTCCATGACTCAATAAACAAGGGGGTCTTTTTAAGTAGCCCAATTGCAATGGAATTGTGGAGTTAACCCTGCAAACACTGAATAGAATTTCTAGGCAATTTTTGTTTTACAATAAATCAAAGGCAGTACGTTAATAATCCATTTAACAATTTATTGTCATTCTCTAGCCATACTTATCAAATGCACATACTTTAGGCATACCTTCCTGCATTCAAAAAGGGACACTTTAGTTTTGGGGGCAGTGGTTGAAGGTGTGGACAGGGCATAATCAGGAATTTTTAAGTGACTTTAATCTAATATATAAACATAATTTATGGCATTTTAAAAACACACTTTTTTATCATGAGTTGTATTGCTGTCGAACTCTGTGATGCACTTATGTACACCAAAAATGTGTTTTTCAGTGGCCAAAGAGGGATTTTTTTTTTTCAGGCAGAGAGTCTGAAGGTGATGCATTTTTATTTACAAAAACGAATACTGTATATACACACATTTACAACATTTTAAACACAATAAATGATGAGTTTTATTGCTTTGGAGCTCTGTGATACACTCATAGACATCTACATTTTGGAGCTCCTGCAAAGTAGGGACATCGGAGATACAGAGATTTAGGATGAACGTAGGGGCTGCCCCTCCTAAATACGGACACTTGGGCATGAATAAGGATTGGGAGTTTGGGTCATTCTAGGGACTGTCCTTTCTTAATAAGGAAGGATGCTCTTTGGAAGTAAATAAATAAGGGGCTAATGATAGTATTACTAAAGTAAATAGTGTCAGAAGTGCGCCACTCGACTGCTATAGAATCATTTATTTGTAATAAATACGTCCACCCAGGGCTGTAGCCAAACACAAGGTGAATTTGGAACAAAACCTTGACAAAATAAGGCTTCTGACTACAGTAGTAGATATAATACTTTTATATTGCGTTATACTGCGAAAAATTATATTCGACATATAGTGCAGGTGCCTCACCCGGTGGACAAATTCGCCTACACATTAAATGCTGAAACTTGGTGCTCCGTCAAGCGCCTTGACAAATCGCCAAGTTTTGGTGAAAAACGCGTCAGTGAATTTGACCACCGATGAGCGATCTGCACTATATGCCATAAACCATTTTTCAGAATAAAGCTTTTTTACATTTATTACTAACATCAGAAGCCATTATGTTGGGAAGATTTTGTCCCAAATTCACTATGTGTGTTCGGCTACATTAATGGTAATCTTCTTTGATAATATATTGGCAAATCTTGGTTGATTAACTATCCAGTTCATTTACCCTTTAAAGCTGCTATCTAATAAGCAATTTTAAATATTGATTACCCAGCTGCCAGTTTGGATAGTTCTAAGAGCGTGCGCTAATAAGGCTGTGAGCCCCACATGGGGTTAGCGCTATGTAAAAAAAAAAAAAAACAGGTACTGTTACTAAACATGCTCGGAAAATCTCATGATTGTAGCATTGTTTTAACAATAAAAAAAACAAGACTTGCACGGATAAATGAATTAAGGTCTGTGTGTGATTTATGTTCCATAATGCGTTACTGCCCTTGTAGATGACTTGATCTTTAAAATATTTATAACTGTCAAGTCGAAAGAAAAAAAAAAAGAGATAGTTAGAAAGGAAAGCCGCTGTGCGATGAAGAAAAGTTTCCAAGTATAATTATTTATCATTTATTCATAGGGTGACACAGTCAATGTATTCCACAGCCTGGGACAATCTGAGGACAGAAAGCCAGGAAGATTATGAAAAGGAAGGCAGCAGCCTTTCAACGCAGAGCAGAACTGTGAGGTCAAAGGGGTGTCAAGGTGATCCCTTTCAATGAAAAGGAGAGCATCGCTGGGAGTAAGGAGATGAAAAGAGCAGTGCTTTGCACACGGGTGATAGGCAGGAACCTTCACAGGCATAAACAAGAGGAGAAAATGAGAGAGTGCATTATAGGCCAAAAGGAGACCATTCTTCTTAATGGAAAAAGATGGACTAAAAAAAAAAAAAAAATTACCAACAAGACAAAAAAAAGATCACGCTGAAGATATTGTTTATTGCAATTTTACAGATATGTGTTAAAGTAGGTTTTCAAAAAGGAGTATCTTTTGATGTTTCAGGAGCATTGCTTACATTAACCCATAAGTGTATTTTATCCAGAATAATAACATAAATCTGTGCACAGGGGAGTGTTTTTGCTGGGAGGGTGGGATGTGAGGTGCTGCATGGGTCAAAACAAGTTTCCTACTTTTTTTTATTATCTGCCAGCATGCCCAGATATGGCAGGAGAGTCCCAGTTAAAGGGACCGGTCCTGTCACATTTGAGTATGTACCAGCATGGCTGCTGCTTGTGAAAGTTCTGGCAACTATGGGGTCTATTCAGGTCGCCCCAAATTGGGCTGCACATGGCCGACTTTAGAGCTGATGGTGAATTGCAGAGAAATCCACAATTTGACTATCCAATATGGTCAAATTCTTTTTTTTTTCCTTATAAATCTTTATTGTTTTCAATCACATAGATATTAAATAAGTAAACAAACAATGAGAGTGTTGATGCAAGCATTACACCATGTGCACATGGTAAGTATTTACCAATATGGTCAAATTCAACCACTAATCAGTTTGGAAAATTATTCAGGGAGCCCCAAACAGGTCTGAATTGGATAGACAAATGTAAAAAGGAAAATAAAAAATAAAAAAAACAATGCTGCCCTATCACCATACATCTGTCCTCAGTGCTAGAGTTAGGCTTTTATTTTAAATGAACAAGGTCAGTCAGAAGCCTCCCTATCCCAGCTCTATAACTGACTGGAGTTTGAAAATGAGCCGATGGTAGAGCTGATGAGCCGATGGTAGAGCTGGCATGGGGATGCTTTTGAATGTCAGCCAATCAGATGCCATGTTCACACTTCGACATCGAGGCAATACACCAGCACCGTTAAAGCGGTTTTCGTGATCGTGGGATTTTCGTGGGAAAAATAAATAGATACAATTCCATTGCTTTAATCTCCATGTGTGTATAATCTCTGCAGGTGC
The DNA here is from genome assembly GCA_036172795.1 of Pelodytes ibericus. Classification (NCBI taxonomy): domain Eukaryota; kingdom Metazoa; phylum Chordata; class Amphibia; order Anura; family Pelodytidae; genus Pelodytes; species Pelodytes ibericus. The sequence continues at coordinate 185,660,694 of CM069862.1, forward strand.
ACGCACTATACACCATCTGTATAGAATAAAATGTTAATATTATCAATATTCACATTCCAGTCAGAATGTAAAAACCTTTAGCAGGCTTTACTTCGGTAACCTAGTATTCTGTTGTGAACTTTAAGCTACAGATGAAAATATTTAACCAGGAACATTCAAGACTTTTTATCTTACCATCGGCTGCCTTTTGCGAGCTGCGATAAAAATACATAGCTGTTTTTCAGCTGGTTTTAGTTGCTCACTCTGGAATTTTGGAATCAGGAGGTTAGGGAGCACATTCCTTGGCTGGTACAAAAATAGAAAATGTAATCATAAAGTAAACCTTTTGGCTTTTATTGAATCCTGATGTGAGGAACACCTTTGTTTCATATAGGAAGCGCCTATGTCCATATGATGGATATTATTTTCTAGGTCTATGGAAAAGACCAAGACAAATTACATCCCATCGTACGATTAGCTCACTCACAGATCGGATCACGTGTAGGCAGTTGAAGTATAGAAACATTTTAATGAAACAATAGAAATGAGGAATAAGTACCTTGCTGGGCCCTCTTTGCTTATATAGCACTAACAGGGGGTGGCCATGTTGTTTAGAATGTTGGGTCAGATGAAGGAAGATCTGATCCTTCTTACCCAAGATGTCTGCCCCGATAGAGCAATAAAAGAAAAGACGGCTCAAAAAGGTAATTTATTTGTATTCTTTCATTAAACCATTTCTATCAGTTTGCTACTCAACAAATTCAAATTGTATAAACTGTTTTGGCCTTTGTGTTAAATAATTTGAGCGACTAGGTTCCAAGTAAAATATAGCGTTAGGACCTACCAATATTGGAGTGCTTGGATGCAGTGGTGGGCTAAGCATGATATGGTGCGTCTAAAATAGGTGCTTTTTAAAATATCTATATAAGAAAAATTAGCCATTTTTGTTGAGCACTGATGTATTTTTAATAGGGAATTATATGTTGTCTTTAGTGACAGTATCTCAACTTGTATTTGTACTTCTTTTTAAATAAATCACATCATTAAAGGACTACGATTTCCCTAAAGAGAAAACTCCAGGACATCCAGCAATCTCCATTATGCTTTTGAGGGAATGGGAATGTTTGGATATTATATTGTTAGCAGAGTCTTATCTCCATATCCTGTAATGGACACAGGTGGTTTACAGAATGATCCAATGTACCAGATGTATGATATGTATTGTCACTGGGATGCATAGGAGAGAAAATAGTTAGATAAAGTTAACTATATGCCATTTTTTGCAAGACCAGGTGTTTGGTGAGATATTTCTTGCTTGCAAAAAAATTCCTTTTTTTTTTTTTAACTAAATGAAATGTTTTGAATTTTTCCATTTGTTGATCAGATCTCAAATTTGGCACTTGGAAATTATATTAATTGTTACCATTGTAATTTCTTGACCTTGAAATATTAATTATTAGACATGTGCAAAACTAAAATTTTCGTTTCGTTTTCGTCCATTCGGACGAAAATGTTATTTATTTCGTCTAAAACGAATTTCGTTCATTAGTGCATTCGTTTCAGACGAAATTCGTTCATTATTTTCGTTTCGTTAATTTTTTTCGTTCGTTTTATAGAATACAATGTAATACTATTGGCTTTCTATAAACCGAACGAGAGCCCCATTCATAAGAAATTCTTCTTATGAATGGGGCTCTCGTTCGGTTCATAGAAAGGCAATAGTATTACTTGTATTCTATAAGCCGAAAGTCTATAAACCGAACGACTTTCGGTTTATAGACTTTCGGCTTATGGAATACATGTAATCCTATTGCTATTCTATAAACCGAACGACTTTCGGTTTATAGAATAGCCATAGGTTTACATGTATTACATAAGCCGAAAGTCTATAAACCGAAAGTCGTTCGGTTTATAGGCTGTCGGCATTTAACTATACAGAGACAGAGTCTCCATTCATAAAATTATGAATGGAGACTTTGTCTCCGTGTAGTAAAATGCCGACAGCCTATAAACCGAACGTTCGGTTTATAGGCTGTGGGCATTTTACTACACGGAGACAAAGTCTCCATTCATAATTTTATGAATGGAGACTCTGTCTCCGTGTAGTAAAATGCCGACAGCCTATAAACCGAACGACTTTCGGTTTATAGGCTGTCGGCTTATGGAATACATGTATTCCTATTGCTATTCTATAAACCGAAAGTCGTTCGGTTTATAGAATAGCAATAGGAATACATGTATTCCATAAGCCGACAGCCTATAAACCGAACGTTCGGTTTATAGGCTGTCGGCATTTTACTACACGGAGACAGAGTCTCCATTCATAAAATTATGAATGGAGACTTTGTCTCCGTGTAGTAAAATGCCGACAGCCTATAAACCGAACGTTCGGTTTATAGGCTGTCGGCTTATGGAATACATGTATTCCTATTGCTATTCTATAAACCGAACGACTTTCGGTTTATAGAATAGCCATAGGATTACATGTATTATATAAGCCGAAAGTCTATAAACCGAAAGTCGTTCGGTTTATAGGCTGTCGGCATTTAACTATACAGAGACAGAGTCTCCATTCATAAAATTATGAATGGAGACTTTGTCTCCGTGTAGTAAAATGCCGAAAGCCTATAAACCGAACGATCCGTTTATAGACTTTCGGCTTATATAATACATGTAATCCTATGGCTATTCTATAAACCGAACGTTCGGTTTATAGAATAGCAATAGGAATACATGTATTCCATAAGCCGACAGCCTATAAACCGAACGTTCGGTTTATAGGCTGTGGGCATTTTACTACACGGAGACAAAGTCTCCATTCATAATTTTATGAATGGAGACTCTGTCTCCGTATAGTTAAATGCCGGCTTTTAACTATACGGAGACAAAGTCTCCATTTATAATTTTATGAATGGAGACTCTGTCTCCGTATAGTTAAATGCCGGTGTTCTGACAAATTTCTGGAGCAAATTCTCCTGCGCAATCGCAGGAGAATTTGCTCACTGCGCATGCGCATAAAGTTACAGCTGATAACTCAGCTGTAACTTTGTGACCACCGCGCATGCGCCAGCTGCGCAACCCACCTCCCGCCCCCTCACACCCCCTGCACACCCCTTCTTACCAGATCATCGACCACAGCGATACACAGCGCATGCGCACGCCTATCCAGCCGTTTGGGAATGTGCGCGTCCGTTGTTGTGTTCTTAAGGTGGTAAGTAACACGGGGCGTCGGGACATAAGGGGGCAAGCATCCTGGTGAGGGCTGCCTCATCTTGATGGGATTTGTGATCCTCCTGCTGCATCAATAATACAGCAGGAGGATCACAAATCCCATCAAGATGAGGCAGCCCTCACCAGGATGCTTGCCCCCTTATGTCCCGACGCCCCGTGTTACTTACCACCTTAAGAACACAACAACGGACGCGCGCATTCCCAAACGGCTGGATAGGCGTGCGCATGCGCTGTGTATCGCTGTGGTCGATGATCTGGTAAGAAGGGGTGTGCGGCGGGTGTGAGGGGGCGGGAGGTGGGTTGCGCAGCTGTCTCATGCACGGTGGTCACAAAGTTACAGCTGAGTTATCAGCTGTAACTTTATGCGCATGCGCAGTGAGCAAATTCTCCTGCGATTGCGCAGGAGAATTTGCTCCAGAAATTTGTCAGAACACCGGCTTTTAACTATACGGAGACAAAGTCTCCATTTATAATTTTATGAATGGAGACTCTGTCTCCGTATAGTTAAATGCCCACAGCCTATAAACCGAACGTTCGGTTTATAGGCTGTCGGCTTTTAACTATACGTTTGTCTCCATTCATAAATTTATGAATGGAGACTCTGTCTCCGTATAGTTAAATGCTATTGTATTCTATAAACCGACTCTATTTCGGCTTATAGAATGCAATAGTACTACGAATGGACGAATGAACGAATGATTTTCCTTTATTAACTATTCGTTCATTCGATTTAGTTAGCTTAGCATTTTCGTTCTTCGTTTTTCGGGCGAATGGACGAAAATGCAATTTTCGGACGAAAATGCATTCGTCCGAAAACGAATGCACATGTCTAGTATATATTCACATGTAAATTGCTTTTTAAATAATAAATTATGATATAAAAAAATCTTGTTTTTATTTCCTTTTATGTGACAATGCTGCCTCTCTCTTTCCCTTGCCCCCAGATTTGTCGCTCTCCCCCCCTTAGTGTTGTCTCTCTCTCACCCTCCCTTTGGCTCCCCCCTCGCTCCCCTTGTGTCTGTCTCTTCCCCCCTTCCCTCCCCTTGTTTCTCTCTGCCCCCCCCCCCCTTGTTATTCTGTCCCCCCTCACCTGTTTCTTGCTCCCTGGTGGCTAGTGGGGGCAGCCGGGGGATGTATGCACTATACATAATAGACGGAAGTGTCGGGCAGCATGGAGGTTGTCTGCACGATTCGTGCAGACATCCCCCAGCTGCCCGATTCTCCCTGGTGGCTAGCGAGGCAGCGGTGGATGTCTGCGCGATGAGCGAGACCTCCCCTGCTGCCGCCCGGAACGACAGCCAGGACTTTTATGAGGAAGCCGGAAGTACCCAGCTTCATCATAGAAGTCCCGGCGGTCATGCCGGGCGGCAGCAGGAGAGGTCTCGCTCATCGCGCAGACATCCTCCGCTCCCTCGCTAGCCACCAGGGAGAATCGGGCAGCTGGGGGATGTCTGCACGAATCGTGCAGACAACCTCCATGCTGCCCGACACTTCCGTCTATTATGTATAGTGCATACATCCCCCGGCTGCCCCCACTAGCCACCAGGGAGCAAGAAACAGGTGAGGGGGGACAGAATAACAAGGGGGGGGGGGGCAGAGAGAAACAAGGGGAGGGAAGGGGGGAAGAGACAGACACAAGGGGAGCGAGGGGGGAGCCAAAGGGAGGGTGAGAGAGAGACAACACTAAGGGGGGGAGAGCGACAAATCTGGGGGCAAGGGAAAGAGAGAGGCAGCATTGTCACATAAAAGGAAATAAAAACAAGATTTTTTTATATCATAATTTATTATTTAAAAAGCAATTTACATGTGAATATATACTAGACATGTGCATTCGTTTTCGGACGAATGCATTTTCGTCCGAAAATTGCATTTTCGTCCATTCGCCCGAAAAACGAAGAACGAAAATGCTAAGCTAACTAAAGCCGGATGAACGAATGGTTAATAAAGGAAAATCATTCGTTCATTCGTCCATTCGTAGTACTATTGCATTCTATAAGCCGAAATAGAGTCGGTTTATAGAATACAATAGCATTTAACTATACGGAGACAGAGTCTCCATTCATAAAATTATAAATGGAGACTTTGTCTCCGTATAGTTAAAAGCCGGCATTTAACTATACAGAGACAGAGTCTCCATTCATAAAATTATGAATGGAGACTTTGTCTCCGTATAGTTAAATGCCGGCATTTAACTATACAGAGACAGAGTCTCCATTCATAAAATTATGAATGGAGACTTTGTCTCCGTATAGTTAAATGCCCACAGCCTATAAACCGAACGTTCGGTTTATAGGCTGTGGGCATTTAACTATACGGAGACAGAGTCTCCATTCATAAAATTATAAATGGAGACTTTGTCTCCGTATAGTTAAAAGCCGGCATTTAACTATACAGAGACAGAGTCTCCATTCATAAAATTATGAATGGAGACTTTGTCTCCGTGTAGTAAAATGCCCACAGCCTATAAACCGAACGTTCGGTTTATAGGCTGTCGGCTTATGGAATACATGTATTCCTATTGCTATTCTATAAACCGAACTTTCGGTTTATAGAATAGCCATAGGATTACATGTATTATATAAGCCGAAAGTCTATAAACCGATCGTTCGGTTTATAGACTTTCGGCATTTTACTACACGGAGACAAAGTCTCCATTCATAAAATTATGAATGGAGACTTTGTCTTCGTGTAGTAAAATGCCGACAGCCTATAAACCGAACGACTTTCGGTTTATAGACTTTCGGCTTATGCACTACATGTAATCCTATGGCTATTCTATAAACCGAAAGTCGTTCGGTTTATAGTTTAGCAATAGCATTACATGTATTCTATAAACCGAACGTCGTTCGTTTTAAAGACTTTCGGCTTATAGAATACTATTGGCTTTCTATAAACCGAACTAGAGTCGAGTCCCCATTCATAAGAAATTCTTATGAATGAGGAGGGACTCTAGTTAGGTTTATAGAATGCCAATAGTATTCTATAAGCCGAAAGTCTTTAAAACGAACGACGTTCGGTTTATAGAATGCATGTAATGCTATTGCTGTTCTATAAGCCGAATGTCTTTCGGCTTATAGAACAGCAATAGCATTACATGTATTCTATAAACCGAACGTCGTTTGTTTTAAAGACTTTCGGCTTATAGAATACATGCTGCTATTGGCTTTCTATAAACCGAAAGAGTCCCCATTCATACGAATAGGTCAATTGACCTATTCGTATGAATGGGAACTCAATTTCGGTTTATAGGAAGCTAATAGCATTACATGCATTCCATAAACCGAAAGTCATTCATGTCGGTTTATGGAATGTAGTACAATGCTATTGGTATTGTAAACCGACTCTATTTCGGTTTAGAATGCCAATAGCACGAATGGACGAATGGACGAATGAACGAATGATTTTCGTTTATTAACCATTCGTTCATTCGGATTTTGTTAGTTAAAATTTTCGTTATTCGTTTTTCGGACGAATGGACGAAAATGCTATTTTCGTCCGAAAATGCATTCGTCCGAAAACGAATGCACATGTCTATTAATTATGTCCCTCCTATGGGAGACAGGGAGTATTAATATCACAAATTAATTATGTAAAAATAATATACATTTTTGGAATGTGCTTTACTCTCTCTGAATAAACAATGTATGCTCTGCGACTAACAACAACTGATATTAGCTGTTATTATAACAACTTTATGGTGCTCATTTTATCAACATCAAATGGATGAAAGACTGAGTTGACCAAGATAGAAATTAGTCCTGTAAAGTCTGAAGGCTGAACAGGCTCTACAGTTAAGTCATGCCTGTTATATAAAATTTGCAATTTGACATAAGTCTTTGCTACCATTTTTTTTTCTGAATAACAACAATCTTATTTTCCATTTTTTTTAAATACATTAAACATCTTATTCAAATACTTTTATCTATAACTTAGATTTTTGCTTTATTACATTAAAACCAAAAACATAAATAAAAATAAAATGGGGGATAAAAGAAAAACAAAAGCCAACAAAACAGAAACAAGAATCCCTAGTTTCTAGGTCAATAGGTCTCCATAAAGTCTTTCCATAGACTCCAGGTTCTCCTGTATATTTCGGTTTTACCCTGTGAGACATAGATCAACTCCATCATTCTAAATTCCTCTTTTTTTGTGTCAGTCCCATTTTCATGCAAGGTACAGTAATTTGACACCGTAATTGAGGTATCAATTACTTTGCTCCATTTAAGAGATGGAATGGATGTGAACGTTTATATTTGACAATTGTAATTATGTGATTATCTTCTTTTGCGTGCTCCTGGTGCAAAATGGGATCTGGAGACCTGATATTCCTTTTATAATAGATTGAACCTGAATCCAATATGGTTTTATACTGTCACATGTTTCAAAAATGTTTTTTTATCGCTAAAGATGAATGGGTTTACTCATTAAAGAGAGAATTGCAGGGACAATTAGATGGGAATTTCAATCTCTCCAATGTATCCAAACATTCTCCATTGCAGCTGACTTTTTTCCAACTCAGCTACTTTGGCCTTACATTTGAATTTCCCATCTCAATTCCCTGCAATTCTCTCTTTAAGGAGTAGACCCTTAAGTGTTTATCTGTGAATGCCTATACAAAATGTGACAATATGTGATAAAAGAGGCACGTGATAATTACATATACAAAAAATAGCAATGAATTGTGAACTTAAAACACTGGTGTTAACCCCAAAACAGATACAGAATACAAAGATAAAAAGAGTGTTGAACAAATATACTTATCTAGACTGAGACTTGACAAAAATATGTTTCAAATATATGGGGAAAAAGAAAATAAAACCAATCATGTGTAGAAAAGTGAGACAATGGTGACTTCTATGAACACCCTCCCCCCTGGAGATCAACTCACATGGGCCAGAGCCCAAATAAAGGGTCTCGTAATAACAAACTTCAGGACCCACAATCCAACCTTGTAGTATAATTCGATAGATAACAATACTTGAACTCTCGCAATTTCCTGTGAAGAATGATGTTGATTTGGATCTAAGTACGACGGGAGAAGCAGACCATAACATAGGAAAATTATATAACAAATTTATTGGCCCCAATCCATAAGGCTTCCTTTAAAAACAATTTTAAGAGCATGTAAAAACATAGAAACTTGTGTCAGAATTCCGGTACACAAAGGAAATCGGAGTCTTGTAAATGCCCATCGGAAGATCCAACTTGCTTCCGGGTACGCCTCCCTCTGACGTCAGATGCATGAAGCATTTCTTCTCTACTTCCTCACGGTTATTTGTATACAGAATACACCATGGTTTAATTTCTCGGCTTTTTCTATAAACGTCTGGGCCCCTGAAACCTGCCAACTGATCTTTAACAGATATTTATTGGTTTAAGTATATTCAACACATTATTATTTTTGTTTATTATTATTTTTCGAGATCCCTTATTGCCACAGGTTTTGTTTCTTTTTCTTATCATTCAGGGATAGGTAATAGTACACCCCAGTTACCAGAATAATGGGTGATGAATAAGATGAAAGGGCGTATTTCACTATAGATTCATTCCATATTCGGTCAACAGGGGGGGAACAATGGGTGATCTTTTTTTTTTAAATATGGATCTTTAACCCATAGATTAGATGATTCTCACTCAAAGTTTAATTGAGGAAGACCTCACAAGATCTATAGCTCTATTGAGTATTACAGATAAATAGTATTCCCAAAAGTCTGGGAGACCTAAGTCTCAATCCAATATATGGCATGAGAGTAAATCGTACAAAAGACTGGGAAGATTATTTCTCCAAGCTTACGAACAATCCTTTTAATTCTGTCAAAGTACTCACGAGGGAGGCTAAATCAATAGACATTGAAAATTGTAATTTGGGAAAAATATTATTGCTTTTCCCTGTGAGTAAAATATACGTCTCCTTTACTTAAAAGCACATAAGAGGATGTAATTGCGAGCGCTCCTTAAAAACACTTTCCTGAACTAGATGTTTATGTATAGTTCCTAATACTGACATTTTCTTATGAGCCTCCCATTGGGGTGGATATATATCCAAAGTATGAAAGAGCAGACAAGTTCATCCTATAAATGAGTTGCAAAAGTTTTATTTGCAAGAAGAGATTCGTTTTAGCCTCCAAGTACACTTTCTAGGTAAAGATTCAGGACAAGTTTAATTCGGACTGATGTGTGATCTGAGAATATTCAACATTATCATCTTCAAGAAAAGGTGTGAATGATGAATAAGTACAAGGTAGAAGGTGGGCAAGGTAGAAGTAGAAGAGGGTGGGTGGTGATCATTTTATTGAGTCTGGGGCCCTTGGCCTGCCCACAGATCCAGGAAGGGGTAATATTATTTTATATATCGGGATTGAAGGCACTTGGCCAGCCCTTGAATTCAGGGGGGGAGGAGCTAAATTATTTTATAGAGCGAATCAGTCGTCAGAGGGGCAATTTATTATTTGGATGGACTCCGAGCTCCATTAATTATTGCAGGCCACTCATCGTGTATATAATATAGGGTCTGGGAGCATTTGCCCAGCTACCAGGGCTACTACCTATGCCCCCCCCATGTATTTTATTTGGGCTGAGAGCCATTTGGCATGCACCATTTATCATTAATGGGGCCAGGGCATGATTTTATTTAAGATGGCCCCAAGGAGGCTATTTTTTTTTTATTATTCTCATTTCAATTCTTCATTTTAAAAACTGGTTGTTAAAAGCAGGTCGTTATCCCTTTTACCAGCCATAAGTTCTGGTCCTATGGTGATCTCAACCAGGTTTAGGATCTGACTTCTCAAGAGCCCACAACTCTTCAGCTATGGAATCAGCAGACCACTGGCAACTTTTACACACCATGCACCTCAGTACCTCAGCACCCGGTGATGCCATTCTGTGACTTTATTTGGTCTTGCTGCTTTTCCTAAACATTTCCACTTTATCAATAACAACACATACAGTTGATTGTGGAATAAATAGCAGAAATTTAACAAACTGACTTATTGCAAGGATGGCATACTATTACAGTACCACGCCTGAGCTCTTCAGATCGACCCATTTTTCCCAAAAATGTGTGTAAATGCAGGCAGCATGGCTAGGTGCTCGATTTTATACATCTGTGGCAATGGGTCTGATTGGAACACCTGAATTCATTAAATAAGAGGTGTGTCCCAATACTTGTTCCTTAGACGAAAAGGCTGTTTGTGCATTACAGGCATTAGTACTGTCAAAAAAGGTTACATTTTGTAAAATATCTATTTGCCAATCTTTTAAACTAATTTTAAAATGTAATAGTATAAAATATTTAAGTGGTAGGGACCCTTTAAAAAAAAAAGTGGGCACACAACTAGCGACCTCTTATTGATTCACCATATCTGTTAAAATGACAGTGTGGATACTGAAGTGTAAATGAAATCTTTTCATTCTACCCTGAGAAACAGACAACTTGATCTATCATTAAATCCTGAAGACATTTATGTTGCCCATAAATGGCCCCATCTCATGGGGACATTGAACGAGCTGGCCCGTACCTCTACTTCTCGGAAAATCATTGTTTGTGAACTAGTAATGAAATCTGTAACAGAACAACTCAGCCACATAAAAACACCATTTAAAACTATATAAAAAAGTAGAAGTGTAAAGTTTTCTGTGTCGCTTTCAGAAGGGATAGCCAGTAGTATCCCTTATGCGAAATGCTTGGGAACAGAAGTATTTCGTATAGTGGATCATTTTCACTAATAAGATATAATGAAGCTTCTCAGCACTCATGATATCCAGTAGCATCAATGCAGATACTGTATAGAGCAAATATATAACTTTTAGTGTGATGTAGCTTTGATGCAAGGCATCGTTGGGAACCTGCCGTTGGTGCGTCAGACATGCACATGTGCTATTTGCAACATGTGGTGAAATCGTTAAAATAAAGTCCATGTCTGAGTATGGGGCAGTGTTTCTGTTGGAGTCAGGAAGCAGAGGCTGACATAAGGGAAGACCCTTTAGTCCTCACGGCCTCTTTTGAAAAATCAGCTCAGCAACTTCTTGGTACATCCTGCGGTGAAAACCACATAGGCAGCGCTCAGAGGTCGCTACCTATCTATAGCTGGTGCAACTCCAAAATTTGGCCCCAGGCACCGCAATCACACCACGGCATGATCACGGATACCACAATGGATGGCAGAATGCCTTGCTAGTATGTCCCTGCCCTGTAGCAAAAATAACAATACCAATAAGCACCCAAAATCCTACTACCAAACCACCAACAGATTAAAGCAAATTATTGGTGCATCAACTGAGACACAATCACTTCTGAGGAATGTGTGCATAAATAAAGAGTACATGTCTGTTTTAGAGCAGGTTTAGGGGCCAACAGGCAATAAATATAAGACAAATTGAAAAAAAAAAAAAACAAGCGATGGCAAGCCAAGAGTCAGTGCAGGTTGAGGAGGGGTGGTAGGATAGTGGTAGAAGGAGAGGGAGAAGTCAACGCCTAAGGAGGTTCCGGCAGAGTTTCTCAGCAGAGGAGAACCAGGCAGTGTTACAGAAGCTTTGCCAGAATTACACCTGGATGAGAGGGTCAGCAGCAAAGAGGACACGCCAGAGGAGGCTGCCACACAATAAGAAGATGCAAGGAAGCTATGCAGAGCATGTTAGCTGTAGAGGGGGGTGGGCAAGCAGTACATTGCAGCAATAAACATGTACAAATGAAAGGTTTGTCCCTCCACAAAGTATAGCTAAACTGGCGAGCTAGGTATAGAACAATCTATCAGTAACTTAAACTGTACATAGGATGTCCACCCATTCAATATTTTATCTAAAGGCCGCAAAACTATTGGCTGGAGGGCAATTGTATGCCTATGTATGGAATAGGTATTTTTTGGGATGAAAATGGAGGCAGTCCTACCTGTAGAGGATATTTGGAATAAAAGGTTGATTATAGAACTCCTCAGAATACTGGTACTTTAATATACTATTCTGGAACATAAATTACACCATGCGTTTGTTAGTATAGTTAGCAAATCCTGTAAAAGCTTGTCCGCCGCAGTTTAGCATAGCTTCCATCCTGGAACAATGTAAATGTGTAACACTAAGCGGTAATTGTTATCATGTTGCTGGTTAATCCTCTGATAGTCGACTGTAGAGCAGACGGTTTCAGCACAGAGTGGGTACTCATACAGTGCTTCTTTGACATGGGGAGGGGGAGGAAGAGGAATTGGCAAGACCTCTTGCTCGCTTAATTTCTTTCCTCTAAAAACAAATACCAACGAAACAGAATACTTGATGCTCCCCAGCAAGGTCCTAACCTGATGAAACACTTGTAATTGCCATAGTCTCATTCGAACAGATGGTCCTGCAGACTAATGTATGAGTTGTAATGGCACAGACTTTGAACAATAAGACATGACAGAGCATCTGCTATGTGAGGCTACTGCGGCACTAGTAATAATTAATGGGTATGAAACTCTATTTATAGAATATCCAACGATAACTGAATTAGATGAGAAAAAAAAAGAAGAAACATCACTAAAAAGTGTGTATTTAATGGACTGGATTGCAATACATTTAAGTCTATGGTAATACAGCCAATTGCTACAGAATGTAATTCTCTGTTTAGTTAAAGGGGCTCGTTAACTTAACATTGTTTATTCTTAGAAACATAGAAACATAGAATGTGTTGGCAGATCAGAACAATTCGCTCCATCTAGCCTGCCCAATTTTCTAAATACTTTTATTAGTCCCCAGTTCCCTATCTTATATCTAGGATAGCCTTGTGCCTTTCCCACACATGCTTAAACTTCTTCAATGTGCTTACCTCTACCACTTCCACTGGAAGGCTATTCCATACAACGACTACCCTCTCAGTAAAGTAATACTCCCTGATATTACTTTTAAATTGTTGCCCCTCTAATTTAAGACTATGTCCTCTAGTTGTGGTAGTGAGGGCTGTGAGTGCAGAGCCCCCAAAAAAACACTATAGACTTTATTCCAGGGGATTGAGACAGACAACCATGATATCAGCAGCTCAAGCAAGAAATGGACGTCCCCAGTGACTCCTGGGAGGAGACCAAAATAGGTCTCTCCTAGAGATCCATGGAGATGCAACCCCTTCCCCTCCAAAAACCACTCACACCACCTCCTCATCTTCATCTCAGTCACATTTAGAAAAATATCAGTGCATTATAAAAAGTATCTATCGATTGAAGAACTACAAGCAACTCTCCCTCCTTATATTCACTCCCTCTCATTTCCCTCTAAATTTAATCCTGGGCAACTGCCCATTTTATCCTACCTTTTACCAAGCCTGGTCAGAGGTGGGATAAAGGCTTCCCAGTTTAGAAATACTTGTGCCCCTCATCACCCTTGAAGTTTTTTTTCACACTCTTACTTGCCCTTCCTTTTATCTCCATTTAGGTTTTTCCCGTTGGGATAAACATTGTACCTGTCCATTGGCCCCTATTGGTGGTGGGCCCTGTGCAAATACCCACATTGTCAATTAGATAAAGGGACCCTGGCTACAATGCCACTGAATTAAAATGTTACTCTACATGCTCATGAACTCCTCGGCACTGATTACCTTGCAAAAAAAAAAAATCAGCGTTATAGCAGTGAGCTTTGCAAGAGATTCATAATGACTGCATGCAGTTGTATGTGAGGTAAAAACCCTGTACAATATACAGGTTAGACACTAGCAGAGGCACGAGCGTTAGTTTGCTGCCTAGAGTGGCCATTTAAAGTAGCCTGTCATTCCACTTTACACATTGGCATATTACTACTACTCATTTAAGTAGTGTATCACATATATAAATCTATAAAAACATAAGTATAAATGTTTATAAATAATGCATAACAGGCACGAACTGCTACAGCTACTATGTAAGATTTGAAGCTTGTAAAATGCTGTTACAATGCTTCATGAAATCACTCCTGTACCAAACATTACTTATGACAGCAGCTAGGTCAAAGCTAAGCTAAAATGGCTCATAGATTAGCAGAACAGGCATTGCTTCTATATTTTAATTAGTATAAAAGGCAGGCCATAGTATAATGATTAAACATTTCAATACTTGAGAAATCCAGGCTAACTTTAATAGAAATTGTGTCAAGATTTGTCACACATTAAGGGCATTAAGCTGATAATGTTTTCTCTGTAGAGCAGTCATTATTTTTTATTATTCTTTTTTAGTTTTCAAGTGCTTGGAAGGGTTTCATTTATTTTATTTTTTTTCGACACCAGGATAAGGAGAAACAAGCAATACTGTTAAAGGACAAATGTCGGCAAATATGTACTTATGATTAATTGAAAGGCTGCATCAAGTGTACATGTTTTAAATATAAATGCTTCAATAAAAGAATAAAAACTAAATTATCGTATGGAGCCCAATCTGCTTGTATAGAACTATGAGGGGGTAGACATCATGGTTCATATGAGTCAGAACTTCCTCCAAGATTATAAACAACATGTCCGCCCTTGCTAGTGCTATCCAAGCACATCAATACTTTACCTCCATTCATTGTTCACAATTTTCCTTGTATTTCTGTTTAATACTTTTTATCCAAATTTGAGTTTTTGAGCTATAGCTCAAAAAACACAGCAAATGAAAAAGAGAGAAAGAAAGAGAGAGAGAGAGAGAGAGAGAGAAAATCACATAGTGTCAACTATGTTCCCACTTCTCAGGACTAAGCATCAGCAGAAAGCATAGTGAACTGTCACTAATTTGACAGGTATAGCTGAGAAAAGCCTCATAAAACCTTGGTAATGCATTAGGACATGTGTCAGGTTAAAAAAAAAAGAAAAAGAATTAAAAAGAAAAAAACTTTCCACAATGAAAGTTCCACACTGGACAATGTTATGGAACAAAGACTCTAACATCCTCAGTCATTGTATCATTTTTATGCATCAAAGCTACACCGAACATCTAGAAGATTACTACGTAAGTGTGAAATGTTCTGCTCTAGTAAGTTTTTTTTTTTGTTTCTTTATAAGTTGATAGCCATCTGCAATGAACGAAATGTATAAAAACGGGCAAAAAAATAATAAGTAAAAAAAAATAATAATAAGTAAAAAAAATAAATAAAAAAAAAGTGTTTTGCTCTCGAAGTCCAAATTGGTTTTCCCGGAGGAAGAGCGGAGATAGCGGAAATCTCTTTAATTGAGACATTTTCAGTGAAAGGAGACAAATGAATCCGGTCTGATGCCAGAAATTCAGCATTGAAAAGAAATTGTTGAAATCATCTGTTTCAGGGACAACAATTGTCTTTGGAGGTTCTGATTGACGACAGCATTTTTTTTTAAACAAAAAGCATCCTAAGCATATTGCTACTTTGGAAATTCAACTCTGTTTGTTAGGGTATGGAAAGTACAATATTTAATTCCAGAAAGCATGACGGTAAAGCTTTTAAAGTTTCAGCTTTTATTTTTATGAAAAACATAAACCCAACAAAGTGCTAATCAAGTAAACGGCCACTTTTGCCTGATAAAAATTAATTTTGAACTCTGCTCGTAGTGTGCATTGTTCAAAAGTTACCGTATTTGCTCAATTATAAGACGACCCTGATTATAAGACGACCCCCCAAACTTTGGATATTCCTTTAGGAAAAAAACTAAAAGCCTGAATATAAGACTACCCTATAGGAAAAAAGTTCAACTTGTATATTGTATATTCACATGTAAATTGCTTTTTTAATAAAAAATTATATCAAAAAATGCATTTCTTGTTTTTATTTTCCTTTTATGTGCCAATGCTGCCTCTCTCTTTCCCTTGCCCCCAGCTTTGTCTCTCTCCCCCCCTTAGTGTTGTCTCTCTCTCCCCCTCCCTTTGACTCCCCCCTCACCTGTCTCTTCCCCCCCTTGTTTCTCTCTGCCCCCTCCCCTTGTTTATCTCTGCCCCCCCTCCCCATGTTACTCTGTGCCCCCTCCCTCCCCTTGTCTCTCTCTCCCCCCCTTGTTTCTCTCTGCCCCCTCCCCTTGTTGCTCTGTCCCCCCCCCCTCCCCCTGTCTCTCTGCCCCCCTCCCTCCCCCTATCTCTCTGCCACCTCCCTCCCCCTCACCTGTAACTCGCTCCCTGGTGGCTAGTGGACGCAGCCGGGGGATGTCTGCATGATATGTGCAGACATCCTCCATGCTGCCCGACACCTCCGTCTATTATGACGGACAGCCGCTTTCTCCGCGGTGGCTAGCAGGGCAGCAGAGGAAGTCTGCGCAATGTCCTCCCCTGCTGCCACCCGGCAAGACCGCCGGGACTTTTATGACGAAGCTGGAAGTACCCGGCTTCATCATAGAAGTCCCGGCGGTCGTTCCGGGGCAGCAGCAGGGGGAGTCTGCGCTCATCGCGCAGACATTCCACCTGCTGTTAGAGAGGGGGAACCAGGTCCCCTGCAGCTCTGCTGGGGACCTGGATCCCTGTCTTATAATCTGACCTCAATTTGAGGTCAGATTATAAGACGACCTCGATTATAAGAATTTTTTTTTCTGAAAAAAACCTCCTCTTATAATCAAGCAAATACGGTATTAAGGTTTAATCAAAACTTATACTCGGATGAATCCATTTGTCAGGGACTGGGTCCAGAGGGCCTATATGGGGTATACAGGTGTTAATTTGCAGAACTGGAGTCTCAAGGACTGGTGCAGGTTAACTGCACTCTCCTGAGGGCTTGAACCCCCAGGTTGGTGTCGCCACACACCAGGGGCCTGAGGTAGTTGTTGTATCCAGGATAAAACAAGACTGGATCTGGTGATACCCTGCAAGCACCCTGGAGCAGACATAGCGGATAGCATTGCACAACAATATGAAGGCAGAGCAAAAGCTAAGAATGGACAGAATGCAGAAACAGGAATAAGAGGATACAGAATGCAGAGCTAAAGAACACACACAGAACTGAAGCAGGGCAAAGGCAATGGATAGAAAATGTTACCGACAGGGGCATTTACAAGTGAAAAATGGGTGCCACCCCAGTCTATTGAGTGACATTAAAGATCATCTCAGGGCCAAATTACCAACACTCCACTGGGGACTGAAGATAGTCAGGATAAACCTGTGTATCTCTAAAGATCAATCAGGTTTTCTTCAGACCAGTGGCGCAGGATTCAAAGAAGCAAAAGTAAAAACATAATGATGTTCTGCCTCTTTAATAATAAAAATAATAATAATAATAATAATAAAGTACGTTCAGAACTCTTTGTTCTACCAGTGAATAAACAATTTCCACACTATCATTTGTACAGGGCACAGAAAATGCAGGACCTTAGCGAAACGAAATGAACATCAGTGTCCTTTTTTAGATGAGTCTACGTCAAGATCCGCGGTCATCTGGGAGCGAGCCGTCTCTCCATTTCAGACTTCATAATCATTGATTTGTTCTGGTTGCGACGGTCACCTCATAGTTCCGAGACTGTCGACACACGCGGCCTATCCTGTTCAATTCATTTCAAATCAACATCAAAGCACATGATAGAAATGTCTGTGATGGAAGCTTGTTATTCTGTACACAATGTGCATAAAGAACAAACTTCTAGAACATCTAATTCCCCCAGGCAGTTACATCCCTCTTTTTTTTTTCATATTTTTCTCCTTGTCGTTTTTTTTCTATAGTTCTATAATTTTCTATGCTCATTAAACAAAATAACAGCAGCGCGATAGTAGATAAGCTCATTCAATTTTTTTCACTAGTGCTCATAATAAAGGTCTGTAACTGTGTGATAATAAAGACAATTCATTATTAACAGTTTGTCTATGTATTTTCCTTTTGTTTTGTTTTTCTTTGTTATGTGGTCTTTGTTTATCCTTCAAAAAAGTGGATATATTTAATTTTAGGAGGAGACCTTGGAGATTTATGTATATCATGCTTTGTGCAGTAATTTCCAGGTTTTTTTTTATGATCACAGAAGTTGAAGAATACATGGTGCATTCATCAGTATACCTTCCACTAAAATAATAACCTCTATCCTCCCTATTTCAGTTTTCTAATAAATAAACCACCTATTATAATCCTAAAAATCTGTCAATGGGGCCATATCTTTAATATGGATTGGGCCATTTATATTTTATTTATTTTGTGCCAGAGGAAATCCACTGGCTCTGGTGGTGGCAGGGGGTTAATCTTAATTTTTTAAATTATTATTTAACATCAATTTTCCAGCTCTATGGGGTCCACGTGACCAAGGACCCTGCGAGCCCGAGATGGTATTCAGGAGACACAATGCAGAAATGGAGACACAAGGCCTGGTGCAGGTTTGCCACACACCTCTGAGGGCATGGACCATAGTTAGTGCAGGCACATACTAGGGCCCTGAGGTAACAGCTGCTGTATCCAGTATATGACAGGACAGAAACTGGAGATACCTTGCAGACACCATGGAGCAGGCATGGAACACACGATTGACAGGATAAATAGGAGGCTGCTGTCCAGGCCAAGAAGAGACAATAAAAAGAGAGAGAAAAAAGATACAGGGTTCTGAACTAAAATGTCAAAACAGGGAAAAGGCGTGGTAGGACATGAGCAAGAGTAGTATTAGGAATACAGGACACAAGGGTAAGGCAAGAAACCAGGGTATAGACACAGGACATAGCAACAAAACTAAAGGAGACCTACAAAATAAAACCAGACATAAGCACAAGACTAGCCTAGAACATGGTAATGGGGAGGGTTTAGTTACATCCAATGTCCATGAGATGATAAGCTTGCCAACCACCTCAAGGTTCCCAACAATATGGCAAGTTCCTAGTGCTAACCCTGCCTATATGATGACTAATCAATGAACAGACATCAAGATAAAGGGCATACCTGAATCAGGACAGAGTGTGGATGAAACACATAGAACAAACAGGTGAGGCACATTTATATAGAAGCAAAAGCAACAAGGCAGGAGAAAAAGAGATCCAGGAATGGATCAGAACAAGAAGACAGGCAAGGAAAACAGGAAAAACTGGATACAGCCTGGATGATCCTGCACATGGTAAGTTAAAAAGAACTGTACACACAACCAAATACAGACAAACTAACTTTCTATATATAAAATATGAAACAAAACTGTAAATAAATTAAATGACATTGAGTGGTGTGTCTTTCAGGACATAATTTTGGACAAAATGTTTGTTCCAAAACCTAAACTACAAATACCATGATTCACTGCAATTCTTAATGGCTGAGGATATGGGATATGTAGATTATCAGCATTCAAGAATTTTAAAACAAATTAAAATTCACTTTATTCATTGAAAAGTGTACATTTAGGGGGGTTAACAAGAATATGGGCAGTTATATCCGGCAGGCAGCATTTGGCCCCCATGAAGCACGTCCGATGCCCCTGTTCCAGAGATCAGCATTTACTGATGCATTTTTCAAGCTGATGCGTTTTGCCTGGCAAGGCTTGCTTTGGAGTAGAAAGAAAAGTTGTCCTTGTAAAATTAGTACACATAGTGGAAGGGAATAGACTGTTTAAATGTTTGGTGGTGCAATATACAGCCATACATTGACAACAGGACTGTCGGCTTCACTGAATATATGCCGATGGATGTAATCCAGCACTTGTGGCATTCATTGGCATTGTCAGAATTAATGTGTGTGCAGTAATTGTTAAGATTCCATAGAGAAGCTTAATGTAACTTAGGAAACCTTCTTTCCAAACAAACGTGCAACTGCTGAGTTGGTAATCTAAACAAACTGCCTAGGTGGTATTCTGTTGATGCATTCTTCTCGATACTTGTTTCCATATAAGTCCCTGTACCTACTGCAGAGGTCGAATAGGTTTTCCATTAATTCTCTCTTTGTCAGATGCATTTTGTAATGAAGGTTAAAGTGAATAAGGTTCGTCATATTCTTTGGGAGAATGGGATTTTCTGAAATGGTTCCAGTTCCGTCGGAACCTGGGTAAAATCTCATTAACTAGAGGTGACAAAATATAACTGTAACATAATCTCTGTGAGACAGCATTATCTTAAAGCCATTGGTAGAAAGTCAAGCGGTCTTTAACAGTTTGAGTGCCAAGTGGTCAAGGCCTTTAGTACCTCTGGTAAGTCTAGATCATTTGTACCGCTCTGATCATTTAAACTGAAAAAAAAAACTAACTGAAACTTTACATGAAATAAATACTATAGTAAGATAGCATTAATTCATTATAGGCAAATTGTGTTTCAAGCAATGGGGTATATTAAATTTTGGGCAATTGCTGTGGCCCCAATATAAATAATTACTGGCCTCCTGGGACGAGGACCGATGAATGCCGGTGGCTCTTAATGTTTGTAAATGATGGCCCAGGGCAGTAGGCCAGAGAATGCCTGTTACCCTCAATAGAATTAAATAATTGGCTCTAGACTGGCTAATGCCTGTCGCCCTTAATATAATACAATGTGTGGCCTCTGGTTGAGGGCCATCAACATGTTCCAAGCCCAAATAAAATAAATGATGACCCCCTGTGGCGTTGGGCTGGGGATATGATCAGGTAAGGGGAATCGATCAAAAATTGAAACAAAGTCTGTTTAAAAAACCTTTGAATGCCATTTGGAGAAGTTGCAGTGATGATCGTTGACTCTGTGGATCTTCAACTCCTGGCACAGGGAAAGGAGCCATCCCGAGGAGGGGGAGGGCATTGTTTATTTTATTTGGGCTAGGGGCATATCGCTGGACAGGAGACATTCACCGGCTACTTCAGTGAATAGGGAGCACTGTTTGTGTTCATTATAGCAAAGAAAGGGTTAAAATGTACATATATCGGCTGCCTTAATCACTTTTAAGTTCTGACTTTTTTTTGTGTGTGTGTTAAACTGATAGGCAAAAATGTAAGATTTTTTTTGCCCTTTAATGTTTACCGGACTGTCACTTAATCAAGGGTTTTTGCGGTAGTTACTGAACAAATCAGTGTTTCAATGCCTTTTTCACCGGGTCCGCTAAGCCTCCATAGAAAAAATGGAATCCGTTTTTTTTGTTTTTTTAACGGATGCGGTTTTAACAGGTCAGCGTTATTGAAGGGCTGGGTGCAACCTTTAAACTTGGAGCTATAAGTCACTACACACTGAAGAAGAATGAAAGATATATGCGCGGCACAAGCACAAACCTCACAATAGGAATAGTGTTCCCCTTTTGAAGTTCCATAAAAGATGGGGGGGGGGGTGGGGGGCGAAGAAGGGAAAAAGGATCTCCATCCTGGGAGTCACTTTTTGTGATGCTCAGCCAGCCCTGTGGCACATGATTCACTAAGTATCATTGAATTAAAAAATATATACAAAAAATAGGATATTAAGAAGCAATTTTAGATCATAAAGGTCTGTATAGCGGTAAGAGCATGTAACGTCATTGGTCTTAGCAAGCTTATTTATCTCTGAAAATATCCTGATATGGGGTACATTATGTTCTCCCCGTTCTATCCATTATTTCCATGATCTAAATGTTACTTGACTAGTCTCTCGGAGTAACCTCTTCGCTTCCAAGAACTGACTTTTGTATCGACTCTGACATAGCCATATCCCTTATTACAGTCATTTCCTATCATTTCCTATTTTTTTTTTTTATAACCAGAGTAGTTGTAATTACACATAGTAGATTGAAACTTTGAAACCGCTCTGCTATTCAATTATCCCGGAAAATTATTTTCAATGTTAAACTAATGTGTTTTATGGACATACCAAAATAAAATTAACTGAATCATCACACTTATTATGTGGTCCTAATTTTCAATTTATTTCAGAATTGGAATTACAAGAGATTAATTTGCTAAATGGCTTAATTATGATTGACTTCTATTTAGTTTTTTGTTTTTTTTTAGTTTTTTTTTTTGTCAAACAACTTCTGGGAAGGTGATTTTTAATCATTTAGAATTAATAACTGTTTTCATTAATAGGAGTAACACAGGCAAGTATATTGTATGTTGCATGTGATTAAAATTCACAATATATGGGTAAGAAGAAATAATGGACTCAAATGAGTGCGCTCCCCTCCAGCCGTGCGGCTTCAATAAAGTTTATTCAACTTTATTGAAGCTGCGCGGCTGGAGGGGAGTAAAGGAAAAGGGTTCCCGTTAGGGAGTTGCCGGCTCCACCTGAGGACATTTAGAAAAGATCTCCAATAACACCTTAGGCTGTGTGGTGCTCCGTCAACAACGCTTCACTCACAGCTGCACGGATCTGCAGAGCAGCAAAGAGATAAGTATTGGGAAGAGGGGAGGAGGGGGAATCCTGGCATATTGGAGGGGCAAAATCCTGGCACATTGGGGGGCAAAATCCTGGCATATTGGGGGGGCAAAATCCTGGCATATTGGAGGGGCAAAATCCTGGCACATTGGGGGGGCAAAATCCTGGCATATTGGAGGGGCAAAATCCTGGCATATTGGGGGGCAAAATCCTGGCATATTGGGGGGGCAAAATCCTGGCATATTGGAGGGGCAAAATCCTGGCATATTAAATGGCATATTGGAGGGGCAAAGTCCTGGCATATTAAATGGCAGATTGAGGGGCATAATCCTGGAATTTTGTGGTGCAAAATCCTGGCATATTAAATGGCATATTGAGGGGCAAACTATTGGCATATTAAATGGCACAAGAATGGCATATTGAGGGGGAAATACTGGCATATTGAGGGGGAAAATACTGGCATATTGAGTGGCTAAATACTGGCATATTGAGGGGCAAAATAGTGTGTCTCAGTTATGTGTGTATTGGTGTCACTGTGTGTGTGTAAGAGTGTGTGTGTGTGTAAGTGTGTCACTGTGTCAGTGTAAGGGTGTGTGTGTGGAAGTGTGTCACTGTCTGTGTAAGGTTGTGTGTGTAAGTGTCACTGTGTCTGTATAATGGTGTGTGTGTAAGTGTGTCACTGTGTCAGTGTAAGGGTGTGTGTGTTTAAGTGTGTTACTGTCTGTGTAAGGGTGTGTGTGTAAGTGGTAAGTGTGTCAGTGTAAGGGTGTGTGTATGTGTGTCACTGTGTCTGTGTAAGGGTGTAAGTGTGTCACTGTGTCTGTGTAAGGGTGTGTGTGTGTAAGTGGTAAGTGTGTCTCTGTGTGTGACTGCAAGGGTGTCTTTGTATTTAAGAGTTTGAATGTGTGTTTTGGTGTCAATGTGTGACAAATTTAGAGCGTGCAAGTTGAATATTTAGATTTTTTTTTTATTGTATACATTATACTTTTATGTATATAAAATATATGGAGGGTTGTTGGATTGGGAGTCGTGGCAGGTCAGAGGAGGGGGGCACCAAAATGCACATTCTCCTGTGTAGAAAATCCTTGCACCGGCCCTGACACTGAGTCCCATTAACAAGGATATGCTCTTCTTGGTGACAGGCTGTTAATGGGTGACTCTGTTGGCTGTAACACAGATTCCAGGAAACAAATCTTGGACTGCTTGGTATCTCCCCTGCTTAGCTCATCATGCATTCTAAATGAAACTCTCTTTAAAGAAAGAGTGCATAACTTTCTTGGCACCCCTTGGCACATCTGCTTTTCTTTTCTACCCCAAGGCCACAAACTGACGCACACTCTCACATAGACACTGAGACAGTTACACAAACATAGTCAGACATGAACACTCACTCAGATGAATGCTGAGGGATTATCAGAATTGATTAAGCTTAGTATTTTAAAAAATGCATTTTTTTGGCCCTTACTCCAGATTGCCCACCTTCCTTGGCATGGGATGGAGGCCTGGTGACACTTAGAATGTGGTATTTGTGCTGGTATAATCAGCACGCACTTTCTCTTCCTCCATGTAAATGAGCACCTAAATGAGTCACTTAGCAAGTAACACACAAAGAGAGCAGTAAATATGTTCTCTACCAATACAAAAGACAAAGAGCTTGTCCCTTCTCTTTCTGTCTCCTCCAACTAGCTTTGCATACAGGGTTGTCTGTTTCAATAAGCAGCTCCAGCAGCCAAGAAACTCCACCATCTGAATGTGGACCAACCATAAGGACACAACCATTCCTCCCCCTATTTATTAGTTGGATACCTCATCTTCGTTTAGAAGAAGCTGGCCAGCAGAACAAACAGAGACGAGTGCACCACAAGATACATCATCATACCACCCAAGACGCCTAGTGCTTTCACCATAAGCTGTGAGGCTTTTCTAGAAGACCTTCTTCTTGATCTATATTAGCTTTGTTAGTGGGAATCTGTGAGTTTATTTCTCAGTATACCTGTGTCTACGTGATCTTTTCGATGTTGCAATTCCAGTTCTCTTTATTATAATTTTTTATCATTTGAAAACAAATTCTTATAGATACCAATTTATTTTCATTTTTTTTTATTAATTACTTTATTTTGACATTACGTTTTATGTGTATGTGAGGGAGCACAAATGTACTGTAATAAAATATACAGAAAAAAAATCACACTTTTTTTCACTGGGTTTACAGAGCTATTTTTAGGGCATGCAAACGTAATTCACAAATTAAGATTACTGGCATTGAAACAGATGGAAAGTGTAGGCCTGGTTACTGGTTAGAATGGCCAGGTAAGTGAAAGTACAGCCTCTGGCCCCAAATTGTTGTGGGGGACTATTCACTAAAAAGTGAGTTACATAATAACATAGTTGTTGCGGTGGAAAAAAGATTTGTGTCCATCAAGTTCAACCCTTTCCTTATCCCATGTTTACTGCTGTTGATCCAAAAGAAGGCAAATAAAAAGGCCTTTAGCAATTTTGAATTCTGGGGGCAAAAATTCTTCTTGACTCCAAATGGCAATCCGATTTCTCCTTGGATGGAGTTGCAGGTGAGTTACAGGTGAGATGATGTGAGCTGAGGTGGGAGGAACATTCCATCTCACCAATTTAACAATACATTGTGCAGGGACAGACATGTTGGATTTGCATGGCAGGTGAAACTCATCAGGCTTGTACCTGCACAATAGTAGAATTAGAACATTGAGATGATATGTTAATCTCAACTCACCTGCCACTCACCTTTTAGTGACTAGACACCCATGTCTGTGGAACCAGATCTACCACTTCTCTAGATTTTATACGTATCTAGAGTTGAGCGGACACCTGGATGTTCGGGTTTGGCGGGTTCAGCCGCACTTCAGAAAAAAGTACTGGTTCGGGCTCGAACTTGACCCTGAACTTGACCCCGAACCCCATTGAAGTCAATGGGGACACAAACTTTTGGCCACTAAAATGCCTCTAAAAAACTCCTGGAAAGGGCTAGAGGGCTGAAAAATGAAGTAAAATGTGGGTGAGTGTCCCCATTCATACCAATAGGTCAACTGACCTATTCGTATGAATGGGGACTCTATTTCGGTTTGTAGAAAGCCAATAGCATTACATGTATTCCATAAGCCGAAAGTCTATAAACCGAACGACATTTAGTTTATAGACTTTCGGTTTATAGAATAGCAATAGTATTACATGCATTCTATAAACCGAAAGTCTATAAACCGAAAGTCCGAACAGTGCGGTTCGGGTTTGCTCAACACTATACGTATTTAGAACAAGGATATTTTAAATCAAAAATAGAATAAACAACAAAAAAAGTATACAATTGTAACAATCAATTTTTCCACTATTCACACGTCAAAGAGATAAATCATCACAAACATTTCCAAAAATATAAACCCAGTCTAAATGATTTTGCTGTATATCAAAATGAAATAAAATGCATTGTGCTTTAATTTAAGCGAATCCCATGTAAGACAAAGTCAAACTTGTTTTTTTTTTTCTTAACACATCATTTAAGTGAAAACAGTGGGGGACACAAAACCTTCAGGATACATGGGGTGTAATACAAAATCCATTTTACAGTTAATTAAGGATGGAAGGGGACCTATTCTGGGTTACTGCTCTGCACAAAAGTAGGTGGTATACGAATACATCTGGGCAAACAGATGCCGAGAAAAGTTGGTAGAAATACAAAATGCAATGACAGGATATAAATTTAAACATTGTAATTAGAATAAAACAATGTAATACTGTGTACAAAAGCTGCAGGAGAGTCATTTTTGTTTCTATTTCTATGTGTTTTATATTTTGTTTAGACTTTATTTAGCTACTGTAACATAATGTGTTTTCTTTCCTAGGAGTGGTGAACATGTGTTCCATATTTGCAAGCAACATCAGAGAAGGGAAATATGCATTGCAGTATAATCAGCAAATATATATATTTTTTGCTACCTTTAACTATAATGAATATAGAGGTATAAAGGTCCTGCACATTAAGGTGTCAGAAAGTTCAAAGATTGCAGGGGGGCACTTGCCAGTGTCTTATAACTAAAGGTAATACATTCCCCTTTTTGCAATAAAAATGACTAGTTTTTATATAGTGCTATTCTCCCACTGGGAGTCAGAGTGCTTTTAGTGCATACTATTGAAATTAACTGAATCAGCAGCTAAATAATAAATGTTATTACCCAATGTAATGGTACTCCTATATCGACCTTGGAAGGATGAAGGGCTGAATTGAACCTGTGGGGATTCAAAACAGAAACCCTGAGGTCTGAATAGGTAATGCAGTCACAGAATATGCCAACTAAGCTATTTTAGTGATGGTACTATTTGGTGGGAGGATGCATACCACTTTTAGGGCTCATTATAGTGCATGTTTCTTTATACATCAATTGTGAAGGAGCTAAGTTCTCTGGCGCATCCACGAAGCATGGGACTGCATTTGGCATTATAAATTAGTCTCCACCATTAGACCATTAGACCCTAGCCCTAGTTCAAAACTACTATTTATGGGATGTATAAAAGCTCATTATATAAATGTATTGTGAGCAGTGAGTCTTTGTATATTCCTCTATTGGTTGTTGTGTAAAAAGAACTGGGAATTAAAAATGGCATAATAAGTCTTATAAGAGAGAAAACGTCCATGGTTTCCTCTAATCCTTTAGCACAGCAGGCTCTAGCCCAAAGATAAGACATACGACCACAGTTGCCAACCAGAGTTAGCCCATCTATGGGTGAAGACCTCTACTATTTGCAGAGCAACACCAGGGGCTATTCAAGACTCTCTTCATCAAGACAAACCTGCTACTCACTTAGACTGAGCAACCCCCACAGGAGACATTACTAAAACATGGGCAAAGGGGGTCCCACAAGCCAACAGGAAAGAAGCCCAAAAAACGAATGCGCAAAAAAATATCGCAAATATAAAATGTACAAGTTAAGTATCTGATATACAAGTTGTCATAATGTCTATAAATGGGTTGGTCAAGTAGTAGTTTGAATTGAAAGTTGAGTTGTATCCTAATCCCTGAAAATTAATCCTGTGGGTTAAACTAGTTCACAATCTCTTTCTGCCAATCTAACTTGTGCAGTATTTTTTTTTATACTTCTCTGAAATCCCCGTGTTAAATTAAAATGAGGTTTTGTATAATAAAGATGAATATGTCATACAGGATATATGCAAAATGACACAGGATATGCTAGGACAGCATAGTCAAACAGAAAGATAATGAAACACATGCTAATAAAAGAAGGTGGAAAAAAAAGTAGCGGATGAAAATAGGCAAGAAGATATTAGGTAAATATAGACATTCTGAAATGTCTCTGCAAAACAGTATTCACCTGTCAAAAAAACAGACTCATTATAACCCTTTATGCATCACAACATATTTAAAGATATATATGACTGCACAATGTCAAAATGTGATTAATCTATCCATAATAAAGAGACAGAGGCATGCTGGGTTATTATGGCCCCACAGTGTTTATGAAAACACTGTGACAATTTTATTTATTAACAAACTAGTAAATATAACTATATTAAATTAACACCAAGTTGGTAGCCTGCACTAGTTAACTGAATTTATTCCATGAAATTATGATATGCGGTCTTGGAGAGTACTGACATAGGCGTAATATCGATCTTGCTGAGTGGCTAACGCCATAGCGTAACCTTGCATGTCAGCCACAATACTGCTCTCCATGGTCCTGATCCAGGGAGAGTCCTACACTTCGCTAGTGCCACACAAGTTATCTGTACTGAGCACGACAAACTCCTGCACTGATGTCAGATCACAAAGACCCACATCACAGCCACGTAGATTAACCTGAAAGAGGGAAAAAAAATGAATTGTAGTAAATTATCCAAAGATGGCGGGCTCCTTTCTAGTGCTTCTTTTTGTAGTCTAGCAGGACCTCACTTACAACCTACTCTCTCTCTCATGTGCAACTCAAGAGTTTAGCCCAAATTTAAAGACCCTAAACCTGTTATCTGCATGTTAATGTCTTTTCCATACTCAGTAAACCAGTCTTTTAATCAATGCTCAATGCCAGGGCTGTTACTGAATATGTAACTACCCCCATGTTAATGAAGATTTGTATCTAAAGTTAAACCCTGTGCTCTGTATGTCATTATATGAACAGCCCTCTTAGAATTACTTACTACCAAGCCTTATCTAAAAAAAATCCATATGTAACTACCACACATATCATCGAGGACTCTTACCTGGTCTTAAGCATTGAATCCATGTACTATGCATAGTTTAATGGCTTTCCCATGCTCAGTCATGTGGCCCTTTCATCAATACTTAATTCCAGGGCTTTTCTTTCTCTGGCAGACAAAGGTATGATTAATTAAACTCAGGGGGTCATGTACTAAACAAGTGCAGTGGAGAAAAAGTAGGTAAAACATGAATTAGGAGCAATGTGCGACTATTTGTAACATTCTGCGCTTTTTTCCCCTGATTTCCGCCTCTTCCGTTTATTTTTACTTAGCGTGCATTTTTCCTAATAAATTGCGATTATATTCGCGCACGCTAAAGAGTTTTGCGAATATTTTGTGAAAAATAATTCTTATTTGGGTCTGAAAATTACACCAGCTTTTAGCCAGTGCTATCAAAAGAGGTAGAAAAAATATGTTTTTTGTCTCAATTATGCCCGTTTTCGCGGTTTGCTCGTATGTACTATTTGAGTTTTCAATGTTTAGCACATTGCAATAAGAGCAAAGCACAAAAATAGTTTTGCACATAAAATATATTTGCGTTTCAATGAGGTTAATTATACATAGTGGCACTGTTTTGTATCTTATCCTGATTCCTTCAGTCAGATTTTTGCTCTTGCTCCTCTATAGTACATATAAACCTGTCAGAATGGGATTTATACATAAGAAAAAGGGGCAAAACTGCATTTTATTCTCAATATGCAACTTTTTGTGTCAATATGCAACATTTTGTTCAATGAGCCAGTGAACATCCATATCCCTTTAAGACATGTCATGAGACATTGATTAGCATTATATGTACATATGAAATGGATATTATCATTCACAAACTCACAAATGTCCTAAATGTAGCTACTCACTATCCCACAACTCAACCCTATATGACCATCATTTCTTATATTCGTATAAATGAGTTTTGTATGTAAATAATTATCCAAGAGCTTACTAAAAAGGAAATTATCTATCTGCATGTTAAATCATGCATTTTTGAAAAATAAGTGTCAACTAATTATAATAACTTCCTAGTATTAGCGGGATTTTCAAAGCCAGATAGATGGGTTGGGACAGAGAGCCTTTTCGATTGGCTGTCAGTGTCAGCCAATCAGAGTCTTCTTTTGAAAATTTGAAATACGAACCCTACTGGGCTGGGATTTAACTATGCATCCGCCCTCCTCAGAGGATACTTAGAAGATAACTTCTAATCTCAACCTCCAAGCTCAGAATTTAGTGAATAGATCCCTCAGACTTTTGGAATATACTATTTATGTACATGTATATTTTATATACATATATATTTACATGTATATTTATATGTTAAAATGTATATACTTTGATCCACTTTCCACAAATAACAGATTGTTTTGGAAATGTGTTTAACTTTGTATTGCAATTTTTATATTGTAACTTTTATATAGGAATCTCTGCAAAATACTTGAAAATCCAAGAAATCTCAGTGTACTCTTTTAACAATATGATGCATGTGTTGTTTTTTTTAGTATGTATATATATATGTATATATATATATATATATATATATTTATTTATTTATAATATATATATATACTTTAGGTATAGTATAGAGAATTCCTGAACACCACCTATAAAAAGAAATAAAAAGCAGTGAGTAGACATGGCACCCAATCTGGTAAAATTGCAAGCTGGCTTTATGGAATTTTTTTTTCTAAATTGACCTCATCCAGGTCATTTAACTATTGCTCTTGTTTGTGATTGTATCTAGTCAAGCACTGCAATAAAGAGATAGATTGCTTGAGTGCTTATCTGCATCAGATGCAACAAGCTTTTTCTTTATCGTTTTCAGATTTGTGCAATTTGAAGTACCAGGAATCATATTCTGAGGATTTTTTTTCCACCAGTAGTATTTTGCTGAATTCGATTGAAGTAGGCTGATTGCTTTTACAAAAAAAACTAATAATACGAAAGTTATAAAATGCATTAATACCACCTAGGACATCTCATGCCCCCCAACCCCGTAACAGTCCAGGATGCCAGTTTTCTAAGGCATAACCAATTATGTGACGTCAATTCGAAAAGAGCAAACATTTTTATTTAGACAAAAACAATTTAGCAACACATTAACAGCATTGCTAAACCCACATTATTTTTACTTTTATTGCAGTGGAGCTATGTTTATTTTTATTGCAGTGGCATTAGGTTTATTTTTATTGCAGTGGAGCTATGTTTATTTTTTTATTGCAGTGGCATTAGGTTTATTTGCATTGCAGAGGAGCTATGTTTATATTCAATGCAGTGGAGCTATGTTTACTTTTATTTTAGGGGAGCTATGTTTAATTGTATTGCAGTGTATTGCAGTGGAGCAATGCTTATTTTTTTTTATTGCAGTGGAGCTATTTTTTTTATATTGCAGTGAATCTACATTCATCTTTATTGCAGTGGAGATTTGTCTACTTGTGTTGCAGTGGAGCTATGTTTAATTTCATTGAAGTGAAGCTATATTTATATTTGTTGCAGTGGAGCTATGATTACTTTTAATGCAGTGGAGCTAAGTTTACATTTATTGCAGTGGAGCTATGTTTAATTTTATTGCAGTGGAGCTATGTTTATTTTTATTGCAGTGGAGCTATGTTTACATTTATTGCAGTGGAGCTATGTTTATTTTTATTGCAGTGGAGCTATATTTATCTTTATTGCAGTGGAGCTATATTTATCTTTATTGCAGTGGAGCTATGTTTATGTTCATTGCAGTGGAGCTATGTTTATTTTTATTGCAGTGGAACTTTGCTTATTTTCATTACACTGGAGCTATGTTTATTTTTATTGCAGTGGAGCTATGTTTATTTTTATTGCAGTGGAGCTATGTTTATTTTCATTGCAGTGGAGCTTTGTGTATGTTTATTGCAGTGGAGCTATGTTTATTTTCATTGCAGTGAAGCATTGTTTATGTTTATTGCAGTGAAACATTGTTTATTGCAGTGGAGCTATGTTCATGTTTATTGCAGTGGAGCTATGTTTATTTTTATTGCAGTGGAGCTTTGTTTATGTTTATTGCAGTGGAGCTATGTTTATTTTTATTGCAGTGGAGCTATGTTTCTTTTTATTGCAGTAGAGCTATGTTTATGTTTATTGCAGTGGAGCTATGTTTATTTTTATTGCAGTGAAGCAATATTTATATTTGTTGCAGCGGAGCTATGTTTACTTTTATTGCAGTGGTGCTATGTTTACATTTATTGCAGCGGAGCTATGTTTAATTTTATTGCAGTGGAGCTATGTTTAAGTTTATTGCAGTAGAGCTATGTTTAATTTTAATTGCAGTGGAGCTATGTTTACGTTTATTGTAGTGGAGCTATGTTTCTTTTTATTGCAGTGGAGATATGTTTGTGTTCATTGCAGTGGAGCTATGTTTATTTTTATTGCAGTGGAACTTTGCTTATTTTCATTACAGTGGAGCTATGTTTATTTTTTATTATAGTGGAGCTATGTTTATTTTAATTGCAGTAGATATATGTTTATTTTTATTGCAGTGGAGCTATGTTTATGTTTATTGCAGAGGAGCTATGTTTATTTTTACAGTGGAGCTATGTTTTTGTTTATTGCAGTGGAGCTATGTTTATGTTTATTGCAGTGGAGCCATATTTATGTTTATTGCATTGGAGCTATGTTTATTTTTATTGCAGTGGAGCTATGTTTATGTTTATTGCAGTGGAGCTATGTCTATTTTTATTGCAGTGGAGCTATGTTTATTTTTATTGCAGTGGAGCTATGTTTATTTTCATTGCAGTGGAGCTATGTTTACGTTTATTACAGTGGAGCTATGTTTATTTTCATTGCAGTGGAGCTATGTTTACGTTTATCACAGTGGAGCTATGTTTATGTTTATTACAGTGGAGCTATGTTTATTTTCATTGCAGTGGAGCTATGTTTTTCACCACAAATTCTGAGCACCTCAAATATTGCAAATAAAAGACGAAAGAGGGATCTGGATCCAAAACAGGCACTTTCTCCAAAATAGGGAGACTTGGGAGGTATGAAATCTACCTATATGAATATATTAAAAGAATTGAAAACATGATATGCTTTAAGAACAGGGTAGGCAGCAACATTCAATGGGAAGTAGGCAGCCCAGTCAGGTCGCGACTAGCTCCCTCTGTAAGTACAGAGAGAGACTCTCATGAGAGAGATCAGTAGATGTGACGTTAACTTGGTCCCCTCTGTGGAAGAAGATATAGATCCCCACTACAGAACCCCACTACAGAACAAGCGGGCGAACCTTCGTACTGATTGGCTGTGCTCTCTCTGACACAGCCAGCATCCGCCTGTCTACAGACTTGCTGTGTCTCAGCTGTGAAACACAGCAGAGAGTAAAGCCGCGAGTATCTAATAAGATACATGTTGCATTTACTCCAGACTAGCAGGGCATATTTTTTAACCCTTGCTTCCTTCCACCTGACTCAGAGCTAAAGGTGTCAACCCGGCGCTCTGACTGAAAGAGGCACTAGTCTGTAG
The DNA here is from genome assembly GCA_036172795.1 of Pelodytes ibericus. NCBI lineage: Eukaryota > Metazoa > Chordata > Amphibia > Anura > Pelodytidae > Pelodytes > Pelodytes ibericus. Next base: position 185,693,724 of record CM069862.1, read on the forward strand.
CTGAACCACTCTGCATAATGAAATAGCCTCTCACTGCAATATGTTTCACTTTTCACTTCAATTCACCTGCTATTCACTTCAACTCACCTGCTACTCACCTCAACTCTCCTTTATTGAATAGCCCCAATGTGTTGTGTGAGTACTTGCTTGGCACTGTGCAGGTGTTGTATATTTGTGATGTGATGTCACTTTCTATAATTTGAAGTGTGACTCCAAAAGTGTTTCTTTGGCTCCTAGATCTCAGTTAAATTTGAATGCTATGGACTATTCAGCATTTCAGAAAAGATGTATAGATCGTATATTGTACTGTATTGATAGTAATTATATGATTATAATAAATATCCTGCACTTGTACCAAATGTAACTACTGATAGTAATTCTTTTTGGGATGACTGTATACAAAAGTAACTGTGCCATCTTTGGCTAGCTAACAGTGTTGAGTGAAACCGAACCGCACTGTTCGGGTTCTTACCGAACATTACGGTGTCCATACCCCGGACCCGCACATGGACATTCCACTGTATGTCCGTATTTTAGTTCGTGGTTCAGCGATTTAATGGCGCATTTTGAAAGGCTGCAGGGCAGCCAATCAACATGCGTTTGACTCGTTTGACTCGTTTGCCCTTAGAAGCCATCACAGCCATGCCTACTAATGGCATGGCTGTGATTGGCCAGTGCAGCATGTGACCCAGCCTCTATATATAAGCTGGAGTCACATACACGCACATCACATGAGCTCTTCTTAGTGTAGGGAGAGGATGCTGCAGCTGTGAGGGACAGATTAAAAAAAAATTCTGATGTTCTGCAAACTACAGCAATTACTCAAACTACAGCGATTATTCAAATTACAGTGATTATTTTAGTGGGTGCTATACTACATATTTGTTCCCTGCCCTGAGCCCAGTACCACAGAGAGTGCAGTGCACTTGCAACTGCATGTGTGCCAGGCACATGACTTTAATCCTGTTCTGTTAGCTCAGTGGGCAACATCTAGGCATTTTTAAATACTGCAATTTGTTGGTGTTAAATATTACATTTGCTTCCTGCACTTAATATCTGAGAGTCAAATGGAACCGTCAAATACTGTGCTTACAGCGCACTTTGAAAAATTCTAATTGTTTTGGGTGCTAAATAGTACATTTGCGTCTTGCGGTGCACTTCATATCTGAGAGTCAAATAGAACAGTCCAATACTGTGCTCAAAGCGCACTTTGAAAAATTCTAATTGTTTTGGGTGGTAAATAGTACATTTGCGTCTTGCGGTGCACTTCATATCTGAGAGTCAAATAGAACAGTCCAATACTGTGCTTACAGCGCACTTTGAAAAATTCTTATTGTTTTGGGTGGTAAATAGTACATTTGCGTCTTGCAGTGCACTTCATATCTGAGATTCAAATAGAACAGTCCAATACTGTGCTCACAGCGCACTTTGAAAAATTCTAATTGTTTTGGGTGCTAAATAGTACATCAGCATGCCACAACAAGCAGCAACACCATCTGATATGCAACATCTTAGCAGGAGGCAGCATTTCAGCAAAATGGTGGAACAGTATGTATGCACAGGCCTACACGTACTGACTGATGGGTCTGCCCCATTCAACTTCTGGGTCTCCAAATTGGGCACATGGTCTGAGCTTGCCCTTTATACCTTGGAGGTGCTGGCCTGTCCTGCAGCCAGTGTATTGTCTGAACATGTGTTTAGCACGGCAGGGGGCGTTATCACAGACAAGCGCAGCCGCCTGTCCACAGCCAACTTGAACCAGGCATGGATCCCACCAGACTTCTCTGTACCTTGTGCAGAATAGACATTTATACCGGCCTCACCCATTCATTGTTATACTCAAGTGCACTTATTCTTTGTTTTCTGTTGTTATATGTCCCAATATTTGGGGGGCTACCCCAATTTAAAAAAACAAAAACAAATAAAAAACAGTGTTGGCTGCCTCCTCCTCCTCCAGCGCCGCTTCCACCTACACCGCCACGGTCACCGCCTGCTCAACTATGGGTCACTTAGTATAAACTGAAAGAGAATACCCTGCACTCCAACCCTCTCTCAAATGGATAATTATGTTGATCCTCCTGGCAGCCATGCTTTAGATTTAGATTTATGTTCTTCCAAAGCTAAAATCAAAGATTCCATCTAGTGCTATTTTATGGCTCAGCTGTATTTTTAATTTGTATGTATTTTATGTTATTTTAAGTTATTTCCCTATCCACATTTGCTTGCAGGGCACTTGTCCTACTCTTACTTCCTTTTGCAGCCCTCTAGCCCTTTCCATGACTTTTTTAGAGGCATTTTAGTGGCCAAAAGTTTGTGTCCCCATTGACTTCAATGGGGTTCGTTTTCGGGGTCAAGTTCGAGCACGGACCCGGACATTTTTTCGAATTTCGGGCGAACCTGCCGAACCCGGACCTCCAGGTGTCCGCTCAACTCTACTCGCTAATAATAAACTGATGGTCTCTACCATCTGTAACTAGATAACTATATGCTGATAGTAACCACACTCTATCATCTGTAACTAGCTACTATATACTGATGGTAACCATACTCTACCATCTGTAACTAGATAGCTTTATACTGACAGTTGCCAAAATGTGGCATCTGTTACCAGGATCAGAACTATCAAGGAATAACAAGCAAAAAAAAACCATACAAAGCTTTAATAGATAGATACACTTATGTAGGATTTTGCTCTACTTACCTAAATGCTTGTGGAGCATCACTAGAATGATAAGTGACACAATTTAGATGTGGATTATATTTCCCAAAAAACTCAGGGTATGCAATTACTTCTCCCCTGTGGGTGACTTCATGATAGACACAGGATCTTGGTAAAACATGAAAAAAATTCCCCAAATCTTTTTTTTAGATCCAGCATCCGAGAGTTGCCAATAACAACCATGAATTACCTATGTGTGCTGTTCAATATCATATCGGGCTTTTTAACTACTCTAAAGGGCTGAAAGAGTCAAAATAAAGTTGATTTTAATTGGTATCTAATAAGATTCACTGCTGATAGGAATGCCACAAGGTCTGAAACAGGGAGCAAGCAATGCAGAGGGACACTGCAAGATTTTGATATAATCTATCATGACTTGGTACCCAGTCAAGCATCTTAAAGGTAATTTCATAGAAATCTAAATTCATTATTTTCTCAGTGCACAAAAACAAATTCGAACAGTCCACAGACATTTTCTAAAAGGCTTTAAGGACTTCTGTTAGGAAAATGTATTAACTATATACAATATCTAATTATGCCAGCCCACACATTCCTTTATTTATCATCAAATGAAAGAACGCAGGTGATGTTCTACTCTTCTCGTGGAGAAAGCAATCAATTTTTCATTACAAGTTGTTATATTTTGTAATTACACCAAAGTATATTTTGCTTTTTGGATATCATTACATGAAATTCACTGGAAGATATTAGCGTTCCATTGCTGGACAGATTAATACAATAAGTACACTCAATAAACAAAGGATATGAGCATGGTGTAGTCCAATGCAAGCTTATAAAAATCTTGTACAAATGGCATTACGTAGTACATGATAATCTAATTAGAATGTATATTAACTTATCATCAGACACATTGCCAGTAACATACTTACATCTGTCCAAACCTTTCTAATGGGACATGGTTTCCCAATGTCATCAGATCGCTCGACCCACCAGTAAAGGGCCGCCTGATCTTCCCAGCTGGTAGCTGCATCGTTTCCACATAGAAACTTTGGCAAACTAGCCATGGAGTCTGGGCTGTGGTGGGATGTGCTACATCTGGTTCTTCATACAAGTTGGGCCAGTGTTCAGGTGGTGAAATAGCATCAGTGGGCTAATGGATCATCATCACCGGTTCAATTCCCTGCATCATGCTGGGGTAGATAAAATGAGGACCATTAAAAGGGGTAATAGTAACATTAAGATGTACTTGAAAACCAGAGAAAATGTGAAGGTACCTTTGTTATTATTAATATAACGATAAGGGAAGGGAAGGGATAACCCATTATGGGTGAACAAACAGCATAACAAGCAAAACTTAATTAACATTTCTTGAGGACTACAATTCCTACGAACAGCTGGGCTTTAACATTCATAGTCTAATGAGTCTATTAATAGATTTGAGAATAGCTCGAGGAGGTCAACTTTCATTTTGTGACAAAGTCAAATTTGGATTAGAAAAAAAAAACATGCCTGCTATTTAACCCAGCCAGTCACCAAATTTTGGGGAACAGATGGAGTTAAAAATACTAGCACTATGGTCTCCATAATTTCCAGTCAGTATGTTGTCTGGGCACAAGCGAGTCCACACCAGCTATGTATATTGGGGAGTGCCTGGCTAATTAAATGATACAAGGTATGCATCGTTTTAATATGTGCAGTGTGCTTTGCAGGTACAAGATGGTGCCTGGATCTGGGGATGGAACGGTTCATTGTGGGAGAGGTCATCGCAGAGAAGGTTAGTATTATTAGTATTTGGGGTTAAAATTAGTGATAGTATTAGGGGTTAGGATTAGTGTTAGTTCATGAGTAAGTGTTAGTATTAGGAGTTTAGGATCAGTTTTGTGGGTAAACATTAGGGTTTAGGAGTGGTATTAGTGATTTAGGATTAGTATTAGGGGTAAGTATTACGGTTTATGGTTGGTATTAGGGCTTAGTATTAGTAGTTAGTATTGGGGTTGGGGGTTAGTATTAGGAGTTAGTATTGGAGTTCAGAGGTGTTAGTGTTAGGAGTTAGTACTGGGGTTTGGGGGGTTAGTATTAGGAGTTAATATTGGGGTTTGGGGGGTTAGTATTAGGAGTTAGTATTGGGGGTTAGTATTAGGAGTTAGTATTGGAGTTCAGAGGAGTTAGTATTAGGAGTTAGTATTGGGGTTCGGGAGGTTAATATTAGGAGTTAGTATTGGGGGGTTAGTGTTAGGGTTCAGGGTACATGTTTGGGGTGTTACTTTGTTAGTGGGGGTTTGTTACTGTGTGTTATAAGCACTGACGGATCAGCACTAAACAGTCAAACTGCCGCTCTGACCTGCTAGCGCTGAAACGACCGCGATGAAGTGTCCTAGACACCCTGGATCTTGGTATGTATGATGCAGCCTCTAAGAGGTTATTGGAAAACAAACGACTGCATTTTAAATGACTATACATAATTTAATTTTACTCTATAATGCACAGAATGTGGTATGAAAACGAACTGCAGTTCTCCATTCATTACTGTAACATGCATACCTCTACATTGTAATCATATCATTTATGTTACCAATTCAGAACACTTTTAATTGACCAGATATAGTTAAAATGATGGATGTTTTTTTTTTTAAAGTATTAAATTATGTAAAAATGCTGGAAACCGGATGGGGAAATGATGTGAACCTTTAATATGGAAATAATTATAGGATCCTTAAAACAACTGCCATTACATTATTAATTACATTGAAAAAAAAGACATGTAGTTCATCCATTTCAATTCTTACAAAGATCCAGAATAAGCCAAAAAATCCACAATACAAAACAAATATCATCTCAAGGGCAAAAAGAGAACCTTCTCCGAGGCAGTAAGGTTTACTCTGGGTCAACATTACCTAAGCTACATTTAACAGCCGCGACACAAGGGGGTCCAGCTGGTGTAGACCCAACATGGGGGACACCTGTGCTGCAGTACTCTATGCAGTGTGCGTATTTAATAGGTTCCTGTATGTGGTATATTTATTGTGCTCCTATTCTGCGGCACATATTGTGCATATATTGTGCTCTTATTATGTGGCATATTTATTGGGATATTGTATGTGGCATATTTATTGGGCTCCTGTGTGTGATATATTTATTGGGCTCCTGTGTGTGGCATATTTATTGGGCTCCTGTGTGTGGCATATTTATTGGGCTCCTGTGTGTGATATATTTATTGGGCTCCTGTATGTGGTATATTTATTGGGCTCCTGTGTGTGGCATATTTATTGGGCTCCTGTGTGTGGTATATTTATTGTGCTCCCGTGTGGCATATTTATTGGGCTCCTGTGTGTGGTATATTTATTGTGCTCCCGTGTGGCATATTTATTGTTCTCCTGTGTGTTGTATATTTAATGGGCTCCTGAATGTGGCATATTTATTCGGCTCCTGTTATATGGTATATATATTGAACTCTGGTGTGTGGCATCTTTACTGGGCACCTTTTATGTGCATTTTTATTTAGCTCCTGTGTGTGGCATATTTGATTGGTTCCTTTGTGTGGCATAATTATTGGCCTCCTGTGTGTGGCATATTAAAGGGCTCCTGTGTGTGGCATAATTATTGGGTTCCTGTGTGTGAGCCTGAATACTAAATACTGAATACTAAATCATCGGTGACATGTATTCGCCTGGAAATAACTTCTAAATTAAAACCAGACTGTGGGGTAAAAACTGTCCACAGCGCTTTATTCAAAATAGTTATTGCATTACATTTTATCACGTTCCACCACATAACCAGTGTTATACAATGACTAAATAACATTTTACATAACCTCAGAAAAAAACAACCAAGCATGCACGAGTATCCAGGTGGCTGCCAAATGACCTCCGTGTTCTGAACATATACTAATGTCCCCACATATCCTGAGGTTCGAGGTACCACATACCCCTCGAACATCCCACCCGAGTCTTGATTGACTTGCCCCATACCGTTCTTCCATTTACCCTCCTGGATACTCTGCAAGCTTCCGCCACAAGCCCATCATCCCCCACACAGAACAATGGTCTTTTCCAACCCCTCTTGGAGCGCTAGGTTGAAGAAATCCAACCCTAGCTCGTTCAGATGAATTCCGTCCGCCCGAAACAACCCCCCAATCTTACCTTCCAAATTAAAATGCTGCACCACCACCCCACCCTGTTTCCTAATAAAACTGGCCATCAATTTATTAACTTTTCCACGGGTACGGTTCAGAGCCACCGCATCCCGTGCATGCCTCCAAACCATCCGGGGAACAATTTTGGACCACACAATCTTAACCCCTGGTACCAGATCATGCAAGAGGAGGACACCCCGTTGCATGGTCTGCACCAGGTCTCTCTGGGGGACTACACTTAGGTCATTCCCCCCCCCGCATGAATTCGGACGATGTCAGGGCTGCATTCGAACTTCAAACTATGCACAACAGACAGCAAAACATTTTCCCACAACAAACCCCGGATACCACACCACTTCAAATGAATCCCTTACGGAGGAAAGCCTAGCTGAATCCGTTTGTCACGAACTGCAGCTCTCCTCCCGGCCCAGTACACGTAAGAATGGCTGACAATCCACACCTCCAAATGGTAACCTAGACGGAACACATAATTATGAATTGAACATATCCCTCAACACAAAACCATCAACGTGACACACATATCAATCAACAATGTCATAATTTTTTTTTATTTTTATACTTTCAACAATCTATGCGGGCGAACATAGGACTTAAACTGACCTGATTCCCAGCACCCAATCTTCTTGACCGCAGCCTCCGCTAGGCCCAGTCGTGACACCTCAGTGGCAGCCCCAATCCAAAATAAATGGGTACCGAATTCCAGAGCCGGAACGCCCAACTGACCAAAAGTCATCCTCATTACCCAAAGAAACACGACAACCCTGAGGAAACCGCATGAACCAATAAAGGCTGGGCCCCTACCGCCTGAGCTGCCAAGAAATCCCTGGTGAAGCGCACAGGGCACACCCATTCTCCAGGCACTGGAAAAAGATCAACCAAATGGCGCCATCCCGCCACATCCGTTTTGGATGACCAAAGCCAAATCTGCAACTTCCGGGGCCCGCAAACTACATCCTCCATCCGGATACCCCCAAACCTTGTCTTAGAGGGGCTAACTAATTCTGAGATCCGGAATGCCCCGAAAAAGGCTAAAGAGAACGCTGCGCTGAATATCAGAGTTTCATAACCTGAAACAGAGATTCCTCGGAGTGCGGCGACCATATCCCGCAGCAATGCAATAGAAACCGGGCGCCTAGTGTCCACCCACCTTTTCCCCTTCCGGAAGTCCTTTAGCGCCTGCTGAACGAGGAAGTGTTTACAGACATCCTCCCGCCCCTGTAATTTAAAAAGGAAAGACATAGCCGACACTACCTTGTCCAACTTAGAAGGAGATGCCCCGCCGGACAAAAGCTGCAACAGAAACCAGAGTAAAGCATCCAAGTGTGAACCGAGCGATCGACCCCGTGCTCCCTACCAGCGCCTCACAGTCATGCCATACCCCACATGGAAGGGGACACCGGCGCCTTCACCCTTCCTGCAAGCACTCTGTCCCGATCTTCCACATCATAAGCGGGCAATTGTGGCCTGACCAATCCGCGTCCGGAGCCTCTGTTCCCACTGGAATAGAGAAAGAGCATCCGCTATAAAGTTTAAATACCAATACATAAAAAGGAGTCCTGCGCTCACTCCCATCACTGGGCGGCTGCAATGACTACAGTACACATCAGCCCCAATATATAGTAAAAACAAAAGAAAAACAAGTTACCTGCGCTCTCTCCTTTATCCCTATGCATTTAAAACAAATGGAGGTTTTTAGTTACCTCCAATGGCCATGAGAGGATGAGCCCACCTGCCAACGTCAAGGCAGACCCCCCTAGGTGGGTCCTAACTCAAACCATTCACCTTGCTTCTTTGAGCCTCTGGCAAAAATCTCTAATGAGACAGAAAAGGGTGTTGTTTATTTACACCCCTATACATTATTAACCCTTAATAGGGAACACATGGGATGGGCGGCTGCATTGTAACAAGGCTGAGTAATACAAAAATTGGATACAAATACATAAAGAAGAGTCCTGCGCTCACTCCCATCACTGGGCGGCTGCAATGACTACAGTACACATCAGCCCCAATATATAGTAAAAACAAAAGAAAAAAAAAAGGAAAAACAAGTTACCTGCGCTCTCTCCTTTATCCCTATGCATTTAAAACAAATGGAGGTTTTTAGTTACCTCCAATGGCCATGAGAGGATGAGCCCACCTGCCAACGTCAAGGCAGACCCCCCTAGGTGGGTCCTAACTCTAACCATTCACCTTGCTTCTTTGAGCCTCTGGCAAAAATCTCTAATGAGACAGAAAAGGGTGTTGTTTATTTACACCCCTATACATTATTAACCCTTAATAGGGAACACATGGGATGGGCGGCTGCATTGTAACAAGGCTGAGTAATACAAAAATTGGATACAAATACATAAAGAAGAGTCCTGCACTCACTCCCATCACTGGGCGGCTGCAATGACTACAGTACACATCAGCCCCAATATATAGTAAAAACAAAAGAAAAACAAGTTACCTGCGCTCTCCTTTATCCCTATGCATTTAAAACAAATGGAGGTTTTTAGTTACCTCCAATGGCCATGAGAGGATGAGCCCACCTGCCAACGTCAAGGCAGACCCCCCTAGGTGGGTCCTAACTCTAACCATTCACCTTGCTTCTTTGAGCCTCTTTCTTTTTTTATAAAGTTTAAATGCCTGGGCACATGCTTGGCGCGAAACGAAACATTCAGCTCCATGCACATTAGCACGAAAACGCTGCAACAGCCTCACCACAGGAGCCGAGGCTGCGGATAGGTTATTCACCGAATGTACAACTGCCAGGAACCACCAATTCGAGAAAGGTGCTGAACTTCTCAAAATAGGCGCAGGAGATGGAGCACCCCATAGGCAGACAAAGGTCCAGAACCCCTGGTCAAACCAGCAACTTAAAAGGTGGTGACAATCCAGATGAATGGGCAGAAGGTGAAAAGCAGATTCAATATCCACCTTAGCCATCAACGCCCCAGGACCCAAGTTCCGGACCAAGTCAACAGCCCGATCAAATAGCTCCCTGTCAATATCATCATTCACAGAACGTCCCTCAGGGTATGAGAGGTGATGGATCAACCAGAATTTACTGGGCTCTTTCTTGGGGACCACTCCAAGACCTGCAAATTATCCATGGGAGGATCCCTGAAAGGACCGGCCTTTATCAGCTCCTTCTGCAATTTGTCCCGCACCACCTCCGGAAATTGAAGTGCAGACTTCAAATTCTGCCGGGAGATGCATCCGGGACCTGGGGTAAAAGGAATACTGAAACCCTCCCTGAACCCATCATCCAACAACTTTGCATCCCCGCATCTACCGTAGAGCCTTAGCCACGGCAGCATCACGTCTCTGCTCACTGGTGTTGTCCCCCTGTTTTTCCACCCTTGAAGCATCGGGATGCACTATGGTTGCTGCCGCAACCGGAACACTCGTGCCTGAACTTGCACTGGCTGTCATTAAAAAGTCAGCATGTGTCTTTTTTACCAGGGGCTGGCATGGAGCCCTGGGCTCCTCCACCGGCCCCCCCTGGAAAGTGCAATGCCTTCTGCGACATCATGAGCTTCACCCAGAGCGTAATATCGATCTGGTCGAAGCTCATTCCCGGGTTGTCTGCAAGGCGCTGATGAAACTGCTTGTCATACCTCCACCAAGCCAACCCCCCATGAAGGCGGTACACTTTCCAAATCCTGTCAAGATAACAGAAAAGGGAGGAGCACCGGTCTGAGTGTTTCTCTCCCATGACACCCGCTAAGATACAAAATGCTCTTAGCCAGTTGCCAAAGGTTTTGGGCAGCTTCCTGTATCGCCTTTTCCTCTCCTCCTCCTCCTTTTTCAGACTTTTTTCATCTTTTTTCTCTTCATCCTTGAGGTCAGTGGATTACTCCAAAGGAAGCAGAGAAAGAATCTCAACATACTCCCCTTTCCAAATCTTTTCCTTCACTCCGCTTTTAAGTGAAACCCCAAGGCACCCGAGAAAGAGACATACGAGGAGTGCCTTGATGCTTCCAGTGACCTGCCCGCCACCACGTTGTCCTCCTCGCCCTCTCCGACCGCCGTACCAGACATCCCGACGTCTTTTGTCAGAGGGGTCGCGACCGCAATAGCCTCAGCCGCGCTGCCCGTGCCCCCTAGAGCGGGGGTCGACACGGGAGGTACCCATGCCGCCACCATGGTCTCCCGTACTTGGGTGTGACTCACCAATCGGACCTCTGAACAGTCAGACCCACATCCAAGGACGTAGGAACCCCTCCTGGGGCAGTAAATCCCATCTCCAGTTCTGCGGAACCGTCCGGGCCATCGCCCCGGCATGCCCCGGGTCTCGCCCTGTTGCAGCGGAGATCCTCTCCGCTCCTGCACCTAGAAGAAAAAGAACACCGGAAAAGCACAGGAGATCTGCCAGACCCCCCTCCCCAGTGCTGAGGGGGAGCCCCGTCCGTGTGGTGCCCCCATCCGTGGACATGGGGACCCCCCACCAGACTGCGATGGCCAGCCTCTTGGGGAAGAGGCCCTCCTAACCGGGGAGTGGTCCCTACTCCTCGACCTACAATGGCTCCGGGCACTTCAATGCATAGTGAGTCCCAGTACTTTTACCTGCCCCGGAGACCGTGGGCGAGGGCAGCTTTCCCTGCCTGCACCACTACTGCGCCACGGAACCCGATCCTGGGAACTATAGCCTCGTTCCCGAGCAGGAAGCACCCTACCCCCTTGACTCACACGCACCTTGCGGGGAGGGGCAGCCTGCAAAGAGGGAGATAACTCAGGGGAAGGACTCCTGGAGGGGGATAGCAAGGCCTAGCACTATGAGGGAGGATGATCCGGGGCCCCCGTTTGGAGATGCAGCCCATTGGGGCAACCGGAGTTGGTGACAGGTTGGCGACTTAAGTATGGTTAAGTATCTCTGTTTTTTTTGCTTCCTTAAATAGTATTCTTCTCCTGTGAGGCATATTGAGGCCCCTCACGTTTAGTGAGAAACGTTTTAATACCATATCTACCATGTCTATGTCTAAGGGGGCATGAAGGAAAGATGAAACAAATAGTAAACGCAAGGAGCTCCAAACACACCAAACAGTAAAAAGTGGAATATTAGGTTTTATAAAAACAAAAAGATAATCATAATCTGTCTGACCGACATGAAGATAATTTCACAAAAGTATTAAACCGTAATAAACAGTTGATAAGTATCTGGTGGAATTACATATCCACATTGGGTGAGATAATAATCATAATAACTAATTTAGAATTTTAAAAATTATGAACAAAAAGATAGGCCTTAAGAAGGAATTAAACGTTATTCCCTCTTTAAAATTGTACAGGCCCATGTGGGGAGAAAGAGGAGTGACACTGAGAAGATAAATTATATGAATAAAAAAACCATTGCTACAAACTATTTACTGATACACTATTATTTTTGGGAAGAAGTCCTGTTTTTGTTTGTTTCATGTTTTGAAACGCTGCAGATATACATTGTGGGATACTATACAAATTGATCTGTGGATTAAATTATGTTTCTAAAATGAAAATAGTTTTGGGTCATGACTTAATGACTAAGGACAAATGTGGATCCTAAGGTTCGACAGGTTGAGAACCACAGATTTAGAGTAAAATTTGTAGTCTTGTGTAGTGCATTATTTACTTTTATTATTAAACAGAAATGGTTTAATTAAAGAATACAAACAGAGTAACTTATTGAGCTCTCTTCATTCTGTATCGCTCTATGAAAGGATGGAAATGATGTTTAGAATCTTAAGTCAGATCCACCTACATCTTTCATCTGACCCACATCTTTGGTCAGATGAAAGAATATCTGACCCAAGATGTCCACCCTTTGATAGAGCTATTCAGAACAAAGAGGGCTCACTAACATACTGTATTCTATTACACTTGATGTAATCTTTCAATTTTACGTAAGTTTATTATTTGCCTGTAGTTGTCCTTTAATTATCAAAAAAAATCCTTCTTCTGTGTCTGACAAACCTTCCACCAAGTCATCCTACATGCCTTCTCTAATTATGTGAGTGCTGTTCTCCATCCACATTAGATTGTCAGCTAGAGGACATGGCCCTCCCTACAATGTATACAGGTCGGTCTAGATGAGTCTGTAACATCATCTTTCTATATAATCACCGACAATTTATGCGATGTTTGGTACAGAATTTAAACACGAATGTAAGGAAATATCCAAACTCTCTATTCAAAAAGGATTAGATACGTTAGAAAAAAGGCGTCTCAGAGGGGATATGATAACATTATATAAATATTTGCAGGGCCAATATAAAGAGCTCTCCAGTGACCTGTTCATTAACAGAAAAGGTACAAAGAACAAGAGGTCACCCCCTCAGACTGGAAGAGCAAAGATTTCATAGACAGCAAAGGAAGGGATTCTTTACGGTTAGGACAATAAAGTTATGGAACTCACTGCCAAGAGAGGTAGTGCTAGCAACCACAATAGATGCATTTAAAAATGGTTTGGATGTTTTTTTAGGAAAGCAGAACATACAGGGCTATTAATAATAGAATAAGCATTAATAAAAGAGCTTATTGATCCAAGGAGAAATCTGATTGCCTCTTGGAGTCAAGAAGGAATTTTTTCCCCCAGGAGGCAAAATTCGAAATAGCTTCCTTAGGGGTTTTTTGCCTTCTTTTGGATCAAAAGCTGTAATGATAGGTAGAAGGGTTGAACTTGATGGACTTGTGTCTTTTTTCAACCTAAATTACTATGTAACTATGTAACTATGATTAAAATAAACATTTCATACAAAGCACATTCTTTATACACAGAAGTCTACCTTGGCTATTGAAATAATTTTCTCCCCTTGTCACTGCAAATACATGGCTCATTCTTCTGCCTGAAAGAAAAGTGCTCTGTTGTCACACTCTGCCAAGGCGTCTTACATAAGACAAACTAAAAAAGAGCTGTCCAAAAAAAAAAAAAAAAAATTACAAGAAACAACCAACACTTAATTGTAGTTTTTGAGTTTTTGGGTTGAGAGGAAGTCTGTAATTTTCCCGTAAGAGCTGAGAGCCAGTTCGCCTCACGCCCTGTTTATTTAGGTTTGGAGTTATTTGAGTGACAATGCATAATTAGTAGCCTTGTTGATACAAAACAATACATGACATGCCACTTTTATAGCTTTCTAACACTATCATTAATCTACACATTTGGCTCTGGGGGATAGCACAGTGTGTGAATGCTCTCTATGTGTATTGTAATGGGGGGCTTAGGGAAAGAATGGATCTATTAACCCTTCATTACTGAGTCAGTTCAATTTCTGCTGCCAAACAGTTGTACGACAGCTACTACAGGAGCATAGAGAGCAACTCTATTTGCCATGATCATTCAGTGGGAAGTATTAATAATGCAAAGCAAGTAAAAAGTTCCATTGTGGAATTATTTTTTCCATTTTTTTTTATGAAATTGTATCATCAACAGAACATCACTAACATCACGTTGGCATATCCCAGACATGCCAGCACACCCACTTTTTGCCACAGATATGCCCAGTAAACAGTATTACAAGTAGGGTTGGCCCCATTTCTTCCTCAAAAAATAAATACTGGACATGCCATGCTGACATAAACCTGAAGCCAATGTTTTACTGGTAAATGTAGCCACTGGGTGACAACTCTCATTGCAAGGGATTCTGGGTTAAGATATGGAAGCTTAGCATATGCAGCCTTTTACTGTATCAAATGGGATTTTTATATTTACAGTTTTGGGGCAATCATTAAGAATTGTCCAAACTGTATTTTTTTAATATTTATGTTGCCTGGGGCCTTGTGTAGGAAGGGGAATATAATTCATGTGGGGGAACTATTATTTATTTTATTCTAGGGGTCTTATGCATGGATGGGTATTATTTATTAACAGGCCAGGGACACTGAGCACATTAATTTTAAGTGGGCTGCCAGACCACATTACTAATAACAGTTTTATGGGGGGTGGAGAACTGCACCCTTTTTTTTTTCAAACGTAAAATTCGACATCCAATTATTAGGTTGAATTTGACTTTGAAAAAGAGCGCTGACTTCAATTCTCTCTTCCAATAAGCTATAATGGGAGGCGACTTGAAACTAGTATTTTTCTTTTAACTCAAACTTGAACTCCAATTTCGAGGCATCCGACGGGGATATTACTGCTAATCTCAACCTCCAACCAAGAATTATAGTAAATGGAACCAAGAATCTTGTTTTCATTTTTTAGATAGGAAGGAGTTTGGCAGTTTTTTATATATGTAGACATATACAGCCGCCTTTACTGGTTAGGCCTGAGCTCAATCATGCCCCACCCACTTACCGCTCCATCCACACCAGAGAAACCGACTCCTGAGCTGCTTCACTATTTGCTTTTTTTCTTTTCTTTTTTTTTCCTTTTTTTTTAATCTTTCTCTTCTTTTTTTTTTCTTTTTTGAACTCAGAGAACGGTAAGTTAGAGAAAATTGAGTAAAACAATAAACTACTTCGATACTCATCATTGTTCAGTAATGCTTATCAGACATGAAAACGTACTTATACTCCTAAAATGAATATCCCATTATGTGAAGAAAATATAAAGAAGAGAAAAAAAATCAATAAATAAGGAGAAAACTATAAAGTGACTACAAATCCAGTTGTATCGCATTTCCTGAGTTCCCCCCCCTCCCCCTGACCCATCGGTATCCCTGCATCCCATTCTTCCAGAAGGGAGGGAGGGATACACGTGGGGTTCGCCTTAGGAAGTATTTCCCTAAATTAAATAAAATTAAATATTACTACATGGACACTAACAATGGACTTAGTTTGGTTCATTCGTTGTTGGCCCGCTGGTCGTGGATCGGTCTTTCGCCCCCCAGGGAGAGGATGGCCCGTCTGTTCCGGATAGGAAATTACTCTCTGGTCTATATTTCTAATTCACCGTGTGAAATTCTCCTTTCCCAGTCGTCCCAGAATATGTATTTCTTTCTTTCTGCCCACCTGTTTCTCTCTATGCCTTTCTCCATCAAGCATTGGTGGGTTATCTGGGCTCTTATCAGCTCCCAGTTCAGGGGATCTGTGGATTTCCATCTCCTTGCTATATTCAGTTTTGAAGCTGTTAAAATATGAATCAGTATAGGGATATCTTGTCTATGTGTAGAAGGTAAATTAAGGTGGAGTAGGGCGCGGTCTGGGGTTAAAGTCCAGGTTTGGTCAAAATTTCTTATTAACATTCTTATTAGTTTATCCCAGAAACTCTTAATGATGGGGCATTCCCACCAGATATGTAACATATCCCCTTTGCTACTCCCACATCTCCAACATACGTCGGAGGTCCCTGGGTACATCTTTGCGAGCAGGGCAGGGGAGAGATACCATCTGTTCATAAGTTTAAATTGATTTTCGTTCAAATTTAGACAATGAACATTTGCGTACGTCGTGTTCAGTGAGCAGGTCCAGTCTTTCATCTCAATCCTTATGTTTAAATCTCTTTCCCATTTAACTAGGGCTGGCTGGGGAATACGCGGTCTGTCAGACTTTACAAACTTCAGGGCCCTCGCAATTAAGTGTTTGTGGTCTTCTCTAAGTAAGTTGGTTAGAGTGTACAATACTTTATGAGAGTCATCTGTTTGGAGTGTCTGCATTAGATAGCTCCTTACCCTTAGATACTTAAACCTGTCGCTAGAAGGTAAATCAAATTCTTGCTGTAGTTTGTCGAAGGGTTTAATTTGGGCCTCACTAATCAGGTTTTCAATCTTAGTAATGCCTTTCTGCTTCCAGTTTGTTAGTATTAGATTATCTACATTATATTCGATCGTATCAAGTGGGAGACAGGGTATAATATATTCCCTAAGACCCTTTTGTTTTATCACTTTGTACCAGGTATCGACGATGTTATGTAGCGGGGTGTTCTGCTGAAGATCCTTCAGCAGCTTCTTTTCCCCCTTCCTCCGCCAGAAGATCATAGCCAGGTCTGTCGTATCTGGTAGTCCCCGGAGTTCCAGGCTATACCAATCCTCACCTTTAGAAACCGTATTCTGGGAAATCGCTGCTTGTGCAACCATTGCTGCCAAAGCATATTCCTTTATGTCTGGAATACCCAACCCACCTTCCCTTTTTTTCCTTGATGCAATCTGCATGTTCAATCTGGGTTTCTTTCCTGCCCATATGAATTTGTTGAACATAGATTGAATCATGAGCAGCCAGGCGTCTGATATTTTGAAGGGGATCAGTCTGAACAAATATACGAACTTGGGGAGTATGTATGACCTTACTGTTACAATTCTTCCCCACCAGGAGACCGACAATCCCTTCCATCTTTTAAGTGAACGATTAGTCTCATGAATCAGAGGGAGCAGATTTATCTCAAGCCATGAGCAGGGGTCAGGGTTCACTCGGATCCCTAAGTATGTAAGAGAATCCTTAGCCCAGGAAAAGCCGAGTCTCTCTATTCTCAAACGTTCTGCTGGAGTCAGGTTATTGCTCATTGCCTGGGATTTGGCTAGGTTTAGCTTATAATTAGATAAAAAGCTGTATTCCTCAATAATTTTCAACAGTGGGCCAAGGGATTGTATAGGATTTTCAATAGTGATTAAGATGTCGTCGGCATATAATCTGATTTTATGCGTCCCATCGACCCCACAGCCAGACACCTCATTACTGGCTCTTATATCTCTTGCAAGTGGTTCCAGGGTTAGGATATAGAGTAGTGGGGAGAGGGGGCAACCCTGCCGAGTGCCGTTGGCCAAGGCAAACCAGTCGGATTTCAATCCCGATCCCACTAGTCTTCCCAAAGGATTGGTATAGAGGGCCATAATAGCCTTGTGTATTGGTCCAGCCAAGCCAAAGGCAGACAATGCCCTACTCATATACCCCCAGCCAACCCTGTCGAACGTCTTCTCTGCGTCCAGCGACAGGGTCAGCTGGGGTACCCTCCCTTTCCGGGCATCCAGTAATAAGTTGGCTAATCCCCTTATATGGTTCATGGGTGATCTTTTGGGTATAAACCCTACCTGATTGCTATGGATGAGGTCGGGGATCACCTCCTTAAGTCTTTCTGCAAGAATCGCTGCAAAGATTTTTGCGTCGAGGTTCAGGAGGGAAATTGGGCGGTAGCTTTCCACTTCATCTGGGGGTTTTTCCCCTTTTAGAATTGGTATTATGTTCCCCTTCAGGATTTCCCCAGGAATCCTGCCTTTCTCCATAAATTCGTTAAAGATCTTCACCAGTTTTGGTGAGAGGATATCTAAATATTCTTTATAAAACCGGCCAATATATCCATCAGGGCCCGGAGGTTTCTTTGTGTCTAGTCTATTTATTCTTTCCTGGACCTCCTCACTTGTTATAGGGCGGTTTAGCTTCAAAAGTGCTGAGGCCGACGGTTTAGGGAAAGAGCGAGCTTTAAAGTAAGGTTCTAAAGCTGCCTCCGACTGAATCTTTGGGAGGTTATAAAGGTTGTAATAAAAGTCATTAAATACCTGTCCTATTCCTGCTGGGGTATGTATTGTCTTACCTTTATGCTTTATTTGTGTGATATTTCTTTCTGCGATTTGCCTGTTGGGGTTGAGTTTATTAAGTTTAGTATTTTGGAATA
Source organism: Pelodytes ibericus (assembly GCA_036172795.1). Lineage (NCBI taxonomy): Eukaryota > Metazoa > Chordata > Amphibia > Anura > Pelodytidae > Pelodytes > Pelodytes ibericus. The sequence goes on from CM069862.1 coordinate 185,712,060, forward strand.
ACTCTATATACAAATCTGAAAGCCTGCCCCCTGTCTTTTTTTTATCTCTTGCCCCAAGTTTTATATAGTGCCCCCGAACAACTGCCTTTTAGGCACACCACAACAAAACCGGGGAAATTTCTTCTGAATCGTTTTCCCTGAAATAATGGTCTGTGATATCTCTTATATACTGTATGTCTTCAGGTCTCTTTATGAGATTTTCGTTCAGTCTCCAATCTGCCCGAAATCTCACAAAGGTTTCCCGGATGTCCACAGAGACCAAATTATGATCAGACCATGTAATTTCATGAATCTGAACTTTTTGGACCTGGGAGACAAAGGAAACATCCCCCAACACAAGATCAATGCGAGAATATGCGCAGTGAGTTTTTGAGAAACAGGTGTAATCCTTTTCATTACTATGCAATATTCTCCATATATCAAATAGGGTATAATTATCCAAAATATTCTGAAGCCGACGGGCTTGCGAGGAGATATTCCTATTGTGTGTTCTACCAGGAAGAGTTCTTCGGTCAATAATGGGGTCTAGGACGCAATTAAAGTCCCCCATCCATAGTAAGGGGCCCTGTCTGACCTTTTGGGTTTTTAAGATCACTCTTGTCAAGAATCTGACTGGGGAGCCGTTAGGTGCGTATACGTTTAGCAAGGTCATAATGTTGCCATTAATTTCTACGACCATAATGATATATCTCCCCTCTGGGTCAGTTTCCACATATTTGGTATTTATTTCCAAATTTTTTGAAAACAAGATGGCCACTCCCCTTTTTTTTTGCTTGTCCAGAGATGAGGATATACAAAATGGATATCTCTGGGATTTAATCGAAGCAGAATCGGCAGTTCTCCAATGGGTCTCCTGGAGGAAGCATATGTCAATACGTTCCCTCCATAGGCTCTGCAGCATAATAGAACGCTTATACGGAGAATTTAATCCTTGTGTATTCAGAGTTCCCAGTCTGATCATTATTCCCAGCTTTGTCCACCCCCTCCCAGGGCGACCCGTCGACGACCAGCAAGGGCCCATCCCCTAATAAGTCCATATAACATAAAAAACAAACTAACAAAACCATAACATATAACACGTACTCCTCCACTCGGCGTGGAGGAGTCCCATTCCGTCTGCATTCCCTTGCGGGTACGGAATTTAGTTGCCATCTTCTCGCAGATGGCCCCTGGAGCCAGAAAGCACTCTAACACCTAATCAAAAAAGATAAAAAGAAAAAAGGAGGAACTCCCACCCTCTGCCCTCCCAATTTAGGCTAAAAAGCCCCATGCAATTAGTAGTTTATACTGGGGGGGAGAATCGGAATCGAGTCTACAGAACTATTTGGTCGTCACTGTAATATGAGTATATGTTCACTTAGGATCCTATATTAATTCCGATTGTAGCATGCACAGGATCTAATATTTTTATTACAGGTACTAATAGCGGGAGAAGCTCCTATCGGGTACTAATATTGGGGTATATTTACAAAAGAGAAGAAAAAAAAAAAGAAGGGATTCTTTGTGCTTATTTCTGTAATAGTAGTTAAAGTGCCGAGTTTATGTTATTTCTCAGTGCAAGAGTGCGCAACAGCAATAAGAGAATTCTCAATAGTGGCTTAGTAACAAGGAAAGAGCGTCCGTGTTGCCTATTTCTGTGTTAGTGATTAAACTACCTGGTTATGATTATCTAATTACCCACTTGCCTAACAGAGAGGGAAAAAAACAAACGAAAAAAAAAAAAAAAAAGACAGACAAAAAAAAAACTGCCTTATTACATCATTTATGTGATAATGATTAAGCTACCTCGTTTATATTGGTACTTAGTGCAAGGGTGCGCACCGAAATAGAGAAAAAAAAAAAAAACAGAAAAAATAGGAAAATTCTCAATAGTGAGTTTGTCCCTTCCAAAAAGAAAAAAAAAAAAAAAACATCCGTATTGCATATTTCTGTGCTAATGGATAGACTGCCAGATTTGTGATATCTCAAATTACCCTCGTGCCCTAGTATACTGGCAACTTCCCCTTTAATTATTCTGTGATAGTGGTTATACTACTAAATTTATAATGTCTCTCAGTGCAATGGTGCACAACTAAGGGGAAAAAAAAAAAGAGAGAGACCCCCGTATTACATATTTCTGTGTTAGTGGTTAATCTGTCAGATTAGTAAAGACGGCAAGCATCCACACTACATATTTGTTAGGTTTAGGGAGAGAGGAGGGATTTCTCCGTGTTGATTTAATGTAGGCTCTTTTCCCGTAGCCAGTCCTCCAGTTTGTTAGCAGAATCAAAGGCCAGACTTGATGACTCATAATTCACTATTATTTTGCCGGCTTGCGTCCATCTGTAACGGATCTCCTTCTTCCTCAATGTGGCCGCTGATTGTTTAAAAGCCCGTCTTTTGGATCGTGTATAATACGATAAGTCCATTAAGATTTTAATTTCTCGAAAGGGATCCGGGGGGATAATCTCTCTTCTTGCCTCCAAAATTTTTTGTTTTATCCTGTAGGTGGAACAACAAATTAATACATCTCTAGGTAAGTCGGCAGCCAAGTTTGGTGGTCTGGAGGTTCTATGGCATCGTTCCCACCAATGATTTAGCGTGAGGCTCTCCAGGCCCAGTTTCAGGAGGAAATCCCTTAGGTATTCTTCTAAGCCTTCTTTACCTATTGATTCTGGTATACCTCTGAACCTTAAATTGTTCCTTCTGGAACGGTCCTCAAGGTCTGCCAGTTTTAGTTCCAGTAAGTCGCATTTCTCCTTATGTGTGGAAAATAGATCGCGGTTCTCCCTTATCTGGTTCTCAATTATATCGATCCTTTCTTCATTGTTCTTAAGCCTTTCTGCCATGTTCTTAATTTCATCCTTGATGTCGTTAGTATTGGATTGAATTTCGTGTTTGATTTTTTCAAACTGGTTATCAAGTGCCGCATTAAGATGTTCCTGTATCATGTTGTGCACGTCTGTGTTATAGTGCCTAGCCAGGGGGGCCTCTTGTAGCTGCACCATTTGTGGGTCCGTTAAGACTTCTTGATCATGGCCTTCTTATGACATTAACTGGGATTGAGGTGAAAAAAAAGAGAGTCGCTTCTCTAACTTCGTATCATTTCTTTCCCTTTTTGTATGGGTCTTATCTATGGTCTTTTTAGAGGCCATTCTCTCTCTTCTCCTCTATCACCACTTTTTATCTTATCCTCTCCTCTCCTCTGGTCTCCTCGCTCCACTCCTCGAAATGGCGTATCGATATCCCTGGTTGTTTTATAGTTCCTGGAATATTCACCGTATTTCCTAGAAATTAGGGGAGAAGTAGCCTTGGCCTGATATTAAATATTTGGTTTGCCTGGGCCAGGGGCGTCGTGTGAGTGGACCCTACCGACGCTGTAAGTGGGCCCCCTGTATGCCTGTTTATATTGCTTAAGAGTCTGTCAGAAGTGTGGGGAGTTCTGAGGCTTTGCACGTGGGAGAGGAGGGCGGGCTTTCTGGGTGTCAATGAGGCTTCTACCCGTGAGGGGACAATGGAGATTTAATTCAAAGCCCCTACGGCTGGGCGGCTGGCGGCTGGCTTCCCCTTCTTTAATCGGGGAAAAATAACTACAGAGACCGCAAGGACCCAAAAGGTGAAAAAATAAATAAATTACAAAAAAATAAAAATAAAAATAAAATTCACAAAAGTACTTGGCAGCGATGTGTTCTGAGTTAGGGTTTATCTGGGGTTAGATTTTATACCAGACCGTTCCTGGCCAGATGCTTGTAAGAAAATCGAGGCAGTATTTAATTTGATTCTGACCACTCTGGGTCGTCGTATTAATTCTAACTTTCTCCCTGTAAATGACCAGTCTCCCCTGTGGTCGATAACAGGGAAGTGTAATCGGAACCTTAGTTCATATAAGGTCTCCCTGGCCCCAGTACCTAGAGGAACCCTGTTTGCAGGTTTCTCACAATTATACTGTACAATGTACTACCGATAAGGGTATAAATAACCCTTACAGAAAATAAAAAAACAATATAAGATGCCACCGATACTTAGCTTTTGCAGAGGCTGTGCTGAGCCGACGCGGAGGAGACTCCATTGGGGTCCTTCATGTCCTCTTGAGATTACCACTTTCAGGTTTCCCAGATGCCCTATACCGGACTGTCCGCGTTGTGTTCCCTAGCGTCAGCCGCGAGTTGGTGAACCGCATAAGCTCGGGGTTGAGGGGGTGTCTTCACTGACTATTCAGTGTTCGCGCTTCCTGGCTCCAGGGAAACCGCGATCGTGAGACGTGCGGCGTGCTCACGTCATCGCTCCCCGCCCGTGTGCCACTATTTGCTTTTTAACTCACAAACTCCTTTTTTTTTTTTTAGGGACAAGATGTTAAAATCTAAAACGCATTATTCACAACACTGACTTATGTTTCTATGCATCAATCATGTGAGTCATACGAGCCTCTTAGGTCGGCATATTGTGCATAGTCAAGAATTTATGTTTACCTAGACTAGTTTATAAGGTATTTTCCTCTCTGGGAAAGAAACAAAGTATATATCACCTTACAAAACAGACAAATCCAGAATGTTTCCGATGTGTTCTCCTCTGAATTGCAAGATTCTTTTTTGTTCTGCATTGTATTTCATGGTCTGGGTTCTTTCTACCGGGTTGTTTATGATATTTTGACTATGTTGAATGCAGGAATATATATCTAGCTGACAGTAATAATACCTTACACATTGCACGACTACTGTTGAGACTTCAGCATGACAGAGAGTATACTGCCTAAATCACACTGCTAAATATACAGTAACCCTTGACAAGGACCTCCCACTGTAATGCCACAGTGCTGGAGTCACCTTGGACTCCAGCATAGGCCGGGAAATTTGCAGGAAAAAGAAAATGGTTACTACTAGACTGGAGTGGATAAATATGTGAAACAGTCAACAAACATCTACAGGAATGTTTGAAAAGCTCAGCGGTCAAGTGGCCAATTAAAATAGAAGTTCCACTTAGAGAGCCTGACATTTTTTTTAGGTAAGCAAATCTCCCAAGTGTCCCTATTTCGGAGGGACAGTCCGTATTTTTGACCCAAATCGCCCAGCCCTTCTTTTGCACCCTGATGTCCCTCTTTTCTAGGAGCAAAGCATTTTTGGTGTGTATTAGAGCATAACAGAGCTCCAGAGCAGCATCCGCGGTAGGCGTTGTCACTTACAGTGCATGTACACAGCAGCCAGTGTTCTGTGTCACAGCCTCCAGAGACCTCCCTCTTCACAGCAGAGATAGAATTTGGTGGGACCGCGGACTGTCCAATGCAAAGTGGGACAGTTGGGAGGTTAAATGTTGTCACCTTTAAAAAACAGGCCATGCTATTGCCTCCATAGTCAGTAAAACACAAGCAAGATGGGTTGCCACTGTGTATAGTCACAATCCAAATTTGTAGAGCGCATGCGTATGCTGTTACAAGCCAATAAAATGCTTAGTGACTACAAGTTGCAAGAGTTACTAAGAAAGGCCTGCACAGCATACAAGCCATTTCACTATTGTTTTGGCTCCAGCAACCAAACAGAATAAGGTCACAGTCACCAGGCCCATAATAAATCCTTTGCAGCAATAATAATAAGATCTGTTCGCAGTGATGCCAGAAATCATTGCCATTTATGGTTGCCACCATTTCTTCAAAACAAATACCTGCTGTGCTATTGCCTCAGACATTAAAAAACTGTTTAATTATCACACAAACAGTGATTCAATGATTAATATTTCGCTGTTAAATTTGACAACCCCCCCCCCCCCCCCCAAAAAAAAGACTGCTGAAATGCTTAACACAGCTGATATATGCACAGTCACTCTTTCAGTATGGTAGGGAAAAAAATAGTGCTTCCTTCAAACACTGAAAGGGTAAACTTGTAAAAAAAAAGAAATGTTATCAAGGTTAGGAGCACAGACTTTTTTGTGTCTATCAGAGCATCACCATATTCAGTGCCATCTTTGCCCCAAACAGTTTATCAGTGCCATATTTGCCCTCTAACAACTAACCAGTGCATTCATTGTGCCCAAACAGCTTATTAGTGTCTTAGCACTGAATATGGCACTCACACTTTAAAAAAAAAGCAAGGCACGTGATGGGTCGGAGCATGAAGTCTCTGCCAATACAGCCAGCACAGACCTCACTGCACTCCCCAACCCTGGTGTACTTTTTGCCTATCTAAGCTGCCATCTAACCCTGGCAAACATACACTCTGTCTGACATTTGCTTACCTAGGCCAAGCAGCCAGATGTACATGGGGCTTTATATCAATTCACCGGCTCCTAAAATAAATACATCGGCTACTGAATGGATCCGCTTGGCTCCTAAAGTCTATCAGTATTTGTCAAATCCTGGGATACTATACCCAAAACGTGTTTCATGTTATATTGTTCTGTTTTGCTAACCTTATTGTGTCTGTGTTAAACATTGTGAAATACTAGCTGTTTTGCTGTTGTTCTTTTTTCCTTGACAGTGAAGTAAAATTTTCTGCTGGACACTGACAGTTATAACAAAGAATTACAAACAACAATATGAGCATGGCCTAGATACCGGCTATATCACCTATACATTATGCATGTATGGCTTTCTACAAGCAAACATGCTGCATGGTATACACGTACATTCATTATTTAGGGGGATTACTTTTTTCTTCTTTCGTTGTTCTAGGAGATTACATTTATATGATGAATAACAGGCAAACAATAGAGTGACCGCTTAAAGGAACAGTCAACTCATACATATTTTTACATGGCTGAACTCTGGTACCTTTGAGAAAAAAGATAGCCATGACAAATGTGTGCCCACATAACATTTTACACTCAAAATCATTTGTCTTATTCGCCCCCTCTCCTGTGGCCTATCTTGATTCAGGATAGGTAATCCCTGGTGGTTCAGTGTAGTTTGTGCCTCCAGCTCCCGCATAGGCTCCTCCCCATGTGTACCTGTTCGAGCCATTGTTCCAGGATGTCATGTGACAAATCAGTGCTTTAAGTGTTTTGGGGTCCTGTCTGGTCGAATTCCGATCTGTTCCGGCATTAAAACAGTGCATTGCAGCTCAGTTTCCCAGGTACAAGGAATGTCGTGTGATGTCATCCGATGTCCAGTGACCCTGCCCCATATTTTCTCCACCCCTTTTGGTCTTGGGCAGCCATTTTGTATTGTCATCTATGACATGCTATATAATTGGTGGGCATGCTACCACTCCCCAACAGACGCAGGAGAAGAATACTCATCTGTTTGGGTGGGGGTGGTTTTAGGGTGGTGGGGGAGGAAAAGGGCAACCAGAATGTTGTTGAAATGCCGGGTAGGTTATATAAGCAGGCACGAAATAACACTTTAGAGGTAAATACCCCATACCCCATGTCCCGGTAATAGGCTCTTGTAGATCACTCAGTGGCTGGGCATATTTGGTCTGTCTAATCAATCCTAGTAATAAAAATGTTTAGGATTTATTATCGCTTTGTTATGCGATTATGTCATTTAATAACCTGTTACATGTATTCAGTCCGGTTGAGAGTCACTGGTCAATATTATTTTTAAATTTATGTCGTTCAGAAATAATCTCCCTGCTTTTTGCTGTAAATGTAAATCAGTTCTCTTTTGGCAACTCAAATATATCACTTTCTGAGAACATTCTCACAGTGCAGTATGCTAAACAGATCTGATGTCAAATGGATTTCGGATTTTGCTAAGATACAGTTCAGCTGCCAACTTTAAGATCTCAGATAAACACATGCAAGACATTTAATATACATGCATTAATAAGATGTTAATGCAGTGATTCCCAAACTTGGAAACATTACCCAAAATTGGATAAATGTGTCGTACGTATGTTTTCAGTGTAGTTTTGGGGGAAGGTATTAATAAAATGCAAATATCTGTTTTGTGCAAAACTATTTTTGCTCTTTTGCTCCTTTGGCAGTGTACTAAACATTTAAAATGAGTGAATATGAGAAGACTGTGAATAAAAATGGCAAATTTGTGAATAAAAACAGGCATGTTTGTCAATATTTTTTCTGCCTTTTTTATTAGCGCTTGTTAAAAGCTGGTGTCATTTTCACAGACAGAATAAGAATTTTTTATTTATTTTTTACACAAGATTCGCAAAAGTCTCCAAATGGCTCTCAGCCCCCATAATATAGATTGGGGGTCAGGTCAGGGTGACTTGCCCTGGCTTCCATATAATAATATAATAATCACCCCAGAGTTTGGGGCCCACCCAAAGGCCCCGAAACATCATTTGGCTGGCTCCTAGAACCAGTTGTTATAGGGGGGTGGGCCGGGCTTCTTGCCCTGGCACCCCATGATTATTTTTAAGGTCCGGGAATTTACTTTTTATTTATAGGGCCAGTGGTCGTCCACGGACCCCAGATTGGCATTTGAAAAAATATATATTTTTTTTTTATTATTTTTATTTCAATTCTCTGCTGAATCAAAAGACAACAATTATGGGTTAAAACACTGATCCGAATTAGTAATTGGTGCGGTTTATCATTATTGTAAAACACAACTTTCTAAGTTTTGCAAAACAGTTCTAGAGAATGCATTCTCTGTAGCAAAGCAAATAGTTATTTGGTAAATTCCTGTTAGAAATTTTTAAATCCTGGTAGACTAGTTTACTAACAAAATCCACGCTAAAAGGATACTTTTACATGAATAACACAAAGTTTGAAAGCATCGAGCAAAATATAACCTGCATATTTTTAAAAATCTCTTTCAATTTTTCCTGCTGATATTGCAAGATCACCCTTTCCAGTTGAACAGGTATTCTTACAGTAAGCATGCGACCAGATTAATTCAGGAAAGGTTGTCATTGCAACCTTTTTTTTGACTACAGTAAATATGGCAGCACAGTACAGTTGTGCACAACCGTTATATAAGAAGATGATCTGCAGCAGTAAATGCATAACCTTTGTATACAAAGCCAATCTTCAGCAGGAAAAACATAACCTTCGCCTATGAAGCCAATCTGCAGCAGTAAATGCATAACCTTTATCTATGAAGCCAATCTGCAGCAGTAAATGCATAACTTTTGTATATGAATCCAATCTGGAGCAGTAAATGCACAACTTTTGTATATGAAGCCAATCTGCAACAGTACAATCATAATCTTTGTATATGAAGTAAATCTGCAGCAGTAAATACATAACCTTTGCCCATGAAGCCAATCTGCAGCAGTAAATGCATAATCTTTTGTTGACCTGGGATGATAGCTCTTCATCCTGCTGCTTCTTCATGTAGCGATTGCACAGTGCACATGTCATTGTGCAGGGTTTGGTCCCACATGCTTCATGAGAGTTTAAACCTCCGATTCTAGGACAATATGAAAACTAGAGACTCTGGGCTTTAGAGACTGGTTCGGCGTGAACTGGCTGAATCCCATTACTGGTTAAGAAAAACACAAACATTTATGCTGTCTAGATTTACACACTTAACTAAACTTAGGAAGACCTTGTGCAATATCACTAATAAAAATATTACAGAGAATGGGTCCAAGTACAGATCCCTGAGGTACCCCACTAGTAACAAGACATTGCATCGAATATACTCCATTGACTACAAACCTCTGTTGCCTGTCACTAAGCCATTGTCTAATCCAATAAAATGCTTCTGAACCCTCCTCTACTATATAATACAAATCCCCCCCCCCCCCCAGGTCCAGAGGCAAAATGCCTACAGACCCTCCCCCCCATAGAAACAACATAACCTTCCCCCTTCAATAAGGCCATGGCATCATTGATCGCTGCTGGACATCAGGAACAGGTATAATTATATTCTCAGGACAGCCTTTGGGTGGGTGATTTTCAGTGCCCTCCCCCCCTGAAAACAAATTCTGTTTTTTTAACAGGTGACCTGTCTCCCCCTATATAGGCAAGGTTGAGGTAGTAGGGATAGGATGTTTTCAAAGTCCTCCCAACATAAATCTCTGTCGCCCTCATGAATTTTAGGATGGAGAATAGAGTCTACCACTTTTGCCTCATTGTGGTTTGGTCATGTTTTGGCTACTTTCAATATAGGCAGGGATCTGCATGGAATTGGCTATGATCCATGGACATATTTGAAGGTCCATCAGGACATAATGGGTAGCTCAAAATTCGGGTCCCGATGTGCCACCAATGTATCCCGAATCCATCCGCAATTCGAAAGGCACCATTTCGGTTCCTATTATCAGAGCACATTAGGTTTAAAAATTTAAATTTAAAAATTGCATGTATCCCGTTTTTGAAACATTATATGATGTCACAAATAAAATCCCTGATGGCGTTTTTTAAATTAGTAAGCAATGCATTTCCATTATAAACATTTTGATCTAACCGGAGGAGAAAGATATCAATGGGAACTGTGCAGTTTCGTTCTGTGTTCTAAAACCTTGCACAGTAAGCCGTTGTCAGCTATTTATCCCCAGTGATTTCCCATATTGAAACTAAACAATGTAAACATATTACAGCGCTGATCTATTATAATGATCAATAATGGGTAGTCGTGTAGTATTATAAGATAAATGGCATTCTACAAACACATAGTGAGTTCTGGGGAAATAAAAGCATATTTTTAAATCAGATAAATAATGATTTTCTTTTTCTTATCTTTTTTTTTTTTCTCTTCTTCTAATACACAGAATAAAATAGAGATGTTCACGGAAGGGAAGTACAATGCAGTTATGCTTCTGACATACAACTTTGCAATCTCATGTTATATTTAAACACACGCTGTAATTTCCCACTTAAATACAAACCGCCAGACAGGATCAATTGGAAATTGACTTTTTGGTCCACCTAGGACACTGTTTAATTCTTGCCGGAATGCTTTTAAACTCCATTGACCGACTCATACATTTTTAAAATCCTTACCTAGCCTTCTTTCTTTGACAGTCTATCCATCATGGACTATTTGACAGTGGACATCAGTCCATTTACAGGTTGAGGTATTTACCCCCAGAAAACTTAAGGCCTGTTACATTGCACTTTCTATGAAGTTCTACTGTGAGAAAGTGGAAGAGCCTTTTGTTTTTCTTTGCTAATGGTGTCTAAGTAAGCATTCTTCTAACCTTGCTCTATCACCATTGGGAAATAGTCTTGCTTACGGTACATTTTAAAAACAGAGTCAAGTGTGTCATTGAGCGCAGAGTCCCACAGAGGCATTTTTGCGATCCACTTACAATTAATGTTCATTCTGCTATGGATTCCGTCCTTAATGCTTCTGATGGGAATTATAAAAGTTTTACTTTGTCTGCTGTACACTTTGCTCTTTGTGCATTTTTCATGCGCAACAAAACTGCACTTTACTCTACCCTCTCATATATATCTGCTCTTCCTCGCACTCTTGCCTGTCAACGCAGAAAGGTACAAGAATTGGGTAACTTTGATGTGCTCACGGTTTGTCGCTTATCAGGATGGAAAGTATCTGCTGTGCATTAGCAGCATCTTTTGATGTATAATATTTTTTTTATTTGGAAGATCTTGTGGTTTTTGTTTGAGCTTGTACGAGTTTCTTAAAAATAGATTTCTTTTAATGTTATTTCGGACACTCTTTGGCTCATTCAGCTACTGATCCCAAATATTTGGATTCGTTTATCACAGTTCCACTGTTTAGTCAACAAGCCCCATATCTTGGTCAAAGAAGCCACAAATGTGTTGGAGAGTTTGCCAGGGAAGTAGCAAAAACGAAAGTCCAGAAATGTTTTTCCTGCTAATAGAAATGATAATTAAAATGTATAGATCATTATATATTTGTGTGGGCTAGAAATTATGAGTCTATCATTCCCTCATACAAATTATTCACAGCTTTGAATGTGAAAAAAAAAACATCTTGTGTTATAACAAAATAAATAAATCTGTCAGGGCAGGAATTTTTTTATAATGTAACAGAAAATACAATTTGGGCACCAAATACAAAACCTTACAATTATAATGAATTCAATTTGCTAAATAGTTTCCTAGTCCCATCGAACATTCTCCTTCAGGGAGTATTCAATAAAGAGAGACTTGCAAGGGACTGAGAAGGGAATTTCAAACTTAAGGCCAAAGTATCTGAGTTGGGAAAGTTCCTTATTTACTGCGCAGACCCTTTCCTTTCCTCAATAACTCACGTATCCTGATCTGTCTTAATAAGAAAAGGTATTTTAAAGAGGCAAACAAACAAGGTGGTCAAGCAAAAAGCTCACTCACTCACTGGCACACATACCCCTCTTTTTGTTGTCCAATGTCTTTTTATTTGGGGGGGGGGGGGGGGGTATGCCAATGAATGAATAAGCTTTCATATTGACTACTTATCTGTTTCCTTCTTTTATTGTGGTGTTGGTACAGAGATACCCACCCAGCCAATCGGACTTCATCCCCTAGATATTCATCACCCTACTTACTCCACTATTGTGTGGTCAATGGTTACATTAGTAAAATGTTTGTTTGTTTTTTGAGGTATCATTCCTAACACAAGTATAACATTTAATTCAATTAGTGATTCCTGTGCAAAACTTGATTTGGTCATTAGTATTGTCCCAACATTTACCTAATTTAATCCTTCCACCCAGCTAATGAGAACAAGTTTGGAAAATATTTTAATATGTCAGGAAGAGTACATCATAGAAACAAATGTAATTGATATTTTATTTGGCTTTAGGTGGACATTAATGTATCTATTTTAATTTATTCCCAGTTTAAAGTCGTCAACCGGAAATAGAGTCATACTGACTTAAGTACCTGTCTCAAGTTCATTAATTAATGCAATTGTACAAGGAACTGAACAATACAGCTGCTTAGCAGCTCAATATACGAGCATTGACTGTAGTAAGTGCTGGGGTTTTATAGGGCTGCACCACTCCCAGCAGCGCCAGGGAGACACCCGCCCTTGCACTCACCAGAGAGGTACCAGACTCTTCTCCCTCCTCCTTGAACTCCTCCAAGGATGCCACTCCATCAGGATCCAGGACCTGTCCCCGCCGGCTGCAACACAGACGTGCTTACAGACCAAATGGCACAAGTTACTGAAGGCCAGGGATGCTGCTTACCCCGGTACAAGGTAGCGGTACTGAGAAGTTAGTGGACACCTTTTGAGGTAGAGACCTCCAAGGTGGTACCCAAACAAGCCCTGGAGCTTGATACACCTTTTGGGCATTGTGCACATAATAGGTGCACAAACAAATGTCTGGGGTAGGTGCTATTTGTAATGGTCCTTCAAAGTTGCTCTGGAATATGAGTATATTGCATCATGGCCAGCTAGCAGAATGTGAGATATGACAAGCTCAGGATTCACCTTACTGAGAGCTTGAAACAGTAGTTTGCATGTGTTTGTTCAAAATGTTAACAAAATCATTTGGAAAGAGTGGAGCAGACACATGGATGTTCGGGTTCGGCAGGTTCGGACGAACTTCAAAAAAATGTCCGGGTCCGTGCTCGAACTTGACCCCGAACTTGACCCCGAACCCCATTGAAGTCAATGGGGACACAAACTTTTGGCCACTAAAATGCCTCTAAAAAAGTCCAGGAAAGGGCTAGAGGGCTGCAAAATGAAGTAAAATGTGGGTAAGAGTAGGACAAGTGCCCTGCAAACAAATGTGGATAGGGAAATAACTTAAAATAACATAAAATACATACACATTACAAATACAGATGAGCCATAAAATAGCACTAGATGGAATCTTTGATTTTAGCTTTGGAAGAACATAAATCTAAATCTAAAGCATGGCTGCCAGGAGGATCAACAGAATTATCCACCAACAACAGCAGCACCAAGACCAGGGCCACGTCCCTTATTTGACACTCTCCTCATTCTTTGTGGTCACCCACCAAAGTAACAGATGGTTTATGTCAGGCGACACTGTAAACGCCAATAGTCAACAATTTTTATTTGTATTTTATTTGTTTTTTTGTTTATTGGACTGCAAGAAATGCACCGCAAGACGTAAATGTACTATTTAGCGCCCAAAGAAATTAGAATTTTTCAAAGTGCACTGTAAGCACAGTATTTCACTGTTCTATTTGACTCTCAGATATGAAGTGCACCGCAAGACGCAAATGTACTATTTGCCACCCAAAACAATTAGAATTTTTCAAAGTGCACTGTAAGCACAGTATTTCACTGTTCTATTTGACTCTCAGATATGAAGTGCACCGCAAGACGCAAATGTACTATTTACCACCCAAAACTATTAGAATTTTTCAAAGTGCGCTGTAAGCACAGTATTGAACTGTTCTATTTGACTCTCAGATATGAAGTGCACCGCAAGACGCAAATGTACTATTTACCACCCAAAACAATTAGAATTTTTCAAAGTGCGCTGTAAGCTAACAGAACAGGATTAAAGTCATGTGCCTGGCACACATGCAGTTGCAAGTGCACTGCACTCTCTGTGGCACTGGGCTCAGGGTAGGGTACAAATATGTAGTATATCACCCACTAAAATTATCACTGTAATTTGAATAATCACTGTAGTTTGAATAATCGCTGTAGTTTGCAGATTCAACACCAGCATTTTTTTCAATCTGTCCCTCACAGCTGCAGCATCCTCTCCCTACACTAAGAAGAGCTCATGTGATGTGCGTGTAGGTGACTCCAGCTTATATATAGAGGCTGGGTCACATGCTGCACTGGCCAATCACAGCCATGCCATTAGTGGGTATGGCTGTGATGGCTTCTAAGGGCAAACGAGTCAAACGCTTGTTGATTGGCTGCCCTGCAGCCTTTCAAAATGCACCATTAAATCGACAAACCCCGAACTCCAACACGAACATACAGTGGAATGTCCGGATTCGGGGTCCAAAAACTGTAATGTTCGGTACGAACCCGAACAGTGCGGTTCAGGTTCGCTCAACACTAAATTTGTATATTTTGGATAAAATCTCTAACTTTATTTAGTGAACAACACACATACGGCACAAATAATCACCATAACATCAAGGAGCCAAATAATTTTAATCCACCTAGACAACATGTTGGTGCTTATATAGGAAAAATTCCATTGGACATAAACCATGTCTGTATCGTATAATGATGAATCAAAGCCCTCTGCTATTTGAAGCAATTGAGCTAAATCACCTTGAGAGTTTTCTAAAGGAGTAAACTATTATGCCTTTTCCAAAGCAAAAAAAAGCTTGAAGCAATATAATTTGCAAAAACAAGAAAAAAAGAAAAACAGAAGCATTTTTACAGCAATTTTATAAAAGATAAATATATAACATGCACAGTTGCGCTACTGGAGCCAATATCAAAGATCAAAGGGATTTTTACCATTTTGCTGCAATTGAGTCATAGGATACTTTCTGCAATAAACATATTATGTTGTGTGCTTTTTTTGCCAAGTCAGTGTGGATTTTAACGACACTTTTCCCAACTGCTGTGGGTTATATATATATATATATATTTAATCAATTGTTGGGGAAAGTTCTATAAGTGGTCCAGTCACCATGGAAACCAATGTAATGCTCCTGCTTACTAGATCACTTTTAGAATATTACTCCCAAGATTACCTTAATACATAACCAACATATGAAAGTGCTACTAGGTTGAGTTGATTCACATTCTACAAATACTGTACCTTAAAATGTATTTAAATTAAACCTTTTTTTCCAGTTGTGTTAAAGTAAAAAACTTGTTGTCATTAGAATGATGATAAACTGGAAGAAACTTCCTGCTGGAAGGCAACAGCACAGTTGGCCACTAACAGACCTTTAACTAGTTTGTGAGTTTCGGATCTTAACTAGGTCCCCTCTGCTGATCCCATGTAAAAATGAGCTAAGAGAGAGACCCCCCCCCCCCCGCACAATTCAGACAGCGATCAGATGAGAAGGGTGACCCCCTCCCCCCTTTATTGTCTTTGGAGAAGAGGACATGTTTTTTTTTTTTTAACACTTACTTCATTCAAGGAATCACGCGTTAAAAAAACCTTACATTTTTCTTTCAGCTCCTCCTAGATAATTCCAAATGTATCCATTTTACAGTTTTGTGAGATATCATGTATCTGCAACCAAAAAAATAAAAATAGTAAAAATAGAAAGCTTCATCGAAGAAAATGAAAATGAGATCACAGGGCCCAAATGTAATAAACCATGAATCTGCTCTTTCGTTCCTCGGAAAGATTTCCAGGGAAAAGCATTGGAGTCTTTTTTTTTTTTTTTACCACAAGTAATGGAGACCAGATTTAAGAAAAAGAAAGAAAGCGAAATTGCAATTAAGATAGCGGCCAAAGGGATTTGATTAGCATACCCTGCATCAGAGAGGAGTCTGGGTAATAATAATTATTCTTCTCAAAGAATCCCAGTGTCTCCCTCTAGAATTTAAACATCATACAGTTTGCTACAAATTACCCATTTTAATTACAAAAAAATAAATAAAAATATTTTTTTTTTATCTGACACCTCTGAGGGGAATATCTGTATTTTTTTGTTTTGTTATGCAGGACAATATAGCAAAGGAAAAAAAATATGGGGCTTTATAGAGACGGACATCTGTGGAAACATGGGAATTTGTCAGTCTGTTTAGTTTCTTACAATAAATGAAATGAAGGATAATTCAGACCACTTTCAACGACAGAAAGCAGACTGTTCGTACTCTCTGTGGGGTTTCCGTGTGCTATTAGGTACACAGCTACAAAAAAGCAGTTAAAGTAAAATTCATAGATCAGCTGTCTGATTAATAATGAAGTGGAAAAACTCCCCATAATCAAGGAATGACATATGTAGAGAAACTGCTGTGTTGCCAATTGGGACCTGCTAGGAACGACCCCACACTGAGGCCATAAAATTCAGATTCCCTCCTCCCCCCCAAGCATAAAAAATATGCCAGTATAGAATTTACCCAAACGTGTCACTGGGGAGCTTTGTAGTGTAATGACGCTTACTGTGTTATCAGACCAACATGAGCGCTCTTTCTGTTGGTTAGATCTCTTGGCACACACTACAGTCTCATTTTGAGATGTTAGGTACAAATAAAAGCTGATGTGTAATATAAATACGCTGACAGGTCCCCTGTTGGAAGATATTTTATGGGGAGTACTCAGAACCAATATTATTATTTTTTTTCCTGCATGTTTCAAAAACTGATATAAGGGGAAAAAATTGTTCATGGAATTTAAAGAGCCATTAATAACATTAAAAATAGTTCTGTTTCTTTATCGTTTTCATTTATTTTTTTTATGTTTTCATATTTTTTATTGGCTCTATTGCTAGGTTGAAATTGTGTGTATGTTTGGAAGTAAGTACCACTTCAATCCATCATCCACGGAAGGATGTTGTCAGCACACAACTTGCAGCCAATCAGCAGCTTCAGTTAAAGCCAGCACTGGCAGAGAAGGCCTTTCTCTGTTCTTTTTTGTATAGTGGGTGACTTTTTCACTTTAAATTAAAATCAATAAAAGGGAGCTAGTTATCCCACAACTGTCCCACTTTAAGCAAGACAGTCCCAGTTTGGGGGGGGGGGGGTGTCTGTCCCACTGTACTTGCTTTTCGGGACAGAGGTACAGTTTGGCACAACAGTGGCATGACTCTATGGTTGCAGGGACAATGGAGAATTACTACTGCACATGGGCAGGATTGTGATTATGTACTTTAGTGCATGTGTGATACTCTGACCTCCAAAAACTCAGGAGGAGAGACCTCTCTACCATGTATGTGACCTACCAAGCTAGCAAGACACTGGAGAAGGTCAGGTTCTCTGTCATGTTCAGGTTCTCTGTCATGAACAAAAAAGACTTTCAATACAATATGGAAATGGGTATGATAAATGGGTATGATAAACCCATCTACATGCCACAGCACATTCACTGTAGTCCATTTGTGGACAGAAACAGTGTCAATCACCTAAACCAGGGCCATCCAATGTGTGGCCTGTGCGCCAAACACTGCCCATCAGACAGAGAGATGCGGCCTAGATGACTTCGCCCATATTCTCATTAGTCCGACAAATATGTAGTTTTATTTAAATAATGATAATTTAAACTGTTTTAACCAACTTATTTAACTACTATGTCTAACCTGCTATTCTTCAACAATACTGTAAATAAAAATATTTAAAGTGAATTTGAAAACACTTGTGCTTTTCTGACTAGGTGGCCCATTCAGGGAAAAAGACACTTGGTCAGAATAAGAAGCCACTAATACCACACCTTCCAACATTTCAAATCTCCAAAGACACTTTTATTTTTGTGGGAGTGGCTGATGGTGTGTTAATGGGCAGATCTTTACCGGAATTTTTCAGTGACTTTATGGTCAATTTCTAATTTGTTAAGTCATTTAGAACAGGAGTTGAGAATGTTATTTACACTAATTGATACAAAAAACACATTTACTGCAGTTTCTATGCACATTATTGTGAGTTTTATAGTCGTGGAGCTCTCTGAAACACTCATACGAACTAAAAAATTCTCAGCTCCAATAAATGAGGGACAATAGAGAAGGAAAGGGGAGATTTGGGTGCAACTAGGGACTGGGCCTCATGAACAGGGACACTTGGGAGATATGTAATAGTAAAGTTAGCTTCTCTATTTCCCAAAGCCTAATTTAAATTCAACATAAGGAAATACATTTGTAACGGTCACAGCTTGACTCGCCATCTTCACAGAGACAATGGACTCGCATGTGACCTCTCTTAATGCCCTATAGCAAGTGACTCTCACTAACCTGTATATGCATGTGATGCAGATGCAGCCAGTCCTTTGGTATTTTTATTTATATTGCGCTATTATTGGATTTTTCTTTTTCTTTTTTTTTATTATTCTTATAAACACAGTAAGTTCAAATCCCATAAGCTTTGTAAAAGAAAGGCGTGCAGTAGTATTTGGATACCATAAGAAAAACATGCTTAGATAAAAAGAAATATTGATTACACAATGTTCTGCCTCATTCTCTGGAGGCTTGTCTGGCTGTCAAAAAGTATCTGCACTTGTGTGTATAAGCAGATCCTCTAAATTTAGAGTAATCTCAGTGGTGTTATGAAACACACCAGCAAGCATTTCTTTTACAGTCCAACAAATGCGCAAATACAAATCGGCCACCAGTGAGATCCAGATATCCAAACAGGTTTTCTCCATAGTTTAAGATGTCTATCTGATGGCTTCATCAAGTGTAGTCCACACAGTAGTTATACAAGGATTTCATTTTTTACAAATTGCTTAGAACAATTGATTTTAAAAATTTTAATTGTTGGGAGACTACTTTGCTCGACCTCTCTGGAATTGCCCCTCTTGAAGGTACCATGATAGAATGTATTACCAATAGAATAGGGAACATTAGTGTATCAGTGGCGTAGAGATTTCCAATTTCCTTCACCTCTGGGAAAAATAATTGTTTTAGGCAATAGAGGTGTGGTCAACCCAGAAATAGTTGGGTCAACATTGGGAAGGTCCACCTAAAAGGATATATACCATTAGACAAAGGTCTGTGGAATTAAATGTCACTCCATCTGCCATCAAGGAGAGATCGGACCAAGAAGCCTAGCAATATGCTAGAAAACTTGAAGCTTCTTAGTCAAACCTCATACATTCTCAGGTATGACTTGATCTGGTTATCTTTTTAGTCCATGTGTTGCTCAGTGCCATAACCATAGAGGGTGCTGCTCAGACAGGACCACTCAAATAGTGGAAAATTGCAGCCTCCCAGCATTTTTGTACAACTTCTCAGGAAAGAGAATTTTTTGTTGCGCATGTGATTAAGCCCATCCTTTTTAGACTTAATACCAGATGATGCGGGTGGTGCTCTTATTCCTCAAGAAAGGTCTCTGCATGTTACATGGATTTAGATCCCATTTGATGGTGTTTTCTATTAATATCTTTAGGAGTTGGCACAATTTTGCACTTGAACCTTACACATCCTAATAACATTCCTGGTGTTGTACAATCTTGGAGATTCTAAGAGATACTTAGAGATACTCTAGAGATATTATTATACTTTCATGATGTCATACTTTCCATTGTGTTATTATATGTATTTTATAGCAGCCTTAAAAAAAATAACACTGTTATTTTTGGCAAATAGTTCTATTGCTATTGTAGTCGCAGGGGTAGCTGTTCTCACTGGGCAAGTTACCCTATGGGGCCCAGGGGATCTCTGCGACTACTTGCCTGGCAACCCAACTTAAGATGATGGTTGTGGGTTGTCTACTGTTAGGTGCATGAAGAGTGCGGGTACAAAGCTGATACTGAGGTAATATGGGGGGACAAAGCTGGCACAGAGATAATATGGGGCAAAGATGCCAGGCACAAGTGATGTGAGGGACAAATGTGCCACTTTGGCAAGTGATGTTGGCACAAAGATGGCACTGTGGCAAGTGATGTGGGGACAAAGCTGGCACTGTGGCAAGTGATGTAGGAACAAAGATGGTACTGTGGCAAGTGATTTGTAGAAAAGCTGGCACTATAGAAAGGTGGGATGTATTAGACGCGTGGTACTATGGGGTGTCGTGAGATGCGTTTGGGTCAGAGGCCCCCTTGGCAATTTTCACACTGGGCTCGGTAGTTGCTAGCTACTCCCCTGGACATTCACAAAGGATTCAGTTTGGAGGGCATGACACAGCAAGCAGATGTGAAGATTTCCAAACAATCCGTCAGTATTTTCAGTCTGATCATGCCCTACTTTGACTTTGAGATTTATCCTTTACCCAGCAAGTCTTCTGACAATCACAAGGTGTGACAACTAAATTTAATAATCACATTTAAAGATTTCCATTCTCTTAAAATGCAGCCTGTGTCGTTTAGTGCCCAGACAGTGTCCCCCATGGTAGATAATTGTTAAGGGATAATGACTTACCTTGGACTAGAGCTTTCACACTAAAGCAATTAAGTGTGACATTAAAAACGCTGCTTTATTTTGCGAGTTTCATTAAAATTTAACATTTTATCAATTTCTTGAGTGTATTTAAAATTCACTTGTTGAACTGAACAAGTGTAATTGCCCTAAGTGAATTTGGAGATATAAAGACCCCTTTAAAACAATATATGACATTATTTATCAATTTATAACCAAGGTTTATTTTTATTTTATTTTTTTGTGATCATTTTTTTTTTGGGGGGGGGGTCCTTTTTGGCTGGTGGAAACATTATAATTTTTTCCCCCTTTAAAAAGCATTATTTTAGTCACATAATAATTCCACTGACACAGAAGTACAAATGCAGACTGATTTGATTGTCGAGATACTACATGTATCCCTTTCAAATACCTATTCTCACAAACCAGAGGAAATAATTCATTCGAATCCTTATATCCTCCAAACGGCCTCCAAACATCAGTTATGCCACACGGCAGCATTGACAAGGGAAATGCAAACGTAAAGCCAAAGTAGCCGAGTTGTAAAAATTCAAAATTTCTGCTATATTTCATAATGTTGAAGTTTCCTTGTCAATTCCCTGCAGTTTCCTCGGCCATACATAAAGTCCTGTGCTTTGAAAAAGGAGATTCTGTGTCCAACATGTTTGGAGACTGTGTGTCCAGCACGTTTGCAGGTTGTGTGTCCAAGTAAATTACAACCCCCACAAGTGACCACCCACAGCCTATGTATCCATGATGCTTAATCTCAATTAAAAGGACTGTCACCTAAACAGTGTTTATATTATAAATGTAGAGAATTTTAAAAAATGATCAACAATGTTCCATACATTGAGCAGAATTGCAAGCACGGAGATGGGACACTTCATCGCGGCTGCATTCAACGCCGTCACTTCACCAAAGGACAGCTCGTCGCAGGATATTTCATCGCGGGACATTTCATCGCTAAAGGTGGGTTTTAATGTGTTAAAGTTAGAAGATAGAGTGTTAGAATTAGAATTTTAATATTGGGGTTTAGGGTGGTTATAATTAGGGTTTAGGGGGTTAGAATTAGTTTTTAGGTTTTAGTATTAGGGTTCGGGGGTTAGTATTAGGGTTTAGGGGGTTAGTATTAGGGTTCAGGGGTTCGTTTTAGGGTTTAGGGGGTTAGTATTAGGGTTCAGGAGTTAGCATTAGGGTTTGGGGTTAGTTTTAGGGTTTAGCGGGTTAGTATTAGGGTTCGGGGGTTATTTTAGTATTGGGTTTTGGGGTTAATTTTAGTATTAGGGTTTGGGTGTGCACTTTGGGGGGGAATCATTTATTGGGGGGGTTATTTCATTTTAACTGGTACGTTTGTAAGGGCTGACAGTTCAGCGCTGAACTGTCAGCTCTTACATAGCCGTGGCCGCGATCAAACGGCCGCGTTATTCTTCATTGCTGGCAGTTCAGCGTTCTAACTGCCGCGCTGAAGTGTCCTAGGCCCTGCAAGCACATGCATAAATTAAGAGAACAATATGTCTGTGGAGTCTCCTGCTTATGACATCATCTGTGGCCTGATTTGAAAATGAACTGGTTTTCAATGGAAAATATGTAATTTGCATATCGAGTCACAGGTTATAAAGAGGGAACTAACTGGGGAAAAAAAGGGTTGGAGGAACACATCAACGAGTTCAAGGTGTTGACTTTGGCCTTCAAATTACCCAGATCTCAATCCAAGCCATACACATGATCTGAGTATATATATATATATATATGTGTGTCAAATCCCTTACTTTTATTGGAGTATTACATGACAGGAGGACTGATGTGGTAATAGCACAATGTAGCACAATGCACAATGTATATTGTCAGTTGGCCGAACCGCAGAGGAGTTCATCCAGCAAAACGTAGGCCCTGAAATCGGCCATGATGGCCATTTTTTGGTGTCAATTCAGAATCATTTTGGTGAGTTTAAAATGGCCCAATAAAAAGGTCACCGAAGTTATTTGAAATGGGTCAACATTAGGGGGACCGAATTGACTTTGTTATACCTGATTAGACCCCTATCTACCCTCCCACCACTCTCATGGGTCATTAACCAAATACATGCACTATCACACATAAGGAGGTTATATCCTCAGCTGATCCATTTCCATAGAAGAAGAAAAACACACACACACATATTTGTTTTCACATTAATCTCATTGTTGAGGAGTTTGCAGGTTGCGTTGGGGAAGATATTTTTTGGTAAATTACAAACAAGCATTAAATATGCTGATCTCGGTGTGATCCTGAATCACCCCTAATTGGGCGGAGACTGGAGACCTTATCAGTAGCTGAATTCCATGTATGAATAGATTAACGAGTCACATTCCTCTTATCGTTTTAATATTACACTATTCATGTCTGGCGCATTTCATGCAAAGGTCACAATTCATCTGCGGTGTACACAGCGAGGCCAGTATAATATGGCAATTGATATTCTGGGCACTTTTGATAGTTTATTAGAGATTGAAACAAGCTCTAAAAGGAATCTATAGAAGTCTAATTTGATAGTTGTAACACACAGGGGAATAAGTAATGTAAAGAGTTATTCTTCTGTATAGAATTAGTGGTGGGTTGTTGGTGCTGGAACATCTCTTCCTGTCTTTCCTTTTGTCACTGGTAACATTACTGACATCCTGCTCATCCTGCAGGGGGCATCGCTATGGGATCCCTCTGATCCAGTAGTGTATATCTTCCACAAGGCAAACAAGCACTCGCCAAGGGCGGCCCTTTGCCAGAGGGTGTTAAAGCACACTTCTGGTGCTTCAAAATGTTCGCTCCCTCCCCCACCATTCAGCAAGCTTTAGCTCCTTCTACTTAATCAGGGTGATGGGGGCATGTAATGGACATGGTGGGGGTATGTAATGAGGGTGATGGTGTCATATAATGGTGTGTTTGGGCATTTAATGGGTGTGCAATGTGGGCGATGGGGCATGTCGTGGATGTGCAACGTGGGTGATGGGGCATGTCGTAGGTGTGCAATGTGGGTTGGGGGGTGCACGAATTCTGTCTGCCTGGGGCAGCACATAACCAAGAAACACCACTGCTCTGATCAGAGAAAGACAAAACATTTGTACAGAGTGTGTGAAATTCTAAAGAAAATCATTAACCCATCACAAACTGCAGTAAATGTGCCATCATTACCACTATTTGTGCCCACCCCTGTCAGTCCTTAAAATAATGGGGTATAACGTCATCATGTCCCATATCGTTTGTCTTTAGGGTTGCCACACAGCAGAAGGCGAGTAAAATTCACAGCTTTTTCCTTGTTTGCTCTTCACTGGGTAAAAGAAGATATGCAAAGCTTAGTTATAAATATTTATGCATTCTAACTATATTGTTAGTTGGACATTAAGCTGTGCTATATAGGGCACCTATCTAACTGTCTAAGAAATACACTGAATGTAAGAGAGAGATAAGAATTCTAAACAAAATCAAAAAAGAGCCAAAATGATTTTATGCAGACTGAAACCATGTTTGGTCAGAAAACCACACTGATCTATGTTACAGCTCTATTTTGGAAAAAAAACACACTTATAGTTTAGCAAATGAATGAACAAAAGACAGCTGAAAACCATTATAGTTAGGGAGATAATAGACAATATCACTTTATATAATGTTATATATATATATAAAATTGAATGTACATGGAATTCTAGTTTCCGTACTTGAATGCTTTCAAAAACATTGAACGGTATTATCCCATCTCAGATCTAGAGTGCTGGCCATTGTGGAACCTATAGCAAATCTAGAACTGCCAAGACATAGCGAAAACATGCTTATACAACCTTAGAAATCATTATTTAGCAAAGGAAATATATAAAGAAGCACTTTTTCATAAGAGAACAGTAAAGACCTATTTTTTTTATTTTGTGGATTGTCATATCAGATCCTGAGATGCATGACCACCTCCTTCTAGCAGTGTCTCATATAGAACTGACCACTTCCCTGTCTGCTTCTCTCTCCTTGATAGGGTTAGCATTGCCATCAGGAATGTGTATATCCAGAAAAAATAGAATTGGAGGAGCACACACAATATAACTCCAGTAGTACAGGTTGTGGTCAATGCTCCTGTACAACATTTGTCTTTTGATATGTTAATGAGGGCACACCTACAATGACCTCATAAGCCATTCAATATACCTGTTGAATGAACAATCAGTCTCTTCCTGCCTTGCCTGCCTCCTGCATGCATGGGGCAATCTGCGATGGGTTATAATGGATCTTATGGTTGAAAACTATGATTAAGGCTAGTCTTGGGAGAATGTGGTATTGTGTGTTGGACTGTCACTAATTATTGTATGTTACTGGGTTTTTGCCTCTTATTAAATATCTGTTAAAGTAGACAGACTCATTTATATATTTTATATTAATCTGGTGTTACACCATGTCACACCACACAGGTGTATAATGCCACAGTATTTATTGTTCAAAAAGATCATCAAGAGTAAATATTATCATAAAAAAGTACCAAAAAGGTCTCCCTTGAGAAAGGCTTTCCAAAACGTCAGGTAGACCCTTTTGCACTTTGTGACCCTCCTGTCAAAGTTTACTATTGTTGCGATTTATGCTGCTTTTTGATGTCAGACTAATTGCTATTTCTATTATTGGTATATTTGTAAGTAGACTTTTTTGTACATTTTTATGATAATATTTACTCTACATCATTATACACCTGTACTATTGCAGTTGTATTGTGTTTGCTCCTCCGATTCTATTTTTTGTGCTTGTTTACTTTGGGGTTTGGTGGTGGACTTCCCCAGGGGTGATGCACCACGACCTTATTTATGGTATGCTATTGGATTTAAGTTTGGTGTGCTTCTCTAATTATCTATATTTATGTTTATATCCAGACTCATGTACCTTTTTATGTGCAATCTACATGCATTGGATACAAGGGAGGTCTGACAACTTTTGGCCCAGGAGGGAAAACAATTCAGTGGCCAAAATACAGATTTCACCAGCACACCCGTGATCATAAGAGATTAACACACATTGGTGGCAAAACATATATGCTGACAGATAAGGTATAGAAATGAATAGCTAGCCAAGAAAAATGGACAGAAAGTGCCACACATAGGGGCATTTAGAAGTGAAAAGTGCAGTTCCAGTCTACTGAGACAAGCAATTGCCCCATGTATCCCATTGCCAACCCTCCCCTTAGTAGAGGTGGATGTAGTAGACCATTAGGGGCCACCCATACTAGCTCATTATATGGGAGCCTGTTAAAGAAATCTAATGTGCGGATGTGATAGGACAGGGGGCAGTCAGATTTGAATGCTGTATAGACAGGTTAGAATCTGGGATAACCTGTATAGTCCGTATCAAGAAGAGACCTATGATAAAAAGTAACTTTTACTGGGCCTGTATTAAAAATATATTAAAAATAATTGTGACTTCGGCAGCTTTTAAATTAAGTAATTAAGTGATGTTTCCTTTAATCCAGTCAAAGTTATTTCCTGAAGTGAGTCACTTGATCAGAAATGTCGGGCTGAATTGTTTTATTTTTTTTATTTATCGTCATGGCGAAGAATAGCTTGTTAACATGTTTGGTATTTAGCAGTAATTTAAAATAGCATTCTAAAAACAACTCTATTCAAACGAAGCTACACATTTATAAGGCTAATGCGTAGACAGTTAGGCCGTACTTTTCTGTTTGATGGGCCATATATTAGACACCTGTGCTTTAAAAAGTGATTGGTTCTCTGTACGGGGGCATAAGTGACCCAGGAAAAATTGTATGTTTAATACTTTTAATACTTAAGCTCATTTACATTTTAGTGTATGTTTTTTTTTTTTTTCGCTATGGCAGATTGAGAGTTTACTAGAAGTTACTCTTGGCATGGAGTCCCTGGTTAACAAGAAAAGCCTTATACATCTTGTAAGTCAACTTTGGTGAATTGAAGAGTGATTTGTTAGCTGAAGTCATCAGCGGGGGACTATGTAATTGTTAAATTCACGGTGACTGACTTATGCCAGGCTATTGAAGTGTCTGGGCAGGAAGTAATATGGAAGAATGGGGGGGGGATGAGAGGTAATGGTTTTGGCACAAAAGCGTTCATTGTAGGCCTTCCAACATCCGCTTTCATGTCAAATTAAGCGATGATATGTTGAATGGGCCCTGTAATTTCTAAATAACAAACCATAATTGCAAGCTGTGCACCAGCTCGGAGAAGCAGGTGCCTGTATTCTTATCTCTCATGCTTGGTTTTGTACCGGTGACCAATGCATTGGCAATTTGTGCAACTTAGATTGAATACAGCTGGGATGATGTTAACATGTCCCTCTTTGTAGAGCAACACAAATATTTTCAGAATGATATTGATGTTTAGAAACCAACAGCATTGAAGCCATACTAGAGATGCAAGACGTACAGCCCCTTGCCTCTTTGTGGTGAAGACACTGATGAGCTTGTTAGGGAGATTTTAAGAAACAGTGAAAATTAAAATGTTGGTGCACAAAGTTTGTCACTCAAATAATATACATGTGTGAATGAGGCCTACCAAACAGGTGTGACCATGCTACATGTACAGTGTAATTGGCTATACAGTGTTTACCAAAAAATAAAAAAAAAGTTGGCAACAATTATATAAGTATAATATCAATAAGAGGTTTTGGTTATATGAATTGGCCAATGCATAATTAAGCTTATCTGCCACGTCAAGGCACACTCTCAGTAGGGTGAGAACCTACTTTGTAGTGGGCACACAAAGCAATGTTTATACTGCTACCAAAATTGTATTAATGTGATGGAGACGTGCAATCCAGCCTCCTCCGGATTCACCACTATACAGCAAGCTGCAACCAGAAAAAAGATTTTCCGACCTTCTGATCTAAGATCAGCTTAGAATAAAAATACAGGTGTGTGATCTCTTCCCATCCTTGGATGCCCATTTGGATTATTCATGAGGAGCACTACTAATAGGGTTGAAATCCAGCTGGTATAATACTGGCAGTCCAGTAAAAAATTTACTTGCAGCTATTGTTGAGTCTGTGGAGGCAATGGAGCTGTGCTTCCAGTGAATAGAAATCTAAATACCTCAGAATACCAATAGATTTTGGACAATGTTATGCTTCCAACTTTGTGGGGACCGTTTGGGGAAGGCCCTTTTCTATTCCAGCATGACTGTGCCCCACTGCACAGGGTAAAGTCCATAAAGACATGGTTGGATGAGTTTGGTGTGGAAGAACTTGACTGGCCCACACAGAGCATTTACCTCAACACCATCAAACATCTTTAGGATGAACTGAAGCAGAGATTTCAAGCCAGGTCTTCTCATCCAACATCAGTACCTGACCTCACTTACGATCTACTGGATGAATGGGCAAACAATTACACAGAGACACTCCAAAATCTTGTGGAAAGCCTTCTCATAAGAATGGAAGCTAATAGAGCTGCAAAGAAGGGACCAACTATATATTAATACTTATGTATTTAGAAAGTCCCTGTTGGTTTAATGGCCTGGCGTCTCAGTACCTTTGTCCATATAACTTATATTTATGCATTAAATAAATGTTGATTGCTTATGAATAAAACAGTGAATCTAGAGTTTGTCCATTTTTTATATCCTGCAGTTGCATTCAGACTGTGTATAGCACATGTTTTATAATAAAGATTATGTACTTATATGTACTTTGCTTTTCTTGTTGCTGTGTAAGTAACACATCAAACATGATTGCTGTTTGAACAATTTGTCCTCAGTGTCTGTGAAGGTAACAGAACATTTCTATATATACATATTTTTGTTTTCCCTCCGGATCTTGCTCAGTCAATCACCCAAGCTCCTCTAGGCCGAATCTTCATCAATATGCCCAAGCAGTCTATGTGTAACTGGAAAATGTAGCTTACATGTCTATGAAAGTTAATCCAGGAGCAAGACAGAGGCCATCGGAGGCTATTGTGTGTTAAGGGGTGGGGGGATTGTAGAATGTGAAATTAAAATGTAAATTAAATTGTAATTGGTTTTGTGTGCATAGTTTAGATAAGATTTACTTTATGAAGAATGACTTTGTTTTTTAACACAGCGGGCCAGGCTGACGAGCAACATACTTGCACTTATTAATAGCATCCAATAAGGACCATAAATATTGCAAACCATGCGACTTGAATGAGCAGCCCTATGTGCCATTATATAAAACCTTTGTGATTAATTCTAAAACTGTTCAGTTCTTATCAGACCTGCTTTGGCCTCCCTGATGAGATCAATACGGCATAGCTCAGAGAGATTCTAATAGAAGTGTTATTATCTTTTAATCTCTAGAAGAATGCCAATTTTTTTTTTAGATTTCTTCAACATGCAGACGGTTTACTTTATTTTATTTTTTTTATGGCAACCTTGAAGGCAGTTGTTTTTCTAAAATGAAGATACATTAGAGCCTTTTCAAGGATTTATCAATAATGGGACACGGTCAGTGTTTTTGTGCAGCCAACAGTTAAAAGGCACATTTGTATTCCAAGACTTACAATTGGTTGCAATGACCTTTCCTGTCACAGTCTATTTTCCCAGTAGACAAATGTCTTCAGTGGATGAGTGGTAAAAGGACAGATTTTTTTCTTCTTCTTCTTTTTTTCTGGGGGAAAAAAAAAAGAAAACACAACATTGTACTCAGACAGCCAGCAGAACCATTTAGTTAGTGCTCAGATTTCATAAATCACATCTAGAATAGTCGTTTCTGCAAAACAGCCTTGTGTAACTGCCTTGTGTATTTTGACGTCAAGTTTCAAGCAAACAGCTCAATGGGGCATATAAAAAGCACAACTTCACTCACCGAAACAACATAAAGTTAAATCCCAATCTTAATGGCTCGGTTGTGTTCCGAAACGTTCTCTGATATACTGTCTCCAGAAGATAATATCTTCACTGCATCTTGGACAGAATGTAAATGACATGTCCTGGCAACAAATTTAATTTAGGTTTATTAATATCCTAAGGTTTGAGGCCTAGCTTTTTTTTTTTTTTTCCACAAAGCCCTTTCATACAAATCGAATAAGTATTATATTGAAGAACAATATTAATAATAATAATCACAATAATAATATGAATCAACGATTGCTGTAGTAGTAATAATCATTTTCAAATTCTACCACAAGGCACTGGCTCGGAGTTCAGACCTCCCTTGAGAACCAGTATCAAAAATGGCATACTAAAACAGTATAATTTGCAACATTAGCATTAATATATCTTTTTGCAGGGAGATTATTTGAGATTTACAAACTTATTCTCAGCAGGTTTGTGGCCTTGATTCCAAATTCCCAACTAAACCATGCCACACTTGGTCGATTAATCTTTGGCATAATACAATTACTATTGTATTAAATATATATTACTATATATTTACTATTCACATAGCATTAACAATTTACTCAGCACTTGGTACAAAGCATGAAGGTGTTGTACAAACTACCTTAGATGAACAAAGACAGAATGAGAGATGAGCTACAGAAAGCCCTGCTCTTTATAATCTAGAGGTAGTCTTCATCACCATTGGAAGCCCTGCAAAGTATCTTCAGCGCCACATGCCAAAACCATAGGATAGTAAACCCACTGAAAGTCATTAATGCAATAACCATGAAAAAATGCAATACAGCTAATATTTAAGAATGTTATACGGGTTGTTCCCTTATCCAAACATCCATCATTCAAAACGATCCGTTACCCAAAAATGTTTAAGATTTTGCCACAAGTTGCAAAATCCACACACACCTGTCAGCATGCAAGAGCACAATAGTTTATTCAGTGTCCAGACCCCTTTAGCTGTGATACAGCCTTTCCATTCATGCCCAGAATCCCCAACGCCCACAAAGGGTAATATAATGGCACGTGTGAATGTCTGACACACCAATGGCAGGTGCCCAACAATGTCTCACATCACAGCTATGTCACAGTAAAAGTGATGTGTTTGCTCTATACAGTATTTACATTGATACCACTGTATTTCAGGAGTGCTGAGTGGCTTTAATACATCTTATTGATGAAAATAATCCAAATAATTCCAAAATGATCTATTATCTAAAATACTCAACCTGCATGTATTATTTTAATGTAAACTTCAGATGTGTTTAATGCAATGTAACTTAAGTAAACTATTGACTTTGTCTTAAAGAAATAAATATCCACTTTAAGAGGTATAACAAAATCTAGCATGTACTGTTCCTGGGGTATTACAGTTTTGTTGTAGTATTTAACTTCTGCTTAGAGTGGTTCATTGGACAGATTTCACTGCTGTGCTTTTGTGGCGAGAGTATGTTTATCCCAGCAAACTCTCAAAGTATCCGTTTTAGCCCACACACATACTGGAGATATTATAGGTCTTTGTTCATGAAAGAGAGACTTGCAGGGAACTGGCAAGTGAATTGCAAAGTCGGGGTTATTCTAAATTTGCACTTGCCTTGAAAATTCCCTGTGATTCTGTCTTTCATGAATAAATCCCTATATTATCCATCAAGATTCAAATCTGCCTCTGAACTCTCTTTAAGGAAATACTAGAACAGTAAAGATTGCAGAGGTGGAACCTGGCAGCAGGTAGAAACCACAGTGGCAGGGGTACCAGACTACTGTTTAGCACCTTGCTTCTGTTGCCAGCTTTTTGGCACCCCATGCGGTATGACAGGAGAGTGCCGACAGGTCATGTGACCCGGCGCTCTGACATTATTCACGCGTCTGGAGATGTGACCTGAATTCATGCCTGAAATACAATATATATAGAAACAAAACTTCAAAAAATTACTAACCAAAATTTGACGAAGGCTGGTGGTAGAATTAGTACATGTTAAGTATTATAATACCACCATTTGAAATACAATAGGAAGTCTAGTTTCCAAAAAAGATATGATTGGATGGAGTAAAATAAATTGGCCGGCTTAAAAAATGTTCTAAATGGAACATGGACGTCAAAATTCCAAGTTTGAAATGCGCACATCTCAAATGTTGCCTTTGAGCACCAAAACAACCCAACAAATCTATGTATTGGTGGTATCCCCACCAATACATAGATTTGTTGGGTTGTTTTGGTGCTGAGGAGATGTTGCTGAACACATATTGAGGGGTTGTTTGGCAGTGACACATAAAAGGATCTGTAAATTCATGCCCTTAATACAATGTATGTGGAAACAAAACATAAAAAAATAATAACCAAAACTTTGACATAGGCTGGTGGTAGAATTAGTGCATGGAAAGTGTTAAAATATCACCATTCACAATTCCAAGTTGGAAAACCAAAAAGCGCACCTCTCAAATGTGGCCTTTAGGCTGAATAAATATTAAAGTGTTGTTTGACAATGACACATGATCTGTGAATTCATGTCTGAAGTACGATGTAGGTGAAAAAAATATGTTGCTGAACACATATTGAGGTGTTCTTTGGCAGAACCCGTTCACATTTTGAGGAAATGTTTACCTGTATTGCAATCTGTGTGAAAAATCACAAATTTTTTTTTTTTTGCTACAAACTTTGGCAAGTGTTGGTGGTAAAATGGCTACATGCAAAGTGTCAAAATACCCCAAGTTAAATTCCCTGAGCTGTCTAGTTTTGAAAAATATGTACATATGGGGGGATTTAGTATAGACATCAGTGTTACAATGTCACTATCGCTAATTTTGAAAAAAAATATTTTGAAATAGCTTTTGCACAACTTCGTACTTGCCCTGTAACTTGAATAAGAAAGCACAAAAACATAAAACATGGACTATTTCTGAACTCAGGACAAATATTAGAAACTATTTAGCAGTGTTTTTTTTTGTTGTCTTGTAGATGAGTATACAATTTTTCAAATAAAAGTCATATTTTTTATATCAAATTATATGCTATTATCAAAATAATGGTATCAAAAGAAAGTCCCTCTTATGCCAATAAAAAACAATATATAGTTTGTGTGAGTACACTAAATGATTGAGAAAGAAATTACAGCAAAACACAAACACCGCAGAAATGTTAAAACAGTCCAAGTCACCAGGTGTCAGACAAGCTAAACAAGTCATGTCACTAAATACGTTGTATAATTATTTAAATGGAGGCTTTTCCACCAATAGCTATTTCTAAATGTAACCACCTTGAAGAGGTTTGATAATGTTAACTTAGATTATAGATAAACACAGGTCTCATGTTTACAAGTCAGTTTATCAAACCAGTTATAAGTTATCAGTATGCATTGATGCCAAAGCAGAAAAACACATTTTGGAAAACTATGGGGTAAAGAAAATATTAAATATCATTTCAATTTAGAAAGGAAAAGGCTCTGTTAAATCCAGGTACAACCCCAATACAAAAACTAGAGGATATATACACAAAAGCACTTAAAAGTTTAGAACTTTTGTCGGACCACCAGAGAGTCCCCCACCCACACCCACCCTAATATAAAAAGAATTCATTACTGGCTAATGTAGCAAACACTCTTGGTTGGTCAAATTAAGTCAATAGGTAAATAACAACAACAAAGGAGAGGGGAGAGGGAGGGGGAAGGAGGGGGGGGAGGGGGAGGATGGAAAAGGAAAGCCCCGCTTAAGTTTACTAATATATCTTGAACATTATTGGTTTGGACCCAAAGAACTACTGTATCTATGTACCCTATATGTTGTAAATATATGTTGTAAATGTTTGTCGTGTAATTACAAGGTTCCTCATTGTAAGGACCCTTGATTGGTGATGTTTTGTATTACATATGGAAAAAAAATATAAATAAAGAATTTATAAAAAAAAAAGAAGAAAAAAAAAAAATATTAAGTATCTGCCAATAAAATAAATGTTAGGGTTTATGTGTGTTGCGGAGCTGCAATTTTATAATCCCAGGATCTCTGCTGGTAGAATGCAATAACCAAGTACAAAGCTGGAAGCAGGCAATATTCCCAAATCCTCCCAAGAACCGGACGAAACACAGTCTGAGAGTCAACTGCCACTTTATTCAAAAAGACTGATATTTAAAGCAGGTCACTCAACTGTCACTTTCTACTTCAAAATATACAACTTAGTCAGTTTTAATAGCAATGCTAACGAATGGGAAGGATTCGAACAGACATACACAGTACAGCATAAATTAAACATAGCCGGAGATGCCACACTATACCGGCGCGCAGTACACAACAGAAAATAGGCACAACCATTCTATCTTAGGCATTCCCAAGTGGCTAGGTTTGCCACAATGCTCCCCCAAAACCAAGCCGGCATACACAGTCTGATCCCAACGGATCGGCTTGGGGATGTCCGGGGGAGTGCTCACAGATCATTTCTCAAGTTCTGTCTGTCTGGACAACCCATCGGCGTTACCATTCTGTTTTCCAGGGCGATAATGGATCGTGAAATCAAACGGCTGCAGCGCCAAACTCCAGCGCAACAGCCGGGCATTGTCTCCTGACACCCTGTGTAGCCACACCAACGGGTTGTGATCTGTGAGCAAGGAGAATGGTTGTCCATACAAATAAGGTTGTAACTTTTTGAGGGCCCACACCACGGCCAGGCATTCCTTCTCGATGGCGGCGTAGCCTACTTCCCTTGGTAGTCATTTTCTGCTTAAGTAAGCTACGGGATGTTCTCCGCCATCAGCTCCCACTTGGCTCAGTACTGCCCCCAATCCAAACATGGAAGCGTCTGTGTGAACAAGAAATCGTTTGGTTGGATCAGGGGCAGTTAACACAGGAGCCTTAGTTAATGCAGTTTTTAGTTCATGGAATGCCTGTTCACACTCTGGGGCCCAGTTGACCTGTCGTGGCAAGTTTTTCTTGGTCAAGTCCGTCAGGGGTTTGGCCAGGGCGCTGTAATTGGGCACAAATTTTCTGTAGTAACCAGCGGTACCAAGGAACGCCAATACTTGTGTCTTTGTCCTGGGGGTAGGCCACTTAGCTACTGCCTCTATCTTGGCCGGTTCGGGCCTCTGCTGTCCGCATCCTACCCTGTGACCCAGGTACTGCACCTCTGCCATCCCTATGTGACACTTGCTAGGTTTTAGTGTCAGCCCTGCCTCTCCAATACGGTCAATGACCACACTAATATGTTTCAAATGATCTGCCCAGGTCTGGCTATAAATGGCTATATCATCTAAGTACGCACAGGCGTACTCTTGTAACCCGTCCAGTAGCCGATCTACCATCCTCTGAAAGGTAGCCGGAGCGTTTTTCATCCCGAAAGGCATGACCCGAAATTGATACAGGCCAAACGGGGTGACAAACGCCGACTTGGGGATTGCCTCCTCGGCTAGTGGAATCTGCCAGTATCCCTTACACAGATCAATGGTAGTGAGATACTGGCCTCTTGCCATCCTATCTAGCAGCTCGTCTATACGGGGCATCGGGTAGGCGTCAGACACTGTTTTGTCATTGAGCCTCCGGTAGTCTACACAAAACTGCGTGGTGCCATCCTTCTTGGGTACTAGCACTACCGGTGATGCCCAGGGGCTATCTGAATGTTCGATAACCATTAACTGCAACATTTCCTCAATTTCTTTCCTCATGTGCTCCCTTACTGCTTCAGGGATACGATACGGAGTCTGTCTCATAGGGAGCTGTCCTGGGGTCGCACCTTTTGCCACAATCAACTCCTGTACCTGGGCACGCTCCTGGAGACTTAGCCGCTCCCCCAGCTGCACACCTGTAGCGTTTTCTGCAGAATCTTCCTTTTCTAACATGTCTGGCAAGGGCAGATTCTCATAATCCTCAGTGGCTGGGGCACAGATGGCTGCTACCTCCTCTATTCTCTGGTGATAGGGTTTGAGCATGTTCACATGGAGCATGCGTCGTTTCCCTACCCCAGAGCACGGGCCGATCACATAAGTGGTGTCACATCTCTGTTCTACCATTTGGTATGGGCCCTGCCAGGTGGCCTGTAGCTTGTCTGTGCGGACAGGTTTCAAAATTAGAACTTTCTGTCCCACCTGAAAGCTACGGTCTCTGGCTCCCCTATCATACCACCGGCGCTGTCGCCGCTGAGCCGCCCGGAGGTTCTCCCGTACGGTTTGGGTTAGAGCCTCCAAGCGGTCCCGGAACTCCAGCACGTATGGCACAATGGGGACTCCATCTGCACTGCTCCCCCCTCCCAATGTTCTCTAATTAAGTCTAGGGGTCCCCTCACCCTTCTCCCAAACAATAACTCAAACGGAGAGAGAAGCCGGTAGATTCCTGTGGCACTTCCCGGTAAGCATCTGCTTCAAGGTACCGTTAAAGCGCTCACACAACCCATTGGACTGCGGGTGATAGGCAGAATTTACAATTGGCTTAATGGCACATAACTTCCATAGCTGGTGGGTCACTTCGGCTGTAAATTGGGTCCCCCTATCCGAAATTATCTCTTGGGGAAATCCCATCCTGGAAAATATCTTCATCATAGCTTCGGCTACCGTTTCTGCTTGTATATTGGAAAGGGCTATAGCCTCCGGGTACCGGGTGGCATAATCTATAATGGTCAGAATATACCGCTTGCCGGAAGGGCTAGGCTTGGACAGTGGTCCTACTATATCCACTGCTACTCTGCTAAAGGGTTCTTCAATAATGGGAAGGGGGCACAATTTTGCTTTGTGGCGGTCACCCCTTTTTCCCACTCTCTGACAAATGTCACATGTCTGACAATACTGTCTCACATCTCTAGATATACCTGGCCAGAAAAATGCATGTGTCAATCTGTACCTCGTTCTTGTCATCCCTAAATGCCCAGACAGCGGAATATCGTGGGCAATTCTAAGCAGTTCCTGCCGGTATTTCTGGGGCACTATAAGCTGCTTATTAGTCACATGTACAGACCCCCCTACCACCCGCTCAGCAACACGATATAACAGATTTTTCTCCCATACATACTGTTCTCCCTCTAAACCTGTCTGACCAGCTGTCGCCTTATCCTTATAAATTTGCAACGTGGGATCGTTTTTAACCTCTGCCTCAAAGTCAGTCTGGGTATCCCAGGAAACACGGGTTACACGGGGTACATTGTCTTTTACCTGAGCCTCAGAGTGTGTGGAAGATGAAACCGTGGTGCGAGCCTGCTGACGGGTGGTCACTGGATATGCCTCATGGCGAGGACTTTGGGGCACAAAAGCGGAAGTCATTTGCCCCAGGTCATTCCCCAAAACAACATCAGCTGGTAACTTGTGCATCAGCCCCACCTCCACCATACCTTCCCCCGCACCCCAATTCAGATGTACCTTGGCAGTTGGTAGCCGGTACATGGCACCCCCTGCTACCCGGACTGCTACCGATCCCCCGGTATGTGCTGATCCTGACACCAAATGCGGGGCAACCAAAGTTAAGGTAGCGCCGGAATCACGTAGCCCCTGTACCTCTTTCCCTTCCAGAGTCACGGTCTGGCAATGTGGTTGTTGGTTGTCAGTAGCATGGATGGACATTACATCGTGCAAAACGCCCAGGGGTTCATCAGCCGACTCAAGCGGCACTCCTGACAAAGTTGGCTCTGCATGATAATAATGAGCAGCTGCCCGCGGGGCCATATTCTGCCGGAGCTGATTCCAGTTCTTGCGGCTCCGGTTTTGGGTGCACTCCCGGGCCATGTGCCCCCATTGCTTACAGGCATGGCACTGGATGTTGGACCTGCCATTATAACGGGAGTGGGGAGGTTGTCCCACAAGTGCTGGTCTGGATGGTGCTGTCGCTGGGGCAGGAGCAATAACTGGAAACGGTTGCGGGTTGGGTTTTGCATACCCTCGGTTATTATTTTTATGATGCCTCCTAGCATCATAATGTTGGTCGGCCAATCGTGCCGCTTCGGTTAGGGTGTGAGGATTTCGGTCATTCACCCATTCTTGAGCCTCTGGTGCCAGGCCATTACAAAACTGCTCCAGTAGCAACATCTGGCGTAACTCTTCCATGGTGGTAGCTCTGCTGGCTTGTATCCAGCCTTGTGAGGCTTGGTCAAGCTTGTGTGCACACTCCGCATGTGAGTCTTTGTCCCCTTTTTTCAATTCTCGGAACTTGCGCCGGTATGCCTCTGGGGTAATGGCATACCTTTCTAATAGCGCCTGCTTTACCTTGTCATAATTCTTGCTGTCCTCTCTGGGTACAGCCCGGTAGGCGTCTGCTGCACGCCCAGACAGTTTGCCTGCCAACAAAGGTACCCACATAGCTTGCTCTACATCATGCAAGTCACACAATCTTTCAAAATCTTGCAAGAATCCATCTATTTCGTCTTTATCCTCGCAAAAAGTTTTAAATGCATGATGTGGTATTTTTGGCCTTCCCTGGCCCACAGTTGAAACAGCAGCGGTTTCTGCTTGAGGTGAGAAGGCTTGATTCCTTTGCGCCATCACGTACTCCTGTGCATCCGCCGAAATTATGGTCATAATTTCTGGAGATACTGGAGCGGGCCAAAATGCCAATCTTGTCCTCATTTCTCGTTCAAATGGGGTCTCCTCCATGTTTGCTGGGGGTGTAGCACTACGAGCTCGGTCTCCTTCCATTAGCTCGGCAATAAGTCTTGCTTTAGGCTTATTGCTGGCTATCTTACCCCTGGCTTCCAACAGCTCCTTTAACGTTTGCCGTTTCAATATGGTGTAGTCCGTCCCCATTCACTTCTGCATCTGTATCAATTGCCTTCTGCTTTCCAGTATGTCAATTCCAATTGTATAAACAGCGTTTTTCTTGCTGTACGGTTGGATCCCGCCGCTTGCCACCAATTGTTGCGGAGCTGCAATTTTATAATCCCAGGATCTCTGCTGGTAGAATGCAATAACCAAGTACAAAGCTGGAAGCAGGCAATATTCCCAAATCCTCCCAAGAACCAGACGAAACACAGTCTGAGAGTCAACTGCCACTTTATTCAAAAAGACTGATATTTAAAGCAGGTCACTCAACTGTCACTTTCTACTTCAAAATATACAACTTAGTCAGTTTTAATAGCAATGCTAACGAATGGGAAGGATTCGAACAGACATACACAGTACAGCATAAATTAAACATAGCCGGAGATGCCACACTATACCGGCGCGCAGTACACAACAGAAAATAGGCACAACCATTCTATCTTAGGCATTCCCAAGTGGCTAGCTTTGCCACAATGTGGTTTCTTATTTTTATTTTATTTTTTTTTAACTTCTCTACCTCGACTGCTAATGGTTGAAGTGGGTGAACAGAATTTTGAAGCAAAGGCCCAAACTTTCAAGAAGCTTTTCTGTTACCTCCGATATAGCTACATTTTGCATTTTCACCATGACAACTGCAAGGGTATTGTGACTCATTGCTATTTCTTTTTTAGTAAAACATCGCTTCCATGACCTCCGTAACAACTATTTATTTCCATAAAGCTTTTAACAGATTGCAAGTAGGATATGATATAGACCATTTGTATCAACTCCGCTAATGCTTTTCAATAAAGATATTACTAAATCCCTTTGAATAGCTACATTTACACACACACAAAGAATCTTCAATGAAGCTCCCAGCTCTGAATTACATCACTATAAACAGGTGCAGTCAGCAAACAGCAAAAAGGAAAAAGGTACTTATTTGCTGGTTCTGTACATGTAGCACACACCTGCCAACAAAGGGAGTAGAAATTAAGAAGGGCACGATGTTTGCTAGAGAGTAGTAGTGATGGAGAGAGTGGAGGATGGGGGCAACGGAGACTAAAGAAGGGTGAAATAAATATAGTTCATCATTCTTCCTGGGATTTGTGGCAAAGCATATACTTTGGGAACTACATATCCCATAATGCTCAGGTGAACCATAGCACTACAGCTTTATGGGTATTAACTTATGGATGGCTGAGCATCATGGGATATGCAGTTCCCAACCATCTGCAGTGCTATGGTTGACTGTGCATCATGGGACAACTTCTTGAGTGACTGATTGAGCACTATGGGATTTGTAGTTCCGGAAACATCTGCAGTGCTATGGCTGACTGAGCATCATTGCTGACTGACGAATGACTGAGCATCATGGGAAATGTATTTCCCAAAATATCTGCAATACTGTAGCTCCTTCTTAAAAAATGCCGTCCATGCTGCTGCCTCCGAAGACTGGACATTGGCCTCAGGCCACCATTTTTTTTACTGTCTTGCCGGTAAAGTACTGGCTGGGTGACAACCTTGATCACGTGATATGGAGTTCCTGAGCATCTGCAGTGCCAAGGTTACTGAGCAAACAGAGACAAATATACATTACTGAGATGCTGTAAATCTCTCTGCCATAGATTAGAAAAAAGGAATTTAAAAATCAGCTCATTAACATGAAAGAGGATTTTGTATAATACTATATTAATCTCTGAGGTTAAAGCTTGACTGTGCACAATACTCCAAAGTGGAATCAGTCTGCTACATGGTATAATATGGCTTAGAGAGACTTGATCCCCATTAAAGGCCAGGTTAAGACTGTATGAATTGACATCTGTGCTAATGTCAGATATGATCGTGAGATTCTTGGGATTTACTTAATTTACATAAATGTGGTGCTTTTATCACAGTTAAAGGGCCACTGTCCTGTTATTTTCTGGGATGTTTTTTTTCTCTAAATACTGAGAAGTTAAACAACTTGTAAATGTATAGGTGATGGGGTGATCTGTTAGTTTCAAATGTATTATACTGACCTCTTTTCACCTCTACTTGTCTACTTATGTATTTGAGAGTCAGTAGTGAAAAATTAGATTGCCCGCAACCTACCACCTACTGGAATCTCCCACCTAACCAGGTCTCCCAACTGCACCACTTTAAGCAGTATTGACTCAGGACTGCAATCTCTTGGTCCCTATTTTTATTTCCTTGGTTAATTTTACAGATGCCAACGACATCCTGATTTGCCTATTATTTTGTTCATCCCTCATGCCGCGGGCAGCATTGGTACATGCCAACCTGGACTACAGGTCACTGGCCATTACATCACAGAACATGTTTGATAAAACAGATGCTTCTCCCATCACGCTTTGTAAACTAATCCTGGATGTATTGTATCCATTCCAAACCGTGTACAAGTTACAAAGTTAATTAAGTTGGGGAAAAAACTATGAAGTTAACCTGTGCACACACCTGTGTTTGTATTTGATCCAGAAGATGGCAAAACATGTGTAATTTCTTTTTTCAACTCAAAGAAGAAGAAAAAAAAACCTATCCTAACTCCAACGGTGGTCAAATATTCCCTGGATCAACGTTACTTAAGCTGCTTTCACTTGTGATAGCCATATATGAATAGAATTGGTATAATTCTAAAATGTATTCAACAAAGTAAAAACATAACCAGGAGAAAAAAAAACAGTCTCACGCGTTTCACCATGAGGATTAATACTCATGGCCAAATGTGTGAGAATGCTTTTTCTCTGGGTTTCTCCTATAAATAATTGTAATAAATGTATTACATTTGAGATTTTTGAATCTACTACATCTCCATGGATTACTTTGTGACCTAGGACTGAGAGGTTCTTCTTTACGCTCATCATCTCTTCATTGGCTCTAAAAATTAAGCTATGTTTAACTGAAAGACTGAGGCATTTTAAATATAAAATCCTTTAATTAAAGAATATAAATAAAGTACCTCACTGAGTCCTATCAGGGGGCAGACATCTTGGGTCAGTTGAGCTCAAGATTCTAAACAATATGCCTGTCTCCTGATAAAGCTGTATTTGCAGATACAGCCTAATAAAATCTTGCCTCAGCTAATAGAGTCCAACACTGCCCATTTTTGACCATTCTAAGCTTTCCTCCATTCAGAGACATCCTGGAACACCACTCCTCCTATTTGCATTGGGTAACAGAGTGTGACTGACAGGCCAATCAGACGACTGTCCCTGGCCTGTCATTTTTAATTGGCCATGGAGGGATCAGTGGCTATTTTTTTTTCTTTCCTGGATAGCCTTACTTGATCTCCTAGAAAGAACATGCAAGTTGCAGTCCAGCAGTAGATACTCACAGACAAAATCCAGTTCATTAATCAGGGTGGAGACCTCATAGAGGTTACTATAATTCATCTTTGGGATAATACTGCCAAACTGTACTTCCCATGGTCTTTCTGCAGCATGTGGAACACATGTGTGCCTCTGGAAACATGGCAGATGTTGGCAACTGTAGAAAACAGTATTCAGGATCAAGGTTGTCCCGTTTGTGACTTTAGTACAAATTGGTTCATTTTACAGATAATGCAGCATTTTATCCGCAAAGCATTCACTGCTTCGAAAATGTACAAAAATGTTTAAAAAAAAAAAAAGTTAGGCACAAATATGTAAGAACTTGAAATGAGACAGAGCCTAGAGAACAAACAGGTCATGTGGCTAAAAAAACCATCAAGCCATAGATAACATTTCTTTCACTCTGAAGTTTCACCGAATATCTTTTCCTCCAAACATGTTTACCAGGCCTAGAGAAAGACGCTATTATACCTCAGTCAAGTCGCTCGGCCAATGTTTAATTCACACTGGAAAATAATTGGAATATTAAACTATACGGCAAATTTGTATCCAGAGGAGAAAGTGGCCATGCAATCCAAGACAGAGACAAGTTAAAAATGACTAAGTATATGGTATTAATGGACACTTGCCATTCACACAATCAATAAAGTGTTTTGCCCATTTCAAGAGAGACTTTCTCTTAAAACTAATCTAAAATACCCTAGAGTGTAATGTATTGGATTTTCACATAATATAAGCTTATTTTTCATGCATTTCTTTTTCTTGCTGTGTTAAAAAAAAAAAAAGAAAAAAAAAAGTAGAATGGAAGGAAAATAAATTGGTCGAAAATCTTTCTGGTAGTTATAGAAATTGGTCAGAAATTACATATTTACCACTCAACCTGCTGTTATTCTAAATAGCGGATTCACATTCTGTGATATATAACAGTTTTGTGGGTTTTCGTGTAAGTGCAGAAAAAGTCATAAGATCCTTCCATTGGAAAAGGAAAAGCTCCCCAATCAACTATTTCAATGTCGTAATGACCCTGAAAAAAAAAAATACTAGGACAAAACAACGGCCAAAGAAATATACATTTATCCTGCGGGTTGGTACTAGATATAAGCAAAGCAATTTGTGGAAGTATGGATTTGGTGTCTGGTGATTTAACCAATGGGAGAGCAAGAAAACAGGTCAAATACAAGCAACGCAAACCACATACTTCAGTGCTATTGGACTGATCCTTGCTATAGAAACCATGTTTATTCTGCTAGTAGTGCTTAATTTAATGATGCATTCAATTCACGGCTATCATCCCTCACGTGTATCAAAAAAAGATGGATCACCTGGTTTTCCGAACACACGTGGTCCGGTCCAGAGATCACATACGTGATACTGGAAATGTAAAAAAAAAAGTGCCTCAGACACCAGGAAAATCCACCACAGGGAGTCCAAAATAGAAAAAAAAATTAATACACCAAACACGGACACTGGACATGGA
The DNA here is from genome assembly GCA_036172795.1 of Pelodytes ibericus. Classification (NCBI taxonomy): domain Eukaryota; kingdom Metazoa; phylum Chordata; class Amphibia; order Anura; family Pelodytidae; genus Pelodytes; species Pelodytes ibericus. Next base: position 185,755,084 of record CM069862.1, read on the forward strand.
CCCCTTTGCGTCGTTTAACTGTTCTATGCCGTCCTATTTTTTTTTATGTCCATAAAGACGCTACGATGACATAGAACATCATCCAACATTTAATAGCTCATCATGGCACCCCACGGTGAGCTGTGCTTCGGATCCCGCTGCAGTGACTTGTAGCAGGATCTCACCTGTCAGATGAGGCCACTTGTAAATGTAGCTCAAAGCAAGCACCGGCTACATTTTACTAATAAGCGAAGTGCCTGAACTTCCGGGTTTGGGCACACCTCTGTGATGCCACAAGTGATATCGGGAGGTCTTGCGAAGTTTTGGCAGAGACCCACAGGGTCTATTAAGAACCTGACCGGGTCTCTGCAATTGTGTCCCTGTACCGATTGTGTCCCTGGCTACCCTTGTGATCAGGGCAAGGAACAAAAAAGGTCTTCTGGGACCTATGCGTCACAAAGGGGTTAAGTACTAAATGTAATGTTACACTTTGTTTTAAAATGTGATCCTCTAGTTGAGTCTTCGCAATATAAATAGAGTTTATCAAGTTTACCATATCTTTTTTTTGCAACAAAAACAGATACAGACAATTGATACTATTTTATTTATTGTTTTTTATTAGCCTTCTTTTCAGGCAATTTTAAAATAGTGTCTAATTATACAGACATCAAACTATTTTGGTTTAATCTGCTGATGTTTAACCTTTACATTGTATGGGTTTTTTGGTTACAAATTAATTCTGGGAATCCATGTAGTTCTGTTTGAAAATTCATTGCTATAGCAATCTTTTGTTTACCTTTTGCTGTTGTTTACATTACAAGGGGATCAGGTCAAATTAACTTGCTCTAAGCACCAGTTTAATTTAAAAGCTGTCTCCTTGTTTTATTTTTTTGACATCAGAAATTGTAGGTGCAGGAAAGTTATGTTATGTCACTGGTGCTGTAGATATCCTCATGCATCTTTGATTGCTGCCAGGAGATGATCACAATGCCCAGTGTTCTAGTGGGAAGGATCACTCCCCAGGAGAATCCTGCATAAGATAGCTTTTCAGGGATTGCAAAAACTAAAAGAAAAAACTAAAACTGGAACAAATGAATTCATGTTTATTTTTGAATTGTTAACTTTAGTATGCATTTATTTGTCCATTTTAACTTTTATCAGACTGTAGCAACGCTTTACGATCTGACAGTGAAAATGGGATAAGAAAAGGAGTTTAGAAATCTCATGTTTTTGTATAATGTCAATAAATAACACTGCACTAGATACAGTAAGCAATGAGTATTATATGACTTCATAGACAACATTTAAACTAATACTTGTTTTGAAAGACCTGCCAGCGAGTTTCCAATTTAAATTGTATTGATCCTAAAAAAAAACAGAATGAGACAATCCACACTATTCGATGCAAGTGATGGAGGAGGTTGAGAATTTCTATAGATTCGAAATGCTTGGGAATTCAAAGAAATACGATTGCTTAGCTTTTGTATTATCAGAATTGAGCACTTTCAAGGATTTCCCTTTTAAAATAAAGGGGAAACATTCGGCATGTGTTGAAGCAGATGTTGTATACATTGCCCAGGGCCTTCCCATGATATAGGAATATGATTTCCTATGGCTTGAGAATTCCCGCTCAACTAACTGGACAACTAGTGATTACCTTTACAAAGGAGTCTGGGAACACACAGAAGTCATTGTTTATAAGAGATAAAAAACAATGGTGACAATTATAGAAACATAGAATGTGTCGGCAGATAAGAACCATTCAGTCCATCCAGTCTGCCCAATTTTTTGGAGTACTTTTATTAGTCCCCCGTTCCCGGTCTTATAGCTAGGATAGCCTTGTGTCTATCCCACGCATGCTTAAAATCCTTGACTGTGTTTACCTCTACCACTTCTGCTGGCAGGCTATTCCATACATCCACTACCCTCTCAGTAAAGTAATACTTCCTGATATTACTATTAAATCGTTGCCCCTCTAATTTTAGACTATGTCCTCTAGTTGTGGTAGTTTTTCTTCTTTTAAATATACTCTCTTCCTTTACTGTGTTGATTCCCTTTATGTATTTAAATGTTTCTATCATATCCCCCCTGTTACGTCTTTCCTCCAAGCTATACATGTTAAGATGCTTTAACCTTTCCTGGTAAGTTTTATCCTTCAACCCATGAACCAGTTTAGTAGCCCTTCACTGAACTCTCTCCAAAGTATCAATATCCTTTTGGAGATACGGTCTCCAGTACTGCGTACAATACTCCAAGTGAGGTCTCACCAGTGCTCTGTACAATGGCATGAGCACTTCCCTCTTCCTACTGCTAATACCTCTCCCTATGCAACCAAGCATTCTGCTAGCATTTCCTGCTGCTCTATTGCATTGCCTACCTACCTTCAAGGCCTTTTGAAATTATTACTCCTAAATCCCTTTCCTCAGATGTTGAGGTTAGGACTGTACCAAATATTCTATATTCTGCTTTTGGGTTTTTACGCCCAAGGTGCATAATCTTGCACTTGTCCACATTAAATGCCAGTTGATCTATATTGCATTAGCAGAATGGCAATATTGAGAGAAAATTGTGTCCTGTTTATGGCTTCAAATTGTGGCCTGATATGCCGTTTATACATTTACCATTGAAGGTTGCCATCCAGCTGAGATTTTACTAACAGGCTACTGAGGCCAATGTTAAGTCTATGGAGAGACAAGCTTGGCCGGTATGTCTTTTGGAGAAAAAAAAAATCCCAATGATGTCATCAGCAGGAGACAACCACAGGCCCATTTAAAACCACATTTTTCTTATAAATGTATTGCTCATTCTTGATCCTTTTGTATTCTCTACATTCACACTACAAGCAATATTTAGGGTACTGAATCTCTTTAACTATTTCTGCAATACTTATCTTTAAAACAGAACCTTCAGCAGCTTTCTTCTCAAGTGATGGACTCGTTGGATGTCCCAAGGTTTCCTAGTACTTGGATAACTATTATTATTTTTTTAAATAGCAGCTTTAAATTCACATTTTTTTTTTTTTATATTTCATATATTAGATTCCTATATGTTTAATTTGCATATTATCACTGTACAGATTATTTTGACTGTGAACATTTTAAATTGGGCTCATCTTCTCAGTCTCAACTGGCTTCCTACGTTAGACATTACTTTGATAAAATGTTCTGATGACTTTGTCCCTACGGTATCTCAGATTTGTCCTGTATCTCCATATATGATCTCTTGTTGCCAAACATGTCAAGCCAGACATGTTTAGCCTTAATATCTTTTGACACACTCTGCGTAGACAAGCCTTCATCCTTGCCCTATGTATGCACTTAAGATAGCAATGGTTTATAGCTCTTTATCTTCCATACCACTGGCAGAAATAGAGGCATTAAGCTGTGACCTCTGGGGTTATTATTCCAAGGTTGTACTGGCTCAATAGACATCATGACTGGAAGAAATGGATGGGACAGTAATAAATAAAGTACCTTATTGAGCCCTCCTTGCTCCATATAACATGCCCTCTATATGTCCCTCATAAGCTCTCCAATGTACATTAAAGCGAGAAGACTTCTGTACATTAAATGTATTCAACCCCCTCCAGATGAATGAAAAATCAAGAACAATACAGGATTCCGTCCCTTGAGGATGGATGGTGTTCCAGTTTTTTCTTGATATCTTCAGCTTATCGCTATACAGCGGGATCCCCTCCTACAGATAAGGCTACTTTGAATTACCTCAGTCTGACAGGCTAATGGTAACAGGTGCTCAAAGTGTGCGCCTGTTACATCTAACCAAATTGCAGTGTGCAAGGTCTTGAACTGTTTAGGCAGGGTCTGTTAAGACCTTGATTGGGTCTCTGCCACTGTGTCCCCATCTCCCGACCACTTCTGCGATGGTGGGCCAGGAACACAAAAATGCCTTTTTAGCTTTATAACTATATCAGTGTTTTCCAACTTTGTTTGTGTCTCTACCATGCAGAAATTTAAACTGGGCGTTGTGTAGTATTAATGTCATGAGGGTAGTTAATATAACCCATAGGTTTTTGGGGGGCAGATCAGCATGGTTAAAGTCCTCATAAAACCTCTTGAGGGCTATATCCATTCCACTAGGTAAACATCAATTCTTTACTGATGGAAATAAAGTTTCCGAACTTAAACTTGGAGAAGTTCTCCAAGAAACCCAAACAAAACACCCTTTAGTCCATTAAAATCTCTCAAAACATTCTATCAGAAAATACATTTCATGCTCTTCGGGACTAAACTGCACCGGCACATACCGAAATGTCATAATAAGGCTTTGTAACAGCACATTATATTTAAAACAAATATATATCCGTAGCATCGGATACGAGTTATCTAATTGATCCACTAAATCACAGCACATTAGGGTTTCTGCAGTCTGTGTTCTGAAAGCCGCTCGGTATTACATAATACTTGATTTGGACAGAAATTTAAAAAGAAAAAAAACTCAAGCCGTGTGTGTATTTGCTGAGAGTTTATCTGATCATCTCCGTGGTAGACTCTTAATACCAAATTAATGATGCACAATCATGCCTTTCATCACCGTTTTTAACAAAATTTCATTAAGCAGGATATATAATTGTCATTAAAAGTGTTTACACATCTATAAATTATTATTAAGCACAAAGTAGAAGGTCACCCATAATCTCATAAGGCAAAAGGGTATGCTCTAGAGAGTTTTAACTAGATCAAGAAGCCATTGCCTGATTAATTAGATACCGTGTTTGTGCAATATTGACAGAAACAGAACAAAGGGGTCATGCATCTAGACCACATACAATTATTCCTTGCTAATGATTGCCTTTCAGGTAGCACAGCTCGAGCAATACATTGTGTCGCCGTATGTTTTGTTCTTGATGGTTAATACCGTCAGTGAACACTTTGTTACATGCCATACAAATGGATACTATTTGGTACTCGATCATCCCTTGGAAAATTCAAAATGGCTGACCACGTCCACCTGTTGAGCTCCTACTGCATGTGTGCCTTGTCTTCCTTTGGAGCACTGCACTCATTGCCTTTTCTTAAGGTAAGTCTTTTGTTTGTTCCATCCCCTATTGTTTGTTTGTTTTGTTTTTCCCAATGTTACAGTTGTATAGAATCTGTTTCATACCAATTAATTAAAGGGATACTGCCACCAAAAAAATGAAAAGGGATTATTGTTTTTATTTTGAATTGTTGATTTCTGATGTGTCTTTTGGTTTTTGTTATTGGAGTTTATTTTATGAAATATTTTACTAAACAAGTGTGACTGGGTGCTGACATTCTATGAAATATACCAGCAGTGACTTTACAGCACTAGTATCTCACTTTGGGGTTGGGGACACAGAATGCAGTGTATAAGTCAAGATTTCTGATCATAAATTTGCATTGAATTGGGAGGTTAATGTAGCTATTACATCACAAGGGGGCAGAGCTATAATCCTGTTTGATTAGGTCAATCTCCTCTTTTTGTGTTAGAAGGTAGGTAAAACAAGTTGGACACAGCCACCTAGTCCTGCCCACTAGTGATACACAGGAGCCAGTAAGAGAGCAGGTGAGTATCTTATCATCATGCAGGCTCTGGCCATAGTTGTAAAGTGAGACTTGATGAAAGATTTTGGAGAATGTTGCATCAGGGGTAAAATTCCCAAAATGGATGCTGGAGACAAACACCTAATTTTATTTTTACTTTTATATGCAGATAATTAAAAAAAAAAAAAAAACACACACCAGTGTCATATGTCTTATATATGTGTTTGTTTTAAATACACAGGTAATCTAGTTACATCTTATGTAAGTGGTAGTGTCCCTTTAAAGTCTGCTTTTTAGCTTATTCGTAATCATAAATAGAAAGTAAAATTGATTTCTGAAGTTGGATATCTTTAAGGGACTCTGTCGCTTCATTTTATACTTTTTATACATGAATTAAATATAATTAAATAAACTGAAATGTGGGTAGTTTAAATGTTTTATAATAATACAATTCATTTGCATCACAGCAACACCAGTTTGATTATGCAACTGAGCTCAAAAAGCCACTATGTCATTGGGGATATGCAAAACAGCAATGCCGACGCATTTTGCAGACTTCCAAGATACTCAGTATTGCGAGACGACATGGATTTGGCATGCAAGCACGTATGTACAACAAAAGGAATACTTTGGCAGTTGAAAGCTAGTTGTCATGCATATTAGGTGGACACTAACATGTGATGTGTGAAGAGGATATTCACATAAAATACAATTGTACATAACGATTTAACAAAGCAATAAACCTGTTTTTTTTTCTCTGTGCTAAATAAGACATGCTTGAATAATAAGTTGCAACTTATTACAATATTTTAATAGTTTAATATAAATGCTCAAATAAAACCAGTGAGTTGGATTATGCAGTACTTTTAGTAAGCTACTGTTTTTTCTGGTCAATATATAATTTTAAAACACACAAAATGTTATAAAATAAAATAAGAATTCCAAAAATAGTAATAATTTGCTTATTGACCTGACTGCTACCTCTTTTGGTACTAAAGGGGTCAAACAAGAGTCAGAGAAAAGCACACTTTATTATCCGCAGCACAATGAAAATGTGTTTTTTTTAGCTTTCTTGCTCATTAAGTAGTAGCCATACGCATTTCAAAGGCTTGCCACTTGGGGATAATAATATCCCTGCCAAGCGATCATATCGCAAACATTCTAATCATTGCTATAATCATTTGTCCGAAATGCGACAGTGACAATACTTCCAGTCACAAATTAAATGAGCAGATAAGGGAACTTGGTGTCCGGTTCTATCATGTGCCTCGTTTGCTTACAAATGAGGTATTTTGAAGCCAAGTACAGTCTCAGTAACAGTAATCTATTGTTGAAGCTTAAAAAAAACACCTAAAAAAAGCAGCCACTAAGCTTTAAGAAGCAGCAACTCGAAAAGTGTGTTTTAATCATGTAAAAAAAAAAAAAAAACACTTTTTTGTTCTCTTTTTATTTTGAAACCCAGCCAAGCATAACCAATAATGGTGTGGAACATTAATCAGGGACTTTACACCTGTGGATTTGTGAATGTATTTTTATTATTTCTCTCGTTGTTTGGAGAGCGTCGGAAAACAGTGTGGTTTTAAGACGTTTATGGAAGATGGTGATGGTTTATCTTAAATACTGACCCTTTAAAAGATATCCGATTGGATGATGTCTCACACTCTCTCCCTGCACGCTGTGTGATCCACCATGCAGGAAGTGAAATACCACTGGAGGCTAAGATGGCTCAGGCAAGCTGGGGACAAAGGTGGCATAGAGAGGCTGTTTGGGGGCTATGATGGCAAACAAGAGGCTGTTTAGGGGACTAATAAGCCGCAGGCCGGCTGTTTGGGCTAAGATGGCACTGAGAGATTGAGAAAAAGGATGGGACAAAGTGGCTTTGTGTAGGACTAGGATGGCAAAAAGGGACTGGGGGCTAAGATGGCACAAAGTGGATGTTTGGGGACTAAGATGGAAAAAATAGGCTATTTGGGGTGCTAATATGGTACAAAGAGAGGCAGTTTGAGGGCTAAGATGGCACACCGAGGGTGTTTGATTTTTGCTTTGTTTTCTTAGGCTCCAGCCAAATCCTGGAGAGCTAAGTGGACATATCAATTTATGTTGCAACCCTACTATTTTTGAGTAAATTAAACATATTCAGACATTTTGATTTCTGTATACATTTTCATGAGAATTTATTTTTAATACATATTAAAAGAGGTAGGTCATTTTCAAGTCGGAGTGGTCCTTTTCAAGTCGGAGTGTCCTTTTAAATTACAATTCCTCAATTTCCTGTGCAGTCTATTCTTTACAAGTCTAGTGTTATTTTTCCTTTTGGCAAAGAATTCAGACAAAATGTTTAAATTTGACCGAAATGGTCTTGTTAGACCAAGAGAGTCTAAAACTATCATGACAAATCGTACATCCAGGTCTGTACATATGCAAAATATATTCCCAGCACACATTCCTAAACTGATTTCTAAGTGGAAAATATCAAAATTGGCAGTCAGCAAGGGTTCTGGTTTCATTAGAGATTTAAAAATATATTTTTACTTTTTTTTCTATAATCTAGTGGTCTCGGTGAAAGCCTTGTTAAAATGCTTTATTTTAAGTAGGAACTGAACAGTGACCTCTAGAGAATGTCTAGAGGAGCTAGAAGTGGGCAAGTTAACTCAAAGGCATCATTAGAAGAGAGTTAAATGCCACAAAAGTGAAACCATGCAACTGAACTATATGACAGGTCATTGAGTCACCTCACAATATTAAGGCGTTGTAATTTGGAAGAAGGTGCTCTTAAGATGCCAAGACACAAAGTATCCACTACAGTTTGTTCAACTGCATCAAGACTATTAGGTCAAAAAATATGATTCTTATCCTTGTCAACCAGGCAGAAGGGATACTAAAGAAGGAGTAGAGTAGAATGATACTAAAAAAAGTAGAGTAGATGGATACTAAAGAAGGAGTAGAGTAGATGGATACTAAATAAGGAGTAGAGTAGATGGATACTAAATAAGGAGTAGAGTAAATGTATACTAAAGAAGGAATAGAATAGAAGGGATACTAAAGAAGGAATAGAGTAGAAGGGATAATAAAGAAGGAGTAGAGTAGAAGGGATAATTAATAAGGAGTAGAGTAGAAGGGATAATAAAGAAGGAGTAGAGTAGAAGGGATAATTAATAAGGAGTAGAGTAGAAGGGATTCTAAAGAAGGAGTAGAGTAGAAAGGATACTAAAGAAGAAGTAGAATAGAAGTGGTAGTTAATAAGGAGTAGAGTAGAAGGGATTCTAAAGAAGGAGTAGAGTAGAAAGGATACTAAAGAAGAAGTAGAATAGAAGTGGTAGTTAATAAGGAGTAGAGTAGAAGGGATACTAAAGAAGGAGTAGAGTAGAAGGGATACTAAAGGATTAGTAGAGTATGTGAGCAGATGGATAATGATGAATCCAGCTTTTTCTAGTTAGTAATTATTTGTATTAAAATGGCAATTTATATAATGGATCTTGGCACCGGGATTATTCTAAGAGCCTTTAAGAACAGCAGATAATTGTGTTTGTGTAGGGTCATAGTTGGAACTCTCGGGTTAAGACTAAAAGTATACTTGCTATGTCTACACGCACACAAAGGGGAAGATCGCGTATTACATGCTGAACTACAAGCTAGGGTTAATATTGAGTAAAATGATCTAGAAACCACTTTTAATGTGTTTTGCCAGAGTATTCCCAATGTTGATTTGAGGGAGGAAAGTATTTAAGTTGGTTCTCTGCCAGTCTGTGCTCTATACCAGGAAATAGTCACAGCTGAGCTGTATTAAAGAATTAGTCTAAGTGCAGACTGGAACAATACCTCATTGTCAGGTATACATTGGCCATATATTGAACTGCAGAGACGGGGCGCAGTTTTGTGCAGAGCATTGCTACCATGTCATTTAGCAAAGCATTTAGACATTGCCTTTCATTTTAGCAACAATCTGCCTTTCGAGTCGTAATTGACCACTTGTGCTTCTGCTGAATAAAGAGAGAATTGAAGGGAATTGAGAAAGGAATTTTAAACTTAAGACCAAATTAGCAGAGTTGGAAAAACTCTCCCACTCAGCTGCAGGGATTTTCCCCCCCAACTCGGCTCCATTTTAAGAGTAGGACAAGTGCCCTGCAAGCAAATGTAGATTTTCCCTATCCACATTTGCTTGCAGGACACTTGTCCTACTCTTACCCACATTTTACTTCCTTTTGCAGCCCTCTTGCACTTTCCATTACTTTTTTAGAGGCATTTTAGTGGCCTAAAGTTCAGAAAACTAGAAATTAGAGTTGAGCGGACACCTGGATGTTCGGGTTCGGCGGGTGCGGCCGAACTAGGAAAAAAAGTCCGGGTTCAGGGTCAAACTTGACCCTGAACCCGAACCCGAACATCCTAGGGTAATGAGTGGGGGACCTAGCAGTGGGTGCGGACCCTAATAATAATAATGAGGGGGGGATCTAGGTCATTATTATTATTATTAGGGTCCCCGCCCGCTGCTCATGGGTGGGGACCGGGGGGGGGACACTAGGTCCCCCCTCATTATTATTATTAGGGTCCCCATCCACCGCTCATGGGTGGGGACCGGGGGTGACACTAGGTACCCCCTCATTATTATTATTAGGGTCCCCACCCGCTGCTCATGGGTGGGGACCGTGGGGGGGACACTAGGTCCCCCCCCTAATTGTTATTATTAGCGTCCCCACCCGCGGGCAATGGGTGGGGACCGGGGGGGGGGGGGTATTTTACTAGTTTTGAGTTGAGTTTTGTTTTGCTTGGAAAGAAGTGAGTTTCCTGAGAAGGTTGCGCTCCGGCTGAACACGGTTATCCCTTTTTTTTTATCAGAACATACAAATGTAAACCTATAAGACAGCATGTAGAAAATGTAAATACTGCTTTAACCACAATGGCAAACTATTCCATGAGATGGTAAAAAAAAAAAAAACACATCAATAATGTTAAAAAAAATATCCTTATTTACTGTTAAAGGACAATTCTTGCAAAAAATAAGTTATGTGTAATTGAAAGACTGCATCAAGCCTACACATTTTACATACAAATGCTTTAACGATTATGTAGCTCAATCAGGGGGTGGACATCTTGTTTAGAATGTCTGCCCCCTGATAGACCTATATGGAGCCAAAAGGGCTTAATAAGGGGCTTTAGTTATATTTTTTCATTATATTTATATTATATTATATTATATTCATTATATTTCATTTCATATCTAAAATGCCCACACTTTCAATTAAGCATAACTTCTTTTTTTGCCTACAGTTGTCTTGTAAAGGGGATGCATTCTCTTTCAGTTCAGCACTATTTCAGGAAACATACACACAATGGAAGCACGTCACTGAGGAGTTATTAACATTTCCATATGGCGTTGTTCAGATACTGTCGTAATTTTCACTTTCCAAGTGTTTTAGTTTGACTGTTGGGAAATTTTGATGCAACTTCTGTTGGTTAAATATCTTCATGCACGTAAACTACATATGGGCATATGTGTCGAATTGGCACATTTTCCTTTTACATCATAAGGCGCTACTCAATAAAGAGAGAATTGCAGAGAACAGAGAAGGGAATTTCAATTTTCAAACTTTAGGCCAAAGTTGCCAATTTGTACAGTTCTCCAATGCAGCTGAAAGGGAGATTTTTTCCAGTCTAAATTCCAGTCTAAATCCCCTGTAATTCTCTTCTGAAAGCTGTACCAGACTGTACCTAGCCACAAAAATAACACAAACCCCAGGGAGCAAGCTACCGCCAAAGCCCTACTGACCCCTCCCTGCAAAAACAGTGCCTTTTCTAGCCCTCTTGTAAACCCTAAGTGAAAAAATAAAGTGGACTTCATCCCTTGCAAACAGACATTTAGGTGTCTCTTCTAGCGACCTGTGTCTCACTACTGTGTTCTTCAACATTCTGATAAAAATGGGCATCAGTTTGTTCCCCTTTCCCCTGCTGTGTTCCGTCACCTGAATACCCCCGATATATCACCATCGATGACGGGTGACCATTTCTGACCACATCAATTTAACCCCCAGGACCAGCTGCAAAATAAGATGCAATAATCTTATAGCTGAGCCCATAATGTGTTCCTTTTTTTAACCATCCCTCTCCATTTTGTCAGTAGGAATGGCTCCTAGGTACCTTGTACCTGCAAGAGAAAGACCAGGCAACCGACCAGGACAGTGTCCCCCTACGTCTTTGGACCCCAATAACCTTTACAATAAAGAATGGAACCTCACATAAGTCTTGAACCGGTTGGTCTCCCAGAAACCAATACTCTGCATTAAATTTTCCCCCTGGCCGAGTCTAGCACATCAGTTGCTGCTCTTATCCTGAAGGACTGTGTACTGAAATCTGCCTCGGGTACCAACAAGGAACATGTCTAGCCCGAAAAGAGATATTCAATTCCAAATACTAAATCTGCTGCAGAACCTCTTGGATAATGTGATTTTATAGTTTCAAATTCAAGTTTTACATTTTTTTATCAACACAAACTATAACTGCATTCAACTTCAAATCCCCTCTTGTCCCTAGATTAATCCAAGCTGCAGATGCTACAGAAGTACCGGTTGATATTGCCCAACAAAAATCCTGTTCTCAGAAGCTCCTAATCCATATTGCCTATTTAATGTATCAAATAGTGGGAAGTGGGATAATTGTCCTAATTGGAAAGGCCAGCTTTTCCCTGTGTGTTTTTTAATTGAATGCATTTTTTGTGTGTGCATCTGCTCATCTCTCTTTGGCTACATCATTTCTAGATCTGTCATGTGAGCAGCAGGAAGCAGACAGTTAGCGGTTCTGAATTGTTTTTATCACAGGTTAATTGTAATAGGAGAAAAGATCTTTAAACGTTCAATGCTGTGTGTTATAAACAATTGCCCATTAAGATGCCTTCAGACATCTGCATATCTGCTACAATGAGCTGAAGATAAGCTTGCTTATTTGCACATTACAGGTCCTGTGGCAGGTGGATGCACATTAGGAAGATTGCATTACAATATATGTATGTACAAACATATCTGCAATTAATGCACATGAGAACGATCAAAAATACAGTATATCTGAATCAAAAGTTCAATGAACACCGGCATCTATGTGCTGGTTTTCTTCTCTAGAAAATGAAGACCTGAGCGCGTCCAGGGGAGGGTTGACATCTTTTTTGGCCTGGGACGATGAAACCAGTTTAGTGGTCAATGGTCCGACTACATGTCTAAATGTTATCAACAAATATAGACACAGATAGACAGATATGTTGACAGATAATGGATAGGGACTGGTAGAAAGACGAGACAATCATATAGGAAGGTAGCCTTTTCCCACCTCATTTTATACATTTGTGGGATGGAGATAAGGTCCCAACAAGGAATATGCCTTCACGTGTGTTGGAACAGACCTCCATTGCCCGCTCCTTTCTGTGGCTCACCAGTTCCAGTTACTACAGGATATGATAAAATACTTTGGACAGAAAATCAGAAGTAAACATTTACAGCTAGGAATTTTGTTTTAAAATATCATTGCGAGTGGACAAATTCCCATAGGTTACACATTACATTATCTGCTCTAGTCTTTTAAGGTTATAGGATTCTGAAGGTTTACAGGGAGTTTTCATTCAGAAGGTTAGTACAGAGGGAGATCTCTTTTGGAAGCCTGGTAAGGTACGGTTCTAAACAGAAGAGCTGTATGATAAAGTATATACCTAGAAAACCATAATAGATGAATATTAAGTGTACATATATTTATTTTCATATGTAATTAAACTATTTTTTTTAAAATATATGTATCAGGTGTGAACACAGCACACTCAGTTTTGGTCTAATTTTAATGATAATAATATTTTTACTCACCTGAAAAAAAGATAAGGGAATAGTAATTAACATTAGACAGACAAAAAAGATGTAACGGTTGTCTCCATAAGTAGATGTCTATACTTCCTGGTGTCTGGTTGAGCAATGCAAATGCAAATGAACTTATCCCATGTTCGGGAAGAAGGCATTTAAATATATAAGAATGTTAAAGATATCTTAGTTTGTATGTGATTACCCAGAATGCATCACAACATAGCATGAGAGAGTGGGCATGTCCGTTCACTGGCCAGGCATATTGGATATAAACTTAACTTTTTTTCCCCTTCATCCCAAATACCGTATTTGCTCGAATATAAGACGACCCTAATTATAAGACGACACCCCAAACTTTGGATATTGCTTTAGGAAAAAAACTAAAAGCCTGAAAATAAGACTACCCTATAGTAAAAAAAAGTTTAACTTGTATATATTAACATGTAAATTACCTTTTTATATTCAATAAAAATTATATTAAACAAATGTATTTCTTGTATTTACTGTGCCAATGCTGCCTCTCTCTCCACCCCCCCCCCCTGCGTTGTCTCCCTTCCCCCAAACTTTTCTCTCTCTCTCCCCCCTTGTCTTTCTCTGCCCCCCCCTCCCCTTGTCTTTCTCTGCCCCCTCATCTTTCTCTGCCCCCCCTCCCTTTGTCCTTCTCTGGCACCCCTCCCCTAGTCATTCTCTGGCTCCCCTCCCCTAGTCTTTCTCTGGCCCCTCCCCTAGTCCTTCTCTGGCCCCCCTCCTCTAGTCCTTCTCTGGCCCCCCTCCCCTAGTCTATCTGGCCTCCCCTCCCCTAGTCTATCTCTCCCCCCTCCCCTAGTCTATTTCTCCCCCCTCCCTCCCTCCCCAGTCTCTCTGCCCCCACCCCCTCCCTCCCTCTCACCTTTAACGCGCTCCCTGGTGGCTAGTGGGGGCAGCCGGGGGACAGTCGGTCTGTCATAATAGACGGCAGTGTCGGGCAGCATGGAGGATGTCTGCACGTATCGTGCAGACATCCCCCGGCTGCCCCCACTAGCCACCAGGGAGCGAGTTAAAGGTACGATACGCGCAGACAACCTCCGCTGCTGCCCGGCACTTCTGGAAGGACCCGGCTTCATCATAGAAGTCCCGGCGGTCGTGCCGGGCGGCAGCAGGGGGAGTCTGTGCTCATCGCGCAGACATCCCCCGGCTGTTAGAGAGGGGGATCCAGGTCCCCTGCAGCTCTGCGGGGGACCTGGATCCCAGTCTTATAATCTGACCTCGATTTGAGGTCATATTAGAAAATGACCTCGAATAAAGATGAGGGGACTTTTTCAGAGCATTTGCTCTGAAAAAAACCTTGTCTTATATTCGAGAAAATACGGTCAATAAAATGTCGATTGTCATGTTCTGTTCAGGAAGTAGCACAAGCTTCCAGCTATTATTGTACCTGGATCCTCAGGTGTAACAATCTTTTCCCAAAACCGATAGACGTGTCGCTGAAAATTCAGTGGCTGACTGATGATCAATTATGTATACCTTGATGTAGACTGAGAGAAAGACAGCTATATAAGTACAGGGAATTAAACCCTGCCTACGATACGATGGAGTCTATTCACTAAACGGTGAGCTGAAAGTGTGCCAAGGTGAGACGAACATTTCATCCCATTGACTTAACCCCTTCGTGAAGCATGGTGCTTGCTTCCCAGACGACGCAAGCACCAAAACGTCATGATTTGTTCCTGGCCACCGATCACAAGGACCCTGTGGGTCCCTGCCCAAAAATCGGGAGAGCTCTGGACGTCATGTGTGACATCACGGAGGCGTGCCCGAACCCAGAAGTTCGGGCACTGCGCGATTTAGAGAAATGTAGCCGGTGCTCGTTTTGAGCTATTTATTTGTATGCAGGTTTTATATATATCTCCATTAGCGATGTCAAATAAACAGACAGCACTGACACATTTCAAACAAATTTGTCTGCAGAAGGATATTGATACTTTGGAGAGAGTTCAGAGAAGGGCTACTAAACTGGTTCATGGGTTGAAGGATAAAACTTACCAGGAAAGGTTAAAGCATCTTAACATGTATAGCTTGGAGGAAAGACGTAACAGGGGGGATATGATAGAAACATTTAAATACATAAAGGGAATCAACACAGTAAAGGAAGAGAGTATATTTAAAAGAAGAAAAACTACCACAACTAGAGGACATAGTCTTAAATTAGAGGGGCAACGATTTAAAAGTAATATCAGGAAGTATTACTTTACTGAGAGGGTAGTGGATGTATGGAATAGCCTTCCAGCAGAAGTGGTAAAGGTAAACACAGTCAAGGATTTTAAGCATGCGTGGGATAGACACAAGGCTATCCTAGCTATAAGACCGGGAAAAGGGACTAATAAAAGTACTCAAAAAAAAAAAAATTGGGCAGACTAGATGGACCGAATGGTTCTTATCTGCTGACACATTCTATGTTTCTATGTTTCTATGTTTCTAAATTTAAATGTTCATAATGTTCTTAATTTATGCATTTGCTTGCATTTATACTAACACAATGTATATCTCTTTTTTTTTATTATCATTCGGCGCATTTGCAGTGTAAACAATGTTAAGGAAATGTCGACCACATTTCAACACTGAGGATTCGAGGCAGACAGCACTGGATTCAGATGTATTCTTAGGTCATGTTGACATGTAGATCATTATTCTCTATAGCACAGTGATGGGGAACAGTTTTGAGTCTGTGTGCTTAATCTTCTGCAGGAAACAAGGGTACAAAGTCCCACACTTTCTTAGTTTCCCCTTTTATGGTATCTTCTTTTGTTCCTCCATAGCAGTTCCCACAATCCGTTTTCTTACCCACCCTTCTGTTTCTCAGTTTGAGCTCATTATCCCTCCATTTCAGTACTCCTCCACCCACCCTATAAATGAATACAGTTCTTACACCTGACAAATTTGGGTCTATTGGGGCAGGATTGCCACATATTCAGTATGCTGTGCACCAGACACCTGGCGATGTCCATGCACAACATGCCAAGGCTAGCTTCTCTATGCACAACATGCTAAGGCTAGCTTATCCATGCACAACATACCATGGCCAGCTTCTCTATGCACAACATACCAAGGCGAGCTTTTCCATGCACAACATACCAAGGCTAGCTTCTCCATGCACAACATACCAAGGCTAGCTTCTCCATGCACAACATACCAAGGCTAGCTTCTCCATGCACAACATACCAAGGCCAGCTTCTCTATGCACAACATGCCAAGGCTAGCTTCTCTATGCACAACATGCCAAGGCTAGGTTCTCCATGCACAACATACCAAGGCTAGCTTCTCCATGCACAACATACCAAGGCTAGCTTCTCCATGCACAACATACCAAGTGTAGCTTCTCCATGCAAAACATACCAAGTGTAGCTTCTCCATGCACAACATACCAAGGCTAGCTTCTCCATGCGCAACATACCAAGGCTAGCTTCTCCATGCACAACAAACCAAGGCTAGCTTCTCTATGCGCAACATACCAAGGCTAGCTTCTCCATGCACAAAATACCAAGGCTAGCTTCTCTATGCACAACATACCAAGGATAGCTTCTCCATGCGCCACATACCAAGGCTAGCTTCTCCATGCACAACATACCAAGGCTAGCTTCTCCATGCACAACATACCAAGGCTAGCTTCTCCATGAACAACATACCAAGGCTAGCATCTCCATGCCAAGGTTAGCTTCTCCATGCGCCACATGCCAAGGCTAGCTCCTCCATGCACAACATACCAAGGCTAGCTTCTCTATGCCAAGGCTAGCTCCTCCATGCACAACATACCAAGGCTAGCTTCTCCATGCACAACATATCAAGGCTAGTTTCTCCATGCACAACATACCAAGGCTAGCTTCTCCATGCGCCACATGCCAAGACTAGCTCCTCCATGCACAACATACCAAGGCTAGCTCCTCCATGCACAACATACCAAGGCTAGCTTCTCCATGCACAACATACCAAGAGCACTACATACATACACACAATGTATAAGCTTTTTATGTCCTGATGGTCAGGAGGCATGAAGGAGCACACCAATGTGGGGGTCACACAGCTTCTCATTATATTACATTAACATTTATTTAGACAGCGCCAACAGTGTACATACCTAGAGCTTGGTACATCGCACAGAAGAGAATTTGCAGAGTGGAGCTGCTGAAGTGGACCGAGAAGTGAAAAAATGAGCATGGTAGCCACAGTTTAAAAAGATTTCAGGGATTTCCAACATCCCACATGACAGAGGGAATGAGGTCAGGGGAGAAGAGATAGATGTGTTGTGAGGACAGAGCTGGCACTGTGACACGTGATGTGACGATAGACCTGGCACTGTAGCACATGGTGTGAGGACAGAGGTGGCACTGTGACACGTGATGTGATGATAGACCTGGCACTGTAGCACATGGTGTGAGGACAGAGCTGGCACTGTGACACGTGATGTGAGGATAGACCTGGCACTGTAGCACATGGAGTGAGGACAGAGCTGGCACTGTGACTAGTAAAGTGGGAATACAGCTGCCAGTGGCACATGATGCTGGAAATTGTGGCACTGTGGAAAGTATGCACTGCTCGTTTCACGTGGTGACTTTTGCATAGTGGGGTAAAGAAGGCCCCAGGGCAATTTTTCAATGGGTGCACAAAGGTTTCTATTTAGGCTCCAGGAGGGAAAGAGTTCGCTTTGCTTACAGACCAGGGGCTAAAGGACTATTTAGGTTCTGGGGGCCATGTCATAGCTAATGTTTCAAAAATCAATTAAAATTTCAGAAGCACGGGTAATAACAGAGTATGTGAAGGTTAATGTGCTGAATTGTTAGAATACAAAGTCAATTGATTATATTGTCATTTATTTCCTGTTATTTTCCAGGCTCAGTTGTCTATTCTCAATTATATTTGAAATGTTTGCTCTTTTCAATCTGTGCCCTTTTCATTCTTAATATTTGTATATACTATATTCTAAAAACAAAAAAAAAAATAACCAAACAAATTTAAGCGGCTTGGGAATCTTTTATGTAAGATTTATCATTTCTAGTTGTGAATGACTACATTATAGCATTTATAAGAGGAAAATGTGTTTCACATGTGTCTGTGGTGTCACTTGTGTGTTAAATTACATATGTAAAGCAGCAATTACTCAGCACTCCAAATAGTGAGGTGTTTAATGCCATTGAAAAATGTGGCAACATTTCAACCCCTGGAGGTCTTTCTCAAGCCATAAAAAAAATGTACAAAGTGTCAAACATGTATACATATAATGTGGTTACATAGCCGGGGGTTAGTCACCTGAAGAGGAAGTTACAACATTAAAGTGACAGTGCAAACAATGTGTTAATATATATCAACAATCAACAAAAATGTGTATATCACAATGTGAAAGTCTTATGAAAACAATGTACTACCTTGACAGTGACAAAATAAAATACATTCAACTCTATACATTCAATTTGTGACATTATGAGGGGCATGTACTAAAAATACGCAAAAATATTTTATGTGCAAAACTATGCTCCTATTGCAATGTACTAAACATTTTACACTCAAATAGTACATACAAGCAAATTGCAAATAAAAACGGGCATTTTTTGCGAATATTATTCCTACCTCTTTTGATAGCACTTGCTAAAAGCTGGTGTAATTTTCACACGCAAATAAGAATTATTTTTCACAAAATATTCGCAAAACTCTTTAGCATTCGCAAATATAATTGCAATTTATTAGCGCAGCCGGAAAAATGCACGCTAAATAAAAATAAACGGAAGAGGCGCAAATCAGGAAAAAGAAAGTGCAAAATGTTACAAATAGTCGCAAATTGCTCCTTAGTCATGTTTTACCTACTTTTTTTTTCCCACTGCACTTGTTTAGTACATGACCCCCTATATAGTAATCACATGGGTGGGATTAGAAACAAAGGATAAACAGTGCCCAAAAATCCCCAAAATATATATAAAATACATATGGGGGAAGTGTTCTCAGGAGTACTTCACAGGTACATAAAATGCTTGTAAAAAATAGCAGCTAGTCTTTTGCAGTGTATCGCCACTGAACGGAAAGGGTAAACATTACATACAACTAAATAGACTGTTCTATAAATAAAAAATAATAATATATCTATACACAAAAAGTTATAAAAAATATAACATTTAATACAAAATATATGCAAAATACACAGCTAGAAAACAATAAATAATAAAGAACAGGAAAAGAAAATAATATATACATGGAAAAAGACCACACTAAAAAGCAAACCTGACCAGACCAGGGGAAGGAGCACAGGAGATGCGCCTAATTGTGATTTTATTAAATATTGAGATAAAGACAGTGGTATGCATTGTATATATATAATATTTGTGTGTATATATTATTTCTTTTTCTGCTCTTAATTATTTATTCTTTTATATCTGTGCATTTTACTTATATTTTGTATTATATATTATATTTTATTATAACTTTTTGTGTGTAGCAATATTCCTTTTTTTTTATTTTTTTATAGCTCTGTCTATTTAGTTGTATTTACATGGGCGGGGTCAATCACCCAGACAGGAAGTTACAAAACAAAGTGGCAGTGCAAACAATGTGTCAGCATATATCAGCAATCTCAACAAAAATGTATACTTGATGCATTACCTTGACAGTGATAAAGTAAAATACAAACAACACTGTATATGCATCTTGTGACATTATGAAGTGATATGCAAATATACATAAGTAAATACAAAAAAAGCATGTTACAAACTACACACTCAACCTAATAGATGGGTAAAGCATATATCTATACCTTTTTTTTTTATAGAGATTTTCAAGGTTTTTTTGGGTTTTCGCCTGGCGCTATAAATGCAGCTGCCCCAGTAGATCATTTATTCCATTTTAAATAACTCACAGTAGAAAGCAGTATATAATTGTACAGGAACAGCTGTGTCCCCCTTTTGTTTTAATTGAACTGCTGCTTTAAGAACAATCTGCAACAAATGTAAACATGTTTTTTTAGAGCGGTTTAAATACAAGATACAATGTCCAATGTTATGATGAATGCGTGATTCTAGTATCGGGTGTTATAATAAATGCATGGTTCAGTTATAGGATCGACAGAAATGGGATATACGGTAAGTACATACCATAAGGAGAATAGGTCTAACTCCCTAGTGAGGTCTTTAAGCCAAATAGTGTCCAATTTATGGACCCACAATGCTTCTCTTCCTTTCAGCTTCATTTGTTTACGATTATTGTGGACCTGATGGAGACTGCTTCATGCACTCTTTGCAAGCTGTGTGCCACTCACCACCTTTCATTTAATGTATATGAACTGAATTCAGTGGCATAAGTGTAATTTACATATCAAGCCACACTGTGATGTAATCAACAGGAGACCCAATTAAAACCTCACACTGTGCTTTATTGCAGATGACTTATCCGGGTGTTGCAATTTGATAAGCAAAAAGTGTCAGGATGTATAAAACAGGTACAATATCTCTTACAAATAACATCCAAACCATATTGTTTCACTCTTTCAACCATGTAGGGTCTCTCCAGGTCATGTAACTCAGGCCCCCGTTGGTCCGTAAACCAGAGCTGTTGGCAGATATGGTAGAGTACATCTATGTAAACATCCAACAGAGTATACATTTCAACTTACATCACATTTCAGTCTAACCTGATGTAAGGATGAGAAAAATGTATATAGTTTTCACCCTTGAAATAACTTGTGCAATACAGGGAAATAACATCTGGACTGTTAGATGAACATATAGCAGTACACAATAAGGAAAACGTACATTATTTCTTGATATCCTTTTTTTTTCAGGGTTGGAAGCTGACAATACAGGTTGATTACAATACTGACAGCTCAAGGGCACTGTTCAAATTCTGGCAGAGATTGCTTTGATTTTGTCAGAGTATGTCGGCATACCACTTTCATTTGAAACGGGTGCACTCCAAACTTTCAATCTCACCTCAAAGCATTGAAATCATTTAGAAAATGCAACAGTCAGCGGTACTGAGGGGCGGATTGATGGAGATAACAGGCACTTGCATCTCACAGATTCACGGAGGTGTGGATTAGATTTGTGCTTATTCAGATGAATATTTTTTTTTAGTTACCCAGACCCCTTCCCATTCTGTGCTCATGTGTCATGTTTAAAACAGCAAACAACTTCACGAGTATACTAGCAAGGGAATGCAATTAGTATAATCACTAATTTATAACATGCCATCTTGCAGCATTGCAGAATGAGCACATACAACATCGCAGCTGCAGCTAACTGAGGTCAAACAAAAAATGAGGGGAGAGCTGCTCAAAGGAGGTTACAGTCTAAAAACAAGGTGAAATAAGCTTTTGGTCTCAGTGGGAGATGGGGGGTTAAGTGCACTTGCTCCTTCTGGAGAATTACCTCTATACCGTAACTACCATTTTGCAGTGGCTGATATATTTAGAATGTTGGATCAGATGAAAGAAGAACTGACCCAAGATTCTAACAACATGTCCGCTCCATGATAGAGCTACATGGAGGTCATTTATTTACATAATTTCATTAAATAATTTCTATTTAAGATGTCTACAGTCAAGCCCATCTTTTAATTAAATATAACTTATTTTTATGCAAGCAGGTATCCTTTAAAAGCCAGATTCACAGCAGAGATGGCTCAGAGAGGGGTTAAACTCTGATTATGACCGTAGAACAAAAATGCACACGTCGTCTGAATCCTCTTTACACAGCAATGTGTCATCCCCCCCCCCCATGGCAGGTTTGAATGAGTAAAATTAGTTCTGGTTTGGTGAATAGGTGGGAGTACCTATTGTGTCAGTAAATCAGTATATTGACCGGATTCTCACATAACAAATGGAGATCATAAGCGCCTGTTCAATAGAATATAGTAGGAAAAATAACAGCCCTCTAAAACATTTAACATTTCCCTTAGTGTCCGGACCCCCTCCATTTTTCTCCTCACATCCCTTAGGTTATCTTCAGCCCACCGATAGCAGAGTCATACATTATGCAGAATTTAGTCTCAGGGGATGCAGGCCATGCAAGAACTATAAATGTAGACTGTCCCCAATAAGTAATTAGAAGGACTACATCACCAAGGGATTATATATATATATATGAAAAGAGAAGTGGTGCATCCAGAATCAGTGACTAGAACTGACTATAATTTGTGACCCAAATTAAAAAAATTAAAAAATAAACAGAATGATTGGATATTCACACTCATATCAGTGATACAAAGTGAAAATAAATATACACGTACAAATACTGTGACTCCAAAATAATGATTGTAATAATCCACGGAAACACACAATTGACTCGCCAGAGGTTGATGAAAGATTTCAAAAGCACACAATCGTAGCTGTATTGGTTCTTACATATCCGGTTTTCTCCTCCCTCATTTTTTTGTGCGCCAATGTGGAATGCGAACTCGCGACAAAAGCGGGGAGTTTGTGCCACCTGTACTGGTCCTGGGTTGCTCCGGAGTTGTTTTAATTCTGCACAAACCATTTATTTAAAAAAAAAGGGGGCCAAAGTGCAACTCAAATGGATAGCGGAACTTATATTTCAGTTGCAAAAAGTGTTGTGATGTATAACAATTAAAGATTTAATTACTGATTTTATTTACTGTTTCAACGCTTTTATATGTAACTCCATTAAAAAGCCTTCCAAACACATAATGTTTCCAAATATATCCAAGCCACCCCCATAACATTTCCTGGTTCTGGGATGTGATAGGGTCATGACCTATCAGGGATAGGATGTCATAGGCTTTGAAAAATAACTCTAGGTTAAAACATCACCACAGTTTTTAAATAAATATCTCACGATTTGAGTTCTGAGCTGCAGCTTTGTGACATGGCAGCCTGGAAGTCTCACTGACGCTACAGATGTGCTCCCCAGGAGGCCTCCTTCAAAAGTCCTTTTCGTCAGGCAGAAATGAAATTCTGTCTGAGAAAAAGTCATTTGTAGGGCTGGGTTTGTCCTTAAAAGAAACATCAGTTGTCACAACCTCACTTGGGGTATATTATAGGTGAGGAGGTCTGTCGTATGTCAAGATATCATTGCTAACTAGCGATGCAGCAGCTGAGGAGCACCATTTTCTTACACACTTTTTTGTTGTTTGTCAAGTCGTGGGCATTATAGATGACACTTACATTTTTGAAACGCTTTTTGGCCTTTCAATGTCACTTTATGTCAAGCCCTTTTCTGTTTCCATGCAACAATCTCCCGCATCACTATGTGAAATGTACCCTTTTCTATGCACAGTGTGCAGGTGCCACAGTGTCTGATGTAGGGTTGCCACCTGGCTTGGAGCTCTGTGGAGGTGTCAACATGGTCAATGTTTTTTATTTTGAAAGGTGGCAACCGTAGTCTGATTTCAGGTGGGTCTATTCACTAAAATGCAAAAACAGCTCGAGGAGGTCAACTTTGGAGGTCGACTTTCATTTTGAGACTAAGTCAAATTCGGCAAATGGGAGGCGAAATGATTGAAGCTATTTTTGAGACTAAGTCAAACTCAGGTGCCGAATGTAACTTAGTCTGTTAAATAGCTTTAATCATTTCGCCTCCCATTACTTTCAAAGGGGAAGATTAAAATATGGGTAAATTTGACACAAGAGAGAAACATAGAACATAAAAACATAGAATGTGTCGGCAGATAAGAACCATTCGGCCCATCTAGTTTGCCCAATGTTCTAAATACTTTTATTAATCCCTAGTTCCCTATCACTATAGCCTAGTGCCTATCCCATGCATGCTTAAAATCCTTGACTGTGTTTACCTCTACCACTTCCGCTGGAAGGCTATTCCATACATCCACTACCCTCTCAGTAAAGTAATACTTCCTAATATTACTTTTAAAACAAGAACATGCTGAACTCTCCCTATTTATCTCTGTTCACGGTCATAAAGTACCACCAGACCATTTTTTCTTTTTTTTCAGAGATGAATATTTTAAGAAGATATCGCAATGAGTGATACTGTCATGCTATTTATCCTCACCTTGAGCTGAATTCATAAATACGAGATGCATAGTTTTACGGCACAAGGCTTATGTCTCTGGAGTTAAGTCAACCATATCTGCAGCCGGGGCAATCAAGCACATTCGCACCATTGTTATGGATGCAAGATTCTGCTGATAACAAAACCAAAATGCTTTCACAGCTCAGCAGACTTTCAGTAAGAGTCAGGTTTGATTTTCTAATTGTGCGGCTGCGAGGAGCTTGGATTTCTTGCTTAGGATTTACATTGTTATATGTTATCGTTCACTCTAGGCCTCTGTAATACAATTAAATTGATTCATATAAATGCACTACTGGAATCAACGTCAGGATTTGCAGATACTAAAACAGCAATTATTCTTTCTTCTGAAGAAGACATACAGATCATCAGACTCCTTAAAGGGGCAGTTCCACCTACCTTTAACCCTTTAGTGTCAGGACTGTTTTCACATTTCTGCGGTGTCTGTGTTTAGCTGTAATCTTCCTCTTTCTCATTTAAAGTTCTCACACATATTATTAACTGTTTTTATCGCCCTATAATTCACTATAAATGTAATTATACATTGCCTTGAGGGGCAGTCAAGCAAGAGCAACAGGGCTACGGAAGTGATTTCTGACCAGGGCAATGCCATATTGCAGGGACATACTGACATCCAATATGGTGTATGCAATCACTCCGCGCAGTGAATGCGATGTCCTGGGAGGCAAATTTTGGTGTTTCATGATGGCTTGTTGTAGAGGCATCTTAGGAAAACTTGCAAAGCGTAGGCAGTGACTGTGAGTTTCACTGCAGGATGTACCAAGTACGTAATCTTTCACTAAGTTACAGGTTTTCCTGGATGTGTCTGGATCGTCCAGTGTCGCAAATGGGTTAATATATGTGAATTGCAAAGCATATAACACTTTAAAGGGCAAGTAAACATTCCTCGAAGGGAGCAAGGTTTACAACACATGTCCCGCTTAATAGATACACATGGGTTTATTCTCTGCTGTGCCTCACAGTAGTTCTCGAGGCTGGTGCCTGCTGATAGATCTGTGAGATTAGAGTCTGTAGTGTACAGGGCTCTCTCTGTCTTCTAGTGCAGAGGAAGACCCTTGCTTCACTAGCAGAGAGAGCCAGTCGCTGACCAGACTGTGCTGCCTGCTATGCATGGAAGCACGGCAGCTGCCGGTCAAAAGTGCATGCCAGTTTATCCTCAGACTACAGGTAATATGCTTTTCACTCGTGCTTCTCTATAAGAAATACAAGTGAAAAATAAAGTTTAGTTGTCCTTTAAAATATTGTATCTTTCCTCACAGTCTCAACCAAATGCTGGAGTCTGATATCTCTGAGTAAATTAAACATATTTAATAAAATAAATATGATCATTTTAAGTTTTTTTATAGCTATTTTATTTCAATTTTTCATTAAAAAACTTTGGTCAGTTCCAAGGTAGCATGGCTCTTTAACTGTAAATGACATATGCCAATGAAATTATATATTCAATTTCATGTCAAATTTACAGACAGAAGCAACACATTTGAAAAAGAAAGAATTCATAGAGGGAAATACTACTATCCCAAACAGATCCAAACCGTAGTTACCTTTAGAAATGTATGGCATCTCCTGTTAGCAGTCTTTTTAGATTTATAATCTTTTATTGGATGTTCTTTTTTATTATTAAAACAGTAGAAACAATGGCATACATAAATAATTCAATAAATAGAAGTATTTTTTTCATTTATTACCTTATAGTATAACATAGCATCTTCTCAAAATTACCCCTTCTGTTCTTGATACCAAGGTAAAGTTCTAGGTTAAAGTCATGATGCGAAAAAAGATAAGAATAAAAACACAGCTTAGTTTATTGCGCTGTGTGATCACAATAGCTATGAACTGACAAATCTCATAGAATGGTCATGGTACAGCAAACCCCCAGTTTAGGTTCTCCACCATATGTCATAGGGTACAAGATTTAACTCCTTGTGACCATTGTGCTGCAAACAAACACCTGTTGACTGTTCATGATGGATATACAATAGGTTTATGTAAAAAAAAATGAATTTTGAAAGCATTAAAGCACTTTATTCATTCACTACTTGGTGAGAGGAGTGCACACTTTGTTCTACTTAATGCTTATGTAAATAACTGCATTAGATGGATGAACCATAGCTTTACACCTGCACTGGAGAACTAGTAAAGGAACTTGATAAAGCTCCACAAAACTCCACTTTATTCATTTATTCCTTGTCTGCTCTATAAACTCTACTGATGACACGGTGCCACTTATCATTACCAATGGATTATGTATGCCCGTATTGTTTGGCATAACTCAATCCATGTCCCAGTAGCCCCATGGAGTTGGGATTATGCCTTGGAGAAGAATCCTTAAAAACGTGGTTTCTTCAAGGCCTTCTATTACTACTGTCCCCACCATCTTGTCGCAGTTCCATTCTCGGAACTTGGAAGACATCACATACAGTAACTCATGCCTTTATTTCTCCCATTACTTGTGCAGCACTAAGAAATATCACATAAAACAAAAAGAAAAAGTGTCCATGGTAACTTACAAGTTGCATGAAACCAAAATGTTGGCGCAAGGAAGATCTTAAAAGGAAAGAGCAATGACATTGTAAACGAAAAGAATTAAGATGAAAAAAGTAAACACACATTGAAAATAAAAGTCCAGGAACCTCATCCACGGGGTATAGAAATTCCCAAAGGGGCTTTACAGATAATCAAATTTATATTGACTCTTCTGTAGATAAACAATAATATTTCTAGAGCTGAAATAACCACGTGTGGATTTTTGAATTGGTTTGGCGTCTTAGTAACATATATCCGTGCAGAAAATAATTTATAATCATTACCAAAGGGGACCAGAAGGATGAAGGAAGCAATTGATCTGAAAGATAGATGATTCTGTTGGAAAAAAGGAAACATATGAGAAAAAGAGGAGGGAATCGAGCTAATTTAAAGTCTGGCATGAGGAAAACTACACACATTTCCATCCCAGAACTCCTTAAAACAACATCTGTATTGCACAGTGTATTTTTGGAATTGTAGAAAGATAGCACAAGATTGTTTATTAAGGTTTTAACTTAAGTTAGTAGTATACATTAAAAGACAGCTATAGGCAAAACAACAACAACTTATGTTTAACTGAGAGATTTCAAGAAGTATACAATGTGTAAATACATTAGGAATGCATTAGTGAATAAGGAATATTAGAGAATAAAAATAAAGCACCTTCGTGTGCCTTTTTTGCTCTGCATACCTCTAAAGGGGTGGACATTTTGTTTCAAGAACACCTGCAAGCAATCAAGTGTAGATGTTTTAAATATAAATGTTTTAAAGAAATAAGGCAAATGAAGTACCTGTATTGTCCCTGTTTAGTTACATATCAAAGGGAGGACATTAGATGAATGCATAGCTGATTCGATATGTCCTCCCTTCTCTTAACTATAAATCAGAGAATCATTAAATTTGTACAGCTTATGCATGTTGTAATTTCAAAGTCAATGCAACTATTTTCAGGTCTCTATATTCCTTTCTGAGTTATGAGTTAATTAAGTTTTGAGGTGATTAGACTCCACATAATATTCGACGTTGATGGGTCATTGTTCTACATCATCATTAATGTCATAATCTCCTTAATGCCCATACCACCCTTAGGACTTTTGAAACCTAGAACATAGGGTCTTCAGGGTAGAAACCTAATGTGCTGTTGTGCTATTGCATTGGTAGAAATATGGAGGAACTTGTGCACATTTCAGAAATAATTTTAATAGATATTTACATGACTGACCTGGATGCAGACTTTATGGACATTGGGGATGGACAAAAGGAGATTATGACATCACTGGTTATGTAGAAAAATGACCTATCAACGTCACAGCACTTGCAAGATTTTCTAAGCTAATTGGCATGATGTTCGGAAAGATTTGGGGTGCATCCGGGTCATATCGTAAGCTAAATTTTAATCTACACATAATGCCTGATGTGACCTCAAATAACCTTGCAATTCGGCCATAATGGTTGAATACCCACCAAATGCGCTCAAAGCCAAAAGCACACTGAAATACACCAAACCGAGGAATCAAAAT
The DNA here is from genome assembly GCA_036172795.1 of Pelodytes ibericus. Classification (NCBI taxonomy): domain Eukaryota; kingdom Metazoa; phylum Chordata; class Amphibia; order Anura; family Pelodytidae; genus Pelodytes; species Pelodytes ibericus. The sequence continues at coordinate 185,783,481 of CM069862.1, forward strand.
CCTGAGTGAAGATGGGTAGTCAAGCTAGTAGTGCTATGCAAGCAGAGAGTACACAGTAAGGTGCTTTATTTGTATTCTTTAATGAAAGCATTTGTGCTTAAAATACCTATACTTGGTGCACTGTTTCAATTAAACACAAGGTATTTTTGTACACAACGCAAGATGTTGTCCTTAATTCTCTGTACCTTATCTTTCAGCATTTCTGTCTGACCTGTCTATCTCTGATGATAATGGATGGGCTAGTAACATTGTACTATGGGCCCCTAACTAGTTTTTGCCACCTCTCTCCCTCCCCCCCCGGGCTAAATGTTTCCAGCACTCTCCTGGTTACAGCTAATTCTGACGAAGAGTAAATTCTAATATCCATTACCTTCAGTAACCTTATTGTATTTGTTTTCATTATCAGAGCATAATACATTTGATGTATTTTGGCACTGTACGTTTGTTGGATTCTACAGAAAAGCTTTAATTTCGGGAAAAGTGGGTGACCCTTGATACATCACTCAACAATGGAGTCATTAGACACTTCTTACGCATTCCTGTTTAGATAAAAGAAAGTCATCGTTTTAAATCACACCATAATATTATTACAAAGACAAAACAGTAAACCAAAAAGTGTTCTGTTAAAGCATGCGGGAAATAGATATTATATTCCAGTAAGAATTAAATCAAGACTTCTTAGCAGCAATACACTTAAAAGCAAGATCATAACCCACAGATTAGTGCTACAATGTGTTAGCAAGTCAATAGATACAACATGTGCCAATAACAAAGAAGGCATGTAAACTCAGCTGAATTGGTAAGGATTTGAAATGGCATGCAAGGTAATCTGTTTTATTAACTTGTGTTATTTAAAGGGAAAATAGCTTCTTAAATAGCTTATAGTCTTGGGATGTTTGAAATAGTCTTAAAAGTTCCTTTTAGCAGAATAAGTTTGAGAAGTGTTTGAGAAGTCAAATGTGGACTTCGAGTCTCCCTGACTTCAGCGCACTGTCCAAAGACAGATGGCAACATCAAGCATGCGTTGTCATTGGACAGCGAGCAGGAGGACTGCTTCCTTCTCCGTATTGATAGAGGAGAAAATAGAGAATACAGGGGAACTGTTGTTTCTACGTATTACTATCGTAACCAGACATCTAAAGGCCGCCGTACTCAGGGCTCAGATAGGGATAGACCAAGAGTCCATAAAAGGATGACGCTGGGGATGTCAAGGTTTGGGAAGGTTTTTAGAACATCATTAGATTCTCTGTTACAATTTCCGATAAATGGCCACCATGAACAATGTTGGTGTTCACCCCTGTACTTTGCACCCCCCCCCCATTTTCTACCCCTGACCATTATGAAGTCCATGAAGAATGTCAAATTGTAAAGGCAATAAAAAATAAATAAAAGCACACTTCCTCCACTTAGCAGAAGATATCCAAACAGGTTCTCACACTTAGAAGGACCACAAAGAACATTTGCATCCCATTTCCTAGGTATGGATCGTTCTTGGTACGTCCGATCCCATCCCACAGGTGTCATACAATCCTGGGGGTCAGGCCCTGTGAGCCCACTTCTGTGCAATGAACTGTCAACATAACACAACACCGGGCCACTAAGGGTCCTGAAAAAAGTTCAACTCTTTTCCTATCCCATGTTTACCGCTGTTGATCCAAAAGAGGGAGAAAAAACCCACATTTCAGCAATTTTGAATTCTGCTTTCAGTGGGGTGAAACATTCCTTCTTGACTCCAAATGGCAATCAGATTTCTGCTTGGATCAATAAGTGTTTTGTCAGAACCATGCACAAATCTAAATATGCTGCTCACATGCCAATTCAATTCCACACACCCAGATATCCTAACCATAAACAGACACGAAATGACATCAATATGACAGCAGACACCGGAAGCAGCCTTCAACACTTAGGGGGGGGAGGGGGGGGGCTCAACGCCCCAAAAAGTATAGATCAAACAGAAAAAAAAGTTCATGCTTAGGACGCGTATCAAGAAACGAGGGGTCTTTTCTATCTAGTAGGACTGATTTTCAGTTCACTATTTAGAAGTACTACAGCAGTTATACACAGTCTTGTTCTACAAGTACAATAACTCTATTCATATTTCTCTTACCTGTATGACCTCTGAGGAAGCTGTAAGAGAATAGACATTTATAGGAGATACTACAGTTGACTCAAAAATATCAATCCAGACAGAGAAAGAAGAGCATTATGATGCATTTATGCTTTGACTGTGTTTATTTGTATTGGATGTATTAAATGTATCATATTTTTAATAATTCTGATAATATTTTTAACATCTATTATTTGGTTCATTCCAAGAGAATGTGCTAAAAGCGCTTTGAGTCCCACTGGAAGGAAGGTGCATTATAAATAAAAGTTATTCATATTATTGTTGTATATTGCTTTAAAAATAATCTTAAGCGCTAAAACAAATATTCCTATTTGGCCACCTAGTAATATTGGGAGGTGTGAGTAGAGCTGCCACCTCTTCTTATAAAAAATAACAGCCACGGTATTGCTCCATAGACGTAACAGTGGCCTGACTGGGTGGCAACACTATTAGTTCTACCCAATATGCCCCAATCAGCCTTGATTGGGGCTAACAGATGAATTGCAGAGAAATCTGTGATTAGGCTACTCAACAAGGACCAGTTCACCCCCAAATTATCCATTTCTACTGATCTCGGGATGATTTCCGTCCATGTTAGGTTCAGGAAACTTGGCCTGGAAGATCCTATGCATTCCCCATACTCTTAAAGCACCAGGGAAAAAAGGTGGAACAGGTAACCCCTGCGAAGTCTGGACTTACTAGTGGTGTGCGTGGAGAATGCTAGTATGCAGACTGTGTGCATTTGTATGACACATATGGTGATGTGCTACGTGGTTAGTGGACCACTTGGCCATGTTACCAGTGTGGCACGGTGGCTTTGATTGACGCCGCTGCCATATATATTAGTACCCAATGGATGCCGGAAAAAAAGAGCTCTTTGAGTAGCCCCCCCACAAAATATATATCATTTGCTCTCCTAGAAATGTATAGGAATTGATGTTGACATTTTATAAGCACAATAACAGCATTACATTATAAAAGGTACACTTTCATTGTATACAGCCAACAAGGAAAAAAGACAAACAAAAATAACTGCAGTGTTTAACACTTTGGCTGCCACGAGTGCTGAGCATGTATATTTAATTGACAGCTTGGCACTGCATCTGCTGTGTTTTTTTAGGCTTTTCATGCTAAATTAATTGTGATTTTCTTCTCCCCCGATGCAAGAAATTGGTTGAATAGAACCCATAATTAGTGAATCTCTTCTAATATGCAGGACCATCTCCGTTTATTGTACACCTGCTAGCAGAAAGGGGAAAAAACACTGAAAAAAAATATTTAAAAAAATAAAAAATCTTTGAAATCATTGTGTTGTGGCCACAAAGTATAACTGCTTGCTAAAAAAAAATCAGTGAAATGAATATTAAATATCATTCTTATTCTACAGTCGCAGGAAGAATAAGGTTTATATCTATATTTTTTGTATAAGTATCATTGTTTCTGTTTCCAGAACGGCTACTGTCTCTCAGGCTGCTGGATGTGATCAATTGGATTGATTTTTTTCAGTTTTAAATACGTTACCAATGTTCTCCTTCTTTGACTCTTGCACTCGAGATAAAACTAATAAAAAAAAAAAAAATGTACTTCTTCCACTGCTTTGAAAAATCTAAAAAGGGACTCTGCCACCTAAGCAGTGTTTATACAGTGAATGATTGAAAATGTGTGCCTATACGTTGTCTTTGCAGACTTGCAAGCCGATGCATGACAAGTAAGATGTGTGGAAGGCGTTTCCTGTTTATGATATCCTCTGGTGGCTACTTTCAACAGGAAAACGTGCAATTTGCATGTCAAGCCAGCAGGTGATGTCATAAATAGGAGACACCACAAAGACACAGCTGTGTCTCTTACAGTACAAATGTTGGCACAAATGAACATCTGTTTTACTGAAACATTGCAACAAATGTGGACGATTTTAAATGAGGGGTAGGCATCAGAATTGATCATGGCGATCATTTACTGACGTCTGTGACAGACTGATTTTGTACTGACACTGGTGTATTTGTATAGACACTTGACATGTCGCTGGTTTTAAAAAGAACGCTTTACTGAAAGAATACAAAAAAAGTTGAGTCCGCTTTGGTCTCTATATGTCTGTCATGGGGTTAGATAAGAGAAGATCTGAATCACGTGACCCAAGATTCTAAACAAAATGTCCGCTCCCTGAGCTATACAGATCAAAGATTCCTCAACAAGGTACTTTATTTGTAGTTTTTCATGAAAGCGTTTCTATCTAAAACATATACACTTGGTGCATAGGTTCACATTTTTTGTCTACATTTGTACTTTAATGTATGCATTTATTTACCGTTCTGCTAATACAGTGTATAGATTTGTTTTATAAGTATAAGGAATATTTAGGTGACGCATCATGTCTCATTAAGGGCTTCTCAAATGATCACTATTTAAGGAGTTTATTGGTATCATGCTGGTATAATACATTGGTGAGAAGGATAAGAGTTACATGTATAGCTTGGAGGAAAGACGTAACAGGGGGGATATGATAAAAACATTTAAATACATAAAGGGAATCAACACAGTAAAGCAAGAGAGTATATTTAAAAGAAGAAAAACTACCACAATTAGAGGACATAGTCTTAAATTAGAGGGGCAACGATTTAAAAGTAATATCAGGAAGTATTACTTTACTGAGAGAGTAGTGGATGTATGGAATAGCCTGCCAGCAGAAGTGGTAGAGGTAAACACAGTCAATTATTTTAAGCATGCGTGGGATAGACACAAGGCTATCCTATCTATAAGACCGGGAACGGGGGACTAATAAAAGTACTCAAAAAATGGGCAGACTAGATGGACCGAATGGTTCTTATCTGCCGACACATTCTATGTTTCTGTTTCTATGTTCTAAGAGATTGGTTAATTAGAGAGAAAGGAGATAATGAGGTAGGGTCAGATTCTTAATGATTTGTTGCAAAAATATTTGTAATGTTAAAGGACAACTAAACTTTCCTTTTCACTTGTGCTTCTTCTATAAAAGAAAAATTCACTGTCCCTATTATGAGTATAAACTTGTAGTACTCTTGAAAATATATGTCAATTTATCTGCTTTATTACTGAAAAGATATGCATTTAACACAGACACTGTACGATGTTCCAACTGAGAGAGACCCGAGCAGAGTTAAGACCCACTCTAATTGGCTGTACCAGCATTGACACTGTCAGCGTGCACTTGCCTTCACAAAGGCTCTGCCTCAGCTGTGAGTCAGAGGCAAGAGTAAACAGCATATAACTCTGGAAACCTTATACGTTTCGTGCCAGATGACACTTAATCATAGGCACAAAACAGGTAAGACTGCTAGCCTTTTCCTAGCTGATAGTATATACAGTATATATGTCTGTCTGTCTGTCTCTCTCTCTCTCTCTCTCTCTCTCTATATATATATATATTTATATATTTATATATATTTATATATATATATATATATATATATGTTGGTGCATACTGTCTATATATATATATATATATATGTTTTATTTAGGACCACTGACAGGTGGCAAGTCGGCAGAGGAAGTGATGCTTTGGGCAATGTTTTGCTGGGAAACCTTGGGTCCTACCATGTACCAACTACATAAGCGTTCCCCGATGTTTTCCAATATGTTGTGGCCTCTCTTATCAGGATAATGAACCCTGCCACAAAGCAAAAATGGTTCATACATGGTTTGAGGAACACAACAATGGGTTCAAGGTATTGACTTGGCCTCCAAATTCCCCAGATCTCAATCCAATCGAGCATCTGAAGGACGTGCTGGACAAACAAGTCCAATCCATGGAGGCCCCACCTTGCAACTTACAGGACTTAAAGGATCTGCTGCTAACGTCTTGGTGCCAGATACCACAGCACACCTTCAGAGGTCTTGTGGAGTCCATGCCTCAGCGGGCCAGTGCTGTTTTGACATCAAAAGGGGACATAGACAATATTAGGCAGGTGGTCATAATGTTATGGCTGATCAATTTATATGTGTGTGTGTGTATATATATATATATATATATATATATATATATATATATATATATTTCTACAGCATCTATATATATGTGTGTGTGGGTTTGTCTTTATACACCCCAAAATTCCCGTTAGATTAAGATATTTTGCAGAACCTGCTGGATGTTGTCTACTTTCGATTTCCAGACACTATTGTCCCTTTTTAAAAAGTCACAGCAAAGCAAATAAATTAAATTCCCTGGAAATGCTCAGTGAGCAGTGACGCACAATGGCTGCTGCACTTTGATTGCTGTGAACGGCCTTCGAATCCAATTCCTCAGGACGGACATAGATGGAATATATCAGGATAGCTTCTGCCATCCTATTAAACGACATGGGCAATAGAACGTTAGCCCGGAGCCTTACGAACATTCACTTGGATTATAGATCATGCAATAGAGAAATGAATAGCTTCCCGATGAACCTGTGGAAATAATACACATTTATGCATCAGTATGCTTACAGTAATACCTATCTGTTCATTACATGGGAGCAGAGAAATAATGAGAGGAAATGTAATAATGTATTTCCCATTTTCTACCACCATCACACCACTGTCCAATATTCATTTTTTTTTTGCAAGGGAAATGACATTATTCTACCAGTAACATTAAATATTCTCTTAGTTGCAAGTATGTCCAGAAGATGTTTCTATTGCAGAAAGTTACGCTCACCTAGCTTAATGGCACTCATTGTATCGACCTTAGAAGGATAAGAAGGCTAGAGGCATGAACGAGAAAAAATTAAAAGGTCTGCTCGACCTTTCAAACTTAAGGCCAAAGTAGCCAAGTTGGAATAAATGATTCCATTCAGCTGCATTTGGAGAATGTTTCCAACTCAGCCACATAGTAACATAGTAACATAGTAATTTAGGTTGAAAAAAGACACAAGTCCTTCAAGTTCAAACCTTCTACCTATCATTACAGCTTTTTTACACTGGCCTAAAGTTTAAAATTACCTTTCTTTCAACTCTCTCTTTATTATGTAGACTCTTAAGTTTTAGGGAAACAGTTTTTATTGATTGATCAGGATGCTGAACTGAATCCCACAGGATAGAGGCCGCCAGTGTGAATGGATCAAAGAGAGGGCTCACAAAGTTACTTTCTAAAACAGGCCTAATCACTGCTCTGTCTGTCTCTGTCAGCATATCTGTCTTGTCCGTCTACCTCTGTTTATATCTGATGAAAATGGGTGAGCCACTAAATAGATTTTAGCCTCTCCTGGACCAACCAGCAATGGGGGTAGGGAGGGGGAGGGGCAAAGGGGGAGCAAGTCAACATGTAGAAGTTTAAAAGCAGCATGTAATTCATTAAGTGCATGCTGCATCTCCACCAGAGCAGAAACACTGGAAAAGTCAGGGGTACACATCTGAAACGTGTAGTCACCAGCATCTCTAGTGGGTGGCCAGAGTGAGTCATGCTCCCATGTTTAATTGCTTAAGGAATCAACAGCCGCCCTATTGGTTCATCTACTTTTGCCCCTCCCCCCCAAAAAATATAGAGATGCCTCTGCTACTGGTGCCTGTGTAATCATGCCACTTCACCACTCTTTAGGTGATTAATGCACAGAGGTAGAGAATGGAAAATAGGCTTTTGGCCTAATACGAGATGGTTGAAAGCCCTTTAACTTATACTGTAGAAAATGTAGTAAACAGCTTACATATCACTGTAGAATGTGTGCAAGTATAAAATGCAGGGAAACCATCTGAGGTCTGCCCAGGGCCATATTAGTATTAAAGACAACCCTACACAAAGCCGGAAACATTAAAAGAAGATGTGATGTCCAAACATTTCCCAAAATCTGGCTCAGTGACCATTCCTGTGACGGAGGCTTAACTTATTACTTGGTGCCTCTAGCAATGAGGACGCGGGCCAAATGAGCACCAGCTGTTCATTTTTGCATCCTTTTAGAGTTCTAAGCATGCCATTTTGCTTTATGTTTTACACCTTCATCACTTTGAAATACATGAGATTATAAATGCACATTATAAACTCCAGGAACAGGCAAGTAAGCGGTTAACCTTTTTGACCAGTACAGGTAATAATACGTTTTTATGGGGCCCATCCCCATTGTATTTGATTTTAGAAATAATAATAATAAATGCTCCTGATAGTGTTATGCTGTCACAGTACCTACAGTGACTCTTACCCCTGGTGGGCAGTGGGGGCCAGCCCCCTGACTAGAGACTATGGGCTTCTACTACTTGTCCATTTCAGAAGCCAAAAGCTCCTAGAAGAGCTGTAATTACTGGCCCCTTAACAGACATTAAGATATTCTGGCACCAATTTCAATTATGTTTTCTATTGTGTTTGAGTTAAACTGTTTAAATGTCATTGTTCAATTTATTTTTAGCTGATCTTGTAATTTATAAATACTGTATGTGTGTTACTAAAGTGTGCTCATTTTTTTTAACCTAACAAGACCGCTCTCGTCAGTTATGTTGGGGGAATACTGAGCGGGGCTGAGAATGATTGTAGTCCTTTTGAGATACTTTGTGCTAACCAGGACCTGAGGAGGAATCTTGTGAAACCTACAACGGACAAGAGACATCTATGGGGTCTTTTCATCTAGCCCCGAATTGGCCAAAATCTCAGACTTTGTCCAAAATCCAAAATTTGGCTATTCTATGTAACAGACACATTTCGAGAGTTTATCTCCGATTTAGAACTGAAAATTCAGGACTTTTCGGTTCATGGCTACTTTGGGGAACTTAACCTGATAATGTATAGGATTCTACCTATTGTTATAGCCTTGGGGCATTTTTATTATTTTTTTTCTACTCAGGGTCCTTCGGATAAATTTTGGGAACAAAAAAAATACCCTTGTACGTGCCTTTTCTCATTGAATTCGGACACATTCAGAGACCAAAAAATGTTGATTTTGATTGGCTCATTTTTTCTGAATTTGATTAAAATCTGAGCTATTTCAGTGATACCTTAAAGAGCAACTGAGATCATCAAAATAATCCGATTTCCCCTGACATTTGTAGCTCTGCTTTTTGGTTAGAAAATCGAAGCTACGTGAATAGATCGCTAAGTATTCTCTCATTAAAGCATTTCTATTTAAAATGTCTACATTCGATACTCTCTTTCAATTCAACATAACACTATATCCCCCATCCGCTCTGTCAAATGATTCAGTCTGCAACAACCATTTTTTAGTGAGGTGATATTTTCCTGATCTGTAACTCTAAAAAAATAAAAAAAAAGGATATAAACAAGCCAATTCTTATTTGTAAGCAGAAGCCATTTTAATCAATTATCATACCACAGAGCGTCCAAGTTCCTTCCAACACTTTAACGATTCATTTCTGGGCTTGTAAAGTGTCTCATCAGGAGTGAATATGAAGCAATATGTATACAAACTGTCGTACCATACTGTGTTATTCCATCTGGTCTGCAAAATAAGGCCTTGCAGACCTTCGGCACCAGGCCAGAAGGCAGTTCTGTTTATGCTTGTTCTGTAGGCCACCATTTTGTCAACATACTTCACTGACACCTGTTCACAGATTAATTGGAGGTTGACATTCTGTCTTTTCAATTAGGGCCTAGACTTCATTTACTCGGTTTACATTATAGATAATTATTTGGATTCCATGCCCTGCACTTCTCACAAGCCTCCTACAACATTTATTTTAATAAAAATGCTGCTCCACCTGCTCACTTGATGCAGGCAATTAGAAAACTAAAGAAAATGCAGCAAGCATATTTTTATGCCATTATTTTATATAACCCAGATTTCATCTTTGACAGAACAGAGGGGAAAGGTCAGATGAAGTGACAGGGAAAGGATGTGCTATTAGGGCTGCCACCTATTCCTTCAAAAAATATCAGCCTTTCTATAGTCTCTATAGGCTTAACATTGGCAGCAGGACATTTCTTTACCGGCCTGCTGGTAAAATACCGGCTGAGGGGCAACTAGGGTTGCCACCTGGCCACTATTTAACCGGCAGGCCGGTAAAAAACTGGCTTGACCCCAATGTTAGGTCTATGGAGATAGCATGGACATCCGCAGACATTTTTTCAGGGGGGGGGGGGGGGCATACTTGTGCGGTCCATGCTGCGCTGCTGCTCTTTTTGACAATGTTATGAAGTGAAGGAGCTTAGTAATTATTAGTGCATCATGCAAACAGTTGATAAATGGTGATGCCACAGCATCACTTTGTCAATTAAAATAGGCCACTGATAGGTACTGCCCGCTGTAGTCCGCGTGACTGTCCATGTGAGACAGTCATATGGGCAGCAGTGGGGGGGTCACTTTAAAAAAAAAAAAAAATCCAGGGGGGGCGCTCCCCCTTTCCCCCACCTGCGGACACACATGGGAGGTAGCAGCATGGTCAGTATTTTTTTGAAGAAAAGAAGGCAACCATAGCGGCAACCCTATGCGTCATTGAAGGGAGTTAATCAAACTTAGGCCAAAGACAGGCCCATTATTAATAGGCTGTGAACTAAACCCACCACACAAGTTTGGCATGCAGATGTTAGTCAACCAGGTCCCCCCTCCCCTCCGGATTGCTATTAGTTCGACCAACATAGCTGTTCAAAATCTAGATGCTAGTTTTCCTGTCACTCTGCCTCCCTGCATAAGAGTTCCGGATGGATGTTGTCTCAATCATCTTCTCTGTTGTTTATGGCATTACACTGTGGCTTGGTATGCAAATTTTCCAATGACAGCAGTTCATTTCTACATCATGTCATAAGGTGATGTCATGAACAATTTGCAATACTCGTAACACAATATATAATTAAATCTCGATCATTTATTTTTGAATTCTCTACCTTCACAGTAAAAAGCAACGTTTAGGTGGCAGGGGTTCTTTTAAATTTGATTTGCCTGCACTGTTATTCCCAAAATTTGTCAAACAAATAAATAACGTTTCTTATCTATTACAGAACATTTCTTAATAATGCAATGGTTTTGTGAGATTCTTAGCTCCCTTTATGGACATGATACCCGGAGTGTGTAAAATGCAATAACCTTTGGATAATTACGACCAAGCGAGGGGAGAGGTCATGAATATATCTGGAAATCAGACACCTGCACAGAACTGAAATACACAAATAAATGCAGTCTTTCCTGCGGCTCAAAGACTAGTTTTGGTAATATGAAAACTTAAAATTTAAAATCCACATGAAAAATAATGGAATCTAATCAGTTTTAATATCCCAGTAAAAAGATTATAGCCATGAAGAGGTCCGTCGGAACAATGACAAGGGTGATAGAGTCACTGTGCTATGCAAATTTCTCTGGGGAGAAAATTACAATTTTTAAAGGTGCCATCTTAACATAAAGCTAATCTAACGTGTACCATGATAGTATTTTCTTTATCATCATCAAATAATAAAGTAGATCATACATCCCTACATGCCCCAATAGTATCAAGGTGGCACGGATAGGCCACCTTGATACTATAAAAGAACCTCTGTGGCCATGGAAAGTTCTGTGAAGGTCCATAGAACATCATTAAATTAACCATAATAAAGTCCAGCATATGTCCACTATGTATAAGGCTATTGCCGACTCCTGGCCAAGGGTGGTGTGGCTTGTGAGTATAGTGTCAGTGTTACTGCACATGCACAGTATTCATCGATTGGTGTCCTGAAGAGGACAGAGCTCCTGAACGGGACAGTTGGGGTGTACATTATATTATGACCCTCTATTTTATAATTATAGGGGTTATATATAAATCTTCCTATATACTAAGTCTCTGTTTTATATATAACCTTGACTGCGATGCTGACAATTTAGTGGGTGGGGACAGAACCTCCACTGCATAGTGTCCTGGTGGGTGTTCTCCGACCAATGCACAGAGTGCCAAAGCGACCCAGGAGTTTGCTACCATCATGCTGTGTATAGGCACACACGGTGTTAGCACCAGTATTATGCTCTATCTACGTATCCACCCAGTTGTTTTCACAAGCAATATAGGATCAATAGTATTGTTGATTATATTCTGATGACTAGGATGTGATTTTGATGTTTGAATTCACGCATTGCTGAGCTTTGTAACTAACGTGTTGCAATATAAATTAATTACTTAGTGCTATACCCGTCAACAGGCTTAATATTGTATTTGCAATATTGACACAGGAATTGTAATGAGTTTGACAATAAAAATTAACGGTATGTTACACACATCGCTAATCATCATATGTCAAATAAACTTCTTGGCCAATGACTCTTTCAAGGAAATATGTTTTCAACAAATATAAAAGTAGTCCCCCCTCCGGAATCTGCTCTGCATACAGATGCATTGCACTATGAGTAAGTAAACAACAACACAACAAGTATCACAACAAAATAAATAAATATGGCTACAATATTAACCCCTTAGTGACAAAAGGTTGTTTTATTCACTTCTGCGGTTTTTGTGTTTAGCTGTAATTTTCATATCTTTCTATTTTAATGTACCTTTACATGTCATATAATATATTTTTTACCATAAGAAGGACTTTCTTAAGATACTATTATTTTCATCATATAATGTAGCATGAAAAAAAATCATCAAATGTGATGACAAATTCAAAAAAACAAAAACACTTTTACCTGAAAAATCTTTTACTCATCTGCAAATTGTAAAAAGGACCCCATCTAAATAGTTTCTAATTGTTTGTCCTGAGTTTAGAAATAGACAATATTTCCATGTTTTCTGTTGTTTTTTTTTGCAAATTAGAGGGCAATAACCTAAAGTAGCATTGTTTCCCTAACAACATTGCATGATGACAAACAAAGCGACGGAAGTGGTGATTCACTGCTTCCAAAGCTCTGGCCCACAATTTCATGTTGAAGAGGCAGCTGCATTTCCAGTATGCTGAATACAATCACCCCTAGGAGTGATCGTATAAGCACCGGAGGGCATTATGGCAACACTGTCTGATTGCTAGAGGTGATTATTGATCAACTCAGATGGTCATTAATACACACAACATACCAAGTATGTTAATATTATTTAAGTACATGAAAGTGCAGTCAAAAACTTAAAGTACTGCTTTCAGCCAAATATAGGTTGTGTTTATGTGAATGATTGCATCAAGTCTAGGCATTTTTTAATAGAAATGCTTTAATGATAGAATACAAATAATGTACCTTATGGGGCCAGTGGTGGAACCATGGGGGGCAATTTCCCTTGGGGGGGGGGGGGGGCAGACCGCACTGAGTGTGTGGTGAAGGTCCGCACCCAACCTGTAGAGTTACATGGTGGGGAGGCGCAGGTAGCACATAGAGAAGATGGAGGAGAGATTATGAGAGAAAAAGGGGCGGGAGGGGAATGGGAGAAGGAGAGAACACTGATGGGGGGCTTGGGGGAGAGCACACTGGAGGGGAGAACATGGGAACGAGGGGGAGGAGATGTGACAGAAAATGGGTCCAGAAAGGTGTGAAAGAAGGAAAGCACACTGACAGGTGAAGGAAAAAAGACAGACATGGGAAGGGAGGGACACGGACATGGGAAGGGAGAGAGACAAACAGACATAGGAAGGAAAAGAGAAAAGCATACATGGGGAGGAAGAGAGACAAATAGACATGGGAAGGAAGAGAGACAGACATGAGATGGAAGAAATACATACAAGGGCAGGAAGAGACCCAGACAAGGGATGGAAGAGACACAGACATGGGAAGGAAGAGACACAGTCATGGGAAGTGATAGGAGAGAGACAGGCATGGGAAGTGATAGAAGAGAGACAGGCATGGGAAGGAAGAGGAGAGAGACAGGCATGGGAAGGAAGAGGAGAGAGACAGACATGGGAAGAAAGAGAAGAGATACAGACATGGGAAAGAAGAGAGCAACAGACATGGGAAGGGAGAGTAGAGTGACAGATATGAGAAGGGAGAGAGAGAGAGACAGGTGGACATGGGAAGGAAGATGAGTGCGACAAAAGAGGAGGAGAGGCAAAGACACAAGGACATAGGGAGAGGAAAGACAGATGGACATGGGTAAAGGAAAGACAGAGAGACCTGTGCAGTGCCCCTTTCAAGATCAGAGTCTGGATCTGCCCTTGTATGCGGCCCTATTTGCTCTGTATGTCTGTTAGGGGGCTGACATTGTTGTACAATCTACAACAGATGAAGGAAGATCTGACTCTAGATGTCTGCCTGTCAGATATAGGCCCAGCAAGGAAGTTTATTTGTATTATTTAATTAATCTATTCCCGTCAATTGCATGTTTAAATGCTGGTGATAGCCAATCACCTTTGTCATGGGGCAGCACGGGCAAAGAAGTACTCTGAGCAGGATCCTAGAAGGCTGGGTCCTCTTCTAGAAGTTGACCTGGTACAAGGATATATAGGATGGATATAAGCATCTAAATGGACCATTTTATTTCCGATATATATATATATATATATATATATATATATATATATATATCCTCTTGTGGGAACAGGTTTAGGAATTTCGATTAAACATGTCTATACTTCATACCATCTTTCAATTAAATATAACAATTTTTTTTTGACAGTTGTTCTTTATGAGGTTCTATGAACTGAATGCTCAAAGAGTCACTAGAAGACAATATTATATTTATGCTCCATGTCTCCACAAGGCAAGTTGTTCTTTAAAAATAAATAAATAAAAGAGATAGGGTATCTAGTAATAATGATTCCGCTGATAGGATACGGAACACCATGGGAATAATTAAAGGTAACTCTCCTTTTCTAATAAAACTTGTAATAACACACTGTAAAGCTTATCTTCTAAACTATTATGTTGCCATGTACCCTTAACACATCAGAAATCCTGGCAGATGCCACACAAGACTTATATTGGCAATAATACAACTGGGAACATTTATCACAAACATCAGCCAATGTTACAGCAATATAGAACGTGGTCCTGGGGGATGCAATGGTTATATCCGGGCTATTGATGATACAATAAACACAATAGCAATCATGGTAGGAGAGTGCAAGGTCTGCAGTGCTATTGTGGAGTATGAGGAGTTAAAGTGGGAGCAAAGTAAAAAAAAAAAAAATCTCCCCCCTGTTCTTAAGTAAATATTAAGATGAATACAGTGTTTTTTTGAATTTTGTTTTGATCATTTCCATTATTTTTCATGCGTATAAACTCCTTCCCGATGCTATGATTGGATGTCCTGCCATGAAAAATCACAACGTTTACATTAAAAGACATTGAAGAGAAGATTCCATGAGTCAGTAGTCCTGAGAGCAAAGAGGTCATGTGATTGCAGTGATCACCAATCAAAACTATCACAGGTGACCACATGACAAGAGTCCATGTTGTCTCTAAGTCACTCTTTTTTTTTTATTTGATCAGTTAGTTGATTCACTGGTTGGGATAAATGGGTTAGTGCTCAATACATATTTCCACCTTTCTATGTGTATTTGTAATACTAAATTGGTGAATATATAGTTCTATAGCACTCAAAGGAAGTTCTAAGTTTCTTTTTAAAAACAACATCAAATTGTATGGGAGTATTTAAACAACCACATTTGAGAAATGGTCTAATGTTAAGCATTTGCAGAGAGAGGCAACGAAACAAATTGACAGACCTCAGTGGCCCCCCACTCTGGTTGGCTAAGCACGTACAGCATGCTCCATCTTCCAGATGAACCTGGCCTCAGCTGAGAGGCAAAGTATCAGTGCTTCTATTAGTGAAGCAAAAATATATATGTGAAATAAAAACTAATTGCCACTTTAATTCCAACACTATCCAAATATTTCTTGCATGTGCAATAACTGGATAATATTTCATTTTGGCAACTGTTTTTTTTGGGGGTTTTTTTCGCAGGAACTATTATTATAGGGCGTTTTGAATGTTATACTTAAACCTCACATTTCAATTTGGCAATTGTAATCAATTCATCTTATAAAGACCAAATAAGCCATAAATATTCAGAAGGAAACATAAGAGTATGCCAGCCAAAGGTATTCCTATAGCGGAATTATTCACAGGTTACACCCTTGGGTAATATAACTGGAGAGCAAATATCTTAGAGAAACTCAAGCTGCTGTTTCCTAGATTGAAAGGAAAGGTCAACAACATCTTGGAAATGTTTAAGAGTTTTTGCTTCCCATAACAAAACAGCTAAACACCTGATGTTCAAGACTAAGGCAGATGCTAAATAGAGCTATTTTGTGTTCTACTCCCCCAATTAACCCATTTCGGTGTTTACATTCAACAGGGTTAGAAAGTCTTAAACAAGAATGTCATGTATACATAAAATATATTTCAGTAAACATTCAAACATAAGGTGGACAAACTAATGGAAGTACGGAACTATTACTAAAAAGGAAGTACCTTATTAAGGAAGAAGACTCTCTACCTTCAGAACCTAGTCGAACCTTTTTGGAACACTGCCATAGTAGTCCTGAACATTGGATGTGGTGCGATATTGCACAATTCCAAAAGGAAAGCCTGTTTGAATGTTTTTAGAGGAGATGGAAATCTACATACTCTATGCTCTAGAACATCCAGCAAAAAGGATCAATAATAACTGGTAATTAGGGAGACTACAGAAGGCATTAGAATTCATACTGGTAACTTCTTCATACAGTGTGCATTATCATGACATTGGATATAAGGTGATGGGGTGTCTGTGATGGTCCATAGAAACATAGAAACATAGAATGTGTCGGCAGATAAGAACCATTCGGTCAATCTAGTCTGCCCAATTTTTTGTGAGTACTTTTATTAGTCCCCCGTTCCCGGTCTTATAGCTAGGATAGCCTTGTGTCTATCCCACGCATGCTTAAAATCCTTGACTGTGTTTACCTCTACCACTTCTGCTGGAAGGCTATTCCATACATCCACTACCCTCTCAGTAAAGTAATACTTCCTGATATTACTTTTAAATCGTTGCCCCTCTAATTTAAGACTATGTCCTCTAGTTGTGGTAGTTGTTCTTCTTTTAAATATACTCTCTTCCTTTACTGTGTTGATTCCCTTTATGTATTTAAATGTTTCTATCATATCCCCCCCTGTTATGTCTTTCCTCCAAGCTAAACATGTTAAGATAGAACATCATGAAACTTTCCACCCCAAAAGTCCAGAAATGTCCACCATAATCAATACTGGGGCCTATCCATAATCCGGAGTTCAAATGTTGTACTAGGTCATGGATAGAAGGTTACAAAATATAGACCTATGATAACCTCTAACTATATGAAGTTCATAACGTACAAACTAAATGAAGTTCATAACATACAGTTTTTGATGCGATTTGACCACAGAGTTATTGTAGAATTTCTGTGTTCATTTTCGAGGCTGTATTTTAAAGTATTTGGTAACAAACCAACACTGGCCTGTAATAACGCATCAATGCAAAGCCAGCATGACTCTCTATAACTCATAAGTGTCATTCCCAGTTTTTATTTCACGTCACATGTTACCACTTCCGTCATATGGCAGCCTATACGCGGCCTATATGAAGAGATTAACCAGATGCAAAAAAAATTATCTAGGCCATCATAACAGACATGGCCAAAACGACCATGCAGACGACGTAGAACGTCCTTTGAACAGAAGCTCAAAGTGCCCCCCACTATGAGCTGCATTACACACCCCACTCCAGAGGCTTGCTGCAGAATCCTGTCTGTCAGATGAGACTATGTTGAGTGGCTCAGTTTGAAAGGTTTAATGTAGCTGATGCTCAAAGTGAACACCAGCTTCATTTTATGAAAGCTTGCACTACCCAAACTTTGGTGTTCGAGCATGATTCCGTGACATCACAAGTGACGTCTTGAGGTGACACCTGATCAGTTCTCTTCCTCGGTGTCCCTGGCTACCTTTTACTCTATAATTGGGGCCAAGAACACAAATACTCCATTTAAGTGTTTTGGTCTATAAAGACCAAAGAATCACTTGTCGCTTTGTTGTTAAGAAGTTAATGAGAAAGAAGCTTTGCCTTCTGTGTAATTAAAATATTATGTGGCGAGTTCTTAACTGAATATCATTGCAGTCAACGGGAGCAAAATCCAAACAAATTCACGGAAACTGAGAGCTGCTCAGAAAATTAATAAAAATAAAAAAAAAATTAAAAAAGAAGAAAGAAAGAAAAATGAAGAAAAAAAAATCAATCAAAAATGTCCTTTCTTTTTCCAAAACATGGTACAAGACAATAATAAGATTCATTTTCACAAAACACCAAGGGAAAGCTAATTTATGCTAACAGCATTTTTATTCATTTAAGCTCACGGAACAATGGTAAATGTTGTGAAGATTTGCTAAACTTGTTTATTAGCTAATATTTTAAATCTAAATTGCTGCGTCTTTTCTTCTTCTGTCTCACACAGAGACCGCTTGGTGTAAAACAAAACATCTCGCAATTTTTTTTTTTTTTACAGTATTTGTAGGAAAACGCTTTACTTTATAGGTAACATCACAACGTGAGCTATTTTGTCACAGTTGATACAACTTCCAGAACCTTCTCAGTTCCTGTGGAGATTCCATTTTCACTTCAAGACTACTTTTCACGTGTCCTGGCTGTTTTTAGAAAGTTCTTTATCAAGTAATAAATAACAAATAAAAATGAAAACATTATATTTTTAAGACAACGCATAACAAAAAAAAAAAAACAACAAACAAATAAACAAAAAAAAACCAAAACACCTCAGTCAGGTGTGTGGCAGGAATAAAAAAAAAAAAAAAAAAATTAAAGAAACGAATAAAAGAAAAAAATCTACAGAGAATTTTGGAAAATAAAATTGCATATTTTTACCTTTATTCATTTAAAGGGACACTCGAACCAAAAAAATGAAAAGGTTTTTTTAATTTTTTATTTTGCATTGTTGATTTCAGATATGTTAGTAAAATATTTCACTAAACAAGTGTTACTGGGCACCTCCATTTGCTTGAAATATAGTGTGTCTGGGTGCCACCCCACAGGTACTTTACAGTAAAATTCACACATTTTTCAACTGGATGCACACATTTTTCAGTTTACTTTTACTATATATGCGATTAATTCAAACATAGAAAAAAACTAACATATATATATATGTTTGTTTTAAGTGCATAGGTAATCTAGTTAAATCTTATATAACTGGTAGTATCCCTTTAAAGTAGTTCTATGTGTCTAAACAAATATTTGTTTGATATATATTAAATATGAATGTTTAATCTATGGCGATAATTAGAACAAGACATATTAACAATGAAGATCCCAATTCAAATCTAATATTGCAAATTTAAAAACCATTAGAAAAGAGAAATGCGATTTAATGGTTTTTGTCAGACTTGGCTGTAAAATCTTCAGTATTGATTACAAGTCTCTATGGCCTTTTAATTTAAAAACTAATAAACTAGAGTTATTGAAATTGCATTACGGTATTGCATTTTAGTTATATCATTGTAAAATCAAAAGGTTGTTTTTTGTAAAGGAGAAGATTGGATTTCTAATTTGCTAAGGTCTAAAATGGTTAAATCAGTAACTACATTGGTCACCTTCAGTGGTCTAGTGGAGTGCGTGCCTTGATGGGTCAGACATCAAAAGGGGACCTACACAATATTAGGCAGGTGCTCAGAATGTTATGACTGATCGGTGTATTTTCTTACTTTAAAGGGACACTAAATGTTTTTTTCACTTGTGCTTCTAATTTAGTGAAAAGTTAGTTGTCCCTAGTATGAGGATGAAAATGGCGTGTACTTTTGATAGTACACGCCAGTTTATCCTCTGACAAACAGCTGCCATGCTTCCATAGGAAGCAGGCAGCCGTCTGGTCGGCGACTGTCTCTCTCTGCAAGCGCAGAGAGAGACCCTCGTTTTTGTATGAGATCAGCAGAGGGGACCTTAAGAAGGTTCCCCTGCTGATCCCATGCAAAAACGAGGGTCTCTCGCTGTGCTAGCATTCATGCCTTGTATTCATCTGTAAGAGCATGGCGAGCCCCCGCTCTGATTGGCTGTGCGCGTTCTGACGTTTGTCAGCACATGACAACCAGGAACAGCTGTGACTCACATGTGAGACACAGCAGTTAGTAAACCCGCGTGTATCTATGAAGATACACGTCGGGTTTACTTAATTGTACCTGCAAATGTATTGTTTAACCTTTGCTTCCCATTCAGCTGAATGGCTGAATTGGATTTAGTTTTTTTCCAAATTAGCGACTTTGGCCATAAGTTTTAAATTCCAGTCTCAATTCTCTGCAATTCTCTCTTTACAGAGTTCCTTTAAGGACCAGATTTCACTGATATGAAACATCCACGGTCTATTGGGACTTCAATAATCTTGTTCTGGAAGAATATTGGGTCATCTTTGAACAGGTGTTCGACGTACAAGATGACCACGATGCAAAATATTAATCTGCTCTGGGACTGAATGATGCACTGACCTGAATTTACATTCCAGGACTTCAGGCAAAATGGAGTCTACACTTTAACATGTGATAAAAATAAGATTTTTAGTCCCTGGAGAAGACAGCGCGTCTGTGTGCCTTTGCCTTCAACAGTCACCACGATGGAATGAACTGGCTTTTTAAATTAGCTTTATCGCTCAGAAATAAATATTTGATTTTTTTAAAATGTTTCTGATTAACCCTTCGGAAATCTCTACAAGGTGTGAAACATGAATGAAACATTGGCAGCCATTGACTGATGCTGCAGTGAGAATACATATATATATATAAATATATATATTTACATACCGCCCCAACATTTCAAATGCTTTCTGGCCAATTAGTAACTATTTATGAAATTTGTCATTAAGTCATTTGGAATAATAATAATTTACTTGATTTACACAAATTAGTATAAATAGTACACCTTTACTGCAATTTAAACACACAGTAACGTGACTTTTATTGCTCTGGCGCTCTATGATACAGTTATACAAGTAAAAATAGTGAGCTCACAGAAGAGAGGGAGCATAGAGGTGGAAAGAGGGACAGGGGGGGGGGGTTTGGGTGCAAAATATGGACCATCCCTTCTATGTAGGGAAACTTGGGAGGCATGCATATTGGAGGAGGAGTCTGGGGGAGGTGCATGTCACCATCACTGTCCAACCGAAGACAAAAGAACTACTCTACATGCTCAAAATGCTGATATGCACAGTAGACATTCTCCGATGTGGTCCTGAGTCCTACTGTCCCACTGAGTCCTACCTCTCGAAAAGCGGGACAGAAGTACTTTATACTTTGTCCGCTAGCAAGGGGAGTATGGGAGAGGTAGCTCTCCGACAGCTGAGTGGCCGTAGTTTGCCAGCCCCGCTCTACATTCACAGTATAAACAATGGTTAGGGTCCCTTTAAGAAAGCAAGTATAAATGAACATAAACATTTTAAAACAATATCCCATTAACTAGGGATGCTTGATAATAGCAAATGACAAAAGATCTGCAAAGTTTCTTGTAATTCATCCTTCCAGTGTAGCATGCATTATACCCACGGACTTTAAATCCGACAGAGGAACGCAATTGTTTTATTGAAACCAACGGAGTTGCTTAGCGGAAATGGCAGCATGCTGAAAAAATTAATTGAGAACCTAACCTTCATTTGGAAAATACTTAAGATTGTTTTATAATCAGCTTACAGAGACATATATGAATTTGGTTTAATAATTCCATTTTTTGATACATTGTTATTAATTAAAAATCCAAGCTATTTCTCTTTGCACCACTGACATAAACATAATTCACAAAAAAAAAAAAAAAATATCAATTATCTCTATTGAATGGTAGGACTTTCAATTATAAACGTCTCCAAACACTAACAGGATCTGTAACAAGATTAACAGCTACAGATTTTCATTTGCTTGACTTGACATTACAAAAAGTACTGGTTGTTTTACAGTTGACAGCAGACAAAGGTTTAGGTCCTGCATGTATTCTAATTTATTAGCCACAGGCGTATCTAACAATAATTTCCTATGATACAGTAGAAGAAACCTTTATTTCAAGGTTTCTCGTATTGTATTAGTAAAGAAAGAAAAAAAGTTATTCTTACCGGAAAGATTACATCAAGTGTAGACATCTTAACTAAAAAAGTTTTAATGGAAGAACACACATAAAGCACCTTATTGAGCCCTGTTTGTTTCATGTACCTCTATCAGGGGGCAGACATGTTGTTTAGAATCTTGGCTCAGAGGAAGGAGGATCGGAACCTTCTGACACAAGATGTCTGCTCCCTAGCGCTGCCACCTTTTCGTTAAAAAAAATCCGGCCTTGTCTTTGCTTCTGCAGACCTAACATTAACCTCAAGCCAGTGTTTTACCGGCCTACTGGGTGGCAACTCGACTGCCTCCTGATAGAACTGTACAACTCAAAATGGCTCAATAAGGTACTTTATTTGTATTCCTTCAATAACGTAATTTTTTTTAAACTACCTACTTTTGATATACTCTTTCAATTAAACATAACTTACCTTTTTCCTAATAGGTATCCTTTAAGGCACAGATCCTTAGTACACAGGGGGCGTCCATGTTTTTTCTGAAGTGGTTCGCATAATCAGAAATTCCGATGCGTGTTGGGCCGCATTCATTTTTTTTACTTTAAAGTAACGGTGAAGAATAACTTGTTAGCCATTTAAAAAGGTTATCTTATTTAGCAATAATACAAAAATTGTTCAAAGCAAGTTTAAATTAACTTTATTTAACCAAAAGTATACATTTATAGGGATAATGTGAATATAGGCAGTGAAGTCAGGTGGGCCGCACCTTGCTGTCAAATAGGCCGCATTTGGCCCTTGGGCCGCACGTTGAACGCCCCTGCAGTAAATAGTATTCACAAGGGAATCTGTAGCAGTGAATGTTTAAGGAATAGGGCCATTTATTTGACTAGTACATCAACTGTAATCTCTGTTTTTATCTAACCAGATAATCATATTCTCCTCCACTTCATCATTTACTATAGCAACAATACACCCTTGTATTGCATCGCCGTAGCAATTTTTATACTATGAAGTAAAAATGATCTACATATCGTGTTATCAGTATTACAAGCAGAGATAAAGAGAACAATGGATTTTAAATGTGTGTGTGTGTAGTGTCTCATGACTTTCTTGTGGCCTGATATGTCTACAAGTTATTTGCAACATGAAATGTGTAATTCGAATATGAAGACACAAGGGGGCTATTCACTAAAATGTGCACTTGGGGAGAGGAGGTCGCACTTTGAGGTCGAGTTTGACTTAGACTCAAAGTTAAATTTCACTTCCAATTACGACATATTTTTACTGTTCGCCACTCAACAGAGTCAAATTTGACCTGCCATTTCACATCAAAAGTTTGGTATTCACAAAAATTTTCCAGAGTTCGCATTTGACATATCCATAAAAAATCATTGCTTTCAACTTGACTATCATAAGGTTGTCAAGTCCCTACATCATACTGGCATATTAAATGACTAAATAATACTGGCATATTAATTGGCAAAATAATACTGGCATATTAAATGGCAGAATCATACTGGCATATTAAATGGCAGAATCATACTGGCATATTATTGGGCAAATTGTCTGTGGCTTATTAATGGCAAAAAATATTGGCAGATTACTGGGCAAAATAATACTGGCATATTATTGGGCAAATTAGCTGTGGCTTAATAAAACGAGACAGGCATAGTAATGGCAAAATAATACTGGCATACTAATGGGAAAATTGGCTGTGGCATATTAATGGAAAAATAATAATTTAATGCAGGGCTCGACAAACCAAGGGTGCCAGGTTACTATGGCGACTAGGAAATCAGACCTGGTGCCTGGGTATCATGGTGCCCTCGTTGCTGGGTCTATTTTTTTTGTTTATACAGTGGCATATTTTAATAGGCAAACTGATTGTTGCATATTTTAATGGCAAAGTGACTGTGGCATGTTAATTGGTACTTAACAATGGCTTATTTTAATTGGATGCTGCGGCATTCAATTAAACTGATAATGACTAAGCTCCTCCACTTCATAACACTGTCAAAAAGAGGCGCGGCGCAGCATGGACGTTGGTAAAAGTATGCCCCCTCCTGAAAAAAATTCTGCAAATGCCCATGCCTGTGACAACAAAGTTTTATATTAACTAAATATCCCACACCAACATTTTAGTATAATTTATTAGAAAGGATAGGGCTCTGCTGAGGTAGTTTTAGGGTGAGGAATCTACCACAGAACACTGATGTATTGTCACCACATTGGCCATTTATTCAGGAATGGAGGCAGCTCCAGGCAAATATAAGCCAGTAATGAGATGTGCGACCTATGTGCTTGGCAGGGCACACACCATGGAAATATCCAAGCAAACAAGGACAGTTTGTAGCCCCCAGACAAGGTCGGGGAGGGGCGTCAATGACAGGATGCTGATGGGACATGTCCTGCTTATTAGAGGAGTTAGTGCGAGGAGTTGGGAAAGTAATAAAAAGTTAATGAACAGCAAGTTAGGCAGCCATTTTAAGGAATAGATTCCCCTACCTGTTGTGGCTTCGTTCCCCTCTTCTTTTTCAGGATCCTGGAGGCCGAGATCGACAGGATTCTGGAGGAAGTCTGGGCTGCTGCTCTGCTTCAGGGTCCAAGCTGGCTTTAGAGATGTCTGGCCGGTAGTAGGCCTGCGACGGGGGGTACCCCTGCAGTGGGAAGACACTCCAGGACTATCCGGCCTCCTTGGCACCTCAGCCCTGGCGATGTGGATGCACCAGGGCCCAATGGAGTTCCAGCGGCAGACCTCTACCCCAGGCCACGGCAAGGGCAGCCAAAGATTGAGTACGTTCAGTCGAGTATGGAACCCCAGCCACAACTGGAAGTCATCAGAGGTGGACGAGGCAGCACCAGAAGTTTCAAGAATCGAGGATGCGGTCAAGCATCCAGATGTCCCTGCTGTCGTGTCGTGCAGGCGGACACGCCGGGCAACCAGGCCCTGACCAGGAGTGGGGAAGGTTTAAGTCCCTTGTCACCCTCACAAATATGTGTATCTTCATTAAAAAATGTTTTTTAAAACAGTTATAGTTTAAAAAAATCACAAAACTTTATATGCATAATTTGGTTCCATTGACGTTGGTCTAAGGGCCGTTCAGTTCATGCTTGTGCTTTCCGTTATAGGCTCATGTTTAGAAGTATGGCTCGTCAGCCATTCCTACGTCTACTGGGCCAGGAGGAGAGCTGAGGTTCGTGACTACGGGATTCGGCGGAGCTTTCCTCCTGAATGGGTTAGTTTCAAGTGGTTTGGTGTGCGGGGATATGTTGTGGGACACTGTTCTGTTGACTGAGGGGTGCAGTGTGAGTTTAGTTTACCGCCCTGACATCATCCTGATTCATGTGGAAGGAAATTAATTAGGGGTAGTGTCCCAGAGGGATCTAGTGCCAATCATGCAAGGGCCATTCTTCATTTGCTTGATCTTGTACCCGGGGTTAAGATTGAGATGACCTGGCAGCCTTGAACCGCTACGCTGGGGTTGTATTTCTTCAACCTGGCATTGCAGGAGGGGATATGAAAGACCACCGTTCTTTGTGGGGAGGGAGCCCATCCAGGATGATGGGCTCGTGGTGGAAGCTTGCTGAATATCCAGGAGGGTTAATGGAGGAACAGAATTGGGGTAGTCAATCAAGACTTTGGTGGGAGGTTTGAGGGGAAAGTGGTACCTCGGGCCTCAGGATTTGAGGGGGCATTGGTATATGCGCCGAACATGGACGTTGTTCGGCAGCCACCTGGATACTTGTGCATGCTTGGTTGGTTTTCTGATGTAATGTGAAATTTTATGTTAGTCATTGTGTAATACTGGAATATGTTGTGTAATCTTATAAAATGTAATGCACCTACTATTTAAATAAAGTGCTGTGGCCGTTATTTCTACCCCACAGTCTGGTTTTAAGTTATCAGTTATTTCTCGGCGAATACATGCCCCGATGATTGAAGCTACTCCTGTCATGAAGAATGCCTCTACGATACCATGATTAATGTACCATTTATCTGGTTAGCCAATGACTTACCAAAACAAAGATGTTATTTCGGGTTGGAATTCTCAAAGGCCATAGCGTTTATTTAAACCAAAACACACTGTAACAAAACCGTAAATATTAATCAGATAACATATGCAAATTAATTTTTACAGGAAGCAAGTGAATTGCCAAGATACCAATCACCATAATAATAAAACATTAATTAAAACATTGAAATATATATGATATGGAAAAAGAAAAAAAAAAAAAAAGAAATATATATGATATAAAACTTCAGCAATGAAATCCCCAGAAAAAAAAATCTTTACCTTTTTATATGTGCAGCAAAAACTATTTTGCAAACTTCGATAGAAGCATAAATACTGTACAGCGCTGGTGTTGTCAGTCGGAGTCCAGCCACGTAATTTCCTCTTTTAGTCCTGAGAAATTGGGAAAGGAGTGAGTTTTTTCGAAATAAAGTACATTTCCATTAATCTTATACTCTTCAGTTCTGACATAAAAAACTGTTAAAGATATAAAGAATGATGATACTTTCTCGCATCAGTTGGGAAAGAGCGAAAACTAACAGGATATTGTTCTTTATTACACAATGATGGGCTAGGGGGGAGGGTCTCAGGAACTGTGAACAGTCAGCTGTGCTTCCTCCATTTGTGTAAGGTGTGGCCGCACACCTAGCATGATCCCGCAATGTATTTTTGTGGTTTGTGTGCTCGCAAACAGACAGCACACAAACACCGAAAATATACAAAATAGCCGAGAGGCCGATGGCAGCGTGAAATCAGCAGTCACTTATTCTATTGTCGATTCAACCAGCACGAAAGGTATACAAAGTTGTTTTTGTATGCTTTTCGTGGTGGTCAAATGGACAACAGAGTAAGTGACTTTGATGCCGACTTCATACTGCCGTCCACCTCTTGGCTCTATTTCGTGTTAGTATTCTGTCTGTTCAGTGCACACCATCTTCTCATTGGCCCACCCTGCGTCCTTATTCCTCAGTAGCCTTTGCTTAGGAATAAGCACATAGAGTACAAAACGTGTCAAGTCTGGAGCCTGTAGTCTGTTCATCTATTTACCTGCTTTTGCTCTATTCCAAGAACCGTGGATAAATATTTATCTTGGTGATGCTACAAACCTGGACTTCTCTATGAGTTCGCCTGGTGTCTGCTGGTGTTCACTTTGCAGAAGATTAGTTTTTAAAGAGTAAAACAGATGGCCAAACTGAAAAAGCCATGGTAGAAATCTTTGCATCTCAGGTAAAGATTTTTTTTTCTTCTCTTTAACGAGTAACGTTTGTTTATAATGCGTTCCTAAGGAATGCCATGTAATTACGATGTTGTTGTTAAGTTCAAATTTGGCAGTAATTATTAAAGCATGTCAATAAGTGGATTGTGGAATAGATGTGGGTTGGCTGTTCATGTCGATAGCAGGCAACAATATATTGCCTCCCACTTCATCAGTGTCTAGTGGCTTATTTATTAAGTCAATCTCTCTAATGATATAGATGGCAGCTCTATGTATGTTGCCTCTTGAACACAGAGAACAGCAAACATACAGCGGCCTTACGCTAAGGATGAGATGCTCTGTGATTATTCGAAATATATAAAGATGTTTAAAAGAAAAAAAAAGGAAATAGGGAACTAGTGCCTATAGAGTTTCACTTATTAAGAGAGAATTATTACAAAAAATTCTCGACGACTGGAAAATGTCAGCGCTTGAAGCAGATGGCTGGTAATAGACTCAGGCTTGACATTACGGATAACTGAATGACGGCCAAAGTTGGGACAGCAGGGAAATGCTACTTGGAGCACTTGTAATGCAGCAGATTGAAGCCACACCAATCGTAGAAGGTCAACAGTGTGCCTTAACATGGTCAGACCAAGCCTGTTATTTTGGAAAGTAATGTCTGAGAGCATTTAGAATCTGATATAGTGGAATAAGCTTGACGTTTGGGAAGATTAAAAACGAAGGCCTACATGTTAAAAAAAAAAAAAAAGAGAGAGCAGAATCATATTCTGTTCCTAAGCCTTAATCCATGAAAAAAATTACGCTAAAACACTGTAAATATGGTATTAGCAGTGATCGATTATGGGCAAAGCTAGGTAGGACATATCTGGTGCAAATGAAAAAGACGTGGTATAAAAGTTATTCCTCCCCAATTCTACAAATACAAATGGTACGTTAGCAACCTTAATTGGCTTATGGACAGAAAATCGAAGGAAATAGACTTATGTCCAATAATATTATTAGGTTCAGACATGTAGGGCTTTATTCATTGGAGAGGGAATTGCAGGAAGTGTATTTGGCAGAATTGGAGAATTTTTCCGGCCTGGCTACTTTAGCCCCAAGTTTGAAACTGAAGCTGAATTGGAGAATTTTTCTGGCTCAGGTAATTTGCCCTTAAGTTTGAAATGTTCTTCTCAGTTCCTGCTAATGTCTTGTTTCATGAATAAAGCTTACAGTTCTTAGTATATTAGGTAAACTGTGATATTAACACCATTGCGATAATGGACGTGTCAGTCATGTCGTGCAGTGGAAAGAAACAGTTTTCTAAATCAACGAGCGAGAAAAAAGCTCTGACGGTGTTGCTCTATTGCCTAGATGTCGAGGCATTAGGCAGCACTGAGATTTTTAATCTATGGCACCCACAATTTCTCCATGGTGCCATAGTGGAGGAGCAGCATGCTCCTCCAATATGGCTGCTGCCCTCTTGTAGGTAGAGCATCGGAAGTGAAAAAAATTTACTTCTATCACTCTGATGCTGTTGCTTGGGTTAGAAAAGTTGATGGGTTACCATTAAATTAGGGTTAGCATAAGGGATAGGGTTAAATTAAATTAAAATTAGAATATATTAAGGGTTAGCATAAGGGTTAGAGTTAGGGTTAAATTTAGGGTTAGGGTTAAATTTAGGGTTTGGGTTGGGGTCAAAAAGTCACTGTAGGAAAAAATAAAAAACACTATTATTGGTTTTTGCCCTACGACTTGCAAAAAACTGCAGAAAAACTTTTCTTTTTTAATGATTGTATATGTGCACATTATTTTTTAGGTCAAATTTATAAAAAGTGTTTTTTTTTATTGTTCCATCATATTTAATGATTGTTTTTGTAGTAAATTATAAGATATGATGAACATAATGGTATCTAATGAAAACCATACTTATGACGATAAAAACAACATATAATCTGTGTGGGTACAGTATGTGAGAAGGAAGAAAATTACAACTAAACATAAACCCCCCAGAAATGTCAAAACAGCCCTTGTCCCCAAGGGAAAGACAGTGTCAAAACGTCAAGGGGTTAATAATGAAAAATGAATTAAGTAAAAATAATAGTTCAATTCTTTCACACCGCTAATTCTTCTTTCGTGGCATGTACATAAAATGGAGCAAAAAAACAGTAGTGTAATGTTGTCCAAACCTTATAAGTGCAATACAATACCTTTGTACATAACAGCTATAATACTGTGAAAATGGACACCACTAAAAATGTTACAAAACATATATTCTCTTGATAACGTGCCTTACAATTTATTAAATGTGTGTACTTTTTAATCTATTTTTCTTAATTTACTGTAGGGGTGTTTTGATCAACATATCATTTTTATCCTTTTTAAAAAGGACTATAAAGCAAATAATATTGAAAAAGTTTGTATGGACAGGAATCTAAGGGTCGACTCATTTGTACCAAATTGGAATCCGGGTTGGGCACTCCAGCCGAATATCCCAAATATTCAAAATGCGGCCTCACAACAGCCATGAATTTGGGTCTAAATCAGCTGTTCGGGCAGTTTAGATACTGGAGCATCAGAGGCATTCGGATCAGGACACTTTCGCTGTGAAAATCATAGTTTTTATCTACCCCATGTGTGATGATCATCCCCAAACACACTCCGAATTCGGGTAACATAGGTGGAATTCACCCATTTGAATTCTCAAGATTTTATTTGGAAAATTGAATAGAAAAGTGTAGAAGAATTAAAGTAAACATTTTTTAAAATATGAAAATACAATTAGAATATATACATTTTTTATATTATAATAGTATTTTTACATTAATTTAGACATTTAACGTTTTTAATAAAAACTCATTTTATATTATTGTATGTTAATTTGCTTTATTTTTATATATTTAATTAATGTATAATTATTTTTTTTTTAGATTTTAATTGATACTGATTTTTTTTTTTTTTTTACAGTAGGGCCCATTTTGGGAGGACTTAGGCTATTTCAGCAATGGCAGGAGTTTCGGCTTTTCCTGTAATAGCCGAGGTGCTCCAGAAATGGCCCCAAAATAAGCCTAAGTAGAAGTATATGGAGAGGATCATGGCAACTACTTAGTTCCGGTGGATTATGGCTGATTTAGGTATTGGGAGATATCGGTGGGGATTCGTCCACATTGTGGACAACATTGGGGGCACGTTGGTAATTTTATATTGGGTACCACTGATGTGATACAAATTCGCCTGCAATCATTTCAGTGATGAAAGCCAGAGCTTTCTGAGTCAACCCTCTAGAACTGTTGTTTATGATCTCCCAGTTTTCAAACAATGTTATCATAAAAATATTATTTAAAAGGTTTTTACAAGAAGGTAGCTGCTCTTAATTAACCAGACTAAGGCCCACTAAAAACAAGGGATAGAAATTCTGCACAGCAATAAGATAGCACAAATGATCTCCTAGCTATTCCTGCACACATACTTGTGTATTGCCATGATCAATTGTAAGATGAGCCTCAGCTTTGAATAAATATTAGACGCATAAGCAAGCAGAGCTTACAGCAATAAATAAAACAAATTCCCGTGAACATGCCTGCATTGGATTGGTTGATGATCCTGAATTTTGTTAGTGGCGCTCGCTTGAATAAATAAACATAGGAGACAACTCTGAGAATAAATTGTGCCAGTACATTTTAAACACCAGCACGCTTACAAAGTAAAAAGAAAAAAAAAGTACTGTAGAATTAATATTTGTCGAAAGAAAGTTCATATTTGCATGATATAAAAAAAAAAAAAAAGCAAATTGTAACCTTGTTTCTTTGACTAATTCAAATTCTTGTGTTTTGATGCGCCTTTTGTTTCAAAGGTTTATTTTTATGCATTGCTTTATTTTATTATATAATCTGTGATCTTTACATTTTCTTTAGTCACAACCAAAGTAGATAATAGCATAATTTTCATGCATAGACACAAGCCTGGCAGCTGAATACGGTTTGTAATTCTTATTGCAAATAAATGCCGGGAATTAGAAGACATAATTGTTAAGCTTTTACTGCTGACATTAAGGCAGAAGATCCACATTCTTTGATCAAGAAAAAAAAAATGTTTCTGGGTTTTTTTTCTCTCTCTATTTTCTTTACATATTTTTGTATTTGATGTACTCAGCTCATGAAGGACAGAACTATGATTGCTATGTACATTGAAGGGATTTTTATCAATGAAAGGGAGACTCCAGGCTTAAAACACAGTTCACAGTGAACGATTAAGGGATGAGCAAAATTAAGGCAGTAATAGTGGCGTGGGAATGATATGCGAGTTGGAGATTTTTTTTATTATTATTATTACCTTCTTAATTAAATATTCTTCACTGTTCAGTGAATAAACCTAAAAAAAATTAAAAAAAATATTTCAAATGCTCTGAAAAATACTTATAATATATTCGAGGTCGTTTTATATTCGAGGTCGTCCTATAATCTGACCTCAAATCGAGGTCAGATTATAAGAACTGGATCCAGGTCCCCAGCAGAGCTGCAGGGGACCTGGATCCCCCTCGCTAACATCAGGTGTCGGAAGTGCAGGGCAGCAGCGGAGGATGTCTGCGCGTATCGTGCAGACATCCTCCGGCTGCCCCCACTGGCCACCAATGATATTTGGGCAGCCGGGGGATGTCTGCACGACAGTGCAGACATCCTCCATGCTGCCCGACACTTCTGTCTATTATGACGGACCGGCTGTCCGTCATAATGGATGGAGGTGTCGGGCAGCATGGAGGATGTCTGCACGTATCGCGCAGACATCCCCCGGCTGCCCCCACTAGCCACCAGGGAGACATGAACAGCCGTGGGATGTCTGGACATATCGTAGAGACATCCCCCAGCTGCCCCCACTAGACACCAGGGAGGCTATGTTAGGGGGGAGGGAGGGGGGAGCCAGACATCATTGGGGGAGGGTGGGGGGATGATAGACAACATTGGGGGGAGGGTGGGGGAGAGAGACAGATAACATTGGGGGAGGGTGGGGGAGAGAGGCAGACACCGTTGGGGGGAGCATTGGCACATAATAGGTAAATAAAAACAAGAAATACATTTTTTTAATATCATAAGTTTTTATTAAATATGAAAAAGCAATTTACATGTAAATATAAACAAGTTAAACTTTTTTCCTATAGGGTAGTCTTATATTCAGGCTTTTAGTTTTTTTCCTAAAGGAATATCCATAGTTTGGGGGGTCGTCTTATAATCAGGGTCGTCTTATAATCGAGCAAATACGGTAAATATGTAAAAATAAAATGTGCTTGTGGTGTCTCCTAATGATGACATCACCTAGTTGTTTGATATGATATATTCATTGACCGATTACTCTTTATTTAATGAATTAATTCATGTTTTAATTATTTTATATTTAATCATGACAGTTACACTTTAAGCAAAACAGGAAACAATAAAGGGAATTGGGAAATTAATTAATGTAACCTCCTCTACAATACACCTATAACATATACTTTTTATTAGTAGTGTATACAATTAAGAACTATATCCACTTGGCAATAAATGCTATACTATATATATAAAAAAAAAAAAAAGATCTAACCCCTTCAAGGTTTCTAAAGAACATGTAAAATGTTGTAGAAGGAGACATATAATACAGGAAACAAAGTACCCACTCATAGTTTTCTTTTCCAATTTTTCACAGGTGCCTTTCGCAAAGCATGCTGTGGTGTTAAACACAGCTTTTGAACATGACACAGGGTAGAAGTATAGGAATGGAAAAATTCTAGCCTGGGTTGATCCTGTTTGAAGAAGATAAAACTGATGATTGCTTGATTTAAGATTTTACCCTTTAGCTCTTATAGATTCCGCAGGCTTGTTTTGTCATTGTTGAGCAGGGTAGGCTTGCTGTGACCATGTCAGTATAGTTGCCAACATCGGCCATGTTTCCAGGGACACATATTTGTTCCACATGCTGCAGAAAGAGCATGCAAAGAACAGCCCGGCAGTATGTAGGATGAATATATACGCACAATCCAGTTAATTAATCAGGATTGTGTCTGAGCATACATGCATCCTACAGATTGTCGGGCTGCACTTTGCATGCTCTTTCTGCATCATGTGGTACAAATATGTGTCCCTGGAAACATGTTGGTAACTATGTGTCAGCTATTTAAGGAAATGGTCATGTGAAGCATATGATAAACAATTAATAATATAACCACTAAAGTGAACCGGTCATCGAAACACAAAATTGTAATTGTGCTATATTTGACAGGCTTTCAGGACTAGACTAGGGAAGGAGCCACTAGTAAGCACTAAAACAAGACAGGGAGTTGGACTAGAGAAAAACAATGATGCAGACGTGACCTAGTTTGTCGAGTTGCACCTAATGACCATGAGATGATTAACTTGTAGGCAAGTCTTAACAACCAAACATAGAGCTTGACTAGCACACAATGGGGCAAGCAGAGCAGTAGGACAGGAGAGGTTACATACATAAAGACTAAAACATGAGGGAACACATGACATAGAACAAGGAGAAGGCTGAAGCACAAAGGAATGCTAGAAACCAAATGCACAACAAGTAGACAAGCAGGGAACACAGAGGGGTCTAGTCACTAAAAGGAGATTAAAGGTGAGATGAACATTTCATCTCACCATTTTAGCTATACATTTCATCTCACCATTTTAGCTATACATTTCATCTCACTATTTTAGCTATACATTTCATCTCACTATTTTAGCTATACATTTCATCTCACCATTTTAGCTATACATTTCATCTCACTATTTTAGCTATACATTTCATCTCACCATTTAACTATACATTGTGCAGGAACAATTCTGGCGAGTTTTCCCTGCTAAGCAAGCTCACCAGGATTGTCTCTGTAGTATGCATAGCAACATTGATGATATTAAATGTTCATCTCACCTCAACTCACCTTTTAGTGAATAGACCCTACTAAGAATGAATACAAGTAATGGTGAACTGGACTAACGCCTGATAATTTCACATTTCTACAGACAAAAGTGAAGCATAAATGATATGGCAAATGGAGATGCTGTGGATTCTGTCATATCCTCACATGCTGCACTAGACTCCACAGCAATAACATTTGCAGTAATGAGTAGTATGTGAGTGTATCACAGACTCTACAGAAATAAAACTCACATTAATGCACACAGTCACACACACAGACATACACAGACACACACAGACTTTCACAGCCACACATTGAGACTTACACATACAAAGCCACAAATACACACACACAGTCAAACTCACACACTCATAAATATGTACATACACGGACTCACACTTATACAAACAGAGTCACGCTTACACTTTCACACAGTCACAATTTCACACACAGTCACACATTGAAAACAAATGTACACATGGAGTGAAATTTATTTTCTCCTGTTGATCACGTTATATTAACTATTTTCAGTACGAAATGTGTAATTTGCAAATCAAGCCACAAGGTGATGTCATAAACAGAAGACAGCACAGATACACTGAAACCACATCTCCCTTACTCTGTGCATTTGCTTACAATTCTGAAAACAAAGGTAGACAAGTGTTTGTTCTCTAAAGTCACAGCAAAAATGATTCTACGGTGGACGACTTTAAATTAAGTATGGGTTCATAAAGTAAGATTGTAAGTTAGGGAGAAAGAAAAAGATCATGTATCTCAACAACTTTTTGGAACATAACAATACATTTTTTTTTTAAACTTTCGTAAACGTTATGTTGTTTTTTTACATTTGGTATGTTGTTTTTTTTAAACATTTTGAACGTCATTTTTTTTTTTTTACTTTTTAAAACTTTATAGTTGTTTTATGTTTTTAAAAAAGCATGTATCTTGCAGCCTTTTTTTTTGACTTTTTTATGTATTTCGAGTCAGAAAAAAACATATACTATAGAAAAGTAATAAAAAGCTTTATATTTGGAGAGTTTTTGCTTTTGTTATACTTCCTAGGCTTCTTATATATTATATTCCCATCCTTCCAAGCAGCATTTATCTAGTGTGTATTTGCATAGAGAAAGCAACACATGGCCAAGCAATGAATCACATGGATACAGAGAACCAGAGGAAAGCCATAGATATTGCAGTCCCACAAGCACATTAGATGTCAGCTAAATCCCTCAAAGAGCTTACAATGTTAGTAGAGTATGACACATGGGGGATAATAGGATAATATATTTTAGGCGAGGGGATGTATAACTGAACGGCAGATCCAGGGACGGGTCTACAACTTTATACTATTAAAACGTGAAGGAATGATACCAATCTCGGATATCTCTAGCCGGATCATGCAAATATATACAGTTTACTCTTTAACATCGCTAGTCATTCATAACTCAGTATTTCATTATTGTTTTTTTTTTTTGGTTTGTCATATTTTCTTGTAGTGTATTTTTTGCAGCACTCCAAAATACAAGATAGTCAAAAAAAAAAAAAAAAAACCATCTGAAAAAAATATACAAAATATTCAATTGTCAAACTAAGGGAATAAAGAAATCATACAAAAAAATAGGACTTATAATTGTGTTATAAGTATAATCTATCAAGGCATCATGCAAAAGTTAACCCTAGTAAACAAAGTTGTTGTAATGTGGATGTTGTTTATATTATGAATAATTTTTTTAACAAAATGCTCTATACTTCGTAGTAGCAGAGCTGCACAAAAATATATAGATTAAAGGAACAATGGGGGATATGTACAAAAACTCCCTCATGTAAAATGTGGGGAGTTTTAAAAAAGAGTGCCAACGCCGTTTGTTATGTATCACGACGATTGCGCTTTTTTTTTTTATAACTCCCGACACTTTGCATTGTGGGAGAGAGGGACCTCTGTCAGACTATTTTTTTGGCGGAGGTTCCTCTACCCAAATCAGATTTTCACCGTCTGTTTTTTTTTTATACATAGGCTGCACCGGCGCAAGGAGCGCCGTCACAAACTAAATCTACGCATTCCCAGTAGAAAATGCCCTGGTGGGCTCATACAGCCAAGGGAAGGTTTTCAGTATCGCCTAAGACCATCTGGCTACAGCATAATTACAACAGCTGAGCTGCCCTCTTTAGGGTTTCCTGCTTAGTTGCCCTCTAGGGTTTACAGCTTATTTGCCCTCTCTAGGGTGTCCTGCTAAGTTGCCCTGCCTAGGGTGCCCTGCTAAGTTACCCTCTCTAGGGTGTCCTGCTAAGTTACCCTCTCTAGGGTGTCCTGCTAAGTTGCCCTCTATAGGGTTTCCAGCTTATTTGCCCTCTCTAGGGTGTCCTGCTAAGTTGCCCTCTCCAGGGTTTCCAGCTTATTTGCCCTCTCTATGGTGTCCTGCTAAGTTGCCCTCTCTAGGGTTTTCAGCTTATTTGCCCTCTCCAGGGTGTCCTGCTAAGTGGTTTCCAGCTTATTTGCCCTCTCTAGGGTGTCCTGCTAAGTTGCCCACTCTAGGGTTTCCAGCTTATTTGCCCTCTCTAGGATGTCCTGCTAAGTTCCCCTCTCTAGGATTCCCAGCTTATTTACCCTCTCTAGGGTGTCCTGCTAAGTTGCCCTCTCTAGGGTGTCCTGTTAAGTTGCCCTCTCTAGGATGTCCTGCTAAGTTGCCCTCTCTAGGATTCCCAGCTTATTTACCCTCTCTAGGGTGTCCTGCTAAGTTGCCCTCTCTTTGGTGTCCTGCTAAGTTGCCCTCTCTAGGGTGTCCTGCTAAGTTGCCCTCTCTAGGGTGTCCTGCTAAGTTGCCCTCTCTAGGATGTCCTGCTAAGTTGCCCTCTCTAGGATTCCCAGCTTATTTACCCTCTCTAGGGTGTCCTGCTAAGTTGCCCTCTCTAGGGTTTCCAGCTTATTTGCCCTCTCTAGGGTGTCCTGCTAAGTTGCCCTCTCTAGGATTCCCAGCTTATTTGCCCTCTCTAGGGTGTCCTGCTAAGTTGCCCTCTCTAGGGTGTCCTGCTAAGTTGTCCTTACTCTGCCCTTCTCAGGCTTCACCCTTACCTAAGGCCTCACCCCTTGTTTCCCTCTCTCTACCCCTACCTCTATGTTTGATTATTCTATAGTCCCTAATAAAGCTTTTTGTTTTGTTCTGCAGTTCATGCT
Source organism: Pelodytes ibericus (assembly GCA_036172795.1). Classification (NCBI taxonomy): domain Eukaryota; kingdom Metazoa; phylum Chordata; class Amphibia; order Anura; family Pelodytidae; genus Pelodytes; species Pelodytes ibericus. The sequence continues at coordinate 185,820,704 of CM069862.1, forward strand.
AAAATCCCCTTTTGTCTATGCTACAGTCCATATTCCAATTGTCATTTCTTTCTGTTTCTATAACTGTTCTCAACCCTGCAACATGAATAATTACATGCAACCAGACTCCTCATCTGTCCTTGGACTGAAACTCCTACCTGACCTGGTAAAGGTCATGACAGATCAATTCAATAACGAGAGAATTGCAGGGGATTGAGATGGCAATTTCAAACTTTAGGCCAAAGTAGCCAAGTTGCAAAAATTCTCCAATGCAGCTGTAAGGTTACTTTGGCCTTACGTTTGAAATTCCCATCTCAGTTTCCTGCAATTATTTATTTATTGAGTGTTCCCGTTAGAGAAATGTGTATTAATTAAATTCAGATCATTGGTCTGTAAAAATATACCATAATGTTAACTTATTTATTTTCAATGAAACATTTTATGAACATCTAGCGAAATTGTTAGGCCGCAAAATGTATTTATTTATTTTTATTTAAAAAAAAAAAAAAACAAGCATAGTTAAAATGGTATGTTATTTTTGATTAACAGAGAATTTGATTTCAAGCTTTCCAGACCAAGTTGCCACTTCATAAGGCAAACCTTAAAAATAAGTATGTGAAAAGTTATAAATTAAAATCTATTTTTAAAAATAAAACATTTAAAAAAATATATATGTCTTGTTGAGGAAAAAAATGATACAACCATTTTGTTTTTCGACTTCAAAGGCAATTGCCCACTCGGCAAGAAAAATATCATTTGTTGCATTTAAACTTTACCACAACAGGAGATGTTTATTGCATTGGATATGCTGCCTTTGATGTACTTATTGGGTAAGTGTATTAGTTCCGGTTCCAGTGGTGTGAAGAAATGGTTTTAGGGAGAAAGTATATTTAGCATTGTCATGCTAATATTTGCACTCACATGCCCCACGTATTGATAAACTTTGGTGGAATCATCCGGAAAACTGACTGAGAAAAATAGGGAAGTGTCCTTAAAGAGAAAGTCTATGGTAATAGCCAAAATTTAACAAACGGGGTCTCACTTTTTGTAAGTGGATAGGTCATATCCCTGCACCCTCTTTGACTGGCTTTGCTTAAAATGACACAAATGAAAAGTACAAAGTTAGACCTCTCTCTGACTCTACAGCTTAAATAAAAGTTCCCAGGGGAAGATACTATTCTGGGACTCTGCATTATCCTATAAAAGTCTTGCCTACAATGTGGAACTTTTCTTGGCAATCCAGGATACATGTAGGGTTGCCACCTGGCCGGTATTTTACCGGCAGGCAAGCAAAATATTGGCTTGATACCAATGTTAAGTCTATGGAGGCAGCAGCATGGCCGATATTTTTTTAAAGAAAAGGTGGCAACCCTAGATACATGGTCAACTTACCTCTCCAGTAGGTGCCAAGAAAGGTACAGACAAGTCTCTCTTTCCCTGCACATATAATAAATACATATTTTTGTGTGGAATAAGATGCATTGTTTATGAAATCCAGAAGCATACGAAAAAGAGCTTATAATCACACCCAATTTTTTATACCGTATTTGCTTGATTATAAGACGAGATTTTTTTCAGAAAAAAATTCGGAAAAAGACCCCTCATCGTATAATCGAGGTCGTCTTATAGTCTGACCTCAAATTGATAGGGATCCAGGTCCCCCACAGAGCTGCAGGGGACCTGGATGCCCCTCGCTAACAGCCGCAGGATGTCTGCATGATACGCGCAGACATCCTCCCCTAACTCCCGGCACGACCGCCGGGACTTCTATGATGAAGTCGGGTCCTTCCGGCAGACATCCTCCGTCTGCCCCGCTAGCCACCAGGAGATTCGGGCAGCAGGGGGATGTCTGCACAATACGTGCAGACATCCTCCATGCTGCCTGACACTTCCGTCTATTATGGCGGACAAGCTGTCCGTCATAATAGACTGAAGTGTCGGGCAGCATGGAGGATGTCTGCACGTATAGTGCAGACATTACCGGCTGCCGCCACTAGCCACCAGGGAGAAACAAGGTGATTGGGAGGGGGGAGGACATAGAAACAAGGGGAGGGGGGAGGGAGAGACAAAGGGAGGGGGGAGGGAGAGAAATGTTTGGAGGGAGAAGGGGAGATAAAAATAAGTTTTGGGGAGAGAGAGTAAAGGTTGAGGGGTGGGGAGAGAGACAACATTTGGGGAAGGGGGAGAGAGAGAGACAAAGCTGGGGGGAAGGAGGGGGAGAGAGAGACAGCGTTTGGAGGGGGAGAGAGAGACAACGTTTAGGGGGAGAGAGAGACAACGTTTAGGGGGAGAGAGAGACAACGTTTAGGGGGAGAGAGAGACAACGTTTAGGGGGAGAGAGAGACAACGTTTAGGGGGAGAGAGAGACAACGTTTAGGGGGAGAGAGAGACAACGTTTAGGGGGAGAGAGAGACAACGTTTGGAGGGGGAGAGAGAGACAACGTTTAGGGGGAGAGAGAGACAACGTTTGGAGGGGGAGAGAGACAACGTTTAGGGGGAGAGAGAGACAACGTTTAGGGGGAGAGAGAGACAACGTTTAGGGGGAGAGAGAGACAACGTTTAGGGGAAGAGAGACAACGTTTAGGGGGAGAGAGAGACAACGTTTAGGGGGAGAGATGCTGCATTGGAAATAAAAACAAGAAATGCATTTTTTTATATCATCATTTTTATTAAATATTAAAAAGCAATTTACATGTGAATATATACAAGTTAAACTTTTTTTTCCCTATAGGGTAGTCTTATATTCAGGCTTTAAGTTTTTTTCCTGAAGGAATATTAAAGGTTTGGGGGGGGTCGTCTTATAATCAGGGTCGTCTTATATTCGAGCAAATACGGTATATACAAATCCGAATATTTTAGCATTTTGTTTGTTTCCTTGATCAACTTTTTCCAAGAAAATAGATTTATAGGCTTTAAGTTGCTAGCTTTGTATGGGAAGAGAACAAAAATGACACTTTATGTCCATCAATACCAAGAGCAACTGATAATAATAGTAATTTGGTTTATCACTTCATTTGAAAGTGCATGGAGACTTCATTTTCAGCAATTATTGTTCACAGTGATTCATTAGTAGTGTTTATCTGCTGTCAACAATACTTGCATAAAAGAAAAAAAAGGCATAATAAAAATAAACAAAGGAAAGCATTTGACACACAGACAATGGGTAATAGCGTGAAAGAGTGGCTTTTGGTAATATGAGTAGAAGACAAGCACCCATCAGACGGACTGTATAATCATAATATGTTATAATCATGAGATAAATTATACTAATGTTTTTTTGGAACTTTACAACTCTTTGTAAGCTAATGAAACATCTTTACTTTTGCAAATTGCTTGTGTGTAATAATTGTTTTTAAAAAAAACTGTTTAAAAAAACAAAACAGTTTTACGTATTAAAAACAACTAGCCAAAAAGGTATTCAGATTTATAGCTAGAGAGTCGAAAGGATGAGTCTAATCAGCAGGGTACTTACGAGTTGCTCCCTGGTGGGAACTGGTAGCAGACAAATTGCTCCCATTGTGGAATACAGCAGGGAAAATGGGCAAACAGACCCGGCCCTGTAATGGCACTGGGTGGGTCAAAGTTTAGGCATTTACTGCTCAATGGCATCTTAATATTATTTAAAATAATGTTGCACATATAAAAGTTGCTGTTCCTGATATGTTTCATCATGATAATTAAAATTAAACTTAACAGATGCGGGCACGTTTAGATGGGTGTGGTGTTTTTGTGCATGGTTTTAGTAGGGGTGAGGCATCAGCATTTCATCCTTTGACCCAAGCTGTACAATATCTTGAGCCAGCCCTGATGTCAAATATAAATGTGGCTTCCTCCATTCTTGCCTGCCTTAAAAAAAAGATACAGCTATGCTCCCCCATCACTACTGTGGCATTATAATAGTATACTGTTTATATTATATAAGCATTTACTTATACACTGCCAACAATTTACGTAGCACTTGGTACAGAGCATAGAAGGGAACCACAGGTTACATACACTAGCTGAATGAGTACAGATTGATACATGAGGTAGTGAGCTCTGCTCGCAAGCTTACAACCTAAAGGGAGTGGGAGACATGAGACACATAAGGTGAATGAAAAGGCCAGAGGGTAAAGTGGTGGCAGTAATTTGGAGACAGCTGGAGCTAGGTGAGTTTGCCTATAGGTTGCTTAATGAGTATTCTAGTGGGATGAATTAAAAGCTTTTTTAGAGAGGTGTGTTGTTGATAGCTGGATACGCTATGGCCGGGGGTCTGAGAGACAGCGAGGGAAGCTCAAGTGAATGGGAAGAGGTGATGAGGTTGGAGGACAGCTTTAGCCCACTCAAGGAACGTAGCATTTGTGCAGGGTAGTATCATTTAATGAGGAAGGCAATGCAATGGAGGACTGAGGACTTTGTAGGTTAAATTTGTAGGTTAAATTGTAGGTTAAATTTGTAGGTTAAATTGTAGAGCTGAGGACTTTGTAGGTTAAATTTGGAATTTTTTCAATTTCATTCTAGAATTGATGGGAAGCCAGTGAGGAATGTATAAAGCCAAGTAATCTACAAGAAGCAATGATGATTATGTTTGTGGAAGTTATTGAGGTGTAAATTCATTGCCGCTTCCTAAATCTCATGGTTTACTGTATAAGCGCCTGTATCAGACAAGGATACGCCCACACAACACCACCAGGTACAGTAAATAATCATTATGAACAATGTTGGTGCTTACCACTGGAGCAGATAGGGTGGCCACCCAGTCAATATTTTACTTCAGCAGCCGGGACTGGGAAACTGGTCAGAGTTGAGGGAAAGATGGATGGTGCTAAATACAGGGATATTCTTGAGCAAAACCTGTACCACTCTGTGCGTGATTTGAGGCTAGGATGGAGGTTCACCTTCCAGCAGGACAGTGACCCCAAACAAAACAACACTTGAGTGGTTTCAGGGGAAACATGTAAATGTGTTGGAATGGCCTAGTCAAAGCCCAGACCTCAATCCAATAGAAAAACTGTGGTCAGACTTAAAGATTGCTGTTCACAAGCCAAACCATCCAACTTGGAGGAGCTGGAGCAGTTTTGCAAGGAGGAATGGGCAAAAATCCCAGTAGTAAGATGTTTCAAGCTCATGGAGACTTATCCAAAGATGGCTCTACAAAGTATTGACTATAGGGGGTGAATAGTTATGCACATTGGCTTTTTCTGTTATTTTGTCCTACTTGTTGTTTGTTTCAAAATAATAATAATAAAAAAAAAACCTCTTTAATGTTGTGGGCATGTTCTTTAAAGTAAATGATGCAAATCCTCAAATAATCCATGTTAATTCCAGGTTGTGAGGCAACAAAACACAAAAAATTCCAAGGGGGGTGTATGCCAAGGGGAGTTTTGCAAGGCACTGTATCTTAATAGATATGCACAGCTTTACTCTAACAGCAAGACTGAATGCAAAAACCCTAGTTTTGCATGGGATCAGCAGAGGGGGCCTAATAAAAGTCCCCCAGCTGATCCCATGCAAAAATGAGGGTCTTTGTCTGCGCTAGCAGAGAGAACCAGTCGCCGACTGGACTGGGCTGCCTGCTTACCATGGAAGCATGGCAGCTACCAGTCAGAGGATAAGCTAGCATGTACTGTCAACAGTCTATGCCACTTTAACCTCTAACAAACTAACTTTGTATTTGTACTTCTACATCAGAAGCACAAGTTGTTGTTTTTTTTTTTTTTTAAATCTCAGTGACCCTTTAAGTATGTTCTGATGCCCGACATCCATGTGATGTTACCATTAAAGGAACACTAAACATTACATTTCACTTGTGATTCTAGTATAAAAGCACAAGTGAAAGGTTAGTTGTTCCTAGTGTGAGAGGATAAACTGGCAGTTACTTTTGATAGTACCTGCAAGTTTATCCTCTGACCGACAGCTGCCATGCTTCCATAGGAAGCAGGCAGCAGTCTGGTCGGTGACTGTCTCTCTCTTTCTCTCTCTAGAGAGAGAGAGAGAAAGAGAAAGAGCCCTCATATTTGAATGGGATCAGCAGGGGGGACCATAATTAGCAGGGAGAGAGCCCCTGCTCTGATTGGCTGTGCACATGCTGGCAGGGACCAGGAACTACTGTGTCTCAGCTGTGAGACACAACAGAGAATAAACCCATGTGTATCTATTAAGAGACACGTCTGGTTTACTCCAGACTACCAGGACATGCTTTCTAACAGTTGATTCCTTCAGGTTAAAAAACAGTTAAGTGGTCCTTTAACCAGTTTAATGGGAATTATTTTAATCAACCTTGGAGGGCAGTCAATCCTGTGGGGAACTAACCCGCCAGCCCTTAGGGTTAAACAGATTTTGTAGATGTACCTCACGAGCTCAGTAATCCAAGTATTCATCTCCTCCATAATTTCTTTGTCATTCTTTGTATTGTTATTTCTTTATTTTGCTTATATTTCAAAATCAAAAGCCAGACGCTAAATTTTCGAGCAGACGAGACCTTGCATTTTATTAAGCCTATTATTCGTCGTTCCATTCTGCATAACAATGCTCTTGTTTATGTGTCGTTTCTTTCACAGCATATCTTTAATAAAAATGAACGCATTAAAAACAATGTTAAATAAAGTCACAAAAATAAATAATGAAAAATAAAAGTCACCAGAGATATTTCTCTTCTGTAAAAAAAAAACACACACAAAAAACACACAAAACAAAACAGTGGTAGATAGATGAAAAAAATAAATGATCTGAAAATCAGTTTCAAATAGTGTTATTTCTGCTAATTGGCATGATCTCGGTTCCAAGTGTTAAATGTTTTTATTTCCAACATAATGGGTTGTGCCCTATGCATAGACATCCAAAAAAGCTTTATCAAAGATACCGGGGCCGTTTAATTTTTAATGAAACTGTTCAAAACCAGCTTGTCTCTTGAGATCAGCCGATCGTCGCAAAAACTTCTCTAAGTCATTTTTGGAAAAATCTGAAGGGACATTTTTCCCATTACCCTATTATAGGTGCATATTTAATGGTTCGCCCAGCTGGATATGAAATGTAACTATATGCCGCACACTTCCTTTGTTTTGTAAAAGCTAAAAGGATATGCCTAATTGTACATGGAATTTGTGTAAATCCTTGGAGAGAACCATACTGTGACTTTACACATATATAACTATTTTATGATGGCACATCAGATCCTTCAACAATAAACCCTTTAAAAGGTACAGTATACAGTAAAAGAGAATTTCTTTTTTTTTTGTGTTATTTCTCCAGAAAGGTACAGAGTACCTTAAAAAAATATATTACATTACCAGAGGGAATATATATATATATATATATATATATATATATATATATATATATATATATATATATATTACCAGAGAAAATATATATATATATATATATTACATTACCAGAGAAAAATATATATACATTATATTACCAGAGCAAATGTGTCTAGTGGGTTAATGACATTAAATAGATTCCATCACCTAATAATAATAGAAAATGATCTAAATGGTGTGTTATCAGTACCTCAAGCAAATGCATATATTAATAGGAAAAACTGGTATAACTGTTGCTAAGTTGCATTTCAAGCTACAAGTTGTAGACAAAAAATAACCCATTGTTCTCTTCATCTATGCATTTGTTTGTCGTTCTTCTAAGACATGGTGCAGATCATTTTTAGTTCTCTACATTGAACGCTGGGGGGCGGAGCTTTAGAGATCAGTGTGCCAGCTCTACCACCGAAGGCTGGCAGCTCTAGGGCACATGCACACAATGAGGCACAAATACAGTAGGAATTCTCTGATGACTCCCGGATCCATACTACACACATTATTATTTTTATTTAATTCTTTATTTACAAATTATTATTCAGTCTTGAATAAAAATAAAGGACATTATGTTATATATTATGATACAGGTAATAAACCTAATAAGAAGTTACATTTAACTCCTAACTGATTTCAGGGAGATTGGTTTTGATTGGACCCGGGACACAAGGGTTTGTATTTGTAACCAGAATCCTCTATCATAATGCTCAAGTGTCTCTGCGTCCAGTCCCTGTGTCCGTGGGATTGCGCTACTGCGCATGTGCCCCACGGACAGCCGTTGGGACTTGGAACGCAGAGACTCCCTCCCGCCCAAAGAAAAAAAAAAAAAAAAGCCTGTGGAGGCACTGGGTGGGGGAGATCTAAAGATCCCCCCTCACCAGCCCTCTGCTCAGCATGCTCTGCTAGATCCCGGGAGGGGGCGGAGCTAACCGGCTGAGCGGTGCAGCTCCGCCCCCACCCTGTAAAGCAGAGAAGTGTCTGCTTCACGGGGAGCCACTGGCACCATGAGAAAGTGCTGCTCGGCTCCCCATGCCTGCATTAAGCATGGGGAGCCCGAGCAGCACCTTCTCTTGCTGACCTGGGCTCCCAATGAAGCAGATGCTGATCTGCTTCACTGGGTGGGGGCGGAATTACAACGCTCAGCCGGTTAGCTCCGCCCCCTCCCTGTATCCACCTTTGAAGGCAAAGGAAGGGGAGGGGTGGGAGAGAGATGCAGGGGGGAGAGAGAGAGACAGGGCAGGGGGGAGAAACAGAACAGCTGGAGGGGGGAGAGACAGAACAGGGGGAGGTGGGAGAGAGAGATACAGAACAGGGGGTAGAGATAAAGAACAGAGGGAGGGAGAGAGAGACAGAACAGGGGGAAGGGGGAGAGAGAGAGAGACAGACAGAACAGGGGGGGGGAGAGAGAGACAGACAGGGGGAGGGAGGGAGAGAAAGACAGAACAGGGGGAGGGGGAGAGACAGAACAGCTGGAGGGGGAGAGAGAAATACAGAGCAGGGGGTAGAGAGAAAGAACAGAGGGATGGAAAAAGAGACAGAACCGGGGGAAGGGGTAGAGAGAGAGACAGACAGTACAGGGGGGGGAGAGATACAGAACAGGGGGAAGGGGGAGAGAGAGACATACGGGGGGGGGAGAGAGAGAAAGACAGAACAGGGGGAATGGGGAGAGAGAGAGACAGAACAGGGCTAGAGAGACAGAACAGGGGGGTAGAGACAGAACAGGGGGGAGAGAGACAGAACAGGGGGGGAGAGACAGAACAGGGGGGGAGAGACAGAACAGGGGGGGAGAGACAGAACAGGGGGGGAGAGACAGAACAGGGGGGAGAGAGACAGAACGGGGGGGAGAGAGAGACAGGGGGAAGGGGGAGAGAGAGAGACAGACAGTACAGGGGGGGAGAGAGAGACAGAACAGGGGGAAGGGGGAGAGCAAGACAGACGGGGAGGGAGGGAGAGAAAGACAGAACAGGGGGAATGGGGAGAGAGAGAGACAGAACAGGGTTAGAGAGACAGAACAGGGGGGTAGAGACAGAACAGGGGGGAGAGAGACAGAACAGGGGGGGAGAGACAGAACAGGGGGGGAGAGACAGAACAGGGGGGAGAGACAGAACGGGGGGGGGGAGAGAGACAGAACAGGGGGGGAGAGAGAGACAGGGGGAAGGGGGAGAGAGAGAGACAGACAGTACAGGGGGGAGAGAGAGACAGAACAGGGGGAAGGGGGAGAGAGAGACAGACAGGGGGAGGGGGAGAGACAGAACAGCTGGAGGGGGAGAGACAGAACAGTTGGAAGTGGGAGAGAGAGATACAGAACACGGGGTAGAGAGAAAGAACAGAGGGAGGGAGAAAGAGACAGAACAGGGGGAAGGGGGAGAGAGAGAGACAGACAGTACAGGGGGGAGAGAGAGACAGAACAGGGGGATGGGGGAGAGAGAGACAGACGGGGAGGGAGGGAGAGAAAGACAGAACAGGGGGAATGGGGAGAGAGAGAGAGACAGAACAGGGCTAGAGAGACAGAACAGGGGGGGAGAGACAGAACATGGGGGGAGAGAGAGACAGAACAAGGGGGGAGAGACAGAACAGGGGGGAGAGAGACAGAACAGGGGGGAGAGAGAGACATGGGGAAGGGGGAGAGAGAGAGACAGAACAGGGGGGTAGAGAGAGACAGACAGTACAGGGGGGAAAGAGAGACAGAACAGGGGGAAGGGGGAGAGAGAGACAGACGGGGAGGGAGGGAGAGAAAGACAGAACAGGGGGAATGGGGAGAGAGAGAGACAGAACAGGGCTAGAGAGACAGAACAGGGGGGGAGAGACAGAACAGGGGGGGAGAGAGAGACAGAACAGAGGAAGGGCAGGAGAGAGACAGACCAGAGGAAGGGGAGGAGAGAGACAGAATAGAGGGAGAGAGAGAACAGGTATGGGGGAGTTAGAGAGAGACAGACAGGTTAATGAAGAGGAAAGGGACAAACATGGGAAGGCAGAGAGATACATACATGGGGGGGGGGCGCCATGGGGGAATCCCGCACAGGGCACCGGAACACTTAAGGCCGGCCCTGCTGACAGATTTCTCGAGCAAATTCTCCTGCGCAATCGCAGGAGAATTTACTCATTGCGCATGCGCACAAAGTTACAGCTGATCACTGCGCATGCACGAGCGGAGCGACACTACCCACCTACGGCCCCCTTCACACCACGCTAAGGTGGTAAGTAACACGGGGGGGGGACATAAGGGGGCAACATAGGGGCAAGCACCCTGGCGAGGGGGGAGCCTTGAGGGCTGCCTCATCTTGATGGGAGTTGTGATCCCCCTGCTGCATCAATAATACAGCAGGAGGATCACAACTCCCATCAAGATGAGGCAGCCCTCAAGGCTCCCCCCCCTCACCAGGGAGCTTGCCCCTGTGTTGCCCCCTTATGTGCCCCCCCCACATATGTTCTAGCGCCCGTTAATTTAACAGGCTTAATGTCTAGTTGTTGTATAAATGGCCAAGTCCATCGGGGGTGAAAGTAGGAGCCGACTACTACGCAATTCTTCCAACATTGGTGAGAGTGAATTACATACAGCTTGGAGGGTGTGGAGCACCACCTCATCAAGGTTTTGTATGCTTGTTCTTTATGAACATTAATATACTGCACATATTTTAAATTAGAATAAAAGCAAAGCTCTCTGAAATGTAGAGCACAAAAACAAACTGAAGGAGCATTTGACATGGACATGTCCTGCGGAGTCCACAGGGAAATAGAAACTGCTCCAATTCAGTACCCAGTCAAGCAAGTTCCAAAACTAGAAAGCTGTGAGTTGTCTGGCAGCTATTTTAAAATGTAATCAAGTTTTGATCAGGCAGAATCCCACATTCTGCCTGAATAAAAGGAGGGGAAAAAAGTGCTTCAAGCGGCCAATGCCATCAGGGAGTACCATTTCTATGAAAGGGTGTACATGGTCTGAAACAATACTTTGGTAGGTGGTATGTGTCAAAGTAACATCCATACGAATGGCAGGATCCAAAGTAGAACATTGCCCAAAGCATCACCCTGCCTCCGCCGCCTTGCCACCTGTCAGTGGTCATAATGTTATGGCTGATCAGTGTATATAGACCATTTTCCATCATTTTTTTTAAATTCTCTATACACACAGTAAACAAATTATTGAGGTGATACAGTCCCTTTAAATTGTATACTTGATCATTGTTTGCCCTTTTATTCTCTCCTTATTTTTGTAATAAAATTATGTCATTGTATTGAAACTGATACACAATGTATTCTACAATTTATTTTAATCTCTAAAATTGAGGGGGGGGGGGGGACAGATAAAAAAATATATGATTTTATTCACAATTTCTCCATATTTATGAATTATCAATATTTGACACACTACAGAATAAACTACAGGCATATTTTTTTTTTCTGTTTTTATTTTTAGCCTTCAGTTTTGGGAGTATGTCTTCTTTAAATAAAAACCCTTCAAGTTCCAATTCGCTGTACTCAACAGGTTTAATACATATAAGTTCAAAGCTCTTACAAATGAATCATTTATTCATAATACAATACGGATGTCATTTTTATAATATTGTATTAACCGTGCATGCAAGAGATGAACTTTTCTAATAATGATAGAGTTATTTAAAAAAAAAAAACTACATATTTTTTTTTAATGCAAGATAATCATTGTTTTAATACAGATCTGGATCCGTTTGGAATTAAATCCTGACAAAGCCGCTTAAAGGATTTATTCTCATTTCAATTTCCCTTTCAAATTCAAAAGATTTTGTACCAATTCTGCTGTCTCATATGTTTTCTTTTTATCTATTTATTTATCTCCAGTTCTGAATGGTAATGTCACATCCATTTAAATTGTACCTTCGGTTTTGCAGATGAAGCAGATCTGGGCTCAATGGGAAGAAAAACAAAATCTATTTACGGCAGAATAGGTGACTGTGTATTTGTACAACAGCATCTTAAACATTCTTTTATTTTTCCAGAAATCTTGGTTTGTTTATATAAAAGGAGAAATATTGGACATGTGGTACAAAATTAATTAAAATTGTCTTGACCAGCTGTAGTTGGTGCTTGGTTTGCAAATGTTTAAAAATTAACTTATCTAGTGGAGAAAATAAAAACCAAATAAAGCTTGTGTTCAGTAGCCCTCATAGAGTCAGTTCCACATAGATAATTGAAAAAAAGCTGTTCAATGTATCAATACTGCATATAAGCAAGGATAGGCCCTTAGCAAGGCTGTGGCGGACATTTTCCAAACTTACGGAACCTAGTGAAGGCCACAATGACCAAAAATGGCACTGGCAAGATTGGGGGAAAATATGATACTGGCAAGATGTTTGGGGACAGAGATGGTACTTACAAGCTGTTTGGGAACATGTATGGAACTATTAAGTTGTTGGGGGACAAATATGGTGCTGCCAAGCTGTTTGGGGACACTTATGGCACTGACAGCTGGTTACATCTACAGAAGGTGTACAATCAAACAATATAACTTAACTGGACATAAACATAATCAGGACAAAGAATATAAACAAAGGGAAGAAATGAAAATAGAAATATGAGGACATTATTTAATAGTTTCAAACATTGAAAGTTACACACTTTTCCCAGTAGCCAATTCTAGATGGAATTAATAAATGCTTTTTTAGGGTTTTGCATTTGAGAGGAGTATACAGGATCTACGGAGGTCTAAGGTTTTTTAAATAGGCTTAATAGTGTATAAATGTCTGCTGGGGAAATGCTTTCCTATATATTTGCCTTATCATTTATTATTGTGGAAAAGTCTCTTCTTGTTCCATGGTCTTACATCTAAAGGGAGAGAGAGAGACAAACTAGATAACGAAAGTGCAACTTACTGCTTAATTCAGCCAGTGTCTGGGAGTCACTTTTCAAAGCAAACCTCCTTTAACTCTTTCCTATTTCACACTCTCGTTTAACTCTTTCTCCCTCCAAATCTCATTTACCTCTTGGTCCTCCACAACCTTCTTTAACTCTTTCCCCTCCCCACCCTCCTTTAACCCCTTAGTGACATGACTTTTTTGGCTTGTCCGACACTTGGTGATATGGGCTGTTTTAACATTTGTGAGGTGTTTGTGTTTTGCTGTAACTTATTTAGGTCTTATTTAGTGTACACACACAAACTATATATCGTTTTTATCATCATAAGAAGGGCTTTCTTTTGATAAATTATTTTGATAATAGCATTTATTTTGATATAAAAAAAATTATAAAATATGGCAAAATTATTTTTTTTTATGACTTTTATTTGAAAAATCGTATACTCATGTACAAGAGACAACAAAAAAAAAACCCACTGCTAAATAGTTTATAATATATGTCCTGAGTTAAGAAATATCCCATGTTTTATGTTTTTGTGCTTTTTAATTTATGTTACAGGGCCAGAACTATAAGTAGTGCAAAGCTATTTTAAAATCCTTTTTTTCAAAATTAGCGATGGTGACATTGTAACACTGATATCTGTACTAAATCCATGAATGACCCCCAACATGTACATATTTTTGAAAAGTAGACCACTCAGGGCATTTAACTTTGGGTATTGTGACACATTTCATGTAGTTATTTTACCACCAATCTTTGCCAAATTTTTCAGCAAAAACATTTTTTTTTTAATTTTTCACATAGATTGCAATTTAGGTAAACATTACCTTAAAATGTGAAGCGGTATTTCCAAATAACACCTCAATATGTGTTCAGCAACATCTCCTGAGTACAGGGATACCACCCATGTATAGGTTGGTAAGGTTACTTGGGGGTTAAATAGCCACATTTGAGAGGTGCGCTTTTTGGTTTTCCATTTGGGACATTTTTGAAGCCAGAAAGTGTATTATACCCAACAAAGCCATATATTTTTGAAAACTTGACACCCTAGGGTATTTCAAATGCTAGTATTTTAACACTTTCCATGCACTAATTCTACCACCAGCCTATGTCAATGTTTTTGGTAGTAAATTTTTTCCACATACATTGTATTATGGGCATGAATTCACAGATCCTATTATGTGTCAGTGTCAAACAAGACCTCAATATGTGTTCAGAAACATCTCCTGAGTACAGGGTTACCACCCATTTGTAGGTTGGTTAGGTTATTTTGGGGTTAAAAGGCCCCATTTGAGAGGTGCGCTTTTTGGTTTTCCAACTTGGAATTCTGACATGCAGAAAACCTGCACCCATGTTCCATTTGGGACATTTTTGAAGCCAGAATGTGTATTTTACCCCACAAAAATATACATTTTTGCAAACTAGACACCCTAGGGTATTTCAAATGGTAGATGAATGGCAGGGAAGGGGTTAATACATAGTGAATGGCTTTCATAAAATCTTACAATTTTATCAAATGTTATTTTATATCACTAATACTGATCTGTCTCTTTCCTTCACAGAAATGTAAGTGAGGAGAGGGAGGCAGATCAAAATTGGTCCGATCAATATTCACAAATATTTATCTGAATAGGGCGAATTGCGATGCTCATTTGAGCAATCACCAAACCTCCTTTGCCACTGATCGCTATGTGCTCAGTACGTGCACAAAAATATTTTTACACGTGATCGACGGCAAAGAATGGGTTAATAACTCTTAGAAGAGCCTTTGTAATACTGTAATAAATTACAGTACAACATAAATTAACCCCTAAAAAAAATCACAAACAGCAAAAATAAATGCGCTGATGTGCAAGATCACTGCTTACGCAAGATCAATGTCAGGGAAGGAGTTAAATGCAGGGAATTGCTTTTATTAAAAATATTTTATTGTTTTATTATTAGTGAATTGTGTATTTATTTTTTATTTTTTTACTTTAACATACTTTTATTATTTTGATCTGTCTCTGTCCCTCACAAAAAAAAAATGTGAGGAGAGGGAGGCAAATCCTAAGTGGCCACATCAATATAGGGATAATATTGATCTGACCACGCAGTGGGGGTGCTCATCAGAGCATCCCCACTGCATGTCACTCTGCCTGGCAGTCACAGATTGCCTCTGTGATGAGGCAATCGTGTGACAGCCAGAGAGCACAAGGATAGGCATCCTTCCTGCACTCCGGCAGCTATGTACTACAACTCTGTTATGCTTAGCATTTGCATTCTGTCACTGGGTCTGAAGAAGAGACAGATCAGCGATCATAAATTTGACTAGCGTCTCTATGGTTCATAATACAGACTAACAATGGTGATCTATCACACTCACACTTGGGCTATTGGTGGCCATAACTCCCATGATGCTCAGCATTCTGCATTAGAAGTAGACAAGCTGAGATGGTATTTGCATCCTGGGTATCCCTGCTAAAAACCTCATGATACTTTGTGACATCACTTGTGACATCACAGAGGCGTGACTGAACCCAGAAGTTTGGAAACAGTGTGTTTTAGAAAAATGACAATGAGCGTTTTGAGCATCGGCTACATTTTACCTGTCAGACTCGTGCCCCTCAGCGAGATCTGAAGCACAGTTCATTGTGGGAGGGCCCGATGAGCAAAGTGCCCTTGCTATGTTACTGTCTCTGCTGATCCCTGGAAAATCATCGGGTTTACGTTGGAGGAGGAGGACAACTATTTTAACCCTTACTTCCTGCAAGGAAGCAAGGGTTAAAAAACAAAAAAAAACAAACGTTGAATTGACCTTTAATGTTAGTTGTTCACATTTATTTTACCAGTCCTAAAAATGTACAACCCATGTATGCAAATACAAATCCGATCCACATAAACACAGTCTCTGGAATTCAAATGCAAGAGATTAAAATTTAGTATCATTATAAAAAAAAATATATAAAAAAATAACAACACACAGCTGATACTAATGAGATGGCAGTATCCTCATTTCCATACTGAATGAGATAAATATTGAGATAATTAACACTGAAGATGAGTTTTGATGGTAATATACCAATTTTCCCAAGAACTATTGAAATTAAATTGTTAGCTGTAGTTACAGAATTCAGAGTTCATTTTCTTTATTTTTCCCTGAAAATAACTATTCGTGCTCCCAATGAAAACACACCCTGTAAATTAATTTACGCAGCGTTCGTATCGCTCTTAATTTATTATACCCCGTACATTTCTGAAAGGGACTATTTAGTGAATTAAATACCAAGGCAACAAATGTAAATAATTTCTAATTTTTAACTTCAACAACACAAATCTAAAAAAAAAAAATCTACAGGGGTTTTTAGCCTAAACTCATATGTGTGTTAGGACACATGCTACCCCAGTCACAGCTCTAGAGCAAAGCTGGATGGTTTCAAAATGCAGAGGTGAGATAGGAAACAGAAATCAGGTCAACAGCCTGTGGTATAGTGCTTCTTTGGTACATGCTGTGTCTTTTCTCTCTGGGAGTAAAATATCTTATTTTAGTTCTCCCCATAGGGTGTGCATGCTGTTTTTTTTTTTATTTATTTATTTATTTATTTATTTTTTTAATGCCTGAACACATTTGTGTTTTGCTTTTTTTTTTTTTTATCTCCCACGTATTATTATTAATTATTCACAAAGCTGCAACTAGTCACAAAGATCTTTACAATTGGGTTACAAAGGAATAGATGACAAAGGTCAATAAAGCGAAGGGGTGCCGATATCATTAGTGTGGACAATCTCAGCTGGCGCTGTCCGCTGTTGGGTGGGAAAAGGGGATCTTTTTTTTTTTTAAATTAATGTATATTTATAGGTATGTTGTTGGGATGTGATGTGCTTGTAGCACACTGGAAGCTCTCCTAGCAACAGAGATAGGCATCATGACATTTTTCATAACAACAGATGTCCACCACATACAATGTTACCATCTACTGTGGTCCTATTCTACCTCCTTCCTTGACCCAGCTCCTCCTTTTCTGGTTGCTCCTAACCAAAATTCCATCCAACCACAGAACCCTCTCTTCTTACCCCCTAATCTGGTTTAATTGTTGTAGGCACCAATGACCATTTGTATTATTTAACTTTTTCAGAAGGCGTAATGACAAATGATTAAAAACAGTAAAATAATTGGCATCGTTCTGCCAATGTAAAATTATCTTCCTATCATAATTTGCTTAGGATGTATCATTGGTTATGTAGGTAAGGAACCAGCTAGTAGGAGCTTTGCTTAATGGAATCTGTACATGGGCTGATTCCAACAGACATGAACCCTTATTGGTCTGACAAACATGTCTTTGCTAATATTTTTTTTAAAAAGATTGTGAAGTAACAAAGTTAATCGCCTCAAAAAAACTTCAGTTTTAACTTCCCCAACCTTCCAAGTACATCTGAAAAGTTGAAATATTTTTATTTTATTTTATAAATACCTATTACTTTTTCCTGCATGGCTTTGGATGAGAGATCCAATTCATATGACACTGGCACACTCCAAGAAACATCATTTTATTTTCAATAGTCACAGATCCATAAAATATCATCAGCATAAACTGATACATTTATACTTCATGGAAGGCACTGGGCGAAAAATGCAATAGCACTGTATACTCACATGGCACAGCTTTGCATATAATTTAAACATGAAGGAAAACTCTCTATTATTCTCTCTCTCTCTCTCTCTCTCTCTCTCTCTCTCTCTCTCTCTCTCTCTCTCTCTCTCTCTCTCTCTCTCTCTCTCTCTCTCTCTCTCTCTCTCTCTCTCTGGAAAAGAATACATAAAGATAGTAAGTGGGGGGGACGGGACGGGACGGCAATTAGCACTTATCTTCCATTCTCAATTGCTTTCTCAACATTATCTTGTTCAAGAATAATACTCCAATTAACTAGCATTACTTATTGCAAATCATTGTGTATTTAAATGGTTTTACTTGGGGTCATAGCAATAACAACTTTTTTTGGATGCAAACCTGTTATTAAATGGACTCAGAAGCATGGTGTTAAACTGTGCATGACGATAATAAATAATGAGCTACACATCACTCTGTGATGTCGCCTGTTGATGACATCACTGTGTGTGGATTAATGTACGAATGACACATTTTCCCATTGGAAGTCATTCATTTTTAGTAGTTCATTTTCAATGTGTAGGTACTGACGTACCACCCTTTGTCTGCCATTAACCCCAAGAAGAATTTTTTACCCAGTAAGACAAAAACACCATGTGTTGTTCACCTGTTAGTTGTACTGAATGAGCCACACAATTCTGTTTAAATCAATATAGTCATGATATGACACCTTTTGCTGCTTTACAATGCCACTGAGCTGCAAGTATCTTACTCTTAAGATGCTTTCTAGGACCTCTGCTCAATTTCTGCTCAGCACATCTTTGCTTTTGAACAAAAAATTCTTTTACAAAAACATATTCATTCAATAAAATGATTAGTGCAGAAACAAGATGTCTACATTTTGTGACAGAACAATCAAAATAAAACACATGAACTGAATATAGCAAAATGCAGTAGAAAGGAGTTTAGGGTTGGTCAGTAGTTTGCATGCTTCAATGAGTCTTGGTGGTCTTCTGCCAGCTCTGCCACTATGTTGGTCTATCTGTGAAGACTGTTGTGGAGTTCCTCATGGATAGTGTACAGGGTCCGCAATGTCCTCTACATTTACAGTGTCATCAAGTGATGACCCATCATCAGATTTATTGACAAGAAATGGATCACAGTCGATTACATCTTGTTCATGTTGTATTTCAGGGCAATACAGTTTTGAACCCTCAGCATTGCTTAACAAATCCATGCCCTTCTTTTTCAAATCCTGACTATCAAGGTGGATATGCAGGCAGCTGTCCCCAGTGATGATGACTCCAAACTGAGCAAACATTAGCTCGAATAAAAGCTGAGAACAAAGCAGCACAGAAGGAGGTGAAACAGAAAGAGCAAGTGTTGGGCCTGCGGGACTGGGGAGCGTAGAGCAGGGTGAGTGCCAGGGCCCCTGAGGACCAGGGGAATAAGGAAAGTCCAATGGACAGACAAAGTGTCCCTTTAGGAAACTCAGAATAAGAATGGTCAGGCAAGCTGGGTCAGGGTTAGAGAGAAGGAAAGTTCAAAACAAGGCGGGGGTCAATATCAGGAAGTCAATCAGAGGATACACAGCCACACAGGAACTAGGGAACTAAGCAGGGAACACCAGGCTTAGCAGCTCAATAATCAAGCAAGGATTGAACATTGTGAGGGTTTTTTATATGGTTTGCCATTACCAGCTCCTCCCCTCAGCTCCAGAGGTTTACTCCCACCATCAGAGGATTCCATGGGACCTTGCAGAGAAGTCTCCACCTCTGTCCCCATCTCCCCCGCATCGTTCAATACGGGAACAGCATCAGACATCAGGACACGCCCCCTCTCCATGTACAACACGGAAGTGTGCGCTGAATGCCAGTGCGGCGGGATGCAGGGGTAACGGGGGCCCTTGTGAAAGGTAAGTGTACCAGGGAGGCTGGTATCCTGACAGCAAGTCGAGAAAGTGACAAATGCAGAAACTTAAATTGTTGATGAGGTGCAAAGCCAAGATTCCCACCCAAGCCATCTAGCAGCTGAAAGGTACCAAAGATGATGCATATTCACACACATACAATGTTGATTTATCGGTCACAGAATTTGTTGAGAAAAACAAGAATATAGTGATTGGAGACCACTTAACAGAACTTATTAGCGTAACAGGCAAGGTCCATGAGATATATAGGCGAAAATGCAGCCTTTTTTAGATGTATATAAAAGAAAATAAAAAAATATATACAAAATTGTGCAGTATTGTGAATATAAGGAAAATAAATATCTCCCCCTAAAGAATTGTACTCACACTCTACAGAGCCTATAGGACCGGCTCTGGGTGTATAAGGCGTGCAGACTCTGAGTCCCAAAATCCCCACATCCACTGGATAGATAATCGATGGAATACTCGTGGAGCAGGACACAACAGGAGTGAGAAACAAACGTTGTAGTGTCAAATGTAAACAATTTTAATTCCCCCCCCACATATAGCAGCTTACATAGAATAGGTTAAAAAAGGATATCCCATGTAGAAAACAGTTAAAAACAGCATAGGTAAAAAGCAGGCAGAGTCACCCAGCCGATCATATCACAGTCTCCATCCGTCACTTCATAGGAGCAGGCAGCAGCTGAAGCTTGAATAGGCAGCGTTCTGCTGGAGGAGCTGGTACTTCCTGGTTGCAAGTCTCGTCAATAACGTCACGCAACGCGTTTCGCCCACACGTGGGCTTTTTCAGAGCAGTGGATAACTATGGACTGGGTGAAATTCACCAACAGGACTGGTAGTGGAGACTGGCAGCTGAGACAGGATAGGAAACTGACAACAGGATGCAGAGACCGGACTGGCAGCTCTCAGAGCAGGACACGGGCCTGTAATAATCTGGTACGAAGTTGGAACCTCTGTGCAGAATAGGATATTGGTTATTGCAACTGACCCAAGTAAAAGAACAGAATTATTCTGCCTGAAGGAAATCCACCCTATGGTTGAGCCGCAGGTTTCTTTCCCCCAGGACTTTTGCACTCTGTCAATACAGGGATACCGAAGCGTAACCAAACCAACAGGAGACATGACCAGAGGTTAAGGATCAAGGAGAAGGTACCAAGGGATCAGGCAGGAGAATCGTCAAACAGGCAAGGATCGAGGCTGGCAGCAAACAAAACATTTTGAAGGCAGGCAAACAGGTCAGGACTGGCAGCAAACAGACGTGGTCAGAACAAGCAGGATTCGGCAACAAAATATCAACAAAAGAACTCAGAAACACAAGCAGAAGGCACTATCACAGGCAGCAACCAAAACAATGCAAAGGCACTGATTGCCATAAGCTGCAGGTTTAAATAGGGAAGGGCGAAAAATAAGAAGGCAGCTGGCAACAGGAGTGGAATGGGCACACTACAATAGCGGCCACTAGAGGCTGAAGAGGAAACAGCCACAAACCCAGAATAACCGTGACACTCTACTAGTATCTAATCCCATGGGTTTAATTTTGTCCAATAGATTGTCAATGAATTTGCCCAAATAAGCTACAGTTCCCAGTAATCTTTGCACTGGTTTCCGTACCTTTACCTGTTTCTAAAGTTTAGGTGTAAGTAAGCATTTCCCACTTCCAAAGGTTCCATGAGAACAAAATAAGTGTTCCGCCGTAGACTTCAACAACCAAGATGGAACCGCTCACAACTATTCAGAATCACCCGAGATTCAGAGACCGCAATGTTATTCCCACCCGCCATTGCTCAGTTGGTTGTGAGCATTGGACCCTGATCTATGTAATGTTGCCCTGTTGTTAATAGCGGCAGTCAGGACTACTTGCCCTGGCCCCCTCCCATTTATTTTTTAGGGGCTGGAAAAGGTTTATTTGTCAGCAACTGAGTAAAAGAGTGCTACGTTTATCCTCCATGATTGCAAACTACAACATTGAGGTTTGAATGTTTGAATAGAGACTGCAGTCAGGTTTTACAAACTCAGCTAGCTGCTTACTATTATTAATGGTTTTCCTTTGCATGTAAAATTAAAATAATGGTAGTGACATATTTGGTTCTGCATACTGCATGATTACAGCCTTGGATCCCAGCATCCTTTGCCTCTTCATTAGGAACTGTGTAAGCCTTTGTCTAATGACCCTCACTGACTTGTGTGTGTTTTTTTTTTTTAAGATAAATTCTATTATAGGATGAACCGAAAATGGACAGCAAACTGAGATAAATCAATCTATGTTCAAATTTCCTGCTCTAATGGCAATCAGCAACAAAAAGTCATCAAGTTAAAAAGGCAGATAGGGAATTTTTTTAAACAGTATCACAGATGTCACTGGTAGTAAGAGGGGACTCGGATTGATGATAAAGCAGATCGGAATAGTGTTATGCTTTTTTATGTGGGTTCCCTTTCCCAGAGCAATACGTTTTTTGTGTATCTTGAGACTGGTTGTTGACTAGAACGTTTTTTTTAACATTGTATATTTAAGTTTTTTTTGGGTGCAATCTGCACGCTTTTCTATTTTGTGTGAGTGCCAGTCCCGTACTACTTAAAAATGTTATATTTTGCAAATTGTAACAAATAATGCACATGTGATAAACGCAACATTAAAGCCAGTTTCAGGCTTGCAGGTATTTATTCACCTGTCCTTTACTTACACAGTAAATAAGTATTCAGTAGCCATCCAGTGTATGAGAGAAACTACCATCATAATAATATAGTTACCCCTTTTTGGGGGGGTTACTGCCTTTTCAAATTGTAGATGATGGCTATACAGCTATACAGGTGTCTATTCACTCACAGGTGAATTGAAGGCAGGCCTGTGTTACTTGCTTGGAGCCTCGTTGAAAAAAAAAGTTTAAAAAAAAGCTTGCCAGAACACAGTCATCCTATCTTGCTGCCTCTCACTCTGTCCGCACGTGTTTGAGGTCAGAGTGTCAGCGGTGATGTGACCCGTCAGCATTCATCCTTCAAACCACACAGAGAGCGAGAGAGACAGCATGGTAGGAAAGTCTGTGTGCCTGGGCAGTGCACAGACACCCTGCTGCCTGCCATTAGATATCAGAGAGCTGTTGGATGGGGCAAGTCAAGGGGTGCAACGTGGTGATGGGGCTAGTCTTGGAGTAAGTACTGGGTGTGCAATGTGGGTGGTGGGGCATGTCCAGGGGTAAGCCCTGGATATGCATTGTGGGTGATAGGACATATCCTGAAGTGCTGGGGTAAGTCATGGGTCAGCAATGTGGGTGATGGGGCATGTCCTGGGGTGCTGGGTTAAGTCGCGGGTGTGTAATATGGGTGATGGGAATGAGGGCCAGCCTTAAGTGTTTTGGCACCCTGTGCGGGCCACCCAATTGGTGCCCCCCTCCTCTCTACCCTCATGTCTGTTTGTCTCCTCTCCCTCCTCATGCCTGTCTCTTTCCTCTCCCTCCATGTATGTCTCTCTCCCTTCATATGTTTGTCCCTTTCCTATTCCTCTCCATGTCTGTCTCTCTCCAAACCCCCACCATTTTATATCTCTCTCCCAGTGCTTATTCTGCTCCCCCATGAATCAGAAACTGCTCTGTTTCACAGGATGGGGGCAGACCTTCACCTTTTACCCGGTGAGGTCTGCCCCCTCCACTGCGGCCCTGCAGAAGGCTGGTAAGGGGTTTTGCACCCTGTACAGTCGCACAGGTCACACACACCAAAAAGCCCGCCCTGATGGGAATGTTCTGGGGTGCTTGGGTGCTGGGGTAAGTCCTGCAAATTTATCCTAAGACTATATTAGAAGCACAAGAGAAACATAAAGTTTAGTTAGCCTTTAGCATATGTTTAATTTAAGGACTGCATAAATTAGACATTCAAAATAGGATGCTTTCATTAAAGAATACAAATAAAGTACTTAACTGAGCAATTCTTGCTCCTTATCGCTCTAACAGAGGCGGAGATATTGTTTAGAATCTTGGGTCAGATCTTTGTGTAGTCTGGGTTGCAACCCATAAGCAAGATCTGACCCAAGATCCCAAATATGTCCGCCCCCTGATGGAGCTATACGGAGCCATATTATACTTTATTTGGATAGTTAAGCATTTCTATTTAAAAATGTTACACTTATTGCGATCTATCAATTAAGTATAGCAGAACCTAGAATATTTATCACTAATTAGTTAAGAAGTTCTGTTTTTTCGTTTAAAGCTATTAATTATTATGCTATGTTAGTCTGACATATCCCACAGCAATGATGTATTCATTTGTGCAGAAATCCTGTAGCCAGCCAGATGGACCTCAGAAAAGTACTTGATGTTTAAGAGCTGTCAAATGATAAAAGGATAGATAGTGGTAGAAAATATTAGTGGAACCAAAGAAATGAAATATAGTGATGGAAAAAAAGGCTAAGATTAATAAACACCCTGTAGAGGTCATCACCGAGTCATTTATATCACCCACTATATCACAACTTCGTTCCTCTTTGCCAAAAATACCTAACATTTCTGGGCTGAAAAATCATATCATAATTTACACAAAATTAGGAGAGGAGCATGGGAAAGCATTTTTCTTCTTAAGGGAGACATCTATTATACATTAAGCTGCTACACGCAGTTGTTTCTATGTCAGGATTACCAGACCGCCAAGGCTGCCATGGACGGACCATGATGCAATCCTCACAAGGTCAGGGCTGGACTGTATAGATCCCAAAATCCTGTGCAGCTCAGGAACCGTCATTAAAAAAAAACTATTTATTGAATGGACAAGTAAAAGTAACCTCCACAGTGTCCTGTATATCCAATCCCGGATTATGTGTCAAATCACCTAACGCATTTCACGCCCATCCCATCACTTAATAATAGGTACAACAAACACTTACCCACTTCTTGTTATATATTCACAGGGAAGCAATTATCAGTCATGTTGCATGTGCAATAATTAAAAGTAACACCCATTAAAAACATAGAATAAAATATATGTTCATAGATACATTTAATTACAGATCATGATTACTATAGTAGAATTTTTTTTTTAATGAATAGGCTTGCATTAACAATGGGTTCCGGGTGACATCAGACCCTAAGTGTCTGTATTCAGGAGACACAGGGCCTGGTGCAGGGTAACCACACTGCCCTGAGGGGCTTGAGGCTCCAGGTTTGTGTTAACCACATATTGAGGTAGCAGCTGCAGTATCCAGTATATGACAGGACAGGAACTTAAAATACCCTTCAGTCACCCTGGAGCAGGCATGGAACATAACACCACTAATAAGATAACTTATTATTATTTCCTGTCTAGCATCATAACTGAGCTAAACAAGAAAAGCAAAAAAAAAAAAACAATAAATTACATACTTGCAGCAGGGCAAACTGGTGAATGGAACAATAATAACAAACTAGGGAGGCACAATTATATAGAAGCAGAGTAATGGTAGCCATGAAAACCAGGAATGGATCCAAACAAAATAACAGGTAGCACAGGATAGGAAAGCCCTCTGATAGGGCACAGAACATAGACTACCTCTCATAGGGAACGGGATGGGATAGCCCTTTGATAGGGCACTGGTAAGGACAGCCCTTTGATAGGGCATGTGACAGGACAGCCATCTGATAGGGCATGGGACAGGACAGACCTCTGATAGGGCATGGGATGGACAGCCCTCTGATAGGACAAAGGACGGAACCCCAGAACATGAATTGATCAAGAAGCAGGCTGTAGGCAAAGCTGAACTGTGACTCAGCCTTCTTTATCATGGGCTACCTCTGGCCATGACCAACAGAAAATCATTTTGACCTCCTTAAGAATAGGAACAGGATAGGAGGACATCTCTAACAGATCCCCCAGTCAGCATGAGGGGTTCAGACACAAGACTAGTAAAGACCCAGGAACCAGCATACTTAAGAAACAGACTCTCTTCTCAAAGAGCAACAACTGGACATGACCAACAGACGTCCTCCCAGTGAGTGACTTCTTCAAGAAGCAATGGACCACGCCAATGAAGTTCTCTTGACTTCCACAGACAGCAATGATCCACACCGGTGAAGTCATCTCTTTCAGGTACTCAGGACAGGATAGAGATCCACTCTGAAGGCGGGAATCAGGACTGAGACAGGAACAGGGCACATGACGAGGAAGGACACCCTCTAATATCTTCTACACAGATAATAACTACACAAAGGGTCCACCTTGCAAGTGAGTCATCAGCCACTAAAATTCTAAAATAACTTTTGATTCTGAACCTTTATTGGCCCTTTTAATCCCACCACTGATCTGGAGCTAGCAAACGTCAACATGAGGCTGACTTGGTCATCGACTCTCAGTTTTATATGTGACCGTGGATGATCAGCTGTGCCATGCAGCTTCTGCAGGGAAGAAGCGGTAGTTATCACACAGGATGGAGATACAAGGAAGGGGCAAGAGCTAGCATATGACATAACCAAGAAAGCAAGGCAACCCCCCACCCCCAACCCAGAAATAACTGTATATAACCTGGATGAGCCTGCACATAAGTTTTTGCCTGCTACATATATTTAAATATAGATAGGTTAGTATGGCCAATTTAAATAGTATAACTATTTTCTATACTTTTTGGGGTGACTGGTACTGTTTTGTTTTACATTAAAAAATTGAAGTGGGGGGTGCCAAACATAGCTTCTACCCTGGTAGCCTGGGGTGAGACACAAGGGGCAGGGCATGTATCATTAGAGATACATACAAGCTTACATTTACTCACAGCTGAAGTATGGCAGCTACCAGTCAGAGGATGGACTGACATTAACTACATGTCAGTTTATCCTCATACTATAATTGAAGCACACATTTAAAAAAAAAAGTTTAGTTGTCCTTTAAAAGGCCTAGAAGCCATTGCAGTGAATGTGAATTCAGTATATTCAGATGCAATTCTGCAGAGAATATCAATTGATCATGTGCAATACAAAGCCAAAATTCATACATTATACAGGATTGTATGTGTTAAACTTTTTTTCACCTACTAGAATAAAGAGCATAATATATTCCCTAATGAAAAAAAAAACAGAAGCAACAAAAAGAACATAAAAATATATACTCTGCCTGGTGTACTCTCCAGGGATTCCTCCAATCCCACAAAATAATCGAAACAGAAAGAGACAACACCACAGCTCCATGGATAACATGGGCACATATGGCTGGCCAAGTACACCTCATAGCACATATGAAAACCAGAGATGGGGAGAGTACATAGTATAACACTGGGGTCTATTCACTAAAAGGTGAATTGCATGTCAGTTGAGGTGAGATGCGGTTTAAATGCTAGGAGCTATGCTGAGTAACGAAAAAGTACTACTCCCATTATTTTCCCATTCGTTTTTATATTATGATTAAAGACCCCTACTAGATTATTATACATCTTGCCATCTTCTTTAATTATATTATCCAGAGAGACCTGATTTGAAGACCTTCCCTACCTATTTATTTTTCATAATGTCCAATATTTTCCCTGTATTCTATCATATTTGAACAATTTCTACGAACCTAGTGATGGCACCTGGGACAGTCTATGAACCCATTTCCTTCAGTAGATTTAAAAATAAACCTTAGAATTAAGGTGGGCACCCATGTGAAATAAAGTTAAATCCAGAAAATTAATAGTGTGACTATTAAACTCAGGAAAAAGAACCAAATTATCATTATTGCGATTTAAATAACTAACAAAATAATAAAAATTGAGTCCATCCCCATCCCATATCACCAACATATCATCTGTATCGGGTGGGACAATCTTTCACAAACATGTAACAGTCAAAACTTTACTGATTTAAGCTATGGAAATACTGGTGGAAGAGGAAAATAGACTATCAACTATGTAACTATATATAGAGGATGTGCAGCTATGTAGCAGGTACTCACATTTAAGATCTTCTACACAGATAATAACTACACAAAGTGTCCACCTTGCAGGTGAGGACAAAGTCTCCAGCCACTAAAATTACAAAATAACTTTTAATTCTAAACCTTTAATAACCCATTTAATCCCACCACTGACCTGGAGCTAGCATACTTCAACATGAGGCTACCTTGGTCACCGACTCTCAGTTTCATATGTGACCATGGCTGATCAGCTGTGCCATGCGCAGGGAAAAAGTGTTAGGTATTGCATAAAGTGCTTGCTATTTTTCCCATAGAACAGGAACAAGCAAAAAGTTTAGTCTCCTTTTAAAGTTTGCTGCACCTCTTTTCATAGACTCTTTTTTTTTTTAATCCTTTGTGAACTGTTGGCATCCCCAGAAACTTGATACTTTAGGTACCCTAGGGTGAGTGGAGGGGGGAAGGAGTCCACCTCGGGTGACAAAAGTGAAGGGGGTGCCAGCCAGCTTGGAAACTGCTGGCAGCCACCATAGCGTTCTGCTAATCGCTGCCTTGCGCATAGTGATGACTTAAAGCATCGGAATCTGACCCCTTAAGTCAACATAATGCGCAAAGAGTGTGTGGCAGTGCTGAGGTTTGACAAAAGAAGCTAGGGAGGGTTAAATGATGGAGAGAGAGACGGCTGAGCAGGTGAATGGGAAAAATAGAGAGACAGCTGGGGAGGTAAAAGGGAGAGAAAGCCAGTTGGGAGAGATGAAAGTGGGAGAGAGCTGGGGAGGTGAAAGGGGAGAAAACAAGTGACCTGGGACAAACTATAACAAATGGGTAATGCTTGGAAAGTGAAAAGGGGGAGTCAGACAGTAATAACAATAACAAAAAATCGGTTTAATTTTTTTTTTTTTTTTTTCATATAACAGAAATGAATATTACAATTAAATTAGATTAAAAACACAACAGCTCCCACTTAATAGGATTTAAAAAAAAAAAAGGATTTTGGGGATATAATGGAAATAGCATAGTGGTTGCCAAACATAGGATCCACCCGGGTGTCAAACATTATAAGTATGCCCCTGCCCTAGGTACCGACCAAATTTGTTCTTGTTAATGAGCTCTTCTTACCCTTGCAGGAAATTATTATTTTATTTCAGCTGGATTTTTACAACATGCTATTAACATGTTAAAGCCTTAAGTACTATTTTACAAATCTTGTTCCTGCATATGAGCAATTAAATAGAATACAAAAAAAAACAACACTTCTTAAGGTGCAGTTCCGCCAGATTATTTTCTGTATTATGTACATGTGTTAGATCTATGTGAAATACACTTATTTTTTAATTTTAAACAATTTATAGTTTTCTTGTAGTTTTGCATCGCAAATAAATTCACTGGGGCTTCTAAATTCAGTGGCCTCCAATAAGAAGGGCTGGGAGGTAGAGGCAGGACTGTTACTATAGCAACAGCAGTAACTCTTTTACACTAGTTGTTAGAAGAGAGGAAATACAGTCCTACGATAGATCTATTTCCTTTTCATCGCTTTACATGAAGCAGTACTAGTTTTAAAATTATTTTTTTCAGCCTGTGTAGGTGGAACTGCTCCTTTAAGGGAACATAAAAAAAAATGTTAAAATTCTGATTTATGTTCGGCAGTATCACGTTTTTTTCAATTTAATACGATGGAATGCAGACAGCCCATGTTTTAAGAAATGAAAGTGAGACGTTGACAAAGTCAGCGATTATGTCTTTTCGCAGCTGAAACAACATTGTATCAGGCACATTGGACCTCCTGATGATTGCCAGGTATTGAGGGGCGAGGAGGAGAAACATTTAACCCTTTCGGGATCAAAAGGAAGAGCGAGGAAGCAGTGAATTAATACACACCCTTCTGTGTGGCGCTTCAAAAAGGTTAAGCTATCTCCGGATCCCTATGAATTCTTATTCCCAGTTTTAAAGAATCAAAAAATCTCTAAGCACATAAAATATTTTCGGATTTTCGTTAATGAAAGAAGGATGATCCCAGCCTAGATAGGAATATTTAAATTAGGCTATGTACACGGGTAGAATAATAGGAGCACTCGTTCTGGCCCTTTAAGGGGGCACATGACAGATGTTCAGTATCACAGCCACAATTAGTCATTATAACCCAGCTGTTGATGATTGAATTAACTATTTCATACCTTCCTAATTATGCACTCCTAACGAATCCCGACACAACCGAGTGTCCCGAGTGTCAGCAAATCCCGAGTGTCAGCACTACTGCACATGTGATGTATCATCATCACTGAAACTAGCATTGCCATTGCATACACACACAATGCTACACATGTACATTAGATATTTTCTGGTGTCCTGGACAACGGAGAATGGCAGCGGGACTGCAGGAGTGCAGCCCCGAATCCCGCTGTTCCACTGAGCTCCATCTCTGTCTCGAAAAGTGAGACACAAGTAGAGCTCAGTGGGACACAGCCTCAAAACCGGGGCTATCAAACTCAAAGAGGGAGCATTGGGTGGCATGCCCTTTTTGCACCAGCTGGTGCCCCTCTTCCACAAGTCAGTATTTGTCTTACTTTGTGTATGTATATATATATATTAAATATTATACTCATAACAAAAATATAAAATGTGAGGAACATAATAACCTAGTTACGGAGTCAAGAAATTGTTTCTGCTCAAGTGCCCCTAACGGTCTTGTTCCTCCCTTGTCGTCAGATTTTTTTTTCAAAGACCAGACGCAACTTTATTTGATGGACTACGATGCCTACAGGCGGCATGCCATTATACGACATGGAATGTGATGAACAAAAGATATACTATTTGGTTGATTAAAACAAGAATTTTAAGAAAGCATAATTACATAACCCAGTGACAGTCAGAGATTTCTCTCATTTAAATTGTAATTGTTTTAAATCAGAATTTTAATTTCATTATTAAATGTGTCTGAACATCGCTCTCTTTTTCAACTCGGGGAACAAGCAGCATTTGAGAGAGGCTCACAATGTGTAAATATTATTATATTTTTCATGGCCCTTGTGGTTTCTAAAAAGCAGAGGCCACTGGCTGCCGACAATGAATATATCTCCCTGCACAACAGATAAGAAGACTGGAGAAGCACATCTTTAAAATGCTGCTTCTCCCAGTGGTAAGAAACATAGAACATTTGTTAATTGTTTTTTTATATACAGACTAGTATAGGAATAAATACTATAATACTATAAAAGTAAATCTTGCTGCTCCATGAGGACGTAATACAATGCCATGGCCTAAGATATCATGGTGCCCACACCACATCCCCTGACAGGCACAAGGTAAGTTTGATGACGGTACTTCCCCGGTGCCTCTTACGGGCAGTAAGATTTTGGATATGCACCTCTCAGCCAGGGTGTTCTGACATTTGGCATGGTTGCAGAGGGAGTGGACAAAGACCTAATGAAGATAGGCAAGTTGATGGTCATTTATATGTAGATAACACACAATTATATATTTTTTTGCTTCAAATGCCGAGGATCATGGCCCACCAACAGATGCTTCGGTGAACACAAAAATTCAACTTTGAAGATTAACTTTCATTTTGAGACTAAGTCAAATTCAGCACCCGAGTTTGACTTAGTCTCAACAATATTTTTGATCATCTTGTCTAGCATAACTTTCAGTGGGGAAGATTCAAACCTTGTTTTTTTTTCCAAAGTCAAACTCGGATGTCTCAGAATGAAAGTCGACTTCCAAAGTCGAATTTTAGTGAATAGACCCAAGAGAAAGGATGGCTCTAAGTTGTCTCAAAGTGAAACAAAAGTCCTCTTTATAAGGTCTACACCAAGAAGACCAAGCGGTCGCCCAGCTGGCTTAGAACTTGGAGGTTCCAAACACATAAGCTCAACAGAGGTATGAAATTGGAGAGAGCTGATTGGTTCTAGGTTGTTAACTTAATTTAAACATAAGTTTTCTGTTCACCTCACCTCATAACTCACACTTTTTCTATGTAGGTGACCTGTATTTATTCCTCATTTATGTAGAAAGTACTGGAGACATAACATCTACACAATGTAGCAGATGTAGGGATTGTTCCGTAATAATATATACAGTTCCTTCTTAGAAAAGTCAAGCGAGGCATATGAATACACATGTTCCATAACCAAAAATAACAACAAACTTTTCCAAGGCATAATAGCTTTTCCTCTGATTTTAAAGAAACTTGGGCAGTGTCACCATGTAGCTGGTATAATATTTTATATTAATGTGTAACCAAAAAGGTTACACACCATGATGGTCCTGCTCCTTTATCCCCAAAAGGTAGATGGATTATATTTAGCCAACCCTAGAAGGGTTCCATGCTTCAGGTCTTATATTTGAACCTAACAGTTCTCTTGCAGCATTACTACCCCCTATAATTCTTTAGCCACATCTATTTTGGAATCTAGAGTTCTGAACATAACAGACCATACCATCTGGACAGAATGAGTCATACTGTGGGCATCCCAAATAGTCCACTTAAAAAACCATGAGTAATTTTGCCCTAATTTCCCAAGGGGGCAACACTTATCTATGAAAATAGCCACCTGGAACATTATTTTATATATATATATATATTCTTTTCACAATGGCTTTATAAAAGCCTTCTGGGGGAATATTGATCTATAAAGACATTAAACATCCTGTGTAAAGATTTACTATTAATGGTGTTGTCCTTGTATATAAACATTAGCAGACAGAGACATAGGGTGATTAATTTCCTAGAGCCCAGAGCTGCATCAAACACATCTTTAAAAGCAGAAAGGAGAGAGTGTCCCACTTAGTAATATCAGTGCGGGAAAAGCAGAAGAGAACATGTAACATACTTCACAGCACTGCACCACAGTTACAATCTACAGTAAGGCAATGCTATGTGTTTAGGACATTACGTCTTGGTATCCAGCCTTTTCACAAAGTACAGCACACAAATCGCAGCCCCAGCTGTTACTAATCTACAACTACCAAGGTCCAAAGGTGTAGATGTGGCCTTTATAATAAAGCCAACACTTATTTTCTTTTTACACTTCTGAAGAAGCATTGTGGCGAAACGTGTCAGAAGTTTACCATTGGTGCCAATTTGTAGCATTTGAATACGCGTCTTTGTATCGCTGATTTTTTTTTTTTTTATATATATATATATATAATATTATATTGAAAATATTATTATCCTCATTACAATTTTTACATTGTTTTCCATTTCCAGTGTGTAGTCCTATCTCTGTGATCTGTACTATTGTAGCTTTAACATAGAGGACACAAATGTCTGGTGAGCCCTTGACATTATGGCCCTGAATGGATTTGCCTGCATGTATAAAGATAATTTCTGGGGCAAAGTTCTAAAAGTGATCCAATTAGCAGGAACATTCCTTTGGTTTCCATGGTAACTGGACCCATTTTAGAACTTTGTCCCACAGTTGACCTTGATACATAACCCCAATTAAGTTCAAAGCAAAGGTTATTCTGGACTGCCAGTCTATTGATGACTCCCAAGTGGAGACCTTCATACACCCCACCCATTGTTGACTAACTCAATTATCCTCCATACTTTCACAAGTCAGACATCACCATGGAACCAACGGAATGAATCTGCTGATTGGTCCACTTTAAGAATTTTGTGACCCATAGTAGTGACCTATTGTAGTCTTTATTTTCAAATATTATAAAGGCCATTCATTACTATCCCCAGTGCGTCACCCCCCATTCGATGAGGATATATGGAGCAGGTCTGTGGCGACAGTTAGCAGATTTATTTGCATGAACATAAGAGTTATACATATAAAACAAATACGCCATAGGATTACATTTAAATCTCATTATACATTGTTCTGATTTTAGATTCTATGTAATGTGCTAAGTGTTAGGTAGTTATTGACCTAATAAAGGTGGTTGTTAGCAGCATTGAATATGCTAATGCAGAAGAACATCTCACCCCAGGGTAACAGTTAGCACTTTTTTGCTCTCCGCTGTGCCAACATTTATCAATGAGAGCCTAATTTTTGTACCATATAAAATAAATGAACCAAAGGAACCTGAGATTAAGATACTGGATGAAAACTGTATTTTCCGCATTTATTGACTATAAATAAAGTATAGATATTATCCAGTGTGTTGAATTGAGTTCAATTCGATGCAAAATTATGCAGACACAATTGAAGAGGCTGCATATGAAATATACATTAGATGAATAAAAACATACTAATTAGTAAACACACTGTAAATTTGTACAGCATTGGTTGTTGCCTTAAAAATAGTAAAACGCGTTAGGTTTAGAGTTGAGTGGACACCTGGATGTTCGGGTTCGGCAGGTTCGGCCAAACTTAAAAAAAATGTCTGGGTCTGTGCTCGAACTTGATCCCGAACCTGAACCCCATTGAAGTCAATGGCGACACGAACTTTTGGCCACTAAAATGCCTCTTAAAAAGTCCTGGAAAGGGCTAGAGGGCTGCAAAATGAAATAAAATGTGGGTAAGAGTGTCCCCATTCATACAAATAGGTCAATTGACCTATTCTTATGAATGGGGACTCTATTTCGGTTTATAGAAAGTTATAGCATTACATGTATTCCATAAACCGAAAGTCTATAAACCGAAAGACATTCGGTTTATAGACTTTCGGTTTATGGAATACATGTAATGCTATTGGCTTTCTATAAACCGAAATAGAGTCCCCATTCATAAGAATGGGGACTCTATTTCAGTTTATAGAAAGCCCATAGCATTACATACAATGTAATCGCCGAACCCCGAACTCCAACCCGAACATACAGTGAAATGTCCGTGTTCGGGTCCGGGGTCCAAAAACCATAATGTGCGGTACGAACCCGAACAGTGCGGTTCAGGTTCGCTCAACACTAGCTAGGTTATCAGGGTTGTTGTGATGTGATCATGAAGTTTAAACAGAGGTGAAAGGAAACTAAAACTACAGGAAAAGCTTAGGAAATAGCAATGTGAAATTTCTGTGGGGAAAGCAAGTATTTTTTTTTTTTTTGCTATTGCTATCTAAATAACTCTTAAAAAAAGGAATTGCTGGGAATTGAGATAGGAATATCAAACGTTAGGCCAATGTAGCCAAGTTGGAAAAATTCTCCAAATGCAGCTGAATGCTAGAATTGTTCCAATATAGCTACTTTTGCCATGAGTTTGATATTCTAGTCCCAATTCTCTCTTTATTGAATATACAATCTTGAATCCTTTATTGTCTTGTTGGTGGCACAGTCTTGTTTGTACTTCTCTCTTGTCTGGTCGTAGTACCATTGACCGAGGAAGCTGGGATAGGACATGATCTGTGCCTGTAGAACCCCAGGAGGAAAAAGGAGAAGAGAAAGGTACATTTCATATCATGGCTCCCTCCTACGAGACTAATTAAAAAGCACTGTGCACGTGACTAGTGAGTTCCATCCTATTGTCCTGTTCTACGCTTTGGGTCATTATCCCACATTTCTGATTATAATTCTCTGGTGTCTGACACTCCCCCTCTCAAGTCAAGCCCCCGACATCATGTGTTGCCGTGGGAAAATGTTGGGCTACCATGTGTTGTGAATGTATAGTGGGCAAGCAGTGCAAACCCAAGCCTCTGTGTGGCTTGACTTTCCAGAGTAGGATCACCAGATGTTCTCAGTTGCAGGAAACTGTCCTTCGATTCAGACCACTGTCCCTGGGCCAATTGTGCGCTTGGAATTGAACCCGATTCAGAGCCAGACCATTTGCCCAAACACTTCTAGCCAAAACCAAGTGCCCGGTTATTAGTCTAAGTTGTATTTGGTTCTTTCAGAAGGTAATATGAATCCTTATAAGTGAAGTAATACTTACAGTACTCAATACTGAGGCACATGCTGCCTCTGTGCTGCTGTAGGTAAAAACCTGAAAATAAATATCCAACAAAGAAGAAAAAACAAATACACAGGCTATAAAATGATAGAAGGGTTGTTTAATTTTTTTTATAGTGGTGCCACATAAATATCAGTAAAGTGATATCAACTTTGGATATATCCCAAGTGCTTGTTTATTTTTTTTCTCCCTACATTTCCAGAAAGTCATATGAGAAGTAATGAACTATATCTACATATTTCATGTATTCCAGAAACCAGAAAAGAACCGAATTTGTGGAAAATATGCTCATAAAATGGATTTTGTTTATTAAAGGCATGTAAAAGAGGGCTGCAGAATGATAGACCCCTATCAAATGCCATGTGAAAGGTTAATTTTGAACAGAAGTACTTCAGGAGCAGATTGGGAAAAAATATTAAATTGCCGCTACATTTTAGCCAGAGTGCTTACTTGCCAACAGGCCTGAATTTGCCAGTTTTTATTTTTTGGGTCCTCTCACATGAAATTTGGGTCTGTCTTAGCTCCTGTCCTATGCACAGTGGATTGTATTGCACTGTCCACAGGCAGCATTGCGTCTGAATGCTAAAGAAATTAGTTCCAGACACCAGAGGAAGGTTCAAACTCACACCATCATGTAACGCTGTCCATTTGGGTTACACCCACTCTTTTCCCATTTGGTCAAAGTTGGCAAGTATGCTTTAGAAAGCCGAGATCAGTTTTTTTTAATTAAGCTAAATCTTGCCAGTCATAACAATACAGTACATACATGTTATATATTTTCCATTTTGCATAAAAATAAATACAATTTGGCAGTATAAGTTATAAAAACAGACTGCCATCCATTTAAAAAGGCACAAGGCAGAGGTGTTTTTAATGATAGGCTCTCTTTACATTTAAGGCACTTTCAATGGGGTAATCTGGTAAAGGTTAATCCAAATAAGTCTATATATGTCCAATTACTCATACTTAAAGCTGTTGCGGAGGTGGAAGAGGATAGGAGGTTTGATGATTATGTTTAGTTAAACTATATAGATGTGTCTGTCTAGGTTACTGAGCAATGCATTCCAGGGCAAAAAAAAAAACAGGCGATGAAGATATTTGCTGTGATTAAATTCAATCCAAATAGTTGAGTGGGTTAAGGGGAGAGAAAATGAAGGGATGTTTAATTGAAAGATTGCTTTAAGTGTGGGAATTTAAAATAGAATTGCTTGAATGAAAGGGTACAAATAAAGCACCTTACTGAGCACTCTTTGCTTATGGAGCACTACAAGGGGGCAGACATGTTGTTTAGAATCTTGGGTCTGACCTTCCTTCATCTGACCATGATGTCTGCCACCTGATAGGGAGATATTGTTCTTTGTTTCTAATCTTTCATTAAAAAAGTTATATTTAATTTTGCCTTGGACAGTCCCCAATTTTGGGGGGCAATCACAGATCTTCAGCATTAATTTAATTATTTAATTAAAGTGTCTAGGGGGGTATTTAATGACAGGCCCGAGAGCCTGGACAAGTCCCTGTTCCATTATTTTTTGTGGCACTCGGAGCAGGCCCCCAACTCTATTAATAATAGGGGTGAGGGAGATTGAGAGCCATTTGGCAGGCTCCCAGCCTAATTAATTATAACAGGGGGCCAGGACCACTCATACTTATTATCAGTGCCGGGAGCAACAGAGCAGTAACAATGCCTCATTCACCCTGTTTAATATCGTGACTTAAAATGCAAATTAACTTCAATGGGAACTATATGATTTACATATTAAGCTAGAAGGTGATGTGACATACAGAACAAACTGCATTTAAAAAAAAACACATTTATCTCTTAATCTATGCACTTACATTTAATTGTGCTAATAGGACTTAATCATTCTAAATATACCCACACATTTTTGCAGCCAATAGGAGATGGATTATCTTCCATATGCCTACCCTATTGGCTGCTCCTAGTGTTCCGATTTAGAACATTGATGCTGCATGCAAATTCAGACTCAAAATCTTTTTAAAAAAAAAACAATAAAAAACTATCACAAAAAAAAACATATTCTATCTGTAAACAAAAAAACACAAGATAAAAAAATTGCTCTCCGGATGGTTACGCCCTACATCTCCAAAACAAAAACATTGATTACTCTATTTTTTTTTTCATTCTGTGTGTTTGTGTGTATGTGTTGGGTGAGTGAAGTCTATTTGATGGCTGACAAAAGTAGAAACCGGCTAAATGTTAAAACCCCTGGGGGGGGGTGTCCCATGGATAACGGGGTGGGAACCAAGGGAGAGGAGGGGGGATAAACCTGGCTGTTGTTGTTTGCCGCTATGCTAATTAGTAAGCGGCTATGTATGGATAATAGATGTTGGAGGGGGGGAGGGTGGAGGGAGGAAGCGGTTAAGGATAACAGAGAAAATAAATGGGATGCATATATGTGAGGCCAAAGGATGATATAGTAATGAGATTGAGCTGATGGAAATAAGCAGTAATATTACGATAGAGACTGAATATCTGATGGCTAAACAAGGAAGGAAAGAGAAGAAAGAAAGAAAAAAGAACATTGATTACTCGACGTTCAAGACTTTACCAGCTTGCGTTACACAGATATGAAGTTCATCTTCTGACAAAGGTATCAAAATGCACCAAATTACTCAGAAACTTTCCAACGGTTTCAGAAGTGTGGGAGGTGAGGAAGGTGGCTTATGAATCCTACAGAGAGTACAAGAAGGGTGTAAAGGAGTGCACAAGTGATGTGTACTCTATCAACAGAAAGAAGTGGCAGGAGAATAACTAAGTATTTTATTTATTCTTTCAAAAAAAGGTACTTGGTTTGCCTGTACAGATTTGTCAACCCGCCAAGGTCTTTTTTATATCCGAGATGGAAAGCTCCACTTATACCCTGTGGGCCAAGTCAGTAAACCATCTTTTTCTCGAAGTTTTTTTTTTTTTTAAGCCAAATAAAGTGGTTAATGAATAAAATATTTAATCCCACTGTGTATGTCAAATGAATTTGGGAAAATCCTGTACCGTGGGTTTAACTCAATTCCTGTACGATAAATATAAAGTTGGTGTTTCAATCAGTCGCATGCCTGACACAACGCATTCACCTTCACACACAAAAAAACCCATAAAAGAAATACTTTGTAGATTTTGAGATTGGGAACGTAAGATTAGGTTTCCCAGGGTTAAGAAACTTTGTTTACTGAGTTTTCTGCTTCTTGGTTCTGATACAAATGATTATTTCCACGGTTGCGTTTGTCAATTCTTTACAGCCATCAAGGGATTCTTTGAACATTGGCGGTGTTGAAGGCGAATAAGAAACCAGCAGACATTTTCTGCACAGCGGGATTGCAGACTGTATGTATGGATGGCTCTGATTGGCTGGTTGCAGTCTGACATTGAAGAAGCCTTATTAAGTGTTTAGAATTTAGTAAAATGTCAAACGTGTGGGTTCATGGGTTGGCCTTCAAGGTCATGCATTGGTTCATCCTGTGTTATGGTCTGTTTATTCTGAACTACACACCATAAAGAGACAAGCAAGACAAGTTTGCGGTCAGATAAAGTACAGATAGATATAGACAGACAAGACTATTGGATAGAACGACTAGTACAGCTTTAATTGGCCACTATGAATTCTAGCCAATTTCCACTGGTCTTTTATGGTCCATCTGTATCGTAGATCCATATATGTAGAGAGGAGAGGAAGGTGGATACAACAAGGGACACTCTTCTCACAAGTGTGCATGACTAAAGGGTCTACTTTGAAGGACAAAATAGAGAGCCTATTTAGGTAATCTATGCTGTTCTACTGGCCATAGCCAGAGCTTTGAAGAGCATTGCTGCCTCTAAATGGGGGCATTTAGAAATGAAAAGTGGAACAGCGATGACCCATTGATAAGAGTGGGCTGGGAAACACTCCCACCCCCCAACTCCTTTGCTTGTCTCCCCTTGGAGACAGAAAACCTATTCCGGTTGTCAATACTTGTAATACAATATAAGAAAAGGAATGGGTAAAGAAGGGATCCATGTTTGCACACTACCATTGATATAGATGATGTCATTTTGGAAGTAGTCTGGAATAAGACATTTTTATAAGCACAAGTATTCTCAAGATCAGGCAGAGTTTATAATACATAGCAACATCACATAATTAAAATGCTTCAACATTCCGCACACGACTTTCACAATATATACAACAACAGTGTTTTGAACCAAGTCCGTCTACCGATCATGTCAAACAGCTAATGATAATCTTAATTAATCTGCATTGCCTTATGCATGACTTGCATTAAGCCAAAATTTGCGAGAAAACTTTAAACATCATTCCAATACGGAAGAAACAGATGAAGATTTCCGAATCAATGGATAAAGGCAAGGGGGAGAAACTGAAAGACTATTTTATGATATTATTGATTTATTTATAAAGTATTTGTTACCAGAAAGGATATATTGAGATTTCTCTGGTATGTCCTGGGTCCATAAAAACTGCATTGTTACAATAGGGTACACAATAATATTAAAAATACAAAATAGTATTAAAATACATATCTATAACTTTAACAGAGAACACACACAGGTAAAAGAAAATGTAATCAAAAATGATTAAAAGTGCATTCTGTATTGAGGTATACTGACAGAGATCTCTTAAAGGGACACTCCGACCAAGAAATTAAAAGAGGTTTTTATTTTTTTTATTTTTTATTGTTGATTTCAGATATGGCTTTTGTTTTTGTTATGTGACTGTATTTAATACAATATGTAACTAGAAAAGTGTGACTGGGCGCTGACATTTTGTGAAATATTGTGTTTTTGGATGCCACCCCTTAGGGACTTTACAGCACTAGTATCTCACTTTTGGGCTGGGGACACAGAATGCAGACTATAAGTCAGAATTCTGATCATAGACTTGCATTGAATGGGACGGTAATATAACTATTACATCACAAGGGGATGGGGTTATGATCCTGTTTGATCAGGTTAATCTCCTTTCGTTGTGTTGGAAAGAAG
The DNA here is from genome assembly GCA_036172795.1 of Pelodytes ibericus. Taxonomy (NCBI): domain Eukaryota; kingdom Metazoa; phylum Chordata; class Amphibia; order Anura; family Pelodytidae; genus Pelodytes; species Pelodytes ibericus. The sequence continues at coordinate 185,860,978 of CM069862.1, forward strand.
GAAGAAAAAAGTTGTACACAACCACCTAGTCCTGCCCACTGTGATACCAGTAAGAGAGTTGGGGAATATCTTATGACATCATCATGCAGGCTTTGGCAACAGTTGTAAATTGGTTGGTCGATGTTGCATCATGGGAAATATTCACAAAATGGAATATATTTTAGTAGTTATACGTGGAGATGCAAGCAAGTTATGGTTTTGTCCCTCTTTTTAAATATCTTTGTTTGTTTGTAAGTGGTTTTTAAATAATGTATATGCATACCTCCCAACTTTTGCCGGAGATACTGTGAGCGGAGCTACCGCGCATGGGTAGGACAGCTGGATTGCCTCACAAAATCGGGACTATCCTGCACAAAGTGGGACACAGTTGGGAGGCATCCATCCATTGTGTTTGCAGAAATGCAAGCAAATGCATACATTAACAAGATGTCTGTGGTGTCTCCTGTTTATGACATGATCTATGGCTTGATATGCAAATAAACCATTTTCAATGGGATATGTGTCATTTGTATATTAGGACACATGTGATGTCATAGGTAGAAGACACCACAGACACATTTAAAACAGAGAGAATTGTTATCTTTTTTTTTATTTTCTACTACAGTAGCCACCTTTTATTCTTCTTCAAAAAAACAAAAACAAAAAAGCTACACTATTGCCTCTATAGACTTAGCATATGCCTCATGCCAACTTTTTACCAGCCTGCGGAGGGGGTGACAACCCTACTCTCTACATTCATAGTAGAATTTATGATTTGGTGACAGTGTCTTTAAAGTGCTTTGTTGGGAAATGCACATTTATCTTTAAATCATCCCCTAAATATGAATACATTAGACACGCTTCACATATCTGCCATATAATACTTTGTATTATGCCGTTTGCCTTAATTCTATCGTGCGCAAGGAACTGCTTAGCCCTCTCCCTCGCATTGGTTAATGCACATTATTTAACCTAAGTGCATTTTCATGTAAGAAATAGACTCTGGAAATTATTATTTTTTTGAGATGACATAACAGTATAAATGCAGAAATAGTGCCACTCACTTGAAATTCGTTTTAAAAATGCTGTTTTACATAAGAACACAGCAATCTTCTCATTTTCTAATAGGTGGCACCTGTCTGATGCCTTCCACTTGGCAGAGTGGTGACAGCTGATTAACAAATGATGCAAAAAAAAAAGAAAAAAATCACACACCACGTTCTAGTGCATCTGGAATAGGGTGACTCAATTTTTCAAGTTAAAAAACACGACACCGTCCACCAGCAAGAACTATTTGTCTCCAGTGCCATGGCAAGTGGTTCTCGGAAACATTGGATGTTCAGATGGGTTTTGCATACCTTTTGTACCGGGTAAAGTTTTTGAAGCCAAATTTATGCTTCCACAGATGGCCAGGATTATTACGCTGTGATTTTTCATTGGTTTTTGCCAGTGTTACATGAACAAGGAATTTACCCTTCATTACTGTCTCACAAGGTTTCAGCCGTTCAGTCCAAGTTAGTGGGTCATCCTGATTATACAAAATAATTTTTTGTTCAACAGACAGTTGAAATTCAAGACTGTCTTCTACGCAATGTAATTTTTTTTTTGTGTGTGTTTGATTTTGAGGTCGGGTAACAGAAGAAAAGCCTAACGGATTAGTTTCATCTATAGACCCCACATGGGCTCCCTGGCGCTATTGATACTGAGCAGGTTATTGCTCAATAATATGTGCATTGATAAGCCTTATTGCCTTAATAAATGCAATTTTACTTAAAAGTTTGACTACACTATATTATTTTGTATGTTCCTGTTTTTCCCCTTTGTATAATACCGGGAGGAGAGTTGCTCTCATCAAATAGGGGCTAGGCGTCCAACTGCGGCCCTCCAGTTGTTTTTGTACTACAAGTACCATCATTTCCTGCCATTCTAGAATGCTGGTGGAGAATTATGGGGTTTGTAGTTCTGCAGCAGCTGGAGGGCCGCAGTTGGACGCCTAGGAATAGGGTGGCCCAAGTGGGCAGGGTTTTGTGATAAGCGCACTGATTGGCTTTTTTAAGGATTTTACACATTTTTACTAGTAGTGAAACATTAGTCTGACTAGTGAAACATTAGTCTGACTAGTGAAACACTAGTCTGTGGCACAATTTTTTGTGTTATTAAAAACACAGCTGGAAAGTCCAGTCAAGATAGTAAAACTGTGTTTCCCACAGAAACCCTAGATTTAAAATTGCCAAAACATTCGCAAAGGATTCTGGGTAGGCAAATGGAAATAGGGTCAACAATCATCACCTTTTTACCCCACCATCCACGTTACACATACTTTGGAGCACAGTGCAACCGGACACACATAAATGACATCACATGGCATCAGCTCAAACAAAAGCATCTTTATTGTTCAAATGCAAAGTTCTACGGTTAAGCGTTTGCCAGAGCCAAACAATTGTTGTCGTTTCAGTAACAAAACTAACTGTTTCGTCAGTGCTGACAGAATTGTCTGTACTCTTGCCCACGTACCGCGATGATATGAAGACAAAATAATAATAATAATCCGTTCGCTTTCATTAAACACTGTTTTTAATTATCAACAAATGATTTCCTTATACCCATATCTAATATTTTTCCTTTGCAGGGATGTAAATATCTCCATATTCCTGCTCCAGCAGAGAAATATTATTAGTTTGTTCTTATTATGCCACTCTCCACAGAGCTCCCCATCAAATAACTTCATGTAAAGTTAAGTGTTTGTAGAGAACAAAAATAAATATTTTAGGATAGCTTTGTATCTGAGTTTTAAAGCATACTTTTGTGTTTTGTTTTCTAGCAGCTAGGATGTGATTTTCCGATGTTTTAATAAAGATGTGCCAAACCACACAGTCTATGTGACATTTGATACTTTGGAAAATGAAGATAACTGTCCGATTGCATGTGCAGTAATATACAGACATTTTTTAAAACCATAGGAGTGATTGGTGCGCTAAGTAAACCCCACACAGCAAACAGTATAAAAGGAAATATAATAATTGCCTGAAATTTGTAGGTCTGGTGGTTAGGAAGTATTCTTCAGTATTTTGTAATATACATAGAAAAATACAGAGAAAAAACAAAGACCATAGTGTGATACAGTATTGTATTGGCAAATAGTATATTCTAGATGATTGCACTCACAAACACTGTAGGTGAGAATAGCGCATCAATAGCCCATCAATATCTGGTCTGAGTCTTCTTTCTTCCACATAGGATTCCCATATGTATGACAGAATGAAGTACAGGCGATTATTGGCAAGTAATAAACATTTAATAAATAACAAGTAGTAGCTTACATAAAAAGTTTTCAGCAACAGGAATCACGCCAAGAGGAAGCCTAATTAGAGGCGAAACGCGTAGTATGCCTACCGATACTGCTATCTTTTCACGTTGTATTACCCTGCTGGAGAGGCCTGTTGCTGAAAACTTTTTATGTAAGCTACTACTTGTTATTTATTAAATGTTTATTACTTGCCAATAATCGCCTGTACTTCATTCTGTCATACACATGGGAATCCTATGTGGAAGAAAGAAGACTCAGACCAGATATTGATGGGCTATTGATGCGCTATTCTCACCTAACAAATATGGCGATCAAAAGGTTCTCCGCCATTTTGTTCTCTGGGTTTATTTCCTAGAGTCTGGTGTCACAAAACCCTTAACACAATGTAGTAAGTACGACGCATTTCGCCAATCAGTGGCTTCTTCACAGTTCCTCTAAGGCTCTGGTTTACATGACGGAAGGTATTTTGGGTGGAAAAAAATAAGCCATAAAAAATAATACAGTCATACATTTCTTGCATTTATTTTATTTTATATACACACTGAGAACAATTCTATAATATAGTTCAAACATTGCTGACAAGAAACGCTAAGAATTTTTTAAAATCTTTTTTTTCATCTTATTTTGTGTTTTAAGGGAAAGAGTAGCTCTCTCTGCTACTGCATAACATCAATAGAAAGGCCCAAGTTAAGGTCCCCTCTATTGAACCCATGTACAAACGAGTGTGTCTATCTGCAACCAGGCCAACCTGCCTGCTTCTGAAGGTAGCATGGTAGCTGCTGGTCAGATGATATGTTGGCAAGTACTATTATACGTACATGCCTATTTATCCTCATTCTAGGGGCACTGAGCTTTTAATTTGTGCTTGCATACTGCTAGTGAAGCCTCTGATTGCTATCTGACAGCTTCCCTGTGAGCAACAGACCCCAAACCAACACTAATGGCAGTCGACAACTTTAATTGATACTGTTCGCAGGTGCCAGTCTCCAGATCAGCTCTGCCTCAGCTGAGAGGCAGAGCTGAGAGTTAACTTTACAGATACACACTGGATTCACTCAACTAGGACTAGTGAAACCAGTGTTTTTTTTTTAAACTTTTTCTTTTCAAAGCAAAAACATAAAATATACTTAAGTGCCTCAACGAATTCTCGTTTACAAGTATTTCCCTATGGTTTTACTATCGCCCAACGTAATACTTATTTTATCGACCTCGAATGAATATAAGGTCATCAAAAGAACTGTACAATGAGTGTTTCCTGCTCTGCCACTTCACGCTCGAGCTCTTGCTGGAGATCCATCCCCAGTGACATCTGAGCACTCTGACACAAGTCACTACACCAGATGCAATCTACACAGTTCCCTGCACTGTTGTCACCACAGATATCGGAATCTCAACATGGACCAACAGTAGCAGATTACTTGAAACAAACAGAAAAAAACAACAACAACAAACAAAGTAAAAAATAGATAAAATCTTTCTCAGAGGTGAGAAGACCAGTACTCTTGCCCACATATAAAAATGCTCTAAATCATAATATCCCCTTAAAGGGGATTTATTTCCCATATGTTGTATATGTGCTTAATATATGTGAAATGCACTTATTTACATTACATTACATTAGAAATAATTTCTCAGGTGTTTATTTACAAACGGCAAAATTTTGACCCCAAATCTTGGCTTGAAAAAGGCCTTTAGGGGTTGAAACGTTGTCACAGTCTTGATATAAGATACCTCATCAATTGAGAGCTGAGCATTGGATTCTTTATAGTGTTGGCAAGGCACTTGGGGGAGAAACCAAAACTTCAGTGCTGCCTCACATTACCAGTTTGGTGTAGAGAGATGGGCAGGACTGTTGCTGTACTAACAGTCGTAACGCTATTCCACCTTGTATCCGGATTTTAGGATAAGACTGGTCTGCTTTTATTCATTTACTGTACCGGTCACTGTAGGTGGATCTTCTCCTTTAACCACTCGATTCCTTAAATATCCCCCTGCTTGGCTGCATGCGCCTGTGATATCCGTTGCGTAACACACGCCAGCTCGAGGTCTGCAGTAGCACAAACTATCTGATGAACCGAAGGATTTCCGCATGCATCGAAAATCAGCCTGACAGCTGGAAAAGGGTCGTCAAACACAGCACAGTAACTTGCCGGCTGGCAGCGTCTGCTAAATGTCTTGTGACTCAATATTTTCGTTTTTTTTTACATTTTTATTTTTTTGGCGGAGATGTTTATTTTACTTGTTTGTTCACGTTTATTACACACACAGTTAAAATACCAGTGTGGGCTTGTGGTTAACTTTAAATTGCAGTCTACCATTTTGTGAATATTGATGTACTGCTATTACAGACAATTATATTCATTATCAGACACACTGTGAGTGTGTCATTATCATACTGTGATGTGGCAATACATATTATTTATGATTGCACTTTTTTCGTTTATGAAGAGGTTATATATACATGCAAAAACAATAGTTTGGACATCACCCCAGAACCGGCATATGTTGCACAGAGCACCACTAAAGTGACCACAATACTTACAATAAAATAAATGTAGTGTGCATCCATGCAACATATTATCTTCATAATTTTATACATTTTTAAACAATTTTAGATATTTTAAAAGCACCTAGCTCATATAAAGAAATATTGGAGATTTAGTCACAATATATGGCCATATTTTCTCTGTGCAACATATGCCAGTTCTGGGGTGCTGTCCAAACTATTGTTTTGCAAATAGAATTTAATTGATAGAAAACACAATAAATACAAATATAAAAGTATAATACACCTGGAGGCTGCCTTGGAGAGCTTCCTCTTCACCTGTCTCTTGATTTCAGAATACAAATATAACAATGGAACATTGCTATTGGTACACTATCATTAATCATCCATACATTTTATCTCATTTACACATATGCATGTGTTTATCTCTGTCTCATGTATGTATGCTCATATTGACATTCCTTGGTATCTTTGACACAGGATCTACAAGTGTGAGTTCTGGGTGAAATAACAAGCAGCTTAAGGTATATGAGTATATTAAATTCACTGAACTTTTCTTCATCACTTCTTCACACCTGTTATTCCCACCAACTGCGTTAACCATGTCCACAATCTGCTTCTTTCTCTGCCTTGTCTTCTTTGCTGCTGCCTCTATCACGTGGTTGTAGTGTTGACACAGATTATGTACCAATGTGCTGTATCCTCCTCCTCTGAGAAAATTGGCTGAAACATTTTGGGCTTTGCTTTTCCTCTCTACCATTGTCCTCCACCCCCAACCCCCTACTCTGATCTGTGGCTTGTCATTGCTTTTTGCCATATTTTTCTGTATTTTGGTTGCCTGCTAGCTTCCGATCGTGCTCTCAAATGGTGGTCTGGACATCTATTCATTATTTCTGCAAACATTCTTTGCCAGTGATTGGGTTTCAGTTTATTGCACCTATCATGTGTATTGGTTTTATGAACCAGGGCCTATAACTAATGGATTTTGGATTATATTTGGTATTTCCATGCTATTTTTTCTGTGCCCGAAATCTCTGATAGAATGTAATGGGGCATTTGAGGCTAGCACTTTGGCTTGGTGCATTTTGGACATGTTGCGGCTGCATTTGGTTTTAGAAGCTATAAATGTGGAATTGGCTATGATTTCCACATTGCAATTATATTCAGATGTGTATTGGGGCAAACAGGGTAGTTCGTAATTTGGTTCCCTGTGTGCCCTTGAATCCATCACAATTTAAGGCTGAATACTGATGCATAATGGGTCAACACTATAGTTTTTGCCACCTGCATTTTTCCTAGCTCTAATCACCAGCATTTAACGCAGTGGCCACGTCTGCTAGTAGTGACTTACTATCATTCAAAGGTTAGGGTGAGCGCTAGACACCCATCTTAATCCAAATAACTCTTCATCCTTTATTATTAAAATCCTGCCTGCTGCTGCAAGAGGGATGCATTAAGATATGTAAACAGCATGTACAATTCAGTACAACAAACAGGGAGGAAGGGTAGGAAACTTCTACTGGGCTGGTGATTAGAACATGGCACCTAGGTAAAGGATAGTCTGACACTTTTAGCTCATATTTTTCAGCCCTGATCCCCACCAGACAATCATCCACACTCTCCATCTGTACTGCGTCTACCCTGGCCCGGGATGTTAGCAAATATGGTAGTATACTACTTTTACACTGATTGTCCAACTAAGGTGACAGCGTAGAGGTAAGGCATTTACAGGTAAACATCCTTTATAACGCTGTGCGTTATAACGCTGTGCATTATCGTCAGAAGTAGATACCAGCATTGTTCCTGGTAGACATTTACTGGACTCATTGATGGAGAATGTACTGATGTTCTGTGGACCTTCACAGACCTTGTCACAGACACGTTAACTATCCGTGGTTATAATGCACTTCCTGTTATAGCGAGGCACCAGCATTGTGCCTCGTGGACAGTTACTGGACTCATTGATGGAGTATGTAATGATGTTCTGTGGACCTTCACAGACCTTGTCACAGACACGTTGACTATCCGTGGTTATCCTGCACTTCCTGTTATAGCGAGGACCCAATCTGCCTTGCGTTTCTTCTTTAAAGCAAAAGTGTAGCAAGATCTTGTGATTCACATCGTGGATACCTAGCCCGGCACTGTAGTGCAGCTTCGGTGTACAATATTTTTAATGTACACTTTTCATGAGTTAAAAAAGAAGTGCATGGTTCCTCAGTGCTTCCAAGTACAATAACATGTACACTATTATTGCTGCTCAGGGCTTGCATGTTTTTATTCGATCCCTAATACGAGGAAAGATATGAAAAAAAAAAATCCTCTTTCGCACATGTCAACTCGCATAGTATCTTTAGGAGATAATGCAGCTTACCATTGTTTCTAAGGATGCTGAGTTTAATCATGCGTTAAATATTGTTAAAGAGTTGATGCAGCACATTGGATGCGTTAAAAGTGAAAACGGCAGAGGAAACGACTCTCAAATGTATAAATCTTCAAAGCAGATTACGTTCGGCACGGAGAAGGGGCAAATTATGCTCATGAATCACGCTCCACAGAGAATTGAGATGCAGGATCCTAGAGTGGAGGATTTTTCTCTTTTTTTTTTTTTGTTTAAAGCAGAAATGATCTCAATAACAAAATGGAAATTTCAGTGTAGAATGTGATGAGGTCAATTTCCTACCTGGAAAATTGTAATCTGTTTTAAGTAAATCTACTTTTGTTCTTTTAACGCCATTATAATGGATTACTGATTGCATCGCTGCGTGGCTTCAGAGAACGTCTGAAGACCATCTAAAGGCCATTTTTCTCATTGTGGTGTGCATGGGCCAATCATGTACCATACAGCTAATCACTGGGGAGGAGATGATTATCTCCCCTCCTCTGCTAGAGGAGTGTTCAGATTCACACACAACACATCAATTAGCGCTACCACATTTTGCACAACCAGTTCTGTGGCATGAAAGCCTCGAAGTCTCTTTTTGGATCAAAAGACCACAGGACCTTCCTTGACTAAGTAATTCATTCCCCTCTTAACACATATGAATTATAGAATCTACACTGCTGTATGTAAAATGTATACATGTCCCTAAAACATAATAGCTGATCATACAGCTGTATGCTTGGATGCAGACTGCAGGGGGAGTTAAGGGAAGATATACTCCGATCAGCCATAACATTATGGCCAAAAGAAAAAAAGAAATGATGGATCCCACCCGATAGACTCTGAAATCGTTTCCCACTCCTCCGTGACTTCACTGTTCGGTGCTTCCCCCGGACAAAACTTGAATTTTGGAATGAAGAAAGAATCGATGAAGATCCAGAGGAAAAAATCACGTAGATAGCGGAGATATAACTGAAATAGGTGCTTTAATCCATAGATAGAAGGACAGCCTCACCGCCACTATCCTCCTACCCTGTGAGGCTGTCCTTCTATCTATAGATGAAAGCACCTATTTCAGTTATATCTCCGCTGTCTACGTGATTTTTCACATTGATTCTTTCTTCATTCCAAAATTCAAAACATTATGGCCACCTAACATGTTGTAGGTCCATTTTTGATGGCAAAAAAGCTCTGGCCCATTGAGGCATGGACTCCACTAGACCTCTCAAGGTGTGCTGTGGTACCAAAATATTAGCGGCAGATCCTTTAGATTCTGTAAGTTATGTGGTTACATCACACAGATGGTCGATTTTGGATTGAGACCTGGGGAATTGCGAGGCCAAGTCAACACCTTGAACTCCTTTCTGTGTTCCTCAAACCATTCCGGAACCATTTTTGCTTTGTGGCAGGGGCTCATTATCCTGGTGAAAGAGGCCAATCCCATCAGGGAATACCGTTTCCTTTCCATGAAAGGGTGTACATGGTGTGCAGCAGTGCTTAGGTAGGTGGTAACATGCACATGAATGGCAGGACCCAAAGTTTCACAGCAGAACATTGCCCATCACATTGACTCCACTGGCTTGCCACCTATCAGTGGTCATAATGGTATGGCTGATCAGTGTATACAGATTAATAGCAAGACATTGTAGTAATTCAGGTATTGTGCTAGAGAAGGATGGCTGCTTACATTTGTTTTGGACTGGGCCTTTAAGCTTGTCACAGGCTGAAATATAACCATAACCTGGTGCATAGTAAACAAAATTGAGAATTCTGCAAGTACAATGTGTAACTGGTTACATAGTGTATTCTGTAATCCAACCCATTGGAGTTCTTGTTCAGTGAACACCCACAAAGGATCAGTTTGCGGTCATTTCACACATTCCCTATTTATGCTACTTCTCACAAATCACCAGGGACATCGATCCCTTTATTCTACCTCTAGAGTTCTAAGACTTTAATAAAATTTATAGTTTAATGCAAATTAACCTTTTGGAACCAGTAGGCGCGACATTTTGATCCCACAGACAATTCTGCGACCATCAGAGAAGATACTCATCAATCACGGTGCGTTGGGTTGTTCGTAGACTACATTATCCCCTCCCCCCCCCCCTCCCCACACTGATCTTCCCACCTGTGCAATGTTTTGATAGCTGTGGAAATAGTTGGAGAGATTTGATCAAGGAACGAACATTATTTAAGTTAATCTAGAGAGGCCTAGTTAGTTTAAAAAAGTCACTAGTTATTGCAATGGTTAGCTGTTCTACCGTATAAAAAAAGAAAGACAGGACTAATGTGCATCAGATAAGTATCCCGGTCTTAATACATGATTAGGAGTAACATTATAAGTACCACGTGGAGAGGTACAACATATTAGCATCCATACAAACCACATCTGCCTCGTTCAAATGTCCTTTTGATTGTTCCACTGATTGTAATCCATTGAAGATATTTCCAGTCCTAGTCTTCACAAAGCATATATAAAAGGGGGCTGTCATTGTACAGAGCAGCATGGCCATCTCTCTCCATCAATGGAGTGTGTGTGTGTGTGTGTGTGTGTGTGTCAATCATACTACACAAGGTCAGTATCAGTGGAGAAGGAGATTAGCATCTCCTCTCAGATGGAGGTGTGTTCAATGTCATGGAGCTAAAGCTTCAATGTCATAGATGCTGATCATGGCTGGCTTGTCATGGAGCTGTAGTTTCAATATCATAGATGCCGATCAGAGCTGATGTGTCGTGGAACTGCAGATAGAATAGACTATCAAAGAAGATGTGTTTTCTTTTGAAAGATGCACCTTAGTAGCATCATTCGAAAGCCTCTTGTAGGACACATGCTTTTTTTTTTTTCACTTGTACATTCAGATCCTAATCAAATCCTCTACTCTGATTGGCTGTACACATACTGACACCTTCAGTGAGCGGAAGCTTCCTCACAGGCTTTGCCTAACAGTTGAGGCAGAGCCAAAAGTAGTTCCGATGTGTATCTCTAAAGGAAAGGGGAACAAGATTTTGTCCTTTAATCAGAGAAAAGTGTGAACCTATACTGATCCTTCAGGGTATCAAATATGTTAGGAAACCAAAAGAAAAACAAGTTACCTGCGCTCTCTTCTTTATCCCTATGTATTTTTAAAACAAATGGAGGTTTTTAGTTACCTCCAATGGCCATGAGAGGATGAGCCCACCTGCCAACGTCAAGGCAGACCCCCCTAGGTGGGTCCTAACTCTAACCATTCACCTTGCTTCTTTGAGCCTCTGGCAAAAATCTCTAATGTGACAGAAAGGGGTGTTTTCTATTTACACCCCTATACATTATTAACCCTTAATAGGGAACACATGGGATGGGCGGCTGCATTGTAACAAGGCTGAGTAATACAAAAATTGGATACAAATACAGAAAGAAAAGTCCTGCGCTCACTCCCATCACTGGGCGGCTGCAATGACCACAGTACACATGTTAGGAAACCAGTCCTCTAATTTGTCTCTACATCCAAGTATGTTTAATTAAACTCTGTTTTGTACAGCACCATTCTCATCGGTGTTGTTTTACGATGTGTGGATCTTCGTTCCCTGAATCGTTAGTCGATACAGATGTAGGCTTCTATCAGCTTAAAGGTTACTATAAGGGAAGGAGGGAGGAGATTTAATAAAAATGAAAAAAAAAAATCAAACTTTTAATGTTCTATATGATTTATTATACTGTTTTGTTTCCATAGGAGAATTAGCACAGCTATAATTATAATAATAATTAAGAATCTTTAGAATTATAAGTTTGTTGATCAAAGGAAAAATCTGAATGGCAATTTTAACCTAAATTGCTAAATTAAGAAAAAAGGGAAGGGGGGGGGGTTTAGTTTGACACCTGTAAACCCCCCACTAACCAATGACGGTTAATACATGGAATAACATAAGTTTATGGTAGATCACAAATTATCCCCTTCTAGTACTAGTCTAATAATTGAAAGAGTTACGCTCATAGCCTAGTGAGGCCTCTATTGGGAATTTCCTTAGTAGTTATAAAGCAGTTTATATAGTACAGTTTTGCTAGAAATATGAATGAGAAATTTTTTTTTGTCATTTCCGAGGCACATCTGAGGTACAGGTTCATAAATAACTGAAAACATTAAGCATTTAAGTTACAATAACACAAAAAAAAATAAAAAGAATCTTTGATCATCTCATCTTCCAACTGACCTCTTAACCTTTGCCTCGAGCATCATTAAACGTACATTGCAATTTCTGTTATAGTTCCAAATACATATCCACCTTTTATTGTAAAATAATTCCATCCCTACCCAGAATATACCCTCTGCAAATTATTCTTGAATTGTACGACATTTAATTATATTCTCGGTTTTGGCCTGTGCTATTCTTGGCGATGGATTCCAATGTTTTCACTGGAATGGTTGACATTACTTCTAAGATATTGTATAAGGACAAGCGGTTTTTTTTTTCTCCACATAAAGAGTGCGTCGGAAACTCTCAGCTCAACATGAACTAGAAAACCTGACTTTGTCAGCCTGAAGCAGATATTTTGTTTCTTTTATAGATCAGGTATAGCTTAGCATTACCCACTGTCTCTATTTCAAACTCCGCTACACGAGAGAGACAGACAAATAACTGGCAGCTATTCATTGCGTCTAGAACAGAAGACACGTATTGAAGTGACACATCATGGGTCTCTTCTTGGAGGTTGTCTGATAACAGTTCTTCTGTAGAAAATTCCTACATCTCGATCTGTCATGGGATCTAAAGAATGTGGCCCCCAACAGGTCAACGGAATAAAATATTCTGTGTATCTGTTTGACAGGCTGTTTAAATAAGCCTGTCAGACTATAATGGATTGTCAAACTAAAGTCTTACACTTGTCTTCATTACAAAAATTATTAACAAGCCTCTGGAGGCCAGATTAAGAAGCACATGAAACTTGGAGACATGTCTCGGGCTAACCTGGAATTACATTCTACAACTATAGAAATGGTTCTAGACATAACCCAAAAAATATGAATAAATAAAGTGTTTTACCTGGGGTTTATGGGTTTCAACACCTTATAGTCATTGACCAGACCCATGGAATTTGATTTTATAAACTACATGCATGAAGCTAGCTACTGGATCACATTTGGATTCTTTCAATCGAATGTCCAGATCTTCAGCAAGTCTGGGTTTAAAAACATGGTAGACATTAACTGAGCCCAAACAACGAGGTTGTGTGATCTATTGGGTCTATTCACTAAAGAGGACTTGCAGGGGGGTTGAGGTGAGATGAACATTTCAACTCACCATTTAGCTATACATTGTGCAGGGACAAACCTGGTGAGTTTCCCCCATGAAGCTAGCTTGCCAGTCTTGTCCCTGCACAATGCATAGCTAAATTGGGAAGATGAAATGTTCATCTCAACTCAACTCACCTTTGAGTGAATAGACCCCTATGTGTCTCATGCATGAAGCTAGCCTCTGGACCACATCATTTAATGATGCAGCAACTGTAGCAGTTCTGCATGGCGCACTGGAAAACCTTGATGATTACTGTCTAGAAGCTGAATATATGGTCCTGTTAGGACCCGTTCTCTGTTTTTGCTTTCAAAAGAACTTGAAGTTGTCATTTTAACGCCTGAGCCCCCGATCTTGGACAATGTATAAATGTTAAATGCAGGTTGATTTAGTTTCATCCTTAACAACCTTAATTACCTCCTATAACATGACATTGTACCCTTTGCCATTCATGCACGCCTTAGTGTTTCCTATCTGTATTTCCAACCTGTCTTTATTATCAGGCATTTATTTCCCAATTAAGTATGATGCGGCTGCTTTAACGTCATATGCCAGCCTCGTAAGCACAGAGTCTTTGCAAATACCTGTGTCCGGAGTGTGCAAACGCCGCAGCGAGCGAGAAAAATTGCCAGCCACCTAATTAGTTTATGGTTGCAGAACAAGTGCAAGTTAATTACTAAGCAGAGGAAAAGGAAATCCCTAATGGCAGAACTGAATTAATGTGGGGTACTGACTGATGGAGCAGAAGCTCCAGGCCCATCATAATTTATAGTCCTAACTTCACAGGCTTAACGCTAACGTTGCCAAGCCGGGGCTGTAACTCATTGCTCCGTGGTTGCAAAGCCTCGCTAGCAGGCAATACCCAATGAGAGTTGACCTATGGTAGGTCACGGCCATTTCTCTAAGCTTGGCATCTGTTTACAAAGCAGAAGTAAAATACTATTTAAAGAGGAATTCCAACAAAGGCAGTGATGGCGAGCCTATGGCACAGGTGGCACTCGGACACCTCTGTGATGGCACTCATGTGCCTACAGTATCACCATCAGCTATGGAGGACCCAGTAATATAAGACAGACATTTGGGAATATTAGTCACTGTAGTGCACAGTTTTTACTTTTGGAGCTAGAGAAATTATAGGGAAGGAGAACAAATATACTGCCTATGCACAGTGCTTTGCACACAGTAATGCATAACTCCACCACTTTTAGGCCCCTCCCTGTTTTGTTCCGGGACCCTAACAGACAAAGTTTGCAAGTATGTTAACTTTGTACTTGTTTAACATGGATATTGCCTAATTCATCTATACCATGGGCGTCCAACATGCGGCCCATGGGCCAAATGCAGCCTGCTGGGCATGAAGCAAGGTTGCAGGTTCTTTATCTGTAGGCTGGAAGAATTGTGCCTGAGTCTAGCATGGGCGGCATGTTTTTTTGAAGAAAAGGTGTCAAACCTGATGTGTTTTTCCTGAAAATAAAAAACAGAGTGAGCTAGTAGCCAGCTGGTGGTTAGCATTTGAAAAGGAATGATGGTATGTAAATGGACGAGGGGGGAAGGCTACACCCCATGGGGAGTCTTGTTTATTTATTGATTAAAGTGTAAGTTTGGTTAATAAATGTTATTTAAGAATTGTATTTATTACGAGTTATGTGACTGGCAGGGGCGTTGCTAGGTCTCCAAAAGATCCGGGGCTGGAGCCCATGATAGATTTGATAGAAGTGGAGTAAATAATATCACATGCTTCGTCGGCATACAGACTGATATATTTGACACCAATGAACAATAGGTATATATGGGTACATATCAGGGCTCAACAAATCCCGGGCACCAGGAAATTATACCTGGCGCCCAGTTATTGTTGTCCCTGCATGGTGCCCTCGCTGCTGGGATCATTTTATTTATCCAGCGGAGCGCGGGGGATCAGTGTGTGCACCGGCTGCACAGTCTTCCTACTCCATCCCCACATGCGACGTACTATAGTGTCCGAGCGCTGAGTGTGCTCAGTAGGGCTAGAAACAACAGCAGGGTACAGACCAGGCTAGAATGAGGTATAGCAGCCAGGAGGGGGACATATTGATAGATGCACTTTTTTTTATCGTAAACAACAACAAAACGGGATGGGGAGCAGAGAAAGCAAGGTGAGTGTGACATAAAGGGGAGGGGGTGAAAGACACTACAGGGGGAAGGGGAGGGGGTGAAAGACACTACAGGGGGAAGGGGAGGGTGTAAAAGACACTACAGGGGGAGGGGAGTTAAAGACTACAGGGGGAAAGGGGTGAAAGACTACAGGGGGAAAGGGGTGAAAGACACAACAGGGGGGAGGGGGTGAAAGACACAACAGGGGGAGGGGGTGAAAGACACTAAGGGGGAAGAGAGACGCCACAGAAAGGACAGAGAGAGAGAGAGACACCACAGAAAGGACAGAGAGAGAGAGAGACACCACAGAAAGGAGATAGAGAGACACCACAGAAAGGACAGAGAGAGAGACGCCACAGAAAGGACAGAGAGAGAGACGCCACAGAAAGGACAGAGAGAGAGAGAGAGACACCACAGAAAGGCCAGAGAGAAATAGAGAGAGACACCACAGAAAGGACAGAGAGAAAGAGAGAGAGACGCCACAGAAAGGACAAAGAGAGAGAGAGACGCCACAGAAAGGACAGAGAGACAGAGAGAGAGAGACGCCACAGCAAGGACAGAGAGAGAGAAAGAG
Organism: Pelodytes ibericus; assembly: GCA_036172795.1. Lineage (NCBI taxonomy): Eukaryota > Metazoa > Chordata > Amphibia > Anura > Pelodytidae > Pelodytes > Pelodytes ibericus. The sequence goes on from CM069862.1 coordinate 185,877,128, forward strand.
ACACCACAGAAAGGACAGAGAGAGAGAGAGAGAGACCACAGAAAGGACAGAGAGAGAGAGAGACACCACAGAAAGGACAGAGAGAGAGACGCCACAGAAAGGACAGAGAGAGAGACGCCACAGAAAGGACAGAGAGAGAGAGAAAGACGCCACAGAAAGGACAGAGAGAAAGAGAGAGAGACGCCACAGAAAGGACAGAGAGAGAGAGACGCCACAGAAAGGACAAAGATAGAGAGAGACGCCACAGAAAGGACAGAGAGAAAGAGAGAGAGACGCCACAGAAAGGACAGAGAGAGAGAGACGCCACAGAAAGGACTGAGAGAGAGAGACGCCACAGAAAGGACAGAGAGAAAGAGAGAGAGACGCCACAGAAAGGACAGAGAGAGAGAGACGCCACAGAAAGGACAGAGAGAAAGAGAGAGAGACACCACAGAAAGGACAGAGAGAGAGAGAGATGCCACAGAAAGGACAGAGAGAGAGACGACACAGAAAGGACAGAGAGAGAGAAAGAGACACCACAGAAAGGACAGAGAGAGAGAGAGAGAGACCACAGAAAGGACAGAGAGAGAGAGAGACACCACAGAAAGGACAGAGAGAGAGACGCCACAGAAAGGACAGAGAGAGAGACGCCACAGAAAGGACAGAGAGAGATAGACGCCACAGAAAGGACAGAGAGAGATAGACGCCACAGAAAGGACAGAGAGAGATAGACGCCACAGAAAGGACAGAGAGAGAGACGCCACAGAAAGGACAGAGAGAGAGAGAGACGCCACAGAAAGGACACAGAGAGACAGACGCCACAGAAAAGACAAAGAGAGAGAGAGACGCCACAGAAAGGACAGAGAGAAAGAGAGAGAGACACCACAGAAAGGACAGAGAGAGAGAGACGCCACAGAAAGGACAAAGAGAGAGAGAGACGCCACAGAAAGGACAGAGAGAGAGAGACGCCACAGAAAGGACAAAGAGAGAGAGAGACGCCACAGAAAGGACAGAGAGAGAGACGCCACAGAAAGGACAGAGAGAGAGAGAGACGCCACAGAAAGGACAGAGAGAGAGAGAGAGAGACACCACAGAAAGGAGAGATAGAGAGAGACACCACAGAAAGGACAGAGAGAGAGACGCCACAGAAAGGACAGAGAGAGAGACGCCACAGAAAGGACAGAGAGATAGAGACGCCACAGAAAGGACAGAGAGAAAGAGAGAGAGACACCACAGAAAGAACCGAGAGAAAGAGAGAGAGACGCCACAGAAAGGACACAGAGAGACAGACGCCACAGAAAGGACACAGAGAGACAGACGCCAAAGAAAGGACAAAGAGAGAGAGAGACGCCACAGAAAGGACAGAGAGAATGAGAGAGAGACGCCACAGAAAGGACAGAGAGAGAGACAGAGAGACACCACAGAAAGGAGAGAGAGAGAGAGACACCACAGAAAGGACAGAGAGAGAGACGCCACAGAAAGGACAGAGAGAGAGACGCCACAGAAAGGACAGAGAGATAGAGACGCCACAGAAAGGACAGAGAGAAAGAGAGAGAGACACCACAGAAAGAACCGAGAGAAAGAGAGAGAGACGCCACAGAAAGGACACAGAGAGACAGACGCCACAGAAAGGACACAGAGAGACAGACGCCACAGAAAGGACAAAGAGAGAGAGAGACGCCACAGAAAGGACAGAGAGAAAGAGAGAGACACGCCACAGAAAGGACAGAGAGAGAGAGACGCCACAGAAAGGACACAGAGAGAGAGACGCCACAGAAAGGACACAGAGAGAGAGACGCCACAGAAAGGACAGAGAGAAAGAGAGAGAGACGCCACAGAAAGGACAGAGAGAAAGAGAGAGAGACGCCACAGAAAGGACAGAGAGAAAGAGAGAGAGAAGCCACAGAAAGGACGGAGAGAGAGAGAGACGCCACAGAAAGGACAGAGAGAGAGAGAGACACCACAAAAAGGACAGAGAGAGACGCCACAGAAAGGACAGAGAGAGAGAGACGCCACAGAAAGGACAGAGAAAGAGAGAGACGCCACAGAAAGGACAAAGAGAGAGAGAGAGAGACGCCACAGAAAAGACAGAGAGAGAGAGAGACGCCACAGAAAGGACAGAGAGAGATAGACGCCACAGAAAGGACAGAGAGAGAGGAGCCACAGAAAGGACAGAGAGAGAGAGACGCCACAGAAAGGACACAGAGAGACAGACGCCACAGAAAAGACAAAGAGAGAGAGAGACGCCACAGAAAGGACAGAGAGAAAGAGAGAGAGACGCCACAGAAAGGACAGAGAGAGAGAGACGCCACAGAAAGGACAAAGATAGAGAGAGACGCCACAGAAAGGACAGAGAGAAAGAGAGAGAGACGCCACAGAAAGGACAGAGAGAGAGAGACGCCACAGAAAGGACTGAGAGAGAGAGACGCCACAGAAAGGACAGAGAGAAAGAGAGAGAGACGCCACAGAAAGGACAGAGAGAGAGAGACGCCACAGAAAGGACAGAGAGAAAGAGAGAGAGACACCACAGAAAGGACAGAGAGAGAGAGAGATGCCACAGAAAGGACAGAGAGAGAGACGACACAGAAAGGACAGAGAGAGAGAAAGAGACACCACAGAAAGGACAGAGAGAGAGAGAGAGAGACCACAGAAAGGACAGAGAGAGAGAGAGACACCACAGAAAGGACAGAGAGAGAGACGCCACAGAAAGGACAGAGAGAGAGACGCCACAGAAAGGACAGAGAGAGATAGACGCCACAGAAAGGACAGAGAGAGATAGACGCCACAGAAAGGACAGAGAGAGATAGACGCCACAGAAAGGACAGAGAGAGAGACGCCACAGAAAGGACAGAGAGAGAGAGAGACGCCACAGAAAGGACACAGAGAGACAGACGCCACAGAAAAGACAAAGAGAGAGAGAGACGCCACAGAAAGGACAGAGAGAAAGAGAGAGAGACACCACAGAAAGGACAGAGAGAGAGAGACGCCACAGAAAGGACAAAGAGAGAGAGAGACACCACAGAAAGGACAGAGAGAGAGAGACGCCACAGAAAGGACAAAGAGAGAGAGAGACGCCACAGAAAGGACAGAGAGAGAGACGCCACAGAAAGGACAGAGAGAGAGAGAGACGCCACAGAAAGGACAGAGAGAGAGAGAGAGAGACACCACTGAAAGGAGAGAGAGAGAGAGACACCACAGAAAGGACAGAGAGAGAGACGCCACAGAAAGGACAGAGAGAGAGACGCCACAGAAAGGACAGAGAGATAGAGACGCCACAGAAAGGACAGAGAGAAAGAGAGAGAGACACCACAGAAAGAACCGAGAGAAAGAGAGAGAGACGCCACAGAAAGGACACAGAGAGACAGACGCCACAGAAAGGACACAGAGAGACAGACGCCACAGAAAGGACAAAGAGAGAGAGAGACGCCACAGAAAGGACAGAGAGAAAGAGAGAGAGACGCCACAGAAAGGACAGAGAGAGAGACAGAGAGACACCACAGAAAGGAGAGAGAGAGAGAGACACCACAGAAAGGACAGAGAGAGAGACGCCACAGAAAGGACAGAGAGAGAGACGCCACAGAAAGGACAGAGAGATAGAGACGCCACAGAAAGGACAGAGAGAAAGAGAGAGAGACACCACAGAAAGAACCGAGAGAAAGAGAGAGAGACGCCACAGAAAGGACACAGAGAGACAGACGCCACAGAAAGGACACAGAGAGACAGACGCCACAGAAAGGACAAAGAGAGAGAGAGACGCCACAGAAAGGACAGAGAGAAAGAGAGAGACACGCCACAGAAAGGACAGAGAGAGAGAGACGCCACAGAAAGGACACAGAGAGAGAGACGCCACAGAAAGGACACAGAGAGAGAGACGCCACAGAAAGGACAGAGAGAAAGAGAGAGAGACGCCACAGAAAGGACAGAGAGAAAGAGAGAGAGACGCCACAGAAAGGACAGAGAGAAAGAGAGAGAGAAGCCACAGAAAGGACGGAGAGAGAGAGAGAGAGAGACGCCACAGAAAGGACAGAGAGAGAGAGAGACGCCACAAAAAGGACAGAGAGAGACGCCACAGAAAGGACAGAGAGAGAGAGACGCCACAGAAAGGACAGAGAAAGAGAGAGACGCCACAGAAAGGACAAAGAGAGAGAGAGAGAGACGCCACAGAAAAGACAGAGAGAGAGAGAGACGCCACAGAAAGGACAGAGAGAGATAGAGAGAGACACTCCACAGAAAGGACAGAGAGAGAGACACGCCACAGAGAGAGAGAGAGAGAGAGAGAGAGAGACACCACAGAAAGGACAGAGAGAGAGAGACACCACAGAAAGGACAGAGAGAGAGACGCCACAGAAAAGACAAAGAGAGAGACAGGCTACAGATATGCAAGAGACATGCTACAGGATATGTCTCACACACTGCCCTGATATATACCTCTGCACAGGGCAATTCATATAACTCTGTGTACATACTGGAGATATATATATTGCCCTAGGCAGGCTTATATATCAGTCTTATCTATAAATAACACTGTTCAGATGTGCTTTTTAAAATGCATGATTTTCCCTTCTATGAACAAAAAAATTATAATATGTTATGGGCTGGTTTAAAAATGTTATGTGATGGGGCTGGTATACAAATTTTTTCCAGGGCTGGTTTTTGTTCCCAGTCCGGCCCTGGGCCCGGCTGCCCTGTCGATCCCTGCGTTAATGATAGATAAAAACCTGTACTATGCGATCTGAACTGATTGCATAGTACAGGCCCTTCGGAGAGAGAGATGCGGCCGTGTGACATTGTCACCAGTAGCCGCACCTCTGCTGGTCTCGCACGAGGGGGTGAAAGCTCCGCTCCCTCGTGCATTGAGCCACCTAGAGATAACGGAGGCTGCATCCACCCCATCCATACCCACAGATATTTTTGTCCCCCTCCCTGCACGGTTACCTTTCATTGCAGGGAGGGGGACAAAAATATCTGTGGGTATGTATGTATGTAGTGTAAGTCTGTGTGTTTGTATGGATGTAAGTCTGACTGTATGGATTATCAAGACCTGGTAGGAGCCAAAACGTAGATTTTTTATGCCTTGTATGTTTACACTGTAATATATCGACATTTATATATTTTTTTACTTAAACCCTGTGAGTGCGTGATTCTTTGGTCCCCAGTAGTGGGGTACACAAGTTTAGATTTTTGTATATCAGCGACACAGCACCCAGGTCTTTCAACTTAACTGATTTTGTTTGTGCTGAGTGCTCCAATTTTGGATATATATATATATATATATATATGTTTATATATATATATATAAATAAAACCAACTATATATATATATATGGTGGTTTCTAGTTACGCCTCTGGTCACAGTAATGTGCAATGTGTGAATATAACACAGACTCCACAGCAACAAAACTCACAATAATGTGCAGTGTGTGAGTGTATCACACACTCATGTTGCACATTACTGTACCACAATACACAATAAGACTTGCAGCACACAAAAAACTCACATTACTCAAAGTTACACTACAAAAATACACAGCCACAAATACACACACATGAACCACACATACACACACATTCACACACATTCACACTTGCACACAGAGACACACAATCCTACTTACACACCAACTTACATCACACACACACACACACTTGTATGTGAGCAAATTCCCATGATTTCAAAATAACCGAGCAAACAAAAATTTGTGTATGTTGCATACATTTACCAGTCTCATAATATGCCATAATATGGGGGATATCACACACACAGACAACCACCCTGACACCCCCCCCCCACATAGATACACTTACATAGACAACCTTACACTCACACACACACACCCCCAGACAACCATACACACAGACACCATTATACACACAGATGGCCTTTCCCACACAGATATTTTGCCACGCAGACACGTGTGTAAACCTGCAACACGCACATCACAAATATTTTATTTTTTATTTTTTAATAAAAGGGGTCAAAAACCTGGGGAGAATAGGCTGAGGTATGAAGGTATGCTCCTTCTACCCTGGGGAGAATAGGCTGGGGTATGAAGGTATGCTCCTTCTACCCTGGGGAGAATAGGCTGAGGTATGAAGGTATGCTCCTTCTACCCTGGGGAGAATAGGCTGAGGTATGAAGGTGTGCTCCTTCTACCCTGGGGAGAATAGGCTGAGGTATGAAGGTATGCTCCTTCTACCCTGGGGAGAATAGGCTGAGGTATGAAGGTATGCTCCTTCTACCCTGGGGAGAATAGGCTGAGGTATGAAGGTGTGCTCCTTCTACCCTGGGGAGAATAGGCTGAGGTATGAAGGTGTGCTCCTTCTACCCTGAGGAGAATAGGCTGAGGTATGAAGGTGTGCTCCTTCTACCCTGGGGAGAATAGGCTGAGGTATGAAGGTGTGCTCCTTCTACCCTGGGGAGAATAGGCTGAGGTATGAAGGTGTGCTCCTTCTACCCTGGGGAGAATAGGCTGAGGTATGAAGGTGTGCTCCTTCTACCCTGGGGAGAATAGGCTGAGGTATGAAGGTATGCTCCTTCTACCCTGGGGAGAATAGGCTGAGGTATGAAGGTGTGCTCCTTCTACCCTGGGGAGAATAGGCTGAGGTATGAAGGTATGCTCCTTCTACCCTGGGGAGAATAGGCTGAGGTATGAAGGTATGCTCCTTCTACCCTGGGGAGAATAGGCTGAGGTATGAAGGTATGCTCCTTCTACCCTGGGGAGAATAGGCTGAGGTATGAAGGTATGCTCCTTCTACCAACCTCATAAAAGAGAGAAGTGCAGGGAATTGAGATGGGAATTCAGCTGAATGGGATCATTTTTCCAACTTTGCTACTTTAGCCTTTAGTTTGAAATTCCCATCTCACTTCCCTGCACTTCTCTCTTTCATGAGTAAAGCCCATAATATAATGAGCAGCACATTCATTCATAAAGTATGGGTTTAATACTATAACCAGGTACATGGGATGTGTAATGCCATGTGTAAGGACTTTCATTGCCATCAATATAAAGACTATATATAAAGATGAATCACTATTATTTATATTGAAAGCAATAATCGAGTGTGAAAATAAAAATGGTATAAGCACTGTTTCCCACTTGATTATCACATTCAATATGAATAATAGTAATTAATCACATTTTCTCCTAGTAATCTCCCTGCCACTCACACACACTCATAGCTCTGCCACTCACACTTTCACTCTCGCACACTTACAGTCTACCACTCACACACACTCATAACTCTGCTGCTCACGCTTACACTCACACACTCTGCTACTCACACATTTACACACACACACTCATAACTCTGCCACTCACACTTACACTCACATCTCTGCTGCTCACACTTATACTCTCCAATACTCTGCCACTCACACACACTTACACTCTGCCACACACGTACAAGTACACTCATAACTCACACCTACACTCTGCCACTCACACACACTCATAACTCTGCTGCTCACGCTTACACTCTCGCACACTTACAGTCTGCCACTCACACACACTCATAACTCTGCTGCTCAAGCTTACACTCACACACTCTGCTACTCACACACATACACACGCACACTCATAACAAACACCACTCACGCTTACACTCACACGCACACTCATATCTCTGCTGCTCACACTTATACTCTCCAATACTCTGCCACTCACACACACTTACAAGCACACTCATAACTCACGCTTACACTCTTCCAAACACTCACACTCACTCATACACTCTGCCACTTACACACACTTACATTCTGCCACTCACACACATACACTCATAACTCTTCCACTCATGCTTACACTCACTCACACACACTCTCTTCCAAACACACTCTGCCATACTCACCCACATAAACTTACTTACACTCTGCCACTCACACCCACTACACTCTGCCACTCACATACATACACATGCACACTCATAACTCTGCCACTCACATACATACACATGCACACTAATAACTCTGCCACTCACATACATACACATGCACACTCATAACTCTGCCACTCACACCCACTTACACTCTGCACTTACATTCTGCCACTCACATACATACTGCCACCACCAAGACAATTTATATATGGGGTGCCTTGGTCCCCCAAACAAATTAGTCTAAACCCACAAAATATGCTTTAACACAATATCTATGCGATTGGTCTAATCAGGTAATGTGAGTCTCTATACCAGACAGAGGCAGAACTTAATAAAGGAATATTTATTATGAACAAAAGAAGTCACAGTGCATACATAAAATAAAACAGATGACAAATTATTTACACCAAAACAGATAAAGATAAAAAGGAGAAATTAACAGAAAACCTAACTACTCACTTAGATGGAGGAGTACCAGTATTTTCTGTCCGAGGGACTGCGGCAAGGAAATGACAGCAACTTACACAAAATTAGATTAGATCTTGGCCCCTAGTAAGGACACTGGACATTGTTCCATCATTAGATTTATATCTTGTCAGGTTAACTCAGGTTTCCAAGCCGGCCCAGACGTGGGAAGGTGTTCCTAGAAGTGTCCTCCCCCATGTGTGGTGGAACTACCCCAGTCAAAATATGGAATCTTGTTGCTAATTTCCCTCCAGTTCATGTCACATACATAATTCTTGCTTCTATTAATTTGTTGCAATTTACGAAGTCCATAGATATGTCACACTTGCTACCAGGGCCGTCTTTAACGTGGGGCAAATGGGGAAGCTTCCCCAGGCCCACTTACTCCTGGGGGGCCAAGGCAGCTGCCCGGTGTGCCCGCTGCCCATGCACATCCATAACTGCTACCTGCACTATGCGATCAGCACTGAACGCATAGTACAGGTGCGCCCAAAATGCGGACACAGAGGTATCTGCCTGTGTCACGTGAGGGGGGAAATCTCTGCACCTTCAAAGAGCATGTTAGAGCACCGGATGTCCATGACATATCAGTGCTCAGAACACATGGAGCCACGCACAGAAGAATCAGCCCCCTCCCTTGCAAATGTAAGGTAAGCGAGCAGGGAGGGTGACAAACAAAAGTAGTGTGTGTGTGTGTGTGTGTTTAAGTCTGACTGTGTGTGTAAGTGTGTCTGACTGTGTAAGTCTGTGTGTGTAAGTGTGTCTGACTGTGTAAGTCTGTGTGTGTAAGTGTGTCTATCTGACTGTGGAAGTCTGTGTGTAAGTGTGTCAATCTGACTGTGTAAAGTCTGTGTGTGTAAGTGTGTCTATCTGACTGTAGTTACACTACCAGGGCTGGAAACCCCCCAGAGGGCACCAGTCCCAAAGGCAGGTCTGTATTAAAGGGCACTCTAGACCATAAATGAATGAATATACTCAATTGGCATATAGGAAATTGTAATTTTATTCAAGGTCCATAAAAACAGGGTGCCTCTGGGTGAGAGCACATCTAGTAGTGAAAAAATGTAATAATAAAACACAAAATCTGTGTAGTAATTAAGACACGAACAAGTGGACAAATCGCAAAGGCAAATAAGTATCTATAACAACACATACACAGACAGACATGAAAAAATGATCCTGCAGGATAGAGGCAAGGCAAGCAAGCATAGCTGTAATACTGTAAACATATACCTATCTACTATTAAAGTCGTGCGTCCACGATAATACTATATATAAGAATAGTAGGCATGCATGATGTATAAAAGACCAGCTGTAAATAGTCCTGTTGCAAGCAAAAATTGAAAGGTGAAGGTCTATGAAGAAAAAGATGACAAGGAAGTAGCTCTGCTCATGGCAAACGTAGGCTGTAGCGACATGAAGGGTTAATGTGTATTAGCTGCGTATTAGGTGGGAACAAACTCCAAAGCGTGGAATCCACAGTTGATTATGCAAGATGATACTATAACTGGTAAGTTCACTTAAATGGTCTATATCGATAGACGCTGGGTACTCGTCAGACTTGGTACCTGAGGCTCCTGGACGTAACCCTACGGTTATTTCCAGCAAACGGTTACCTGGTGTTAACTGCTCAGCGTCACGACAGACTCAGTGAGGTATCCGTAGCACAAATGAAAGAGAGAAAAGTGAAAGGTATACTTATAGAGAGTCCTCCACAAAGTTTCAGCCTTCAATTCCTCTGCTAGTCGCAAATGTGTGCTAAGGCAGAGACTCTTCCGCGTCCTTGGCTCCACCCACAGGAGCGTGATAAAAAAAAACGACGATCATTTCGCAAACGCTCACATTGAGCATTTCCTCAATACATGATTGCCGGACATGCGAAACTTTGATTGGTTAAACTCTAATAATACATAGAATTGTATGAGTTGTCTAGATATTCTGAAATTAAACAATTTATGCGTTTTTCCAAATTATTGTCCTAGGACCCTGTTTTTATGGACCTTGAATAAAAGTACAATTTTTTCTATGCCAATTGAGTATATTCATTCATTTATGGTCTAGAGTGCCCTTTAATAGAGACCCACCTTTGGGACTGGTGCCCTCTGTGGGGGTTCCAGCCCTGGTAGTGTAACTGTTGTCTCTTTGGGTTTGTAGACACCCATCTCCCACTGCCCTGCTTATGTGGTAGCGTCAATTTTTGGGGAGCTGAATAGTACCATTTTTTATAATTATTTAAATTATTACTTTTACTCTATGGTTGATGCGGGGTGGCTTATAAGTTTTTTCGTCTATATGACTGTGTAAGGTTGTCTGTGTAAGTCTGTGTGTGTAAGTGTGTCTATCTGACTGTGTAAAGTCTGTGTGTGTAAGTGTGTCTATCTGACTGTGTAAGGTTGTCTGTGTTTGTAAGTGTGTCTATCTGACTGTGCAAGTCTGTATGAGTAGGTGTGTCTTTCTGACTGTGTAAGTCTGTGTAAGTCTGTGTGTGTAAGTGTGTCTATTTGACTGTGTTCGTCTGTGTGTGTAAGTGCATCTATCTGACTGTGTACGTCTGACTGTGTGTCTATGTGTGTGTGTGTGTGTTAGTTTGTCTCTCTGTGTGCAATTGTACAGCCCCCAAGCTATATTATATAAATATTAAATGAACCTGATTCATATATATATATACACACACACACGCACACACACACACATACTCAGCAAGTGTGTGTGTTTATTTTTTTGTAGGGAGGTATTAGGGTGGAGGGTGTGATTGCATGCCAGGGGTGAGGGGTGTGGTCCAGGGGCACCAAACAAATGTTTGCCCTCGGTCCAGTCAATGTTAAAGACGGCCCTGCTTGCTACCCATGACTCTATACCACAGACTTCACAATAGCTTCCAAATGGCTCAAGTTGCACCAGCCATATTTGTACTCATTTTGTAGGGTGTACTATTCCCTGTCTAAATATTCACAAAATGAGGCATAATTAATAATCTGTGAGTTATTATTAATGCATGTTTGGGAGATGACTTTTGCAGGACAAGACTATTAACTGGTAAGGGCCACTTAGTATATCAAAAGAACCTACTATCTATGAGGGGACACAGACCCATGCTAGATAGACTTGCTGGCAACTAACTCAGTGTAACATTTCACACCTTGTAACATCAGTTCCAGCTTCAAAGGAAACACTCAAGTTGTAAAGCTTTTAAGATCATAAAAGGTCATACCATCTCTACCGGATAGTAGATGCAGGTATGCACTACACCAGTTGTTGTGACAAAAACTGCTCACAAGATCCCTGGGAGGCGAGCTGAAGGCTAGATGTACAGGGGTCATGTACGAGTGAAGGGACTGGCAAGTGGGTGTGTGTTAGAGTTTGAGTGATGGGAAAAGGTTGGGGCTAGAGTATCAGAGTTTATAAAGGGGGTTTTCTCCCCTTTTTCTCGTCAGTCATGTTAAAGTATATATCAAGGTAAAGTGGAAATGCCAGCTACTCACATACATGGAAGAGAAGAGAGGTACCAGACTGGTCGTACATTCTGAATCAGCTTGATTTCCAACTTTCTAAGTGTTTTACGCTGTTAGAGGCCTTGGTACAAAATTAAGTCAGACTGTAGATTTGTGGGAATCTGTTAGATCTTAGGTCAATTGGGAGTATGACTGGGAGTCGGTAATGTTCTATTAGGCTGGACTGGGAGGGGGCAAAAGGGGCTTTGGGGGGACTTATGTACGGCCTATGCATGTTTGTTTTTGAATGCTTGTGTTTACTGGTCATAACGAAGGTATCAATATTCAAAGCAGATTAATGTAATCTATATCCGTAATTATTTGTGTTTGTAAACTGTCTACTAATTCTTGTCAAATTTGTCTCTGTTGGTCTCTAATTGATTGAAAATGTAATAAATATTTAATATTAAAATAAGTAAGGGGGGGTGATGACTGGCAACCCAGATGTTTTGATTTGGTTATTGTTATCACGTGCTATGAAATTACACATGAGTGTTCTAACTTTTATATTGCACTGTAAAGCTTGTCACTTGCCACTTCGAAGACTACAGCTCCTGTTTTCCCATCCACCATGCCTTTTTATGTCTTTCATTTATAGCCACAGCTTGGTGGCGTCATAACCAGCGCTGTTCAGATTGAAAGTCGGCATAGGCTTGGACAGAGTGGCGCGGCTTGAGACTCTGCAGTCCGATTGGGCAGTGGGTGGTGGTATGTAAGAGTTATAAAAGGTTATTAAAATAGCTATGGTCAACACCATTACATGTCTTCTTATGTGTGTTTTACTGGATACGGGGTTTGTCTGGGTAATGTCTGGGGTTATTAACAGTCAAGACGTTTAAAAAATTTTATTGAGAAAAAAGCGGTAAGGGTAGTGAACTTAGAAAAAGAAGATGTGTAGAGATTACAAGTATTTTACTAAAGAAATCCAAGTTATTGATTTAAAAAAAAAAATGATATTCCCCAGACTGCTATTGCACTATAATCCACCCCTTTCAAAATATATATTATTTTTGCAGCAGCCAATGTAAAATTATATTAGCAAACTTCAACAAGCATCACAGACTTGATTCCTAACATCTCTCTACACTTTGTCTCTAATACAAAAATGTCATCTTCCTGATGACCCCTGCCTTTATTAGCAATGTCATCTGAAACCTATTTGTGTATACAGTAATATAATATATGTTGTTTTCACAGACGATTGGACTTTGAATTACGTCTTATTCTATTTGTGTGGTTTTTTTTTTCTTTTCAATAAGAAAACATCATGTCTCTGGAAGATACAGTCATTGCGTTATTTGTACCACATTATAATATGACAAAGGACTAGGAAAAAACCTGACTATAGAAAAAAGTATTGTTTTTAATCAAAGGCCCGCTCTCAATTTGGGGAGCTCCATTGCAATAAAAAAAAAAAAAACAAGATTCCGTGACATTCTATGTTTTTGTTACTTATTATTTTCTCTTCTACAAAATGTTACATTTAACGTTCTAATTTACATAATGATAGTCTACACAGTTATTACCTCCTGTGCGTTGATTTGTCTTCAAACGGAATACATGAGGTCGTATTTCTACAGAGGTTTTTTTTGGGAAAAAAAACATGTTAGCAGTTTAGAAATTAGGTCTTTTAGATAATAATGAATTTCTTAATGCAAATTTTTTGACACCGTGCTGTTTTAATGAGACTTCATCCATGTTGATTTGCTCGCAAAATGATAAAGTGAGAGGTGATTAAACAGAAGACAATGAGTCTGTCGGGATGTTGGTTTTTATCATGTTGGAAATCAAGATGTATGAACATGATCTCAAGAATGTGCTATATTTGCTGGAATATGAGTCAAGGGTTTTTTCAGAGCAAATGTTCAAGGTCATTGTATAATCTGACCTAAAAAAAAGGCCTTGAGCCTCGCACAGACATCCTCCACTGGGGCTTCTGTGACGGAACACCGGAATCATGTGACCTCCCAGCGCTCTGTCTCAGAAGTCCCGAATGAATAGTCTGGCAGCTTTGGAGGATGACTGTCCTCACTGAGCAGCGCACAGACATCCTCCGGCTGATCCCACTAGACACCAGGAAAGTCTGTGGGTGCCTCAACATTCCTGGGAGGCGAAATGGCAAATCTGTGGATGAATTGGCAAGTCTGGTGGCAGATTAGTAAGTCTGGGGGGGGGCGCGATTGGCAAGTCTGAGGGGCCGTTTGGTATGTCTGAGGAAGTATTGGCAAGTCTGGGATGCATTGTTAAGTCTGAGGGGCAGAAAGGTAAGTCTTAGGGGCAGATAAATATGTCTGAGGATCAGGTAGGTAAGTATGGGGCAGACTGGAAAATATGGGAGTAGATAGGCAAATAAAAGGAAATAAAAACCGGAAATGCATTTTTCATCATAATTATTATTAAATATGAAAAATTAGGTTACATGTGAATTGGTAAGTCTGGGGATGTATTGGCAAGTCTGGTGGCATATTGGCAAGTCTGGGGATGCATTGTTAAGTCTGAGGGGCAGATAGGTAAGTCTGATGGACAGATAGATTAGTCTAATGAGCAGATAGGTAAGTCTCTACTGAGTAGATAGGATTCAATATGGTATCAAATTTTAAAGCATTTATATTTAGAATGCCTACATAACTTCTTTTTTTGTAAACAGTTTGTCCTTTAAAAACAGGTAAAATTAAGCACAGTGTCTAATTCATAGTACTGCTTGCTGTTTTATGCTCATTTTCTAGAATTTAGTTTTAGCGTATCAACAATATAAATGTTACTCCCGAGGCAAAAGTAATGTAATGACTTGGGTGATTATTACAGTTCTCTCCAAAGGAAAAAAAAAGAGTAAATCAGCCCCTGTAATTATTTTTAAATACTATTTTAAGGTATAATGTGACAGTGGAGGGGTGGATTGGCTGCACAGCTATATTCTCTCTTCCCCTGTTTCTTTATGAGCTGTGTGATAAGGAGAGGGCAAGATAAGGGTAATGAAAACACTTGATTGAAAAGCACTTCCCAATTTAGAAATTCATCTTGAAACTAATTTTCAGAATAATAAAAGCAGGCCATCTTATTAGCAGTCCTGTCAAGTAATACTTATTTGGTGTCACAAAGTTACCGTTTGGCATGGCTGTCACGCACTAATGCAGAACTGGCCCCCTATATTAAATTAACGGGATGGAAAGACCTGTCTCCCTTCTGTCCCACTGCTTCCTGTGTGGTTCTTCTAAATATTCTGTCACTTTGGCCACTTGCTACATTTCTACATTTTTACTACTTTACCCTTTTTTTCTGCTATTGTACCATGTTCGACAATGGACTGGCTGACCATCATCAGCTAGAGAGCTTCGTATTGCCCCACTGAAACAAAATAACATAAATGAAATATATATTATATGTATAAATATGTGTATTAATTAGTTAAAATGACAGTAATACCTCAAAAAAAACAAATTAAAGGACAACTAATTTTGACTCAGTGTTTTACAACACTGAGTAATTAATTAACTAAATTGAACTTGTTTTTCTGCAAATTTGGACTGTCTACTTGAAATGGCATAGTGAAGGGGAGTGGCTTAGGTTTTTTTGTGTGTTGTATACTCACATGCCCTTTATATAGATGTAATTTATATGTCGGCAGACACATTCATCCCATCTAGTATATAGATTGCTCACATTTATTTGAAATGTTTATTTTTCTGCACTACTGTGGCTTTAAGTATTGCTGCGGACAAGGCTGCAGGACCCGCAGCTTCTGAACGACCTCTCGGAATTGAGGTGTTACTTACGATTAGGGAATTTGGTACAATTGACCCCAAAATTGGAGAGCCTTGCACTGGTGGTGGATACATGGCAGCGTGAAAATTGCAGTTAAATTCTGGACCATAAGAGTTTCAGAGATTGTCTATTCTTCCTCAGCTGGTTCCTCATCTGGATACACGATCTGGACTGGATGTGTTTAGGCGATTAACCTTTTACTTGCCAGAGAGGTAAGCAATGCATTGCTTCCCTTACCACATTTTGCAAATCCTTAGGGAGCTTAAAAAAGAATTTAAGGAACTTCCTTCCTTAGCCAAGAAACTGTCACTCTGCCTATGCAAATGTGTCATTAGTAGACGTACGGCAGTCATTAGCTGGGTAATGAGATAGAGCGATTGTGCGCAATTCACACCCACCCACTCAAGTGTATCAATGAATCGGAAATGTAAGTATCCAAAAACAATTCAAGTACCAAACAGGTCATTAATTCTCTGACAGATGTTCTAGATCCAGCTGGTAAGGTGAGCCCTGACGGATATATGTTACAAAAGTAGAACGTGCAAAGGATTATGGGACTGCGGTCAGGTCAACACATTACTTGGATGAGCATCTATGACAACTGGAAAAAAATGACAGATGAAAAAGGTGCTTCCTGCAGGTTGGACAACTGCTTTAGCTAATAACAATCAAAAGTGATTCATTGTTTTATTCCTACTTGCCAATTACTGGATGTTCTTTATCAATCTCACCTTGGATGTTTTAAGACAAAACTAGGTGTGTATAACAGTCTGATGACAGATGCAGTTTTTGTGTGTAACTGTAATTTCAATTCTTTCATTTAATGTACTGTTTTTATCGCCATAAGAAGGTCTTTCTTAAGATTCCATTATTTTCATCATATCTTATAGTGTACTAGGAAAAAAAAATCATAAAATATGATAACAAATTGAAAATAAAAAGCTCTTACACAGTTACAAACAGTAGAAATGGGAAAAACAAATGGGAAAAACAAGGGTGGTGAGTAGAATTAGTAAATCAAAGTACAGAGTGGTTGTGATAGAGCAAGAGAGAAGGGTAGATGTCAGCCAACCCCAGCAAGACAGGCTGTTGCATTCAGACCCTTGGCTGGCTGGTCACTAAACTACAATTTAAGAGTGAGCAT